>JAJKFI010000018.1:12288375-12362432 GCA_029204185.1 Lerista edwardsae | reverse complement strand
AGCTGCAGCGGGCGGGCTTTCGCCATTACGCAACGGAACGCAGCGAGCGCGCTGCCGATCACCCAGAAGACCCGCCCAGCGTACCGGTAAGCTGACACCACTGCCTGAATCCCTCCAACATGAGCGATACAAGCTTACTGCTTGTGCTGGTTTGTAAACATGCTGTAAGGCACATGCAGTGCAGATGGTAAGATGCCCATGCTGCAGCACTGCCAGTCCCTCACTATCCAGAAGCAGTGAGGCGATGCCAGTGAGAGGTGAGTTTACCCTTCGGTGGTGTTGCAGTTCTTCTGGGCAGCCCAGGAGGGTGTTCCTAGGTGGGGGAGGGGTGGGGCGGTTGTATGAGGGGGTGGAACCTGCCAGTGGCTTCCACCGCTGGATGTTCTCCCCAGTGGAGGCCTTGGCACAGGGCTGCTCAAATCACCACTGGCAAAAGAAGCCCCATTGAGCCAAGCAGCCCCATTGTGGGCGGCGGGGCTTTCCCTGGGGAAAGGGGACAAATGTCCCGTTCTGTTGGGGAGACCCCAATGGGTGCCTGGCTGCTGCTGGATGCCGTGGTAGCTTTTAGGCAGTTCTGGATCGGGCTGTTAGCCTCTTAGGCTTAAAAACATGAATGTGTTTGCTTATAGTTGTTTGAACCCTTGTAAAATAGAATCTGGTTTTTCTGGAGTTCGGGTTTCTAATATTTGGTGCACAAGAATGTAATTTATTCTTACTGTATGTTTGAACGGTATACAATGTTCAATGTTCACACTATGTAGGGAAATTCTGTTTGGGAGTGTGAGCTTTTGATCTGTAGTAAAAACAGATGGAAAACTCATGCTTGTGTCACGTCTCCAGTCAACAGAGGAAAGGTCATTTTGTGCTCATTCTCCTTTGAGAGCTGTAGGAACCATTTCTTATTGCAGGTTTACAGACCAGCCAAGAATCTGTAATCCCAGATGTTCCTATGCTTGTCATAGCTTCCTATTCATCGATATAAAAGTTGCCTAATTCTTGCAAACATCCTGATAATGTCAAAGTTTTAGGCCAGCTGTGGGTTTTTAGTGCTTGCTATTTTACCAGAAAGCATGTCTGGGGTATCTGCTCATTTGGCATCTTGTGTACATGTCCAAAATCAATGCAGCTGTCTCTTGGTGAGAAAAGCCTGTATGTTTGGTGAGCTGGCGTGGGAAAGTTGGTCAACTTATCTTGGTAAGGAAATGTCAAGGATGCAGTGTAAATAGCAAGGATGGAAACTGCTGAGATTGTTCTCTCTGAGGCCTCTGTCCCACTGCCACCCATGCAACAGAGTAGTGAAAACACAAGCGTGCCAGATCAATATCTTTGTCCTGGTCTAAATGTACCATGGAGTGAGATGGTTGACTGGACTGCACTACTTCAGACTGTAAGTGGAGATAAAGTATTATGGCCAAACCTATTTGGGCTTTGCACCAGTGGTCTTCAATCTCTTTCATGCCATGACCCCAATATATACATAAATAAAAGTTTGAGACTGGGGACCCCACTATTGATCCTGCCCCCTCCCAGGACTCTATCTACCCACTCCTGGCTTCCGGCACCGTTCACTGTAACAAAATATTCTTATTGGAGAAAGCAGAAAAAGTTGCCATGAAGCCTGGTGCTAATGAAAGCAATTTTAGCACGCTTGCTAAGAACCTGAGCAGGACTGGGTCACAATCTCCTAGTACCAGAAGGGGTACATCAGATGCCTCCCCCCTTGACCTGGTGGTGCTCTAGTCCAGTGGTCTTCAACCCTCTTCATTCCCATAAGTTGCTGTGACCCCAAAACTGAGGCTTCATGCCCCTATTGGGGTCCTGACCCTAATGTTGAAGAACACTTCTTTACACCACCAGATGGAGCGGCTGTCCCAAAATGCAACACATCAGGAGCCCTTCAGAGGCTGAAACTCTCCTGCAGGATAAAACGCACACCACACTGGTGCAGCAGCATTGCTGCATGGGGAGTTTGGTAGATACAGATGTTCGTTTCTGTTAAAAAAAAAAAACTCTCTGCTAGGCTTAAACCTTTCTTCCTGAAGTGCTACTTTTACATTTGTAAGGAGTTTCTGTGAGGAATCATACAAAAGTGGGATATCCCTATCTGTATTCTGAATTAGTACTGTTTGTTCAACCACTTTGGCATTCTGTCACCTCAGCCCCACATCATTCTGAACTATGTGTGGTCTAAAGTTTTTGTCTTGATTGTTACGGTGGAGCTACATGTTGAATTGACAAATGCATCCTCAGACTTAAGTTGCCAAGTACAGGTAGACAATCCCTTATCCAGACATCCGAAATCCAGACTAATCCAAAAGATGGACAGACATCTTTGTCCAAGACTTTGCAAAACGTTCTGTAGAAAGAAGGTCTTGTGCTCATTCCCACATACAGCCTGTTCTCTGCTCTGTGGTGTGTGCCTATCCAGACATTGTTGAAAAAATGTCAAAGAGGCCAGCAGATTCCCAAATGGGTAACAGCGAAAAGAGCAAGAGGAAGCATTTCTCATTATATTTATGCAATTATTCCAAAATCCAAGGAAATCTGAAGTCTGGACACCTTTCCATTCCAAGCAGTCCAGATAAGGAATATTCAACCTGTAATTTGATTCCAGGAAAAAAAGGAACCTGGGTTTACTGACCAATTCTCCTCTGACTGGTTTGGATTATCCTGAACTGAGTCCATCACCACACAGTTAAAAGCCCATGCATACATGTCCAGCACAACAGACTGTACCACACACAATACCTTTTCAGTGTAGCATTAGAGCGAAGTAGTTAGGGATGGTTTGGAAGTTGCACTATACAGGGGTACAACAGCATGTCATGTGCAGGAGAGATGTGTGCATGCCAACTTCAATTTGGACAGTGCTGTCCGAACAACCATGCATATTATGTGTGATGTTAGCTTTAGACCCTAACTTGATGTTACAACAGACACGGAATCATCACTGTTCTGACTGGTAGAGCAACTTCTGCTTTATTTTAGCAGTAACTTTTATTTCATGTGATGTTGATTTAAACTGTAAACATTATTTGGGGTCAGCTGTGGATTTCTTGATGTTTATGGTGCAAACAGAAGCATGTTTTTAAGACCAAGGAATGCTGTATGTAATTGGATTCAGGCTTGCAACCAAAGTGAGTTTCAGACAACAAATTAAACAGAGCATTGTTGACAGTTTGTAGGTGTTAGGCTTGCGGTTTTGTTTGGGCTGATGTTGTTGTTGTTGTTCAGTCGCTAAGTTGTGTCCGACTCTTCGCAACCCCATGGACCACAGCACGCCAGGCCTCCCTGTCCTCCACTAGCTTCCGGAGTTTGCCCAATTTCATGTTCATCGCTTCGGTGACACTGTCTAACTGTCTCATCCTCTGCCGCCCCCTTCTCCTTTTGCCTTCAATTTTTCCCAGCATGAGGGTCTTTTCTAAAAAGTCCTCATGAGGTGGCCAAAGTATTTGAGCTTCAGCTTCAGTATTTGATGTAGCATTTTACTAATCTTTTTCCCCCCCTGTTAGGTTCTTACTAATGGCATCATTGCAGTGAGTGAGCCGTTAAGAGAAGAAGATTATCTTGGTCAATTTCCTCTCAGTTTTGGAGGTATTGCTCCCTTTTATGCTGATTTGGATACTACGGGTGGACATGGAAAGGTCTTTTATAGGGAAGACTCATCATCGGATGTCCTCCAGCTTGCTATCCACTATATTAAAAGAGGCTTTCCAGAGGCTAACTTTGAACCAAGCAGTGTTGTCGTTGTTATCTGGGATTCTGTGGCTCCTTATGCAGGACCTGGAGAAGATGTCATGTTTCAAGACAAGGTGAGCATGCGGCGGCCTTGCAAATTGAGAACTTCATATTAGACATGCAATTGTTCCAGGTTTACACAAACGTCTGGTGTTGCTTGGGATAAAACTTCTCAAAGATATAAATATAACATCTTGATTAATTACAGTAAAACAAAAGTGTTGTGTTTGTCACCTTTTCTTGTCTGTAGTTTCAGTCCCCATCTTATTGACTTTATTAGCTCACTTCCCATTGATTTCAATTATTGTAGTTCGTATGTATGCAATTTGATATGCGTACTCAGCTGATGGTACCCCTGCTAACTGGGCAAGAGGCACTTTTTCAAGTGGTGTCCTCTTATATTTAGCAGGGGGAGAGCAATTGTCTCTTTTCACCTCAGCACAGTGTCTTTCTCGTGGCTGTTGCTGGTGGTGTTTTCCATTCTTTTAGATTGTGAGCCCTTTTGGGACAGGGAGCCATTTAACTTTAATGTTATTATTTGCCTGTAAACCGCTTTGTGAACTTTATGTTGGAAAGCGGTATATAAATACTAGTGATTGATGGTAGGGTGGAGAGCAACAATTGCAGTAATATGGATGTGTTTTGTATGTCTCAATACTATTTTTCCAAATGCATACTAGAAATGTTTGTTCTTCTTTGCATCCCTTCCTTTTCTATAAAAACACTTCAGTAAACCCATGAGTCCCTAAGACAAAAACGGGCAGCGCAATCCTATACCCCCCATTGCACCGGTGCTACGCTCTTGCGCCAGCTGAATGCTGTCGCAAACAGGCTATAAAGTGTGTCCGTGTCTGCGATATGGCGCTGGACCGGCGCAAGCAGCAGTGGACCGGCCCAAGTCGGGCACTGCCATGAGGGCATTCCAGAGGTGTTCCACTGGGCGGCGCAGTGGGTGGTGGGTTGTGACACAGTTGTGATGCAGGACGGCCGTAGTGCCAAATTCTAACGCCCGTCCCCAGCCATGGCGGCCCCGATTCGGGCTGCTCCCACACACATTCCTCTGCGCCTGCAAAGCAGCAGGTGCAGATCTGAGCCGGCCCATAGGGGTGACTGGGGCTTATGCGGGTGCATAACCTCCCCTTGTCCTGGACATTGCTACTGCTGCCTCCTAATGGGCTTTAGGATACTAGGCCGGCTTAGTATAGGATTGTGCTCTCATTTATTTCCAAGTCTCTCAGAACTAAATGGGACATGTTTTCAAATAAGCACGTTTCTGATGAGCTAATCTAACAAAATGGGGAAATATTAATCTTCCCAGTTTACCTTGTTGACTGCTCAAACATTATTTAATACTTCACAACTTTTGCTTAAAAACCAGCTCATCATTTGAAATGTCACCTTATTTTGTACAGAAAAAACTATTGATATCATATTTTGTAATGATTGCATTTGCTATTATATGAACTGAATTTGTGTTTAAACAGTTTGTAATGTACAGCATCAACCTTCTGTTGATCTTTGCAGAACATTTTTCTACAAATAAATAAAATTTGAATCTTCCCCACAGAGAAACACATTCCAGGCTGTTTTAGCGTCTTCTGATTCCAGTTCCTATGCTGTTTTCCTTTATCCAGAAGATGGTTTGCAGTTCTCCAGTACACATTCTAAAAATGATAAGGAAATGGTCCCAGCAACTGTTGGCTTCAGTCAGCCCTCTACAAATTACTATTTATGGGTAAAAGCTGGAGCATACAATATAATTGCTAATGAAGAAGAGATCATTGGGAATCTGCACAAGTATGCATTTTTAATCAGTTTTTCAAAAATAGTTTTCAAAAGTAGTTTTGCACTGTCTTTTATATAAGAAACTGTTTTGATAACAGTTATTAGTGCTGTTTTAACAGTGGACTTTATCTACATTAAATTTTTAAAAAAGATTCTGGATATTAATTTCTACAATAGCACTTGTATGTTATATAAAGCTTTCTATGCACAGCACCAGGACGTTTTACAACAGCAATCTGCTATCATAAAATTGCTATCATTGATAGGATTGGGCTGTCATAAAATTGATAGGATTGGGCTGTAAGGCATATCCTTGTTCTCAAAGACAGTTTAATATTAGACAGGAGGAACAAAGAGCAGATGGGAAGTGAGTGAGGGGCTTAGGAGAACATAAGAACATAAGAAGAGCCCTGCTGGATCAGGCCAAAGGCCCATCTAGTCCAGCTTTGTTCATTATAGAAAATGAAGCTTTGTTCATTATAGTGTGAACGTCTATTACAGTGGTTTTCAAACTGGTGGGTCATGACCCACCAGAGAAACCAGAAAAGAGTGATTCCCCTTTAAGGGGATTGGCCCAGAAATCAGCCTGTGACCCCCTCTGCAGCCCTCCTGGCAGCTCCAAACTGCTGGGAAAAAGAGAAAAAACCCACTTCCGGTTTCGCGACAAAAGTAGGAAGTAGCTTTTTCTCTTTTTTCTCCAGCAGTTTGGAGTTACCAGGAGGGCTACAAAGGGGGTCACAGGCTCCCAGGACCCTCCAGAGAATCATAGTGATCCCCAGGTAAGCTTAAAAAAACCCTCCCTGATTGGCAGCAGCATGATCTTGGAGATCCTGCAGCTGTCCTCCCCCTGTTCTGCCCACGCAAAGACTTAGTTCTCCCAACTCCCTTGTAGGAATTTGGGATGCACTGATCTGTTAAATAGGTGGCTGGTAATTGCTGAAAATCAATTCCATTTCACATGGGAAGTTGTTTGCATGAAGTGGTCTGATTTTAAGCGAAGTGTTGGCATGGATATTTTGGTAACTTACTGTTGCAAAAAGTTATAGTTTTAAATTTAAGTTTGAAATGTTATGTTATAACATTTATAATTATCAATATATTTAAAACAATTTTATAGTTAATTTCTTTTCTTTTTTTTAGGAGCAGCAATTTGGGAAAACAGGGAGTCTGGGCATTTGAGATTGGTAACTCAGACAGTGTCTTGCCAGCCAAAATTGCTCAAAGTCCTACCAGCATAGAGTATGGAGACTATGACCAATTCCCAGAAGTAACTTCTGACGCCTCCATATTGCACCAGGGTCCAATTGAAATAAGTGAGCAAGAAGTATCCTATGATATTTCCAGGAGAGGAGATCAGCTGCATACTAGCTACAGTTTACCTGAACCAGGAGCAGAAGATGACTTGCAAACGCCTTACCAAGTTTTCACAGAGCAGCCACCAGCTGAGCCTCAACTCCCAACAGGGAAAATCCCACCTCTCCAGTTTCCAGACCAGCCATTTCACCGTCAACAGATAATCAGTGTGGAAGAAGATGATGAAACTGGAATTGGTAAAGTCAATTTAGAAACGATTGAACAAGTAATCCTAATATAGTAGCTATTTTCACAGCACTGTACTAGTAAATGTACTTACAGGTGAAGACTTGTTTCACTTGCTGGCAGTGGCATTCTTACCATTAAGCGGGGGGTGGGGGTGGACTGCCCGCAGGTGGCACCCACTGCAGGCCTAGCGTGGTGTCCTGGTTGCATGCTGAAAACTGGAAGTATTGTTTAAAGGTGCTTTGATGCCTTCAGAACATTTTCGACATGCGACGGGAGGTCGCGCAAGGCTCTGGAGTTTAAGGTGAGTGGGGGTGGCGGCAGTTGCTTCGGGGGTGGCAACCGTGGTTATGACATCAATCTGCGGTGCAGGCCCCAGACGGGAAAAGGGCCAGGTATGTGATTCCTTGCTGGAGAACAAAAAAAGTGTGCAAAGATTGTGCCTGAGACTTGTCACACTGAGAATTTATGAATGCTGTTGTGCTTTGAAAAGTTGCTACTTTCAAAAACACACCAAAAGGACAAAGACCTGTTTTATAACTTTGACAGCCCAATCCCATCACTGGGCTGCATTTTAGCAGTGCAGCCTGATTTACGGCGTTGCAAAACATGGCAATTGTATAGTGGCAAGGGTTCCAGCTGTACTGGAGTGGCCTCTCTGGAGCCCCTGTTGCTGGTTAAATCAGCAGTGGGGTGAGCCGTGGGCAGAAAGTAGAAGGAAGTGGGAGGATACAGGGACATTTCTGGTCAGGATGGGGGAGGAATGAGGCCTGGGAAGGAAGTGAGAGGGGGATCCAGTGGCAATAGTGCATGCTGAATTTTATCTTCTCTTTTTAAAACCTTCCCACTACACCCCATAGAACTGAATTCAGGGAGTTCTGCAGCAGCCCCTTTGTTCTAGCTGGGCACTTTCTGGCTTGAGCAGAAGAGCTGCAGTCACAGTTGTTAAGACCCCGTAACAGCTTTGTGGACTGAATGAAAGATGTGTGCATGTGTGTGCACAGAGGGCAGCTTGCTCTCTGTCCTGTTCCCAAAAAGCCATTGTGGGACCTTGTGATAAGCTGGAGGGGGGTCTAAAGAGGGACCTCCACCTTGGAGGACAAGTGTGTGTCCTCTGAGATCAATTCCCCTCCCCTGACATCTTTTAAAATGTGATGGGTCAGTTCCTTGCAGTCTAACAGGTCCTATGGGATGAAATTGGGTGCATGTGTTCCAATTTTTTCCATTTCCCTTTTGAAGCCCCATCTTATTTCCTTATAACACAATCTGCCTGCTAAAGGTTTATTCTGAGTGCGGCTTCCTAGGATACAAAATGTATGATTTTGTATGTTGTTAAATAGTCCTCAGTTATGAGTTACTTATGCTGAGAACTGTGTTTTTTCCTCTCTGTAGTGTTCCGTTATAGTACAGATATCCAACAAACCTGTGCAAACAACCGCCATCAATGTTCCATTCATGCCACTTGTCAGGATTATCCGAACGGCTTTTGTTGTAGTTGTATTGCTGGTTACAAAGGAAATGGCAGGCAGTGTGTAGCAGAAGGTAATTATCAATTGTTTCAAAACAAAATATTTTACAATATTTACACAGTACAGTATGTGTTTTGAAAGACTCTTTTCTGAATACACAAGCAGTGCTGGTACAGTGCTGCTGCAGAGACAATAATAGAATACCAGAATATATTTAAATCTCAGACTTGTTATGAACAGGCACCTAGTGCTTTTTATGAATTTGTGATTAATGCAACTTCTATTTTTCATTTTAAATCTTTTTCTTTTTTTTGTAATACATTATATATAACAAGTCATTTTTGAAAAATTTCAGGTTTTAGTTTAGATTGATTTGAAATTCTGAAAGTGATGTAGTTTTATGTAATTTAAGATGATAATTGCTTGATTTAAAGGCACTGTTTATTAAAAGAAAAGATCACATCTTAAGGAACATCACAGCTTTACCACCTGCTGCAGCAGTCTCTGTTTAGTTTAGATCAGCGGTCTCCAAACTGGAGATCGCTGCAGTGCTGAAAAGCACCCCCTGCGTGACCAGCTCTTACCGTTCCACCAAGGATGCTTGCGAAGACTCCAACTACAGCTCCCAGGAGTCTTTGCAGCCAGTTGCTTCTGGGCTGTGTCACCCCAGCATGTTTGGCACCTGGAGTTCTGGGCAGAAGGAGCTGGCTGCAAAGACCCCTGGGGGGGGGCTGTAGTCAGGATCTTTGCAAGCGTCCCCAGTGGAACTGTAGGAGCCATTCATGCAGGCAGCAGCGCAGGTGGACGTCTGGCAACCCCTAGTTTAGATAGTCACAGTTGTTGTCTAAACCCTTTCCAGCACTATAGGACAAGAATATTGTCAAAAATGAGACCTACTGAATTTTTTCTCTATAGAACTGGGTTTGCTGTTATTTTGAACTGTTCTCTGTACATGTCAGGATTAGGAGAAAACACCCATCAGGCTGGCTGAAGCAGCCACTTCAAGCAGCTACTCTTCCCTGTCATCTGAGCCATCTTCTTCTTCTTGCTTGCTGTCCTTGGAGAGAGCGCAAGACAACAATTGGGGTGATGGCGGCTTATGTCCGTTTCCAGCTCCAGTGCTGAAGACCACACCAGCAGAGCTGAAAGAGGAGATGGCCAGTTATCAAACTTGTTTTTATTAACTTATCAAACTTGTGATACAAATTGTTAGCATATTGACCTATGTCTTAATTTTTAGATCCATTGAATTATTCAAAGCAGGCAAAGCCTTAAAAATATAATCCCAGTTTATCTGCATTAGAATGTTTTACATTAAGAGAAATGGCTGTCCTATAACTCTGTGGTGTTTTTTTTTTAAATAAAAGGTTCTCCTCAACGAGTCAATGGGAAAGTTAAAGGACGAATCTTTGTAGGAAACAATCCTGTTCCAGTTGTGTTTGACACCACTGACCTCCACTCTTACGTTGTGATGAACCATGGGCGAGCCTATACGGCCATCAGCACAATTCCAGAGGCTCTAGGTTTTTCCTTGCTTCCTCTTGCCTCCATTGGGGGAGTCATTGGATGGATGTTTGCTGTGGAGCAGCAAGGATATAAAAATGGATTCAGTATTACTGGTAAATTTTACATTTGATTTTTAAAAGCAGCTTTGCATTTTTGTGGCTAGAACCAGTGGGTGGATCTACACTAGAATAATTTTGTAGTAAAAATTTTAACTGTCACCAGCAATCTCTGCCCCAGAACTGACGGTTTATATGCTTTAACGTTCTATAGCACTTCTACTGGACCTCTGGACCAAATTATATAAAATGAACATTGACAAGAGGTTACTCTTTCTTATTAGGAAGTTACACTCCTCAACCACGTGTCAAGTAAAATGTTCAATAGCAGGAAAACTAACACCAAAAATCCCTACCAACAAAGGAGTTAAGCAGGGCTGCATCTTAGCACCTGCGTTATTCAACCTTTTTTTTTAACCATCTGGCCCCATACCTGGCAGAGCCCTAAACTTGGCCACAGCCCTAAACTTGGGTCTATACATGTCCCCTTATTATATTCAGATGATGCAGTATTAGTGTCCTGCTCTCGTGTGGGCCTGAAACATCTATTGAACAGATGCTTGGAATTCTTTGCACAAAATAGCGTACGACTGAATTACAAAAAAACAAAAATTCTTGTTTTTTCAAAAACTTGGAGACCACAGAAATGGGAAGTAAATGGAAACAGTTTAAAAAAGTTAAGAACTGTAAATACTTAGGTAGAAATTTCCAATACAATGCCTCTTGGATCACCCATCGTAAATCAGTAATAAATTTAGCCAATGTCAGTGCATCACCCATTACTCGTTTCTTCTATTTTTATTATTATTTATTAAATTTATAACACTGGTAATCAATTTATTCCAGCTGCACTAAAAGTTTTCAATGCTAAAGTTTACTCCCAATTTCTATTTGGCATCCCACTATGGATTGGTGCATTGGACCATATCGTGGAATGTATCCAGTCCAAATTCCTGCGTAAAATCTTGGGACTGCCAAACTGTGTACCCTATGCAGCATTATGCTTAGAAACTGGACAATTGAAACCAGGGCATGGCTGGCCACTCATCAGATGCAACAGAGAAAGTAGCATCCTTTTTACAATGTGCTATAAAACTGCGTAACAAGGAATTGTAAACTGCCCCTGAAGGTATTGTTATTTATGTTTTTGTTAATGCCAATAAAGGATTTACTTACTTACTTACTTCTACTGGACATGCTAGCTCCCAAACATGGATTGTTTTTGCACTGTTACTGACATTCTTCTATTAATACCTATGAGGCAAGGGTGATTTGACCGATAGAAAGAAGTAACAACAGTCAGTAGATACAGATCATCAATGGTATAGCTAAGACATCTGGCACTCCAGGCCACAGAAACTTTTTACACCCTTCATACGACAAAATCTGGATGCAATTGAGGTGAGGTGATGATATCATTAGCAATTACAGGCATGCCCCAGTATTTGTTGAGGTTCTGTTCTGGACTCCCCCATGGATAGCTGAAACTGGATACTGGGGACGCCTTTTTAAAGATAGGGTAACATGAGTGGTTTTGCTGCAACAAAGTAAACAAAAAAGATTTTAAAAATGTTCTAATAGGCATCTCGGTATCCATGGTATCCTGGGATAATTGAAATGGTGGATACTGAATCAGTGGATATTGGGGCACACCTGTAGTCCCGTATAACAGTGTGTTTGGAGAAATTCTGCTCTGAGTGACTGATGGCTTCTTTTCACAATTTTTTTCCTTGAAAACAGAGGGGAAAGCAAAAAAAGCACAGGTCACTAGTGGTGTCATTCAAATGGTTTAGGAACAGGAACTCACTATTGAGTTCAAATTCAAATGTTGGGGGGAAAAAAACCCCGGAAGCAGCCATGGAGCCCATTAGGATCCGGAACGCCTGTTCTGGTCCGTTCCCCCTGAATGACATCACTGCCTTCTCCCCAGTGGGCTGCAAACTCACCAGAGCGGCTGCTGACTCCACGTGTGTGGCTGGAGGGAGCGAGGAAGCGGGCTGTGCAGGACGGGACTTCCCCACTGCAGCCCTTCCCCCTTCACCCCCCAAGGAATCCGGAGTCGCTCCCTTTAACCCTCTGAGTGCCGGCCAATCAAGAAGAAAAGCTCTTTGCAGAGGAATTGGGAGGGGGGAGGAGGGAGAGTGAAGTGGGCGGAGTCAGCCCTAATTTTAACTAGTGGAACTGAGTTCCCCTGCGTTCCCTCTGCATGACATCACTGCAGGTCACCCAACAAATCCGGAACCAGCCAAAAACCAGAGGCCAACTTGATGACACTCACATAACTGAATAGGAGTTCTAATGTTATTGCTGTTGTTGTTGTTGTTATTAATAACAATAACAATGATAACATTTATGTACCACTTTTTAACAAAAATTTCATAGAGTGCTTTACAGTAAAAATCAACTAACTAAATGGCTCCCTGTCTGAAAAAGGACTCACAATCTAAAAAAATGTAGCCACTAGACACTGGGCTGGGGTAAAGAGGGACAGTTATTCTCTCCCTGCTAAATATAAGAGGGGCATAACTTGAAAAAGGTGACTCTATCCAATTAGCAGGGGTAACTGTATTATGATATATGGAAATAAGAGCTGGCTCATATTAACACTCAGAATTCAATTCTAAACTGGAGTTAGGCCGGCATAAGCTAAGCCAACAAAGTTTGGCCTGCACAAGGGCCACCATATAGCGTGTTTGGACTACGCTTGGAGTCAGGGAGGATGGTGCACGTCTGTGTGCTGGCCTGTCTGACTCCGAGAGTGTTCCAAACATACTTTACGGTGTCCTTGTGCTGGCCAAACTTTTCTGGCTTAGCTTATGCCGGCCTAACTCAGGTCATCTGAGGGGGCCCTTCTTTCTGTGCCACCTTCCGTAGAGGTGAACGGGGTGGCGGCCAGAAATAGGACCTTCATTAAATTTCCTTTTGACTTATATGTAACCTGATGGTATTATTCATAAAATATGAAGGTTTCCACAATGTTGGCCCCTAGTGTCAAACTCACTTGACACCCCTTAAGGCCTGGTACCGGGGCAATGTACGCCCTGGCCCCCTTTGTTTCACCAATGCCGATCAGAGGGCCAGACAAGATTATTGATCCCTTTCCAGAATGTTTCTGGGGTTTTGGAAATGGTGGATGAGAGTGATAGAGCATAGATATGTTGCACAGGGTTTTGTAGATTGACAGGAGACTGCAATCCTATACTCATTGTACTGGGAGCAAGCGCCATTCAGCATATTGGGACTTACTTTTGAGTAGACATTCATAGATTTGTATTGTAAGATAGGAAAAAAGAAATGCAGGAAAATGCCAGTTGGTTACAAGGAGGCTAATAATCCTTCTGGAGTAACAATGTGATAATCACTACAAAGTAAACACAGAGAACACCCTATCAAAGACTAGCTTCAGACATTTCTTGAATTTCATTGTTTACATTTTTTCCTTTAAAACAGCTGCTACTTATTGATATTACTTCAGATGTGCTTTTTTGTTTGCAAAGCCTCACGTGGAGAAGTTCACAAGTTCCCTAGATCAAAACTTTTAATTGATATTTAGGAGCAACATTATTTACAGAGAAAGTGTTTTTAATTTTCATGAGAATTAAAGCTGTTCAGCGGTAAGGGGTGATTCTGAAATCCATTTTCATTGAAATCAGAGCTGCTTGCCAACCTTGCTTCTTGTGAGAAAAAATGGATAAAAATGTTCCAACTATTGGTTAAAAGTGACTTTTTTGTAACAATATTTAAGCCTTGCCATGATTCAAAGTTCATTTATATAAATATAAATATAAATATCTCCCTGGATTGCAAGGAGATCCAGTCAGGCAATCCTACAGGAAGTCAAGCCTGATTGCTCTCTGGAAGGACAAATACTGAAGCTGAAGCTCAAATACTTTGGCCACCTCATGAGAAGAGAGGACTCTTTAGAAAAGACTCTCATGCTGGGAAAGATCGAAGGCAAAAGGAGAAGGGGGCAACAGAGGATGAGATGGTTAGATAGTGTCACCGAAGCAATGAACACTACTTAGCGACTGAACAAGAACAAATATTTATGTATAGTTTTTTTTTTTTAAAAAAATACACAGCTAATGAAGTATGGTGTTACAACACAAAAATCACAGAATCACTAGCTGGCATTTCCTGCGAGGGTCGGGTCTCAACCAGAGACTTAGGAATATATGTATAAGTACTTCAGGTGAGATATAAATGTTTCTTTAAGTGTGTAAATAAGAGATTTAATTAATCTTTTAGGTGGTGAGTTTACAAGGCAGGCTGAAGTTACATTCCTCAACACTAATGACAAGCTGACCATTAAACAGAAGTTCAGTGGAATTGATGAACATGGGCATCTTACAATCAGCACAGAACTTGAAGGCAGAGTACCTGAGATCCCATTTGGTTCTTCGGTACAAGTTGATCCCTACACTGAGCTCTATCACTCTTCTAGTTCTGGTGAGTTGGAATATCTTAAAAACAAGTTGTAGGTTTATGAGACCTTGCTCCTTTTATTTTAACATGCTTTCTAAGCCTGGGGCAAAAGAGTACATTACATGCTGAATTCTCTGTTTGTCTTGGATGACTAGGTGAGAACTGTTATTTTCTTGATGATAGAAGGCCCATAATGACATTTGAGGAGTCTCTGCTTTAGATTAACTGTAGCCTAATTTACCGTACTATTGGGTCAGTCATGGCTAAATTCACTCATCTATTTTTACAGATTAACAATGTTACAAGTTTCCATTTACCATGCATGGTTGGCTGTGTTATTTCAGGCAGGAACTGGAAATATCACAGTTTTTATTATGCTGTAGCCAGAAGGTGATCCCCTACATTAAATCAGTGGAAAATGGGCTTCCCATCAGACAGCTTATTTCTGTTAGTATTCCCTACAGACCAATGGTGAATTTATATGAACATTTACAATTGGAAGTCATCATATAGTGACAGGCTCTTATCATTCTAGCTGTTTCCATAGCTTTTGTCATATCTTATTCAGACAAAAATCTGACCACATGGGGTGCATCACAAGAAAACATCACCAAAGACATGTAATGACATTTTTAGTCCAATCTTATCCATCCCCTCCGCCCTGATGCAGCAGCACCAAAGAATTTAACTCTGCATCCTGCAGGATGGAGAGCTCCTTAAGGTTAAGGGGATATTTGTCCCTTACCTGGGGGGAAGCCTCTGCAGCCTGGGTCTCCTCTGACCTGCACCAGCAAAATTGCTAATGCAAGTCCTCATTGACCTGGGATTGTGGATTCAGCTCAGTAAGGGAGTTAGGCTTTGGCAGCTGCCAAACCTTCCCCTTTCCCCAATCCACCTGTCCCCTGCCCCATTACCTCTCCTTTCCATCCTCCCTTGTTCCACTATTCTCCACCCTGTCCTGCATCCTCCACCAATTTACCTGCCTTGGTGGGTCTAGGGTTTCTGCCGGCATATGCTCCAGCAGCATGCCGTGCTCCAACAGCATGCACCTCTGTACACTGTCAGAGGGCTATTTATGTCTGCCACAAGGTAGTCAGCGCTACCTTAAGTGTTCCCACAGTGAGGCAGCCCAATAGCATTTGGGTGCCCCTGTCAATAATGCCCCTGTCATACATGCTTGTATCATCCTTCAGAATCATGGGTGAATACTAATCTTTATGGCCATACCATCGCAGACTTGAAGCAAAATTTGGGTGGATCAGTTTAAGATGGCATTTCTATGTGCTATTCTTCTTTAAAAATCTTCCAGCATCTGATGAAGTGAACTGTAGTCTTTGAAAGTGTATATCCTTGAAAAAAGATACTTGTTTTTTAGTTGTTAGAAAAAGAGATAACTGAATTTTAGATAACTGAGGGCACAATCAGGAGTTTGGCTGGCACAGTTAGGCCAGCAAAGTTTGGCCGGTACAAGGGACACCATAAAGTATGTTTGGCCCACTCTCAGAGTCAGAGATGCCAGCACACAGATGTGCGCCATCTCCCGTGACTCCGAGAGGGGTCCAAATAGCTTTACGGTGGCCTTGGTGCCGGCCTAACTGTACTGGCATAACTCCAGGTTAGGATTGCACCCTGAAAGTGCAGACAAGCAAAAGATAGGCAAATTGCCACTGTGTGGGAACTACTTAAATTGTCACATAATTTTAATTTGAGATCATTTTGCTTTTATTTATTTTTTACCTAGCAATAAGATAGCTCTCTTAGCTACCTCTGTGTCATATTTTAATACTCTTTTATGTGCAATTACTGAGGATTTAATGAGTTCCATTCTTATGTGTATTTTTAGTTTTCTTCTTAATACTATGCTCTTTCTTTGTTTCAGTTATCACATCATCATCTACCAGAGAGTACACTGTGACAGAACCAGAAAGAGATGGAGTGTCTCCAGTGTATACTGTTCCCTTCCAATGGCGACAGACAATCACATTTGATGAGTGCATTTATGATGACTCTCTTCATTCTGTTCCAGCCACTCAGCAACTATCAGTGGACAGTGTCTTTGTCTTGTATAACAGAGATGAACAAATTTTACGATATGCAATGAGCAATTCAATTGGACCAATTAGTAGTACGTTCAGTGATATTGGGTTTTACTTTCTTTGTACTGTTTTGGTGGTGGTGGGACATGGTGGCACAGCGGATTAATCCGCTGCTGCTGGGCTTTCCAACCGGAAAAGTGACGGAGTGAGCTCCTGTTGCTTGTCCCAGCTCCTGCCAACCTAGCAGTTCGAAAGCACCTAAATGCAAGTAGATAAATAGGAACTTTGGTAGGAAGGTAACGGCGTTCTGTGCGCTACGGCGTAGAGTCATGCCGGCCACATGACCACAGAAGCTTGTTCTTGGACAAAAACGCCGGCCTCTACAGGCTTTGAAACGGAGATGAGCACTGCCCCCTACAGTCGGTCATGACTAGACCATTCGGTCATGGGGAAACCTTTAACCTTACTGTTTTGGTATTAGTTAGGCTCTTGTATTTTTAACCTTTTGACTACGTGGGTGTTAACTGTCAGATGGAAGAAATAATACAACTCTGTTGATTGGTTAAAGATGTTGACATTTCAAAGAAAGGGTTGTGTTTTTTGAGGATTAAAGGCGATTTGTGATAGTACTGAAACCAATAATATCCTGGATCAGTGGTTCTCAAACTTTTTAGCACCAGGACCCACTTTTTAGAATGAAAATCTGTCCGTGAACCAACAGAAGTTATGTCATGGCTGGAAGTGCCATCTTTGTGACACATTCCTGAGAATGCAGCTGTAAATTGGGTTATTTCTCAGCCATTTTCCAATAGCAAAGTTAGTCAGAAAGAAAAAAAGCCTGTTTACAACGTGGCACAAGCAAAACCACCACACAGCCCCTCCCCTTTTCAGCATCCCATCTTCCCATGTTCTCAATATGGCTATCCTAGGTGCTTCGCAACCCACCTGAAATTGGATCGTGACACATGGGTGGGTCTTGACCCACAGTTTGGGAACCACTGTCCTGGATCAAACCTTGAGGCTAAAGCATATTCTTTTTTTTCTTTTTGAAAATTTGCCTTTCCTATTAGCAGTGCATTCCTATATGTGCACCTCCAGTTCAGCCATGAGGCAACCTGATGTTGCATCAGTAGTAGATGGGGGAACAAGGGGGCAGCAGATTCAGAGGGACACAATCTCAGTTTGGCTCTGGTGCAGTGGAAGAGAAAAGCTCTTCACCCCAAATCTTCTGTTGCTTTCCTACAGCCTTCCATACACCTTCAATGTACATTACTGTGGTTTTAATTTTCACAGTCACAATAACTTGAACCTTTTCAAAAATATTACGTTGGAGATTCTTAGCATTTTAAGAAATGCTCTTCCAATTCATATTACTCACCCAGTGTCTACTCCTTGTATATTCTTAATCTCCATTGTCCCTGAGTCAGTTCTAGCATAGGCAAATCTAGCTTTCAGCAATATTTTCATTGATGAGCACTGTGCATACTAATAGGGAGATCATGCAGTGTACAATATTCTCATGTTAGTTTCTTCTGTGGTCTTTTGACAGATGGTTCTGCTGATATAAACCGTAATCCATGCTACATAGGCACCCATGGCTGTGACACCAACGCAGTTTGTCGTCCAGCACCGCGCAATCAGTTCACCTGTGAATGCTCAGTGGGTTTCCAAGGAGATGGTCGTGTATGTTATGGTATGAAAATGTCCCTTTTGAAAAGTGTTCTACTTCCATTGTGTCAGTTTGTATTCTGACACAACCCCCATTGTATTCCCTTTGGCATCTGGTTTTTGCTGTTAGTACTGCCTTTGCTGTGGACTAAAACATATAATGGCAAATGTTGCTATATTACTCTTTATTGTTCCCTTATATGGCGTAAACTGTTAATATATTTCCTATGAGTAAAAATAGCTGAGTGTTTGTATGTGTATGAGCAGAAAAATGGCCAGAGGAGAAAGAGTTAGCAGCCGTTCTGTTCCACCGTTTCTACGTGCAAACCTACAACCTCCCAAGTCTGCTTTCGATTAAAAATAAAAAGGAAAAAAAATCCACATAATGGGCCACATTATGTGTCGTATTTACTGTGGACCTCCATGTTGTCATGAGGTTAAAATGTCATTCTAAGCCAGAAAATCCACCAGTGCAGTGGTCCCTGGGCTAGCAGAGGGTGTTGCCATAAGGCACGTTTGGCAACCGGCAAGTAGGCAGTGCCGGCAGTCACAATAACTAGCAAACTGAAGCTAAACTACAGAAATGTCATGTCTTAGCTTTCAGGGATATCAGTGAACTCTTTTATAATCACTGTGCTTTTCCCTACAGATGTAGATGAATGTCTTGAGCAACCAACAGTGTGTGACAGGAACGCAGTCTGTAATAATCAGCCGGGAACTTTCCGATGTGAGTGTCTAGAGGGATATCAGTTTGCAGCTGATGGACGAACTTGTGTGGGTGAGTTCGTATTTTAAAAATTTCCGTTATTGAGTTTGCAATTTGAGATCTGTTGGAGGAAAATACCAATATGTGAGTTTCATCTTCTTTTGATTGATTCGTTCTTGGTTTGGAACACAAGTAAATATGAAAATAGTAGTTTTACGATTTTGTATTTTTAAAAATCGTATTTTTTTTTCCTGAGAAACATCAAGAAAGTCAAGTCTTCTTTTCCTAAGTTTTATGGCAGAAAATTTCTGGCTCTCCTTTATTGTTGGAGTGGTAGCACAGTCTTGGGCTCCCACTATGATTTTTGTGATTTCTGTAATTTTTTGTAATATCATTCCAAATATGGCACTAGCTTAAGTTAGGCCAAGGCTTTTAAAAAACAAAACTCATGTAAAGTTCTAGTCCTTTCCTTCCTGTCACTTCCCTGGACTGGGTCAGATGCTGACCTAGATAGCTCCAAGTGCTTTAATAGCTTCAGGTTAAAAATATAGCTAATGAATCTCCACTTCTATGCCGCAATCAGTCCGTTCAGCTACCTCACAATCCTCTGTGAGGCAAATGTGTAGTGTACCTGCAACTTCTGGGTTATGATCATGCCCCACCCCTGCAATTACTTACAAGGTTCCCAACTCCTTCGTAGGAGTTTGGGAACCACTGCTTTAATACACAGAGACTGATGAAGACCATGAGATGGTCTATGTGGATGTTTTACATTCGTATCTTTGCAGGATCTGCCAAGTAATTGTATTAAATATTTCCTTTTCTTGCATTTTAGTTGTTTCAACATCTGTTTGATGGGAATTTGAGCTTAAAGCTATAGCCAAGGATTTCCTGAATGGCTTTCTGTCTTCCTCCCTCCCTCACTCTCTCTCTCTTCCTCCCAAACAATTTGTCAGCTGAACTAAGGCTATTGAAGCAGCTTTTCAAGATTTTCCAACCAATATGAGGGCTTTGTTGTGGTATTTTTAGGACAGTTTTTAATGTGAATGTGTATATTCATAATTATTTGGGTTGGCTACCTAATCGTATCAGATGTTTCCCCTCCTGTCTAGGAGATTAATTCTTCCTCATATTTTCCTCCCCACAAGTCCACTCTGTTGAGGTCAGATCCTTCAGTATTGGTATGGTATCACTTCTGCAAATAGAACCAGGGTGTAACAGTTTACAGTGTTCATGTTTTGTAGTGTACCCTTTTTTGGGGATCTTGAAATAATGTTTTCTTGAATAAAATCTGTTTCTAGACTCTTAACACTAAAGTACAAGAGCATTCATTTAGCCTTCACGCACATTCTAGCAAAGCTCCCCTTCCTACCTATCCATTTATTTGATTGGCTTTGGAAACAACTTTGTGAAGTACTTTTTGTTGAAAAGTGGTTAATAAATAATCTGGCATAATGTTAGTTCTGTTCAATTTTGGTGCCAGATTTCTAGGGTCCCTAGGGCAAAGGCCTGCAGTGGTACGCCATCCCCTTCCCCAGTGCTGCACTCCCTGTCATCAGAGCTCTGGCAGGGACTTGTGTGCCAGGGTTGGTGTGTTGTGATTGGCTGCAGAGTGGCGTCTCATTCTTTATTCTGCCATAGAGAAGTGGGCAGAGCAGATAGGTGTGGCAGGAGTTTAAATTTTTTGGCATTTCTCCCCTCCCTGTTGTTTGCTGTAGTTTTTTTGGTTTATTGTTCCTACAACAGCTTTGATATTGCTGCTGTGCTTGCATATGACGTATGTCTGTCATCTGGGGAGGGTTTAGGATACAGTAGCCATTAGCTTCCCCATTCCACCGATGTCCCACCCACGTCTCCACCCTGTTTTAGGGCTGATGCCAGCTGCAGCTGTGCTCACTGACAATGAGAGTGTGTTGTTGTTGTTGTTGTTCAGTCGCTAAGTTGTGTCCGACTCTTCGCGACCCCATGGACCACAGCACGCCAGGCCTCCCTGTCCTCCACTAGCTTCCGGAGTTCGCCCAATTTCATGTTCATCACTTTGGTGACACTATCTAACCATCTCATCCTCTGCCGCCCCCTTCTCCTTTTGCCTTCAATCTTTCCCAGCATGAGGGTCTTTTCTAAAGAGTCCTCTCTTCTCATGAGGTGGCCAAAGTATTTGAGCTTCAGCTTCAGGATTTGTCCTTCCAGGGAGCAGTCAGGCTTGACTTCCTGTAGGATTGCCCGATTGGATCTCCTTGCAGTCCAGGGGACTCTCAAGAGTCTTCTCCAGCTGAGAGTGTGTAGCTTGTACTATATCCTGTAGCACTCACAGCCAATCCCATCTGCTGGGATCCACTAGCAGAATGTGTGTTCCACCAGTGGACATGCAATGATCCGGGTGGAAGTGCCGGGATCTTCTGGGTTCACCAACATATGAGGACTGGGGAGATCAATCACAAACCTGATCGTAGTCAAAAGGAGAGATGTAAATACATACCACCTCTGGTCATGGGAACTTAGGAAAGAGTTTTTGGAATTTGCTGAGACAGATTTTAATTTTGAATACTCAGGAGGAAATATTGGTATGACATGTAGATTGTGCCCCTAGTGGAGAGAGTGGTTCTGCTTCATTGTGGCTCTTAGGGAAACCATGTGGGAATATCTCACCCCTCCCCTTGTCTCAGGGAGCTTTCCAACCACTGTGGTAAGATCTGTGATGACACTTGACAAAGGTCTTTGACAGCCCCATCATATCCCCCATTTGTGCTAGTGGAGTGCATGCTCCTCTGGCACTAGCCAACGCAAAAGTGCCATAAAGCACTTTGCACCTATAGGTAGCACTGGTGTGAAGTCCATAGCCTTCCCACTGGTCCCACAGCTGGAGCTATGCCAGCCAGAGCAAGTTGGACCAGCACACGGGACAGATCAGGGTGGCAGGAAGGTGGCAAAAGGGGCAGGAGTGAGAGTTTGGGTCCCCACTGGGCAGCGGAGGAGCAGGGGATGGAGGGAAGTGGTATAATGGGATGGGGTATGATGGAGGGTGGGAACAGGGCAGTCAGGCCTAGGATGGGTAGGAACAGTAGTGGCAGCATCCTATCCTGCTTCCCAGGCGGGATTCACCAACAGGTCCACTCAGACTTGCACTGGTTAATTAGCAGGTGCACGTTCAAGTAGACCTGTTGCTATGGATGGTGCTTTCCCCAGGGCAAGGGGACGAATATCCCCTTTCCTCAAAGAGACCTCCAGACTGCTCAATTCCCTCACCACTGCATTGGTGTGGGGGAATTTCCATAGGATTGGACTGAATCCTAGACTTGTGGGATGTTGAGACCGGGCAAAAGTAGTCTCGGTACGATGGGGGCAGGGATTGGATTCTAAATTTAGGGCGCAATCCTAACCAACTTCCCAGCACTGACATAGCTGTGCCAATAGGACATGTTCTGCATTCTGCAGTGGAGTCATAGTCACGGAGGCCACCTCAAGGTAAGAGAATGTTGGTTCCCTTATTCCAGAGCTGCATTGCCCTTACCCCGGTGCTGGAAATCTGGTTAAGATTGCAGCCTTAGTTTCGTTTCCACTAAATTTTTGTCTTCAATTTTTTTTTTTACAGAAAAGGGTTAACATTAAATGTTTTAATATTCTTTGTGTATTTCTAATTTGCAGTTGTTGAACATGCCATCAATCACTGTGTGACAAGCACACACACGTGTGATATTCCTCAGCGTGCTCGCTGCATTTACAGCGGTGGCTCTTCTTATATCTGTGCATGCCTAACTGGCTTCTCTGGAGATGGGCGGTCCTGCATTGGTGGGTAGCCATTTTTATCTTTCCCTGGAAGACTTTGTGCAACTCAGGGCCCAAATCTATTTAACTTTCCACCTGGGCATGCACTACATCCTGCAGTGGGTGGGTGGGTATGCACAGAAGCCACCTTGAGCTAAGCAGTCGTTTGTTCCCTTCTTTGGAGCTGCATTGTAGCTGCATTGACACTGGAAGCTGGATAAGATTGGGCCCTTAGTTATATAATACTATCCAATTCTATTGGGCATTTACAATGACAGATCTTAAGATCTATCAGAAATGCCTCTGCAGTGCCACTGATGGCACATTGCTATCATTCACATCAGAGCCACCGGCATAATTGTCAAAATTCTCAGGTACATGTCCATAGTTATAAGATTTCTGACATGGGCAGCCCAATCTTAATGTGTACTGGCACAGCAGAGTCACATGGCCCCCACTTTATCCAGTACCAGTTAGGAGGAGATCTGCTTGGGGTAAGGGATTTTTTTTTTCCTCTTACCCCGTGCAACATTTCAGCCTGTCCAATGGAGTTACTCAAATTTGCTCCAGCTAAATCACTGGTGCAAATCCGGTCAGCTCTGTGTAAGGCTGCCAAGCCTAGGAAGGGGGTTAGGCTATGGCAGAGGCATCCTCAGCCAATCCTGGCCCCCTCCTGGGCCTGTCCCACCCACCATTCTGTCTTCCACCACCACGAAATACCCCGATTCTTTCCCACCCTCCTGCTGCCTTCCCCTTACCACTGCACTGCACCTCTCACCAGAATACTCACCTTGGTGGCTTTCCCTGTGGATGCAGTACAGCAGCTGAGGCCTTCCTGCCAGCTCTGCTGGCTCCAGAGTAGTCACTCATGTGCTTTACGGCACTTTTGCGACATTCTTGGCTGGCTCAGGGGGTAAATCATTGGTCACTTACACTAATTGTCCTATTGTACACTTTTGACTAAATTGTAGTCAGGGTTGTCCTATATGTTGGATTGTTGAGTCATTTCTCCTAAAGCAGCATACGGAAAAAAGAGCGAGTACAAGCCCTGGTTTTTGTCAAGGTAACTGAAGCCTGGCCCTGTATGCATGTTTTTCACTTACCCTAAAAACTTAATAGCTACCTTGAGAAGTTACGTACTATGAAATTTTTGGTTTTTCAGATATAGATGAGTGTCAGGCGAACTCTTGTCACCCAAATGCTATCTGCTATAACAGTCCAGGGTCCTTCAGCTGCCAGTGTAATGCAGGCTATCGTGGAGATGGTTTCCAGTGTGTGCCAGGAGGTAAATGTTCAGAAAAAACTTTTTTAAAAATCTAACCAAGGCCAAGTGTTGATGAATCTTGGGTGGAATTCTTCTGAGATAAACAGATGGAGGACAACATGTGTATGTACTCTAGTGGAAGGGTGATTATTTAATACTGCTTTGTCATGTCATGTCAAGGTTTTTACTTTAAAACTTGTTGAAGTTTTAAATATTTGAAAGTATTATATTTATAGTCACTTCAAATATACAGGCATGCCCCAGTATCTGCAGGGGATAGGTTCCTGAGCCCACGGTGGATACCTGAAGCTGTGGATAGGAGAGAACCTATTTTAAATATAGGATTCTCTCCTGCCCCCACTCCTGAGCAAGATTTTTTTAGCAACATAAAGGAAGGTAAGAGGGGGCCCTGATCCGGGGATACTTGAAACTGCAGGTATGTAATCCATTGGTATTTTATACCAAACCCACTGGTATAAAATACCACTTGCAGCATATCTAAATTTTACATTATTTTGAAACGACACGTTTCAAATTGTGTCTATTATAAATATATGCGTTCCGCACGTAGCCAGTTTGTTAGCAAAAGAGCGGCATACCAGCAGCTATTAAGAATGTCTGTACTTCATTATTCCCTCACGCTCCATAGTTTCAGTTCAAAAAGAAACAGATGTCCCAGCCTTGTCACTCCTTCCATCTCCCATAGGCTGTGTTTACCAAATAGAAATAAACCCAGACACTCTGGCTGGGGACTATGACCACTAGAAGTTATTCACCAGAATTGTTAATGTGTGTAATTGAGTTCATATGAGAAATGCATTGATGGCAAAAGCCTTGTTGTGTTTACAGTACTTAATGGTAGAAGCAAAAGTAAATGGATTATAAAAGCAGCATTCCAAAGCTGACACAGTCTAATCTGCTGTTTGGTGGTGGTGTTTGTTTAACCTAGCAGTGCCACAATACATGACTGAGGAAGTATATATACTTCCTGTGATACTGGAGCTATCTCATCAGACTGAGATGCCATCATTCTGTAGGCTCTTTTAAACTACTTGATATGGTGTCACCATACGGTCATACTTTCAGCATGTGGACTAGGTAATTTTCTCCACACCATTACAACACACACACACACACACACACACACACACACACACACACACACACACACACACACACACACACACACACACACACCCCTTCTGATTTGGAAGTATAAATTCATGAAGTGCTTTTTCATATTGCTGATGAAGAAAACATTTGACCTTGTTTTCCCATTTTTTCAGAGCTTGTATAGCTCCTTGAAACGATACAGTGAATGATTGTTGCAGCACCCAGCTGTGAGCCAATTGCCTTTTTGTCTAGTTAAGTGTTTCCTTAAGGAATTAGCCTTGGAAGGTGGGCTAGCTCCTACTATTTGAAAATATTTGTGTAACCAGTCATTCTAGCTTAACCAGTCATTAAATGTAAATTAAATAAGTAGAAGTGTTTAGGATGCTTTTCCTCAAGCAAATTATGCTCCTAAATATGGAAGGAAGCTTTCTGGGGAGACCAAAGAGGTTGTGGAGTAGGGTGTGTCCTCATCAATAGTGCACCCCTTTGCCACACAAATGCCTGCAGGATTTTCAAAAGGGACCACTCCTCAAGTGCCTTATTTTTTTGCCTTTTCCTTTAACTCTTTGGTTTTGGTATTCTTCACCCTTTGAATAAAATTAACACTTCTTACTGTCACTGTTTTCATCTGCCTGCTTTCAGTTCACCCAGGAGTTATTTAGTAGCGCTCTCATCCCAAACTGCCAGCTTTCTCCACTCCCTGTTTTTTACAGGAACCCCCAAGGATTGTGCAGTTCTCTGTTCTTCTAGGAGGGAGGTTTCCCCAAGGCAGCCCTTCTGTCTGGTTCTCCCTGGCTTGGCAGCAGGAACAACCATCCCAGTCTAAACCCATTTTCAGGATGATAAAGGCTGAAAGTTGCCACCATAGGCTAGGCCCTGTGCCCATCCATCTGTCACATGTGCACACAGTATTGACTGAGGACACCCTTGCTTGCACTGCTGCATCATGATGTTTATAAGTAAGGGTGGTAATTTCTCCTCACTTGGGTTAACTTGGTCAACCCAAGTTACAACTAATAAACCACCTCACTGACTCTTACTGATGGACTCCTCTGTCGGTCACTTCCTGTTGGATAGAGCATGCTGGTCAGAATTTGCTGCCTTGGATTTTTGTAACTGGGGTACTGCAGAAACTGAATCAGAAAAAAAAATCAGAACTCTCTCTGTTTGTCTTTTATTAACAGAACTAGAGAAGACAAAATGTTTGCGTGAACAAGAAGAAATTGTGGCTTATCGTCCAAGAGGACCCAGACCAATTGGCCAGTTTATTCCTCAGTGTGATGTCTATGGGAATTATTTGCCAACTCAGTGCCACTCCAGCAGTGGCTATTGCTGGTGCGTAGACAGAGATGGTAATGAGATAGATGGAACCAGAACTGGGCCAGGAATTCAGCCTCCATGTAAGTTACTCCTAACGTGTGAAGCTATTGCAACAATTTTCTTCAAGTTAGATTCTGATTCATTGAGCACCTGATTCATAGACGTGCTAGAGCTGTTTAAATGTACCTGTATCCAGGTACATCTGTACAATCATAATTTGTCTGTATTTCGATGCAGTTATTCATACATTCCATTCAGTGCAAGTACAAATTGTCTATAAAACTATTCAAAGTGCACACATACAGTATTAGATATGAACAACCCTGCTTTTCCAGTACAGCCATGTGGTTTCATATGCACATATGCTGGTGTACTGCCCATATTATTACCATATTATTGAGTGCGCAATCCTAACCTAGAGTTATGCCAGTCCAAGAGTGTTGCAAATGCACCATAAAGCACGTTTGGACCATGCTCAGAGTCAGGAAGGATGGCGCACATCCGTGTGGTTCAAACGTGCTTTATGGCATGTTTGTAGCACCCCTGGACAGGCAAAAGAGAGTTGTGCTGGCCTAACTCCAGGTTAGGACTGTGCCCTAATCATTTAAAGCGCAAGCCTAAATTGAGTAGGAGCAGGCAGGCCAGCTGGCGTGCGCTGCATTCTAACCAATTAGGAGGCAGCAGCAGCTTAGTGCAGGGCAAGGGGACGAAGTCCCTTTGCCTCACAGTAAGCCACACGCAGCCCAATAGGGCTCCTCAGATCTGCACCTGCAAAATTGCAGGCACAAGTGCAAGTCTCCCGCAGTGGCCCAAATTGGGGCCGCAAGGGCCGGGGTGGGGCCAGTGCATGGGCGGCTTACCTGGGGCAATCTTTGGTACTTTCAGGCTGACACAGTTGCCTACGTCAGCTGTGCACCACCAGCACTGGCACGAACATGCTTTACAGCACGTTTGCAATATCACAGGGGCGACGCAAGCATCAACCCTAGGGCGTCCTTGGATTGCGCCCTTAGACGCAACCAAGTATTGTCTTGATCAAGCAGAAAAGTAGTTTGTGCAAACTTGTATAGCCCTCAAAGGTTCCCCTATTGGTATGGGAACTAAAAGAATTAAGGCAACTAGCTTAGTTGCGTTGAAGTAATTCTTACTCACCAAAGCAGCCAGGCAAATGGCTGTTTACAAGCCTGAGCTACTGGTAGTGGTTTGCATATCATAAGTTACAAGAGAAAAGTGCATCAGTGAAAGAAATTTTTAAATAACCAACAGGATTTGAATTTACCAATTAGAAGAAACTTAGGGACCTCAACGCCAGTGGAGCACATGTTCCACTGGCGGCAACTGCTGAAAAATGGCTGTAAAACACGTTCCAGGAGTGCACCAAGTAGCTTGCTGCCTGAGTACCAGCAGAAAGGCTGGCACCTTCCTGTCTGCTTCAGCAGACCCAGAAGGAACTGCCGATGCAGCTAAGATGGTGGGGGAGGCAGGGAGGGAGCAGGGGTGGAACAGAGTGGGGAGGGGCAAAATTGGAATGGGTGAGAAGGCTGCAGGAGGAGATGGATCCAGTAGCTCTAGTGTGCACCAAACGTATTCCTACCCCACAGCTGCAGCTCCGGCAGCAGCCCTTTCTCTCCTTGGACTTGCACCAGCGAAATCATTGGTGATGGTCCCAGGAGTAGCAAGCTAATCCTCTTCGGAAACCTTCTTCCCCCCCCCCCCAGTTGGATACAGCATGCACCTTCCCCCCACCACTGGTGCAGCTGCACCAAAAGTATTGGCCTGTTAAGCTAGAATTTAACCTTTTTATTGAAATCAAGGGTTCTTAAATGTGCTTTAACTTTGACTGGATAGTGTCCAACGCGTTCTGTAGTAATCTTGCCTTGCAGATACAGTTCAAGCCTCATTGTGCTTTTGTAATCTGTCTGACTGCATGTGTTTTCTATCATTTGTCAACAAGGTCTGAGCACAGTTGCTCCTCCTATTGTAGTTGGACCCTCTGTAAAACCAGATACAATTCATCTGCCTCCAGGAACACACTTACTGATTGCCCAGAGTGGAAAAATTGACCATGTCCCTCTGGAGGGGAACAGTATGAAGAAATTAGATGCTAAAGCTTTGCTGTATGTGCCAGTAAGTATGCACTGAGTATGATGAACATTTGCATTATTTTTTACTGAAGAGATCGTTTAGAAATATAAAATGTCAAATCCCAATTTCTAGCACAATTGAGCATCCAAATCTCAGACTTACCCTGGTTTCCTGTCTATGTGGTGACCCTGAAATCTTTTTTTTCTATTAATGCTTTTTTGTGGAAAAAAAAAAATTAAAACTACTAAGGAAAAAAATAAGGAACTTGATATCTTGATGTTAGGGGCATATCTTTTATTTAGATAATAGAAGGAATTAGAGAAAAGTGTGATCCTGTTGCATAATATTTTTATAGCCTTCCTTGCATCCTGGACAATCTCTCAGGTCCCTTATAAACAAACTTTTATTGTATGTAGAGCTAACTTTTATGGGCTTCCTACACATACCAAAATCCCTTATTCAGGCAATCCTCTGCATGTCTACTCAGAAGTAAGTATCATTGTGTCCTCCCACAGATCCGTATACAGGATTGCAACATTAAACAGTGTTTGAGACTTTTATGACTTACTCATACAAGAAGGCTATAAACCTTTACAAGGTTCTAAACATTCTCCGTTCTTTATCTTCCTCTCCTTCGTGCTGTCTCCCATCTCCTGTAAATGTTATGATCTATCTTGATACTTTCCTGTACTCTGGTAAGTCTCCTACAATTTTTCCCCCAATTTTTTTCTGATCTCTTTTCTATATGTTCTATAGACAAATAGAGATATTTGAGTTTACTATTAACATTGTGCACTCAAGGTTTCCTACTAGCATTTCCTACTTCATTTTCAGTAATGCAGTGGTTTGCAAACTTTTGAGCACCGGGACCCACATTTTAGAAGGACAATCTGTCTGGGACCTACAAACAGTGATGCCATGGCCGGAAGTGCCATTATTGTGACACCAGAGCCTGCTGCTTTCCTGAGAAAGCAGCAATAAGTTGGGTTATTTCTCAGCCATTTTCCAATAGCAAAGTGAATCAGAAAGGGGAAAAAAGCCTATCTACAACCTTCACAGAAGCAAAATTACCACACAGCCCTGTCCTTTTCCAGTGTACCAACTTCCCGTATTTTCAGTTATGGCTGTGCTCGGTGCTATGGGACCCACTTGACATTGTTTTCCAACTCACATAGTGGGTCTCAACCCACAATTTGAGTAATAATGCATTTACAGATTCTGTTCGTTCATGGGCATTATATGCTCCCAGCAGTGCTTCTTCAGATTATTTTTCACCCAGAACTGAAGGAAGTCCTGCTGCTTCTCACCACGGAACTCAATCCTAATTAAACTCCTGTTCTGCCAAATTCCCTGCTGGGCCTCCCCAAGGGCCCAAATGCCCACACTAGGCTAACTAGTTTCCACTCCAGAGCAGCCTCAGAGATAGGCAAGAGGGAGGGGGTTCAGTCACCCACTGGGCCTCCTCTCTTCCAGCAGCTTTGCTTGGGATCGCCAGCTGGCCAGCCTCCTTCAGACTGCCCTCATCACTGGCTTAGCTCCAAACTACCCTTAGTCTAGCACCAACAAACCCCACCACCAAACAATAGGCAGTCAGCTTGTCTAAGCCACAACTGCCCCCTCCACTTGGCTCCAGGGGTGCGAATCACGTTTCCTTTGGCAATCCAGCACCTACCTGGTGCCCTCCTCCAGCACCTACCCAGGTGCTTCACTGCAGCTCCTGCCTCCAATTTTATACTGAGGCCAGCCAATCGGTGTCTGTTGATGGACAAGCTTTAATTCATCAGCGACACCCATCTGCACCTGTGCTAACCTCCCTTCATAGCCAGAGCCCTTATTAGCCTGCAGCTGTGTTCCTGCTGCAGGAGTTCTGGGATTAACCCCATAATCCCTGGTTTACCTGGACAAGGGGGCATTGCTGATACTATTCCCTATATCCTTGGGGTATCTCCTGCCTGTTCCAATACAACGCCCCTGTATAGTGGTGCTATGCTGCATCCAATGGGGGAGTTTTGCAGGCGGAAAGTCTCCTTGAGGTAAGGGGATATTTGTCCCCTTGCCCCAAAGTGAGCCCAGCTGCCAGTACAAGTCAACTCAGACCTGTGCCAGAGTGCAGTCCTAGCCTGCAGTTAGGCCAGCACAGTTAGGCCAGCAAAGTTTGGCCGGCACAAGGGACACTGTAAAGTATGCTTGGACCACTCTCGGAGTCAAGAGGCCAGCACACAAATGTGCACCATCCATCCTGACTCCAAGAGTGGTCCAGATGTGCTTTATGGTGGCCCTTGTGCCAGCCAAACTTTGCTGGCCTAACTGTGCCAGCCTAACTCCAGTTAGGATTGCAGCCCCGGTGATATACCTGCACAAGTTGGTGTTGATCATTGTCATCTAATTGGCCCTGGGAAAAGGGATAGGATGCAGCTCATGCCAGCACCGCCTATCCCGCCCCCTCCCGGACCTGATCTGCCAACCCCCATCATCCACCTTCCCCTCACCCCATTCAACCCCTTCCACCCCGTTCTGCCTCCAGCACCAGACTCACCTGCTCCAGCTGGCGTTGCTCCGGCAGCATGCACAGGTGGAGCACCTGGTCCAGAAAAGGCATCGAATTGTGCCATAAATCTTCTCCTCTCCTAACTGATACAATGCTGCTTCACTTTTCTTACCAGCTGTCACCTTCTATTTGAGCTTCGGTTTTTGATTTATGTTGAATCCTTTTGGCTCGTTTAACGCTCTAACTTGCTAACATTCACTTTTCCCTAAAAGTAATCTAGTTGCTTTAACCAACCTAATGCTTTAACCAACCTAACCAACCTAATTTCTTCTAATACAAGAAGTTTGATTTATTTGAAGACTTGCAATAGTTTCTTTAACTTTCAGGATAAAGTTGTCATTGGGGTTGCTTATGACTGCTTGGAGAAGATGGTTTACTGGACAGATATCAGCAGCCCAGCCATTAGCAGAGCAAGTCTGGGTGGAGGGGAGCCAACATTCGTCATAAAAACAGGTGGGCTGTATACATTTCATCCTCAAAATATCATCTCCAACATTAAGGTTCATCCCTTCCATTGCTGTCAGAATGGAATGTTGGAAGGAAGGCTGATAGGTGTCTAAACTGTTTTTTCCCCCAAAGCAAATAAATCTCCATATCTCTGTGGTTCCCAAATTCCTACAGGGGAGTTGGGAACCAGGTACATGTTTGCATCGATGGGGAAGGGGCAGTGACAGTGTTGCAGAGATAGCAGTGCTGCAGCTGCCAAGGGGCTTTTTCACTTCCTGTTTTCCCCAAAAACTGGAAGTATCTTTAGATATACTGCAGATAAACAGCTGCAGAGGAGATCCTGCAGAACCCTGCAGGAGCCCAGTACAGTGCTGCCCCCCTCAGTAAGTGAAAAAGCCCCTTGGCGGCGGCGGCAACACTGCAATGTCTGTAGCACTGTCACTGCTATCAAAGTAGGGCCACTCTCCTTAAGGGGAAATCCCTCCTTCCGGTTCCCCTGGTGGGTCACGACCCACCAACGTGGGAGCCACTGCTTTATCTTATATAAGTGACAAAAGCAACAAATACATGTAGTGGTAATTTTGTACAATGATATTGGGAATTTTAACTCTATCACCTTTATTAACCTTGTGGGGGGTGGCTGAACATCTTCAAATAATCACTAGGTACCTTCTAGGCAGACAGTAGTAGAAGCAGATTGATGAAATGGCCTGTTTTGTCTCACTGCATATTGCCTTATATGGAACTTCGTAAGTTTACAGAAGCATATTGATAGTCCTTCTATTTCAAGAGCCTATCTGGGCCTTAAACCTACGTTTGTCTTACTGGCAGTAGTGCTATCCAGCCGGTACGCTGGGTGGGACTTACGTTTGATCGGCAGTCCGCCCGTTGCGTCATGCCGCGTTCCGCCACTTTCCCGCCCGCCGGGGCGTGACGCAATGGGCGGACTGCCGATCAAACGTAAGTCCCACCCAGCGTACCGGCTGGATAGCACTACTGCTTATTGGTGAATGTCAAAAGGAACCACTTTTTTAGAGTGGTTTTGTGGTTTTTTTAGAGTGGTTTTAGAGTGGGGTTTTTTTTTTTTTAGAACCACTTAATCTAGGAATAATTCTTGATATTGTACTGTGTGGCGAATTCCAATTTGGATACAAAAAAATTTCAGAATAAATGGTGTTATTTAGTGATATTATATGGATTTATATGACACATGTCAATCTGGGTAGTGAACAAGTCAAACACAATAAAATACAATCTAAAAATTAGTAAAAGCAGTAATTACTAAAAATTACTAAAAGCAGCAGGTTAAAAAAACGCAATAGTTTAGCTAATAAAACCACAAATTTGAAAGATGGTCAGCCCAGTGCTAACCTGTGTTGGAACAGGCAGGCCAGTCGTGCAGCAGCCAGTCCCAACCCCAGACTGGATATGGGGCGGGCATGCCAGCCTGCCTCTTCCAGCTTGGAGTCTTGGATTGCATTTTGTTACGTGTCTGTTCCTAGTTACTACGTCTCTGATGTTTCTTCAGTGTTATTATTGAGAACATGAATATTAATGTTGCCTGGTATCCTGATGTGGATTATTTAATGTAAATGTTCTGTGGGTTTGTTGTTGGTTTGTTCTGCAAGGTTCCGTGTTGTCATTTGGTCCTTTCCAGCTCTTATTGGCCTCTCCAGCTGCATTGCCTGTGAAGTGTATGAACGGTCCAAATTCCACAGCTGTGCTACTCCACAGGGAGAAATGCTCCCCCCCCCAGACTGCCACTCCAATTGCATAAATTGGATCAGTTGTACCACATGTTTCATAAACCTGCTCCTTGCCAAACTCTGGCTGTTCCTTCCAGAGAATCTTGTGCTAGCACCAATAACACAATCAAACTGCAGAAAATAATTGTTGAGCTGGGAGAAGGAATGTTCACACCATGTATTGTAAATTACATAGTATCCTAACATGGGCTGGCTGATTGTCAAGCAGTCTGGAAAGGAATGTTACTCTCTGGGCCACATAACACAACTGCTTCAAGCCTCTTGACTGACAGGCAAAGGAGTAGATTATTCTCATTTTCTCAAAGCATCTAAAATTGAGGGCACAATCCTAATCTGGAGTTAGACCGGCACAAGTCCCTAGGAGTGTCGCAAACCCTTCTCCAGGGCTGGTGGTAATCCGTTTCCATTGGCACTGGGGTGACGCCATGGCAACGCAGGTCCCGCACAGCCCAAAAGGAGCACTTGTAAAATTTCTTGTTAAATTTTTAAACATTGTTTAAATTTTTTTCTGGTCTTTTAAATAATGATTGCTTCTGTAGCATTCAGTTCATTCAGTATTCACAATCTTGGCCTCAGCTGTGAACGGCCCTTTTTCTTTCTTTAAATTGTTCTGTCCTTTGAATGCAGCAAAGCATTTTTTTTTTCAAGTGGAAGAATCCAAAACCTGTATTTTGAACCAAAATGGTTTGTTTTTAAGTGCTTGTTCTTCAATCTGTATTTGAGCTCAGCAACCCTTGGGGCAGGGTAGTAGGTCATTATCGGCTATTTCCTGTTGCTTTTAGACCTGGTCACTGTCCAAGGAAAACTATGCACATGCAGTTCTCAGAATTGTTCCTAACGTAAATCCGTTCTGTAAGATCGCTAACTGCACTGAAGTCTAAATCCCCTCCTGTTGGCTAAGATCAACACTGCTGTCTCTGTAGGGAAATTTTAAAGCTGGATTACTTTTCAAAGGAGGGTTATTGCAGAACTGCCTGTTGAAACCATGGACCCTATTATCAGAAGGGTATATTTTTTCAGCTCTCTTTACTGGCATACTTCAGATATTTGCAAGCCCACCCCAATTCTTCACAAAGCCTATTTTTGTTTTCTAACATGGTGGAACAAAATACAGTTCTGTAAAAAACTGTCAGTGCAATCCCAAGCTGCCCATCGCTCTGACGCTACGTCATAGCATCGGCGCAACTGCTTTAGCGCCAATGCGGGGGCACCGAGCAGCACTCCCGCATTGGCACTAAGGCAACAGGACTGGCGCTGCCTGCAACGCCAGTCCCTTTGCTCCTGCACAATGTTGGGATGGGGGTGAGAGTGGGTGGGGGGAGGGCATTTCTGGGCGGGTGGTGGGTGAGCCGGCAGGTGTGCTGGCCTGGGAGGTGGGCAGGCTTGGGAATTGGCCATAAGGCCGAATCCTGAGCCAGATTGGGAGGCTGCACAGCCCCAGTTCGGGCTACGCGGTCTTCTTTGATCTGCGCCTGCTGTTTAGCAGGTGCAGATCGGAGGAGCACATAGGGGAGTCTTGAGCCTCCCCTATGGTAAGGGCACAAATGTGCCCTTGCCATGGAGAGGCTCTGGCTTCACCTATACTGCATCAGGATATGGCGCCGGCCTCGCCATTCTGGCGCAGTATGGAATTGTGCCCTCAGTATGTGTGAGTATGTGCATGTCCCCAAAGCAGTCCAAATGTATCCACATTACAGATCTTTTTCTATATAGACCTCAGTACTGAAAGAGCTGTTATTCAGAATAGAATATGAAGGTTACAATTAGGAATTCTGTTAAGGTTTGTTCAACTCATAAGTATTTTCAGTTTTAATGGAATCTGTTCTGAATTTTCTAGAATCTCATATATTCAAGGGCCCCATAGAATCCCATTCATTATTTATTTATATTTATTTATTTATTGAATTTATACCCCGCCTATTGCCCGAGGCACTCAAGGCGGCATTTACAACAATAAAAAATATAAAAACAACATTAAAAACAATTTAAACAATATTAAAATACAATAAAACAAAAAATTAAACAACAAAGTTTAAAACAAGCCATGTGGATCATAAAATATAAAAGTATAACCAGCCAGCCAACCAGCCAACCTGTCAACAGTTAAAAAGCTTTTTGAAATAAAAAGGTCTTCAACCCCCGCCGAAAAGTTAACAAAGAAGTTAACATTTCATGGATGAAAATATGTTCACTTCATTGCATGGATGGGTGAAGCTAGGGGTAGATGCCAGCAGTCTAGTGGTATGGCGTAGTAGACACTGATGGTGCCAACACATTCTAGAGTCAGATGTGCAATAGGCAGAAAGTGGGAAGTAAATGTGCATGGAAACAGATGGCTTTAGATGAGAAAAGCAGTAAAATACTATTGTGCACAATGGGACTTACTTCTGAGTAGACACGCATAGGATTGTGCTATAAGAAGAGGACATTGGTCCAATCTTAGAGCAAGGGAACACTGGAGCCCATCAATCAAGACAAAGATCAGTCAGTAAATCTGTGAAAATTAAGCAAACATTACTGTTTCTGTTGTACTGTTCATCATAATAAAATGCCTCTGAGCACATGTGACAATCTATTCCTAGTTTTCCCCGTCATTTTGCTTCCAGAAGCCTTCTACAAAAGTTTGTTTTTCTCCCTGTGAGGCAACAGGGGCAGGTTTAGAGGCAGATTGGGCCTAGAAAGGGGGCAGGTTTGGCAGCTGCAGTGCCCTCCAAATCCTAACCCCCTTCCCAGAGCCAATCCACCTTCACAGGTCCATGTGGACTTCCTCCAGCAATATTGCTGGCACGTGTCTGAATTGACCCACTGGGCTAGCAGGGGCTTACCCTGGGGAGAGGGAACAAAGCATCCTTTCCCTCAAGGAGGCCCCCGAAGGCCAAGACTCTCCCACTGGCAGCAGCAGATGCCACGCTGGTGCTGCCGCATCGCCACACAGGAAATTAGGTAGGCTTGGGCGGAAACACTGACCTGAAATATTTTAGAAGAACTATGTTGCAGTTATGGAGGTCTTTTTGTCTTTGTCTTTTTTTCCCCAGATTTGGAAAGTCCTGAAGGAATAGCCCTTGATCACCTTGGGCGCAACATTTTCTGGACAGATTCTCAGCTTGACAGAATAGAGGTGGCGAGGCTTGATGGCAGCCAACGCCGAGTGCTATTTGACACCAACCTTGTCAACCCCAGAGCCATCGTAGCAGACCCTGTGAGAGGGTAGGCGACATGCTGCTGTTTGTGGAAAATGCTTGTTGAATGCTTGTTGCACCTTTTATTTGACTCTTCCACATGCTGGTTTTCATCTGTTGGACATACAAAACTGCATTCTAGTGAGTCAGACCATAGGGTCAGCTTGTTCAAGACACTGACTGGCAGGAGCCCACCAGAATTTCAGTCGCATCTTTCCTAGCCCTATCTTGAAATGCCAGAATTCTCCTCCTTCCACAAACCGCAGGCCCTTCTTATCCATGGGGATTCTGTTCCAGGAACCCCCGTGGATAAGGAAAGCTGTGGATGTTCAAATCAGTGATGTTTGTGAGGGCCCACCCTCCAAACCCCACTAGAACTGGGCTTCAGTCAGATCTGGAGGGTTTTCTGAGGCCTGCAGAGGCTATGCACACTCCGATGCTTCCCTGGGCCTCATAATGCCTTATAAGCAGTGGTGTCATCTAAATGATTTAAGAACAGGTACTCACTTTTGATTGGCACGTGTCAGGACCGGAAGTGACATCATAAGCCAGAAGTGATGTCGTGGCAGGAAGTCACATGAAAAAAGCCCTTTTTGAGGCCTCAGATGATTAAAATCAGTTAATCAGTTTCTGTTGGGAAACTGACCCAACAGTTGCAACAGTATTCCACAGCACCCCCAGAACATGTTAAGGAGGCCTGGCATCATGTTAAAACCCCAGAGCAACTCATTTTTTAGTGGCAAGGAAAGGAAAGGCTCCGCTCGCTGCCTGCCTGCCTGCCTGGCTCTGAGAACATGCAGGCAACTCAAACATGCAGGAAATTCAAACGTTGCAGAGGGCGGAGTCAACGAGTGGGCGGGCGAATGGGCGGGGCCAGCTGTAATCCTAGAAACCGGTACTCGCGTACCCCCGCGTACCCCCTGCATGACATCACTGCCTATAAGGCAATAAAAATGGCTTTTGGCGAAACTTCTGGCTTTTGGCGAAAACCAGAAGTTGCCCACTTCAGGCATTCTGAGGCCTGCAGAGGATCTGAACTTGATGGAGCCCAGCTCTGGTTGGGTTTGAAGGATCCAGGTGGGCCCTTCCCAGCGGGGTTTGGCACCTGCAGATGCTCAAATCTGCAAATGCTGAACCCACGGATAATGAGGGTCTGCTATAGAGAGAGCAATTCTGAAGCCATGTTACTCCTCCTGTTGTTTGTGGAGATCAGAAGTATCCATTTCTGATGAGTGACAAGATAGGTTGCCATTTCATCCAATTCTGATTAGACTACGATTTGTGCAAACCAGGAATACATACTTTTTATCTCTGCTTGCAAAGGCTGGGAGAGGGAGCAATGGGAAGAGGGAACCCATTTAGACTAAGCTCAATCAAAGTTGCTCATGCTTGTAATGCTAAATCTCAAGTTAAGATTATGCCTGAACATCCCCAGTGTATCTGTGCCTGGCCAGGTTTATAAACCAGATATAATAAGAAAACTTTTAAATGTTTCACTGAAAACAAAATTAACTAACTTGAATAATACTGGCTCAGTGTACTATTAAGGTTGCACAAACTGTTGTTCCTCTGCTTTACTTTCACAGCAGTGAATGACTCTGAAGGCAAGGGGAAGGGGCTGCTTTACACGAGTGTTCAGGCACCTGAAAAACTCCCCCCCCCAAATGGCACTTGCACAAACCTTTGTTTATCAGATGTTCTTTATTCTTGCCACCTTAGTCACATGCAATAGTGTGTTCCCCTTTAATTCTATTTGTCTTTGTACATCCAGAAATCTTTACTGGACAGATTGGAACAGAGAGGCTCCTAAAATTGAGACGTCATACATGGATGGCACAAATAGAAGGATTCTTGTTAAAGATGATTTGGGGCTACCAAATGGGCTGACATTGGACACATACTCTTCATTGTTGTGCTGGGTGGATGCAGGTAATGACTTACCCAACTTACAGTGAATTAAATGTATGAATTCCTGGGTCTTAAAATGCAAATGTGTGGCTGTTTAACCGGTTCAGTGTTTTATTTCAGCATCAGTGTACTCTCAGCTATTAACACAAGAATATGTATATACCACTTTAAAAAAAAAAAAGGAGTTTGCAAAGCAGTTCACATAGCAAAATAAATAAGGGTCCAATCTTGTCCAACTTTCCAAGGCTGATCCTCAATGCAATGCATCCTCAATGCAGCCCTGACGTAAGGAAGAAAATATTCTCTTAGGCCTCCGTAATGCCCACGCACTACAGGGTACACAGGGCACAACCTGTTCGCATAGCTGCATCGGTCCTGGAAAGTTGGAAAGCCCTAAAGGTCCCAAAAGGGCTCGCAATCTAAAACGGATGCAGAAGAAATACTAGCAACAGCCCTGCTGGGTTGAAGAGGGACAGGTGCTCTCCCCCTGCTAAATATAAATCAACACCCTTTAAAAGGTGCCTCTTTGCCCACTTATCAAAATTAGTTGCTAGTGATTTGTCAGCCCAATCCTGTCTAAATCGGCATGGCAATGCAGTGGCACTGACGCAACTACCATTGTACCCGTAGGGGATTTTCAGATGCTCGAGGTTTCCTGTACTCCTTGTTTGCCCCGATGAGCCCTAACAGACTGTATGGGTCAACTTGGACCTATGGGCAGGTGGTGAGCAGATCAGGCCTGGAGGGGGTGGGATCAGCAGCACTGGCATGCGCCATATTCTGTCCCCCTTCCCTGATTCCTCAAAATGGATCAGCTCGTGCACTTGTGCCTGCAATATGGATGTCAGCATCTGGAGCATTCAAAAATATGTCATTGTCAAACCCTGCAGCTATTGGCTTGTGAGCTGCTTAGGACTTACATTCCAGCTGTACAACTTAGATTCCCTGTTCAACTTGCAGAAAAGGCTGGTTTCATGTCGCTTTGCTGCTTTTCTTTTTAATGTCTCTTTGCTGCACTATTTTTTCTGCAGGTACTAATATGGGCTTTATTTTTTAATAAAAAAAACCCTGGTATTCAATGCTATTTTGGGAAGTGGGTTTTTTCCCCAAATGGTCTCCATCTGCGTGGTCCTGTACCCTGGGAGGGTGGCAGCAGTTAGAAACTTCCAAAACTCTCCTCCGTTCAGCTGCTGATCTAGTAAAATAAAAGCAAAGCAAGGAGCCTGATAGGGTGTGTGTGCACTAACACCAGCTTCTCCCCACAATCATCCTGTCTTCTCACTGCCTCTTTCCTCTAATAACATGCTACATTTAGTTTTGGGGGCGGGACATTTTCACAGAAAATCTTCCGGATCCTTTTCTAGCTTAGATATGTGGGTAAACTCTTCTTCTCCTGGTGGATGCATAAAAGGCCATTCTGAATGCAGAATATTTGTAGTCATGAAGTGAAAGTGGTGGGCTGAAAAGAACCTCCTCAAGGAACAGAACAGTCTGAGCATATCTGCATAGGATACTCTTTGCTTTGCCTCAAGCATGGGGACAGTATAGGTAAAACAACACAAAGATCTATGCATGAAAACAACTCTTAGCAAATGGAAAAAATATTGCTGTTCACAAAAAATATTGTCTGAGAGAACATTGAGATCTGATGTAAAAAAAAGTTTGGGATTGGTGAGGCACAGAAGAAGTTTAGAGGAAATCACAATGCTAACCATGTTCCTTTACTTTCATCACTGTGCTTCCACCACCGCCCCCCCCCTCACCCCACAAAAGTACTATTTGTCCCATACAAAGACCAAATTGTTTTATTGTTTTCAGGTACCAAGAGAGTTGAATGCATGGATACCAATCAGCTTGGTCGAAGAAAGATTCTTGAAGGAATCCAGTATCCTTTCAGCATTACAAGCTATGGGAAGAATTTGTTTTACACCGACTGGAGAAGGTATGATAAAATCTGCATTACAAATTATTCATTTGTGATTTAAATTGTTTTGCTTCAGGCTCATAGAAACTGCATTTGTCATTTGGGCATTTTTTCCTGAGAGATGTCATTCTCCTCTCCAGACATAGAACTGAATTAGAAAGCAGACATACTGAGGGAACGTATTTGTATTAACGTTTTTTGCCCCTGAGCATGGAGAATTTGCATTAGAAGGTCATGTCCCAGCCTTATGGCAGCATTTACTCTAAATGGATAATACAGAAGCAAGTAATATGAAGCCCTTCTTCTTAGTCAATATGCAGAACATAATAAAAAGTCTCTACATTTTATCTAAATTTTACGGAAGGCTGAAATCCCATCTCAGGATAGTCCTGGTACAAATTTAAACACATTCTATTGAAAACAAAGGTTGGGACTAAATATCTATTTTTTAAATATATCCCACCTTTCCCATGCTGCAGCACATAGTCCAAGTGGCATTATTATAAACTATTATAACCAAAATAATAAATAAGAACAACTAAAAGCAATTAAATATAAATACCTGAACATTTCAATAAGAGGTTGGCAATAGGAGATACAGCAATGCATGTCTCAGCAGTGGCCAGCTGTTCCAGTGTTGGCCTGAGATTAAAATTCTCCCCAGGACCTGCGGGTATACACGGGCAGTTTCAATCAAAATCACTGGCAAAAGCACCCCTGATCTTCGTGCAAGGGAAGGTGGGGGCACAATCTTCCCCCATGCCTCCCAAAGAGATTATTTTAACTTCAGGCCACTTGACCTAGGGAAGTGCATGGAGACTATCTACTTGTACACATAATTCCTTATCCAGTTAGACGTGCTTCCGTGTCCACAACATGTCCCTGACTGGATTAAGGTGATCGTTGAGCTGCTTTTCAATTCCAGTGTTGGGAAGAATCCAGAGGATTTTTTACACCAGTCTCTAGCTTTGTTGAGATGTCCCATTTCCGGATGTTGGCAAGATGTGCTTTACACAAGGAAATGTTACAGTGCATTGCCCTTAAAATTAAAAGGGTACAAGGTCACATTTATCTGAAGGAGAACCCTACTCAGAATCTGGGGACATGCTACTGTGGTCATGTCCATGGATAGAACTAGAATAACTACAAAACCCATCACATTAATCTGTTCATTCTGTGGAAGACTTCTCCTTCCTACTGTTGGAAGTTCTACAGAACACTTAAAATATTTTTAGTCTACCCTTTCACACCTGTCATTTATAAATCCTGTTCAGGCCTTCACTCTCCTACTCAAACCAGTGCTGAACACAAGGCAGACTGGGCTAGGGTGCAGGAATCACCAATGAGGTTGCACGAGTAGCATGCATGTTCCAGTTACTCATATGCGCGCTGTACATGGGAAAGCAATAGGGCTAGTATCTTACTCTATTCTTATTATTTTATCCCTACAAATTGTCATCATTATTTTTGCTGTTTTGTATGCTTCAGAGATGCTGTGATAGCAGTGGATCGCACAATCTCAAAAGAAAATGATGACTTTCAGCCCCACAAGCGCACTCGCCTTTATGGAATAACTACAGCTTTGGCTCAGTGCCCACAAGGTAATTCTAGAGTCTCTTATTTTAAGCAATGAAAGAATCTGAATATATGAATAAGTAGAATCATTCTATGCTTTGCAGATAGTTAGTTCTCCATAGCATGACTACTAAGGGTCAGCAAACACCAAGCTGTAGATATATAGATAATTTTTCTTCTTTTGGTTGAATAATTCAGAGAAACCAAAATATGTAAGAGTTGTTGACTACTACTTTTTCAGTTGCCTCCTTGCCACTTGAATGTTATTGGATTATCAGCAAAAGAGACCAAAGTATCCTTAGCATTATTGTTGTTGTCATGATTTAGACACAAACACGAAGTTTGTCCTTGGCTGCATTAGACACAAGGATGAAGTTTGTCCTTGGCTGCATTGGTCCAGCTTTACTTTAGAATTAGAACTTGGGAAACATCATAAGAACATAAGAAGAGCCCTGCTGGATCAAGCCAAGGGCCCATCTAGTCCAGCTTCCTGTATCTCACAGTGGCCCACCAGCTGCCTCTGGGAGCACATGAGACAACAGGATGCTTGCTTCCTGTTGCCACTCCCTTGCACCTGGCATTCTAAATTAGCCTACTATTAACGTAAGGAGGTTGCACAACCCATCATGGCCTATACCCCATGATGGACTTTTCCTCCAGAAATCTGTCCAATCCACCTAGGTCCGATGCCATCACCACATCCTGTAGCAGGGAGTTCCAAAGCTTAATTACCCACTGAGTAAAAAAGTATTTCCTTTTATCTGTTTTAATTCTCCCAACACTCAATTTCAGTGGATGTCCCCTGGTTCTGGTATTATGAGAGAAGGAAAAGAACATCCCTCTGTCGACTCTATCCCTCCCGTGCATGAGACATTTTGTATGTCTCAATCATGTCCACCCTCAGGTGCCTTTTTTCCAGACTGAAGAGCCCCAAACGCTGCAGTCTTTCTTCATAAGGGAGGTGCCCCAGCCCTGTTAAGACATCCTTACTGTCTCCAGTGATCCAGCTTGCCGTTTCAGTGTTGACAAACAGAAAATTTTAGAAAGGAGCTGACAATAATGTCAGTTACCCTAGACCAGTAGTTCTCAAACCTTGTAGCACTGGGATCCACTTTTTAGAAGACAATCTGTCCAGAACCCACCGGAAGTGATGTCCTGGCTGGAAGTGCCACCATTGTGATGCCAGAGCCTGTTGCTTTCCTGAGAATGCAGCCAAAGGTTGTGTTATTTCTCAGCCATTTTTCAGTACCAAAATGAATCATAAAGGAAAAAAAAGTCTATATACAATACAAGCAAAACAACCACACAGCCCTCCTCCTTTCCAGCATTCCATCTTCCCATATTTTCAATGATGGCTGCGCTTGGTGCTTCACAACCCACCTGAAATTGGCTCGCGACCCATTGGTGGGTCCCGACCCACAGTTTGGGAACCACTGTCCTAGAATTATGTGCAAAGTTGTTAGCATCAGTAATCAAATAGTTATGTGTCCCAATGTTCTCTGTGGAGTTCTCTGTGGAGTTGAGAAACATTTTAGAGATGGTATTGCTATTCAAAGGGGGGAAAACTCACCTTTCTTCATAAGCATACATATTCATGAATGGAGTCCAAGTTCATTGTTTCTGGTTAGATATGGCTTGAGGTTGTTCATTTGCATTGCATACAGAATTCTGAAATGGAAAATGAAATAGAGACTTTTTTTTTTTTTAAAAGTATAGCCTATGCATGCCATCATGGGATCATCTGGAATCACCTGTGACAGAGGGCCTATTTCATGTGGAAGCATTCTAAGTATAGAAAAAAAAAGATTTCTGAATAAGTGGTTGGGTTTGTAATGGAAAATTGACTGCATTTTCTAATTACATTTTTGCACAAGCAGTTTTATCCTCCTCCATCTTCCTTCCCTCCTTTCTTCCTATTTGTCATCCTGCAGTTTGTTAACTGAGGAGAGAGTAATATAGTATAGAGGGGCTGAACAGAACATGGTGGCAATCTCTGTTTCCCATTACATCTTATTTCATCCGTGCTCGTGGTCCTTGCCCTCCAAATCTTTGGTGTGAACCCTACAACAGCAAGGGGCAATTTCTTGAGTTGGTTACACCAGTTTTGCTCTTGTTTTTGCAGAGGGCCAGCCGATGTAGTCACCATCATTTTTAGCTAACTCAAATCCGTTCCTTTGCTGTTAAAATTGAATAGCGATGGCTCTAGGGATAGTTTTTTCGGTAATCAACACAGAACGCTAAATAATGAGAATTTCTACTGAAAACACTACATAAAACTAAATTTAGGTCAAAATGCAAAAAAACAACAACAAAAACCCGCTGTTTCTTATTTTGACAGAGATTGAAACAAATTTAGATCAATTTCACAAAAATAGCACTACTTCCGTTTATTTTTGACACAGTTTTGAGGAATCCGCAAATAGTTTTCAGTAATCAGGAGGAAGGTTGCTTAAACTATGAACACACATGTTCATCATTCACAGTGCATGTTGGGGCGACTTTAATGGAATGTGGAAGTAGTAAGTAGCAGTTTCTTGACACTCCAAGCAGCAGAGTGCAGTTGGGGAATTTTTGAGCAGGTTATTTCCGCCTGGGGTGTGTGTCGCAGTAATTGCTTGCCTTTGTAGGGCCACTCACTCTTATTTATTACTCTGTTTGTACAATTTGAATAAAAATTTGGATAAAAACACATAACACTGCAATTTGCTGTTTTAATCAAGAAATTTTGGAAAAAAATATCACCCCCCAAAAACACCCCTAGTGATGGCCAACATGACCATGTCCAACTGGAAAGAATACAGTTAAGTTGGGAAGCCCAATCGAGAGAGAAGGAATGCAGTCCAACGTTTGTATCACTTCCACTGTTTAGTGGAAAATGTGACCTGCACCTTTATTCTCCTTCATTTATTTCCAGTGTTTGATGGGTTGGTATTGATACTATTCGGCAGCCTGATGACCAAAAACAAAAGTTATGGCACAATACTTAGAAACACAGTGTTTATTTTTAATATTGTCTTTTGAAGACATGTGTGTGTTTGCCTTTTTAGATGTATTTTTATTCTCTTGTAGGACATAACTACTGCGCAGTGAATAATGGAGGGTGTACACATCTTTGCCTGGCTACCCCAGGAGGCCGCTCCTGCCGCTGCCCAGACAATACTATTGGAGTGGATTGTATAGAAAGAAACTGAGAGCTACAGCCTGGAGTGTGTTAAGGCAGCAGCCACCTTTTGAAATGTACTGTAAATAAATGGTTAAACGGCCAGTCACATACAAGGAAAGATCCTAAAGATAAGCTCTCCATGCTGCCCGCAGCTGGAAATCACAAAGCAAACAAATTAGGACAACAGTGGCTACATAATGGGATCCTGGCACATCTGTGCAGCCCATTCATTGTCCACCCCTCTCCTCCTTTAAAGTTGAGTCTGGTGACCAACTGTACCTGTGTTGGCTAGATAGCAACTCCTTGTCAAATTGTTGAAGAAACTAATACAGAGTGTTGGAAAGCACAAGAGAGCAATATCTCAAACACACAAAATCACCTTGTGTATAAGACTACTTTTTGTCAGTTCACTTACACCCACCCCCATAGCCCACCATTGGTGCAATTGAGTTGTAGGTTCACATGAACACTAGACATTAAACCCAGGAAAAAGGTGGGGTGAGGTGGTGAGCATCCCAAAAGGATACGACCGTGTTTGCAATAACATCCCATACATAGCCAGCACCTTAAGCAAACAGATTGCAATACTTAAATAGGCCCTTGTTCCAAAGGCCCTAAGATTTATAACCACTGTTCCTTCACTAACTTTGCAATCTTATGCATGTCTACTCAGGAGTAAGTACCATCATACTCAATGGGGCTTACTCCCAGGAAAGTGTGAATAGGATTGCAGCCTCATAGAATTACTGCAATGTGGTACTAGAAACTGTTGGCTTGTTCATCCAGGTAACATTATCTTCTTAATATCACTCTAATAAGTATTTTCAGCAGTTCACTGGAGCAAAGGGGTGTGTGTGACTCTTTGGCCTTTTATACTGATCTATTTCCACTGATTTCTATAGAACAGCATCAGAGTAAGCTGTCTCTGAATGAACTTTCTTTTTCCTTTTTGGTGTGGACTTCTGAAGTTCTGCAAAGCAATAATGCATCTGAACTCAAGAAAAATGACTTTTTCAAAGGGACCCTGTCAGGTGTTCTTCAATAGCTTTAAAATTTCCATTGCCTTTAATCTTTTTTTTATAAGTTTGAATAACTCTTCCTTTTTGAATGCTGCTTTGTTGCAATCTTATATGTCCTGTTACATATGTCATGAACAATCAAGATAGCTAAACTATCCCTCAACCAAAAAATTTTTTAGTCATGGGTCTTTGTGCCACACTTGCTGGCTAAATCAAAAACTTAGGACCCATTTTTTTGTGTGTCAGTTGCTAATAGGCACAGTAGGATTATCAAAGTGGAATCATGCTGTATAAGCAAGATGGAGAACAAGTACATCTGCAACACCATAAAACCTGTAGTGATAACAATTGTTTCTAAATAAAAGCATCCTTCAGGTCCAGTGATTTCATTTTTTAAAAAATCTTTAAGCTGTAGTAGACATTGCTTACCAGGCTACAGTATTATTATACAGAGCCAATTTTGAGCCTTCAGCTCTGTGACTTTTGTTAATTTTATATTTATCATTATAAAATGCTATATTAAATGTTTAGGTTTTTTTGTATAACTCTTGTATACCTTTAGTGCAGTTAATTCTTACACTTTATTAGACATGTCTGAAAAACTGTAAATACCAAAAGCTGTGCTGAAACAAACCAAAGGTGCTTTTAATAACTGTTTTTTTAGAGTGATTTTAATTTCAGGTGACATTAAAGTTTACACGCTGTACAGCAAGTCACAGAACTGCCAATAAAAAGATTCTTTTGTTTTTGTAAAAAAAAAAAGACATTCTACTTGCAGTATTTGCTCTATGACCAGACGAGCCAAAGAATGTACTTTTAGAAGAAACAAGTGAAATCGCATGAATGATTACTAGTCTTCCCAGCACATTAAAATATTGTAAACAAATGTGTAATATGTGCAACTTGTTGCTGGAAACAATGTATGAACTGCTCAACCAGCCATCAGAATCCAGTTGCATGAAATATTTGTGTGTGACAGTGTATGTAGCCCTAGAATCTATTAAGAGTAATGCATAAATTTCTCCAGAGACTTTTCTGACAGCTCTGTTTTGCAATGGGCTATATACCCTGATTGGGAATCATGATATTAACCCTGCCTCTACGGAAATCTTGATTAATATCTGTATATAATTTGTCACAGAAAAAGGGTGCCACAGAAATATATCTGTTCAGAATTGTATGCCAGTCCTCAAAAAAGTGTCCCCCTTTTTCTAGGCAGCAGAATGATCATACTGAGAGCGCAGTCCTAACCTGGAGTTAGGCCGGCACAAGAGACACCATAAAGTATGTTTGGGCCACCCTAAGAGTCAGAGAGGCCAGCACACAGACGTGCACCATCCCCCCTGACTCCGAGAGTGGTCCAAAAGCGCTTTACAGTGGCCTTTGTGCTGGCCAAACTTTGCTAGCCTAACTGTGCCGGCCTATCTCCAGGTTTGGATTGCACCCTGAGATGGGTTTCTAGCAGATTGCGAAGGGCAGGGTGAAATGCTCTCTGGAGGGGACACTACATTCACTCCCTCCTTACAAACAGATTTCATGGCTGAGACCAAATGAGCTGTTACCTGAAATGCATTGTTAAGACATGTGTTCAAGATTGGCAATGCCTCTTAATTAACAAAAAATAGTCGTGAGAGAGCTGTCTGGATTGGGCTCATGGCATGCAGCAAAGTTTTTTTTTTCCCCCCTAAAGACACTGCAGCATTCCCCTGCAGAAAAATCTTCCCCCACCCAACCCCTGCAATAGCAGCTTGGGAGGCAAATTGCAGCTTCAGGACAAAAATTTTCTTCAGGAAAACTGCAGGATAAAGGATTTCTAAAAACTCTTCCTCAGTGCCATGGTCCTTATCTGGATCATACCACCCTACACACAAGACAACAAGACGCCTTCATCCTGTTGCCAGCTCTCCTGCACCTGGCAGTCAGAGATAGGCTACCTCTAAAATCTAGAGGTTGCATACAGTCATCATGACTTGAAACCTTTAATGTACTGTACATGCATAGACATCTGTGTGCTGGCCTCTCTGACTCCAAGAGTGATCCAAACATACTTTACTATATCCCTTGTGCCAGCCAAACTTTGCTGGCCTAACTGTGCCAGCCTAACTCCAGTTTAGGATTGTACCCACAGTCTTACAGAAGGGGAACAAGAGTGGGCCATGGTGATGTGGCTCTCATTTTCTTTGGTAATGTTAGGCCTAGGACATGTGAGTTTTCCCATACTTAGAAAACAAATACTTGGATAGTGCATGCAGCCTATGGTGCTGAACACAAATAGCATTGCACTTAAATACCCAGCCTGGGGCCTGCAAACTTTGGGGCTGCCTGTGGCTGAGAACATAGGATAGAAATATGGTAAGTAAATGCTGGCATTGTGCTTGCAAGCAAATGCACTGGTGCAAATGTTTAGCATCAAAGTTGCTTGCAGTCTAACCGGCTTCTTTGAAAATGTTAGCCATTTAAACCCACTTTCAAGGAAATTCACTCTAAGCCAGATGAAAGCCTGCAACTGACACTGATGGTTTTTGGTATATCTCAGATTTTAGAATGATTGAAAATTGCCTGGAGAAGAATCTCAATCCACTATGAAATGATTGGCCTGGCACTTACCAGTGCATCAGGGAAATATTTAGCAATAAATGTTACTTGTGCGATATTCTATTTTGTTTCTTGTAATTTATTATCTCCATGGAATTTACTCCTCAGTTTGCACAACATCCTCTGGGGGAATATTCCAAGTCAGAAAACTGCTTGTTTGGCATTTCTCTGATTACACATTTTATCACAATCCATTGGACATTAACTCAGTGGAATATAATTAAGAATGACAGGAGATTATTAGAGGATAAAAGTGTAAATGGCCCCTCAATGAGTGTTTTACCACTGGCCATAATGCGTGTCATACTTCATCAATTTAATCTAAGGTTAGACATGGTCTAATTCTCAGTGCTACATTCCATGGGGTGTTGCTCTAATCTAAGGCTTGGGAAATGTTGTGAAACATTTTAAGAGGGATTTGCTTCCAGCCTTTAAAAAGTAATCATAACATGGTCACTTTATATGGGTATGTCCATTCTGACTACTTCCTTCCTGCTGCTAATCCCATAATTAGGGCAGGAGGTGTGGACTGATGGTTGAGCTGCTGGTACTGCCTGAAGCTAAGCAGGAAAATCTGTGGTTTGCTTTTGGATGGGAGACAGATGCCAGGTTGTGACAAGCTGCAGTACCTATAGTGGCAGAACAGAGTCACTGTGGAGCTGATTAGCTCACCCCAACTGAGAACTGCGGTGGAGTATGTGAGGAGACCAGCCGGCAAAGAACGGAATACAACACTGAGGACCTGTCCAGGCCTGACTTGCAATTGCCTCCTTGATGGCATGCAGCCAAAGGAGAGAACCACACTGGGAAGGCAACGTCTGGGCCTGAGGATTGGCGGGTCACAGGAATACTGTAGATTTGTAAAAAAAAAAACCATTGAAAAAATGGTGGTTTAGACTAGCCTGCTCATGTAAGCCGCCTTGGGCATTTGCTTTGGCATGGGAAAGGCAGAATATACGTTCTTCAAAATAAATAAAAATAAATAATTAGGACCATATACAAAGACAGCTTCAAACAGATTTCGTGGCCTTGATATTCCCAAAGGATTCTGGAAATTTTGGTTTGCTGGAATGTTGTAGGTCTGGAGGTGTGACTCTCTTTGGGATCAGATCAAGGCACCTAAACCTGTTTATGTACAACAAAGAGTCGACATGCCTCACTGCAGGGTAGTTCTGCTGATCACTCCCTCATCTATGCCTCCTGAATGATGTACTGTAAGTAGTCTTTGATATTGTCAGGGAAGGTACAGAAAAAGACAGACTGAGTGAGACCACAGTCCTAACTGGCACAGTTAGGCCAACAAAGTTCGGCCTGCACAAGGGACACTGTAAAGCGCATTTGAACCACTCTCGGAGTCAGGGAGGATGACGCATATCTGTGTGCTGGCCTCTGACACCGAGAGTGGTTCAAATGTGCTTTACGGTGTCCCTTGTGCAGGCCGAACTTTGCTGGTTTAACTGTGCCAGCATAACTCCAGGTTAGGATTGCGCCCTGAGGGTAGTAGTGCCCAGTGATCAGTAATGCCGCCCTTCCTTCTATTCCTGCTCCACTTTCCCTTTTTACTGGGTCAGCAACTGAGATGGGGAGAAAACTGACTGCCACCATTTGCTGCCAAAGAGACCTGGCAGAAGGGGTCTGTCTAAGAGGAAAAAAACAACACTTCTCGCACCACAACATTGAATCTCAGGGATTCCACAATTGTGTCTGTGATGAATCCCTGTGTTTCCCCGAGCTTGTGTATTTGCTGTCTTCTCCCCAAATTTGGAGGATGTTTAACTCACTAGCAGCTTCTGTGTATTCAGCTGCTGGAAGCTGCAGGCTTGCAGTCCTTGTCTCTTTGCTTTTTAAATGCCATCCTAAGCCATTGGGGGCTGGGGAGAGATAGAGAGCTCTTCTCTCCTATTGAGTCAGAATCCTCACCAGAGGCAGGAATGATGGGCTCATTTTCCTGCCAGTTCTTCTGTAGAGAGGAGACTGCTGGCCAAGTAAACTGGTGACCTCCAGCCAGAAGTGAACTTTGTTTCAGCTGCTGGGAGAGCTCACACCATGAGCTCCCAAGTGAAGCTCCCACTCACAGGGTTTGCCACTGTGCATAAAGGGCAATGTGACTGAGGGCGCAATCCTAAACTGAGTTAGGCCGGCATAAGCTAAGCCAGCAAAGTTTGGCCAGCACAAGGGCCACCGTAAAATATGTTTGGACCACTTTCAGAGTGAGAGGCCAGCACACAGACGTGAGCCATCCTCTATGACTCTGAGAATAGTCCAAAAAAGCTTTATGGTGGCCCTTGTGCTGGCCAGACCTTGCTGTCTTAGCTTATGCCAGCCTAACTCCAATTTAGGATTGCACTCTAATTTGGCCAAATTGGGCCCCACGCCTTGAGGAACCCTGCACTGGGCCAGTGAGCAGAGCACCAGCAGTTCACAGAGCACTGGCACTTCACTCCGGAGCCAAGGCCCGCCTTAAGCCAATGTGACAAATGTCATCACATTGGGCAGCCCTGCACCGCCCGCTGCTGCAGCCAGGATCTCCGTGGGCTATAGGTCAGTGTCATCTTGGGCCATCCCATCTGGCTTTGCCTCTGAACAGCCCAAAATGGGCCTCCTGGAAGCAGTTGGCGGTGACAACCTCCTTCTACCATCAACTATTTCCACATGCCGCACTTCGTGTGTGGCACCACAAGTGCCTGGTGAGTGTGGGCAATGCTGTAACATGGGTGGAGCCTGAGGAGCAGCCACTCCAGGCGGAATTCAAAGGGGGGTGCAATTTTTGCAGCATCAAAAGCAAACGTATGGAATTTTGAAAATTGCAACCCTTGTCCCCTCTGCATGACTTCTTTCAACCTGATTTTCCTATTGTTTCCAACCTTGTTTCTACTCAAATGCCTCCTTACTACACCTGGAGGAACCGGAAGTGCGGGTGAATGGTAATGCCTTGTTTATGAAACTCTTTGTTGGAGAGCCTCCAAATAAGGAAGTGGGTGATGACGTGACATCATCGCTACTCCCAGTTTGTTAAGAGTGGCCTGGAGAGAATGCAGCCATGCGCGGTGGTGAGTTTGGGGGAAAGCAGGGAGGGGCGCAAAATAATGACTTGCCCCAGGCACATTTTTCATTAGTTACGATTCTGAGTGGGGGGCCCTGTGGGGAGGGTTGGGGACCCCACAGGAAGTCCCTGCATTGGGCCCCACCACTCCTAGAGCTGACACTGTCTGTAGCTGATACTCTGGCATGGAATCTTCCATGCTGAGGCGTCGCAAGGTGAGTGCCATAAGTGGAGCATTGCCCTGGGACAGCCCACCCTCCCTCCCGCTCCTGGGTCCAATTGGTTTGAAACTCGCCCCCGGAAGCAGATGGCGGTGATGCCACCACTGGGGTCCTCACTGGTGCAACTCACCCTAGTAAGGAGGGGCGCAAAAATGTTTTGTATTGAGCCTGGCTATGCAGATAACAAAGACAAGGATTGAGGACACAATCCTAACCTGGAGTTAGGCCGGCACAGTTAGGCCAGCAAAGTTTGCCAGGCACAAGGGACATTGTAAAGCACATTTGGAGCACTTTTTGAATCATAGGGGCCAGCATACAGACGTGCTCCATCCTCCCTGACTCTGAGAGTGGTCCAAACATGCGTTATGGTGGCCCTTGTGACAGCCAAACTCTGCTGGCCTAACTGTGCCGGCCTAACTCCAGGTTAGGATTGCGCCCTAAAAGTCTAGTGAGAGTGAGAGAGCACCAGGTTTTTAATTTTTGTTTGTCCATTTGTGTCAGTTTACACACATTTCTAAAGGGGTCAAGTAGATTCACTCCTTCTGCTGGCCATTGGCAGCAATTTCACCCATAGCATCAATCTATTAACCTTTTGCACCTCACCTTTTAAAATCTGCTGTATTCTTTTGCTATTCTGTTTACAGGCATGCCCCAGTATCCACCGATTTGATATCCACCGATACCATGGATACTGGGATGCCTATTACAACGTTAGGGGAACATTAAACAAATCTCTTTTTTTTTTACCTTGTTGCAGCAAAACCACCAATGTTCTCCTATCTTTAAAAAGTATCCATGGTTTCATAAGAACATAAGAAGAGCCCTGCTGGATCAGGCCAAAGGCCTTTCTAGTCCAGCTTCCTGTATCTCACAGTGGCCCACCAGGTGCCTAAGGGAGCTCAGTAGACAACAAGATGCTTGCATCCTGTTGCCACTCCCTCCCTTGCACCCGGCACTCTGAAGTAGCCTACTACTGATGTAAGGAGGTTGCACAACCCATCATGTCCTATACCCCACGATGGACCTTTCCTCCAGAAATCTGTCCAATCCCCTTTTAAACGCATTTAAGCCAGATGCCATCAGCACCTCCTGTGGCAAAGAGTTCCACAGATTAATTACCCACCGGGTAAAAAAGTATTTCCTTTTATCTGTTTTAACTCTCCCAACACTCAATTTCAGTGGATGTCCTCTGGTTCTGGTATAAGAGAGGGAAAAGAACATACCTCTGTCGACTCTATCCCTCCCATGCATAATTTTGTATGTCTCAATCATGTCCCCCCTCAGGCACCTTTTTTCCAGACTGAAGAGCCCCAAACGCTGCAATCTTTCTTCATAAGGGAGGTGCCCTAGCCCTATAATCATTTTCATCGCTTTCTTTTGCACCTTTCCAGATCCACTATGTCCTTTTTGAGATGTGGCGACCAGAACGGTACACCATTCTCCAGATGTGGCCTTACCATCGATTTGTACAATGGCATAATAATGTTGGCCGTTTTATTCTCAACCCCTTTTTTAATTACCCCAAGCATGGAATTGGCCTTCTTAATTGCTGCCGCACACTGGGTTGATACCTTCATTGAATTGTCCACCAGCACCCCAAAATCTCTCTCTTGAGCTGTCACAGACAGCTCAGAACCCATTAGCCTATAGGTGAAGTTTTGGTTTTTTGCCCGAATGTGCATCACTTTACATTTGTCTACGTTGAAACGCATCTGCCATTTGGCTGCCCATTCCCCCAACTTGGAGAGATCCTTCTGGAGCTCTTCACAGTCCCATCTGGTTTTCACCACCTGGAAAAGTTTTGTGTCATCTGCAAACTTGGCCAATCCCTGTCTCCAGGTCATTTATGAACTAGTTGAAAAGCACCGGCCCCAAGACAGATCCCTAGGGCACTCTGCTTTTTACCTCTCTCCATTGTGAAAAATTTCCCATTGATCCCCATTCTCTGTTTCCTGGCCCTCAACTAATTCTTAATCCATAAGAGGACCTGTCCTCTTGTTCCCTGACTGTGAAGTTTCTTCAGCAGCTTTTGGTGGAGGACCGTGTCAAAAGCCTTCTGAAAATCCAGATATATGATATCCACCGGTTCTTCCACACCCATGTGCCTGTTGACCTTTTCAAAGAATTTCAAAAGGTTTGTGAGGCAAGGCTTACCCTTACAGAAGCCAGGCTGGCTTTCCTTCAGCTAAACTTGTTCCTCTATGAGTTTTAGGATTTTATCTTTGATGAGGCTTTCCACCATCTTACCCAGAACGGATGTTAGGCTGACTGGCCTGTCGTTTCCAGTGTCCCACCTCCTCCCTTTTTAAAAGATTGGTGTGACATTGGCTGTCCTCCAATTCTCTGGCACCGTGGCTGTTTAAAGGGACAAGTTGCATACTCTAGTTAGGAGGTCAGCAGGTCAGCAACTTTGTTCTTTAGTTCCTTAATAGCTCTTAGGTGTATACCATCTGGGCCTGGTGACTTATTTATATGTAATTTATCAATTTGATCTAAAACATCTTTATTAATCCACAGGTCCGCTCCTGCGCACGTGCACCTGCGCCTGCAAAACAGCAGGTGCAGATCCAAGCAACCCCATTGGGGTGACTGGGGCTTATGCAGGTGTAAGGGCAAAACCTCCCCTTGGCCAGCACTTCACTGCTGCTGCCTCCTAATGGGCTTTAGGATACAGCCCTATTATGTCGGCCTTACTAAGTCGGCCTTACTTAGGATTGGGCTGCCCATTACGTAAAGATTGATTAATTAAGCAATGAAGGAAATTAATTTGTATTTGCTTTTTATCCCACCAAGTCAACTTGCAAACTTTACTGGTTTAACAAGGCAGTGTGTTGGGGGTGGGTGGGGAGTGAGTTGTGTTCTTGAGTACCATCCCAGTTTCATCTGCTGGATGTTTCTGGTCACTGTATCCTCTTGAGCAAACTCTTCTCTGTGTCCAACTAGCCAAGTCAGGCATTTTCCATCTGCCTGCTTGTACTTTTTTCACTCCCCACCCCTGTTTTTTCTTACAGCACAATTCTGGCAAGCCCATTGCACCGACGCTACATCGCACCAGCACAATGGCATTAGCACCAACGCGGGAGCGTAAAGTCGACACTAAGGCAACGAGACCAGCACTGCTGGGGATTTGCAACCCTATGAGGGGCTTTTCCCAGGTTCCCCCATCTGCCTGGCCTCCATAACCTGGGATGATGGCAGTGGTTCCCCCATTCAGCTGCTGAGCCAGTGAAGGGAAAGCATGGATCGGCAAGAGATAACCACAAGCCACTATTCCTTCGATCAGCCTGCCTTCTCCCTGAGTCCTTCTCTAGGACATCCCCCAAAGATTTATGGGCTTCATCTTAAGCAACCCAGAGTTGATTATGTCCCTGGTCCATCTGATTGGATAAGTTGTAATCAACTGGGGATTTCTACCTGCTCTTTGATCTGGTCAATTGGGCTTGGATGCCCAGTCAGCTGATGCATGCCAATCCCAGCAGTGGGCTGGCTAGGGTTCGGGTTCTGACTTTACCCAGAGATAGAAGACAGCAGAACCATAAAGCAACCCATCTGCCTGGCCCTGTGGTCTTCCTGCTGTAGTCTGGATTTCAAAGTGTCACAGATGGAAGAAAACACAGGGGCAAGGAGAGCTCCTTTACGACGTCTTTTACTTTTGTTCTAACGTCCATAAATCTTCCTTTACAATGTCAGGCATCGTCCTCACTTGGGTGCACCCATTGTCAGTTTCCCTTCTGCCACATTTCATTCTTTCCTAGTCTTCTTCAATAGTGCTCTCTAGCTTATGGAAAACGGTCTTATCGGCATACCTGCTTTCAACATTCTTATCTTACTGAAGGCTTCGAAATCTCCTTCCTTCCACCACTAGAGGGCTCTCTGGCTCCACAAATCCACAAATTTCCTCCTCCAGTTATGCACTTGCAAGAACAATGTTCTGCACGTTTATTTTAGTTGCCTTATTTTCCAGTAGCCTCCTAAGGGAGAGCACTTTCATGCCATCCTCTTTGATTTGTCCCTCATTACAGTGGAAGAAATAAAGGAAGGGGGTTGGGGGTGCAGGGGCCTTTCTCCAAAAAAGGAAAAAAAGCTATGCAGGACTTACGCCAACCCTCTTCCAGTGCTGGTCTTGGTGCCAGCCCAGCTGCACACAACATGATACCCATATTACTACTCTATGAGGAGCAATCAGGTCTATTCTTGGTGAGATTCAGGCCAAACTATACCTGCCATGAGAGAGGCAGCTCCCAGTTTCTCAGTCCTTCCTCAATTAAAAACAGCTGCCAGAGGCTTCATTCCAGAGAGTGTAGGTAGGGGGAAGTTCTGCGGAACCCTTTCCCAGTCAAAAACATGCTCTCCTGGCTGTTTTTCTTCCTCTACCCCTCTCTTTTCCTGACAAGGTGGAAAATGGGAAGGGGGGGGGTGAGCAGAAAAAAATGGCCAAAATAGGGAGGAAAGACTAAGCAACTCTTGCCCCCTTCCTCACTGTTCTTCCATTACGGCTTCTCACTTCTGCATTTCATGAAACAATAAGTGTTGAGATTGTGGCACAGGTCTCCCATGTAGCATCAAGCTTGCCCCGCAGGATCTAGGCCCTGGAACAGTTTTTCCTCCTGCAGTTAATGAGGCATTTATTCATTCATGGTAGAAAGACAAAGGTGTTAGGGATTGATGTACCCAAGTAGCAAATTGAGGGTCACAGGCAAAGGCTGTCAGTCTCTGCTGCACTTCTGTGATCTCTCCAGTCGGTCATTCCCTTTATATTATAGTCCTGCAACCCGTTCTTGTGTCGGGATTTTGTTGCTATGTCAAAATCAATGAGGTGTTCAAAATGGATAAAAACACCCTGATGACGAGACTCAGCTAAATAGGGCATCCTTTCAAAAAAGAGGTGGGGGGGGGAGTCTTGTGCCAGCCCAGCCGTGATGCCGTCTTGCTCTGCTGAGTGAACACTATCTCTGTGTGCGTCATTCAGAGGCTGTGTTGCCCAAAGGAAAGGCAGGAGAATCGTTGGTAATGCACATTCCCTTCTGCGCTTTCTCTCGTTGTCTCTCTCTGCAGGCTTGTACGCATCACGGTGTGCACGCACAATGCATTCGTATCTTTCAGAAGATGCGGTGTGCCGCATGACCAGAACAAATCCATTTTCAATTAATGTTCCTCCCCCCCAAATAGAAATATTACAAATAGAATCACATGTGATTATTCTATGCTTTCGGCATACTTGATTTCAACATGAATATATAAGCATTCATCAAGCAATTACCACTCGATGAGCGTTTGTTTTGTTTGGAATTGGATCAATTCATGAAGACAGAATATGCAAAGTGCAAAATAACTCTCTTCCCGCTCTCTTTCCAGGAAAGAGAGGTGAGCATTACCAGGGTGAGCATCAGAGCTTGCAAGAGTGTGTGCATATGTGCATGCCACCCCCATTCATCCCTCCCCTATGCACAGAGGCAGATCTAAGGGAGGGCAAAGCTCTAAGTTTTGCAAGAAGCCTTACCTTGCAGTGGACATCACTCCTCTCCTGCACCTTTAGCCAATCCTCACAGGGAAAAGCAACATCTTGGCGTTGCTTACTGGCTACAGCAGCAACGGAGAGGAGGGATTTACATGACAGGGTAAGGCTTCTTGCAACACTTAGAGCTTTGCCCTCCCTATAGATCTGCCTCTGCCCATGCATTCTCTCCATTCCCACACTCCCCCCATGTGAGCTGCCCCTGACTTATCCCTGCTTCCATCTCCCCACATGCAAACCACCCCCACACTTTGGGAAATACTGCTCTAAACCCTTGTTTACCAGTGTTCCCCTTCACCCCCCCCCCCACCTAAAAGCAATTCCTTCCTGGATACAAAACAACAACAAACCCTGCACATAGAAAACCAGGTGCCAGGGAGAAGGATGTCAATCTCTTTTGTTTGATTGACATAGTAGTTTTTATTCCCGGAGGAGCATTCTATCACATGAGCTCCTATCAGCAGTGCAGTCCAGATGAAGGGTTCAGCTACTGCTATAAGAACACGGCTTCAGGGCTGCTTGAAAGGGCCAATATTCTTCTTGGGAACAGGAAAGCAGAAGTGAAGACTTCCTCTTCTAAACCTTCATTTAGGACAGCACCATGCATGATAGATTCTGCTTCTGTCACTCACACCTACACACATCCAGCAGACTATAAAGTTGCTATTCTTTGTCACACTATTACTTTTTGAGCCTGAGTGCCCATACTGCAACACAAAACCAACTTATTTTTTCAAAGTGCCGATACTACAATTAAACCTGAATACTGAGGTTTTACTTTAGAAAAAATAACAACTCATACAGTTGTCCAAACTAATTAACATATTTTGTCTTAAAAGAAAAACTCAATAACACAATAACATGTTCAATGATACAGAGCCCGTCCCCTCATGGGCTCCATTATTACATTTAGTTTCAATCTTATCTAGTTTATCTACATATCATCACCAATAACCCCTCCCCTCTGCATTACTACATTAAAATTTTTGAATACAACAGAGGCGTATTTAGGGGAAATGGCGCCCATGGCAAGCACTGAAATTGCACCCCCTATCAAAACACCTGAAACCCATCTTATAGATAACATACATTATATGACTTTTGAAACTTGATGAGGTATAGTATAATAACTATATGAATTATGCACACATGCTTGCACAAACTCATTGCAGTTTATCTTCCACCACCTTGTACTAACTTCTTACACTGCAATTATTGCACTACCTCTTGCAGACTCTCATTGCACTACCTATGTGCAAGTAACTACTAGGGGTGTTTTAGTGTTGCCTAGTTGAGTACAATTGGCAACCAAATCATAGCAGACACATTTTACTGTTTAAAAAGCACATTATGGTTTGTCTTCTATGGCAGTGAGCGCATATGTACAGAAGATGGAAAAGAAGGGGCAAGGGGGCAAAAGCTATGCTTCAGAACTATGTGATTCAGGCAGCAGCATTTCCACACACGAACCAGAATCTTGACTTCTGTGCTCAGTCATTGGAGCCAGAAAATAAGGCATATCGCTGGGTAAAAGCCTACTGGCAACCAAGTCAAAACATCATTGAGATGGAATCAGCAAAGATTCCACCTCAAGAGACATCACAAAAATCCTCATGGACTCCCCCCGCTCCACTCCATCCAAGCAGCTTGGCAACTGAGTCCTGGCCACCTGAAGATCATGACTGATTCAGGCTGCAATCCTATTCACACATATTATATGGGAGTAAGCCCCATTGACTATAATGGGACTTACTTCTGAGTAGACATGCATAGGCTTGGACTCTCACCCACTCCCGCTTCCTAGCCAACTGAGTTCCGGACACCTGAGAATCTTCACTGTTTTGCCTTTTGTTGCTTCTTTTTTTCCTAACTCTTTCACATTTGCCAATTGGGCAAGACTGGGAAAGGGGCAGGACTGAGAAAAAAGAAACTACAGTACTGTACAAAAATTTCCCCCCACCCTCCCCTTCCCCTCACTGGACCAAAAAGGTAAGAGAGGGGAGGAGACAAGAAGGTGCATCAGGGGAGAGTCTACCTGACTGTTTTGCAATTTGGGGTGAGTGGGGGGGTGCTGTTTCCCTTGGCTGCCGATTGGGCAATTTTGGGCTATCTGGCAGCCTGCTCACGTGCCCACAATGAGGAATCTCCGTGCCACCTCGGGCACACGTGCCACAGGTTCGCCATCGCTGATCTAGACCCTCAAATTATTTGGTTAGAGTTAGGTCAAGTGACTGCATTTGTCTCTTTCGCATCCACGCGCCAAGAATCATTTTAGCACCAGTTCTGACTCACCAATTCACACCTACTATTATCCACTTTGAAAAACAATTGTGCTCTTAGGCAGGTCGTGTGATTTGAAAAAGCAACCTACATTTCCACTGTGGTCCTACGTCAATGTGTGTACAACATGTGTATAGTATGCCCATAACTGTTGATCTATATGGGGTTGAGAAAAGCCTGCCCATGAAAACTACCTTGATTAAAGTCAGAGGAGAAATCCAATGACCAGAAAGGTGGTATATAAATACTGGTACTGTCATCATCATCATCATCTATGTACATACCATTAGCTTTATTTTCAAGGTGTCCAGCCTCTGTGTTGACTTTTAAGACAAACGCATGCATAGCACATAGGAAATGCATACCTGTGTACAGATGCATGTATGTATGTATGTATGTATGTATGTATGTATGTATGTATGTATGTATGTATGTATGCATGTATCATGTGAATAGCCCTTATAACTGCTGTAATTTGATTGTCCTGAATGACTGAACCCATCTGGAACACTTCCAGGTCTCGTGAAATTATTACTTCTTACACAGTTACTGATGGGTATACCATGTGCATACATCCCAGGATTAATGTGGTGATGTCTGTATGCTGGAACAGCTGGTTTCAAATTGCCTTTTGCCCACAAAGTTCACATTTTTGTGGTGGGTTGAGCACTACTTGGCCTAACCTATCTCACAGGATTACTTTGATGAGAAATCAGATGAGCTGAACTCAATAGCCTTCATGGATGGTGGAATATAACTGCAGCACATGGCCTTACATTCTCAGGGAACCGCCTTCATCTGGATATGATCAGTGATGTCATTCAGGGGGAACGGACCAGAACGGGCGTTCCAGATCCTAACGGGCTCCGTGGCTGCTTCCGGGTTCCCGACAAGTGCCAATCAAAAGTGAGTTCCTGTTCCTAAATCATTTGAATGACACCACTGGATATGATCATCAAAACGGCTGATGGCCCATACTGTATGCAGCTTCATCCAACTCTGAATGTCAATGCCCTGCTGAAGTTCCATCATCAGACAACAAATACTTTCCACTCCAGGGGGCCAGAGGACTGTTAAAGACCAGTCCGATCCAACTTTCCAATGCAGCTGCAATGCAGCCCCGATAGGGGGAAAAAACATCACCTTGAGGAGGCCTCTGTGACTGCCCCTCCACCACAGAATGCAGCATTAGCCTTGTTGGCACAGCTGTATTGGTGCTGGAAAATTGTACAGGTCTAGGCTGTTAAACGCAAGGTTTGTCTCTTTGGCTTGTAAGTTGTTCATTTCAGTGGCGTAGCTAAGGGGAATGCAGGGAGACAACACTGAGCAACAAGCTTTCGGGGGGCAACAAGCCGAGCCAAAATTTGGACACTAGTGGCCAAAACAGGGAAAACCTTGGTAATACAAATAATACCATCATGTTATATATAACATTGGAAAGGTAATTTAATTAAGAATACAATGAAACAAGTCACATTGGAATACCTATACTCTATCAAAGATGATGGCCAATTAACCAAAAAACCTTTTATTTACTTAATTAAATTTGAGTTTCTCGCAATTTTGTCTTCTTTCACCCTGGGTAGCAGATGGTTCATTTCCTTCCCTCCAATAAATTGTGCAGTGTTATTCCCAGGCGACTTGGTGTATTACCTGGCTTACTTCGCTCAGTCTGACTCAACAGGTGAGTCACGAGAAAACCTTGTTCCAGAGGCTCAACCCTTTTAACCATTGATGAGTCATTCCTTAGCGGAGCTGCTAGAAGTAAAATGGGTTTGCGGAGCAGCTTTATATATGTGAAAGCATCGGGAAGAGCCTAATAGAGGCACCTCAACCTGTCACAGCAAGCCCACATGGATTTCAGTAAAGAACCTGAACGTTATGTTTTTGCAATAATAATATTGGGCCTAAGACGGTGGTGCTGTCTCAATATTATTTTTATCACCGCGCTCCTAAAAGATCCTTTTCAAGTCTCACGCAGGTAGCTGGAGACATGGTCACAGCAGTGAGCTTTGGATAAGGCCATTACAGGGGGGATGAAAAAACCCAGGGATAAAGCAGATGGTTGACAAGCAAACAGATGGCATGAGCAAGCTTACTTTTCCTGGCTTAACTCCACTGACCGCAATACAGATTTTGTTTGTGTATGTAAACGTCTGCCTGGTATTTTACCTGCCCATAGTCTGCTCCCTCAACGTTTTTTTCTCCACAACTGAGCTCTGATGCCAGAAATGAGCTCACCCCTCAGTACCTGAAGATGATGAAGACGGAAGAGTTCACTCCCCCTCATCTCTGCACCCCTTTTGGTCTTGTCTTAGACCTCCTGCATACATACATAGTACGAGAGCGCAATCCTAACTTGAATTTAGGCGGGCATAGTTAGGCCAGCAAAGTTTGGCCGGCACCAGGGCCACCGAAAAGCACATTTGGACCACTTTCGGAGTCAAGGAGGATGGAGCACGTCTGTGTGCTGCCCTCCTTGACTCCGAGAGTGGTCCAAATGTGCTTTATGGTGGCACTTGTGCCAGCCAAACTTTGCTGGCTTAACTGTGTTGGCCTAACTCCAGGTTAGGATTGTGCTCTTTGTCAATGGGGCAAATCTGGTTTCAAAGTAACAATCATGTCTGCCACCGTTAAATCTCATTTGGTTTTGCATTAACGTTAACTTCACTGTAGATTCGTTGTTTACAATACTATACACGTACATATGTGCGCATGCACACACACAACACTCATGCAAAATCATGGTTATTCAGGAAGTTTTAGTGACAGTTCTGTATGTGCAAACATATTTGTGCATGAAAACAGAAGTCAGGAGGATGAGTATAAGTTCAGGATCACAACATGACTTTTTTTTCCCTCCTAAGATGGTTACGGGAAACTGCTTTCCCGTATTTTATAAATGGGTATAAAATATGCACATTGTTACATGTGTCCCACCTCCCTGATTAATGAGGTCATTCTAGAGCAGTGTTTCTTAAACTGTGGGCTGGGACCCACTTGGTGGGTCATGATCTGATGTCAGGTGGGTCACAGAAAACTGAGAGCCACCATATTGGAAACTGCAGACCTTATTCTTGCTATATCCCTTTGTGAGTGTTAGCAGTTTGAATTTTGAAGTGAAGATTTTTTAAAAGTTTTTAGTTAAGTGTTTTTACATAATATTTTGTCCTAATCTTGCTTTCTGTTAGGGATGCTTCATGGTTTTGCAATTGCTGCAGTCCAAGAATGCCAGTTTGCATTCCAGGAGTTTCATTTGATCACGTCACAATGATGGCACTTCCTGCTTGATGGCCATGACATCACTTCCAGGTTAATGGCATCACTTTCAGTGGGTCCCAACATGAGTGCCATTCCAAAAACCTGGGTCCTGGTGCTACAAGGTTTGAGTACTACTGTTCTAGAGGCAGCACTGCAATCCCAAGAACGCTTATTCAGAAGAAAGTCTCACTGTGTAACGCCCTAATAAGTGTGTTTAGAATGGCACCTTTTGTTTCATGTGCATGAAAAAGAAGTGGAAATATAGGATGTAATTAATATTTGCTTTATTTACAGGTACTCCTGCAAGACTGCAAATCCGCTGGATCTCCAGAGAGATACTTTGTGTGTCCAGGTTTCTCACTTTCAGCCAACTCACAGCTTACTTTTATCTCTTCCTATTTCAGCTGCAAAAGCTATTATTACTCTGCCCAACACTCATCTCAGACGACACGTCTGAATGAATTCCAATTCAACATCCCTAGCAATTAATACACAGGTTCTCTCAGTTCAGATCCCTGAACATCATCCAGGGTTACCTTAGGTTAGGGGTCAGCAATCTTCTTCTGCATGCGCAGTGGATACACATGTGTGACTGTCCTGATTAGGCCATAGACAGAGAGGTAAGAAAAAACAAATGTGAGATGCATGCCCACACAGAAAATGACACTCCAGCCTATAGCTCTTCCAGAAAAAAATTGAAAAATTCAAAAAGTACACACTGATTATTAATCATCAGCTGTTCTCTTACTACCAAGGTATTAGCCATCGCTAAGAAACATTGTTCCCTCTAGCTTAAAAATGGTCTCATTGTGACATCCATTCAGACTAGATAATTGATATTATTCGTGACAATGTGTTCTGGAACAGCAAGGGGCCTCAGGGCTATCAGATTCAACAGATGCATAAGAAACAAATTGCCAAGGAGTCAAGTATTGTTATTATATATCTGACTTCCAATGATGAAACTTCTCAATGATCGGGGAACTAGTTGAATAGAAGCTGAAAGGGAAAGTAACAAGAGACAAAAATACTATTTAAAATCTGACTCCCTCCTTGCCCACTAAGGCTGCAGTTCTATAGACACTTTCCTGGGAGTAAGCCCATTGAATCCAATGGGATTTGCTCCTGGGTACACATGCATAGGCTTGTACTGATACAGCATAATAAGTGACATTAATGTCACTGGTCTGGGAATTTTAAGGACTTGTTATTTGGTTTGTGACTTCTGCTTTTGAGGGTTGTGGTGATCTCCAGGGCAGAACTAGAAAGGGTTGTGCCCTCTCTGGGAAATCTGGTGCTGCTTCTCATTCTGAAATCAAGTCAAAGCCACACATACTGATGTGCCCAGGCTGTATATAGGAGGAGGATTCCACTGCCACAAGAAACAGGATAAAGGGCCACATTTCCGGCCCTGAATCCAGCTGGGGGTCTGTCTGCCAACTGAGAGGGATCACAAGGGTAGCCTATACTAATCCTAACTCCCCACATGGTGATGCAGTGGTGCCAACGTGGCTACCGCTGTATCCCACAGGGGCATTATGGCTTCTGGAGACCTCCTCTGGACAAGGGAACAGTTGTAAGCCTTACAGAGATAGAATTACAAACATGAATTCTTTCTAAGACCACAGCGGGCCCAACATTGGTTTCTATACCCCAGGGTAAGCCCCAGCAGCCAGTATGGGACAATGTGGACTTGCAACAGCTCTATAATTGGTGCAAGTCTTTGGGTGTTACTTTGCAAGATTGCAAAGATGATGATACACAGTACTATACGTTGCAATGCTGCTGCTGCTGCTGCTGCACTTACAGATCACAGAGTAATCACTACATCTGCTCAGCATAACTGTACGCAGCGACCGGTGGGTGCACTGAAGGATGTGATGCAGACTGAAGGTGGGAAGAGATCAGAGTAAGTGTTGCTTGACGGGAGGGGGAGGGCAGCAGTTGCGGAGGGGGGGGGAGGTGAGCTGTGGGCCACATCAAGGACACCCAAAGAGCATAGCATAGCATAGCATAATAGTTATCAAAGCCAAACTACAGATGAAGGAGAAAGTGATTAGAAGAACCCATATTCCCTTTAAATTTTTACAACACACACACACACACACACACAGAGAGAGAGAGAGAGGGGGGGGTGATTTGGATTTGATCTGGTTCATAGTTTCCCCTTCATCATTTTTTTCCAGATTACCCCTTCCTCCCAGCTGCACTGTACCCCATTAGAGAAACTCTGTGAATAAATTATCCCTAAAAAGGCAAATAGCAGTTGGGAGGGAGGGATTTTAATTAAGGAAATGGAGCAGGGGAAAGAATTAACCCTCCTCCCTCAATGTGATATTCCCAATCTGGAAAAAAAAATTTCCATACCACAAAAGCTTTTTGACAGACTAATGTGACGGAAGATCTAATTCCAGACCTTTCATTGTCTTACCTAATTTGGTCCTAAGATACAGAGGCATGAAGCAAGAAGTCCCCAATCACAATGTTGCCTCTACCATGGCAAAATTTAGCCTCATAAAGTTGTTTATCTCCTTGATCTCAATGTTTCTGGGGATAATAATATTGACCTATGCAAAGTTATTGCATAGATTACTGGCAATGAATGTGAATTACTATACACATGCTAAGTGCAATTGTGCTTCCTTCCACACTCACGTAATCGGCCATTAAGAAAGAAACCTCTCCTGCCCCCCCTTTTTTTCTTCTTACCTCAAACAAACATGTCCACGTTTCTGGCTACATGATCCTGTATTGGCTGAACAGGCTCAGCATTATAGTTGTTGTTGTTTTAATTGTAGCACATATTTAAATTATTCAAAGCATATGATTATCTGAAAATGTTCTATGGAACACTGAGACCTTTCATGCTAATGCAAAGTCATTTTTCCTTAATGCACAACTTAGATTGTGATTGCCCCTTACAGAAGTTAACTTCTGTAATCTTAACTTAGATTGCCCCTTACAGAAGTGGCATAGCTACCGGGCGGGTTACGGTAAGTATTGCAGGCGCTGCCCAGCGAGTGGGGTTGGGGGCTCCACAGCACATTGCAGCACCTGCAATACTTATCACATCTCTCCCCACTATCGCCGTAGAGGAAGTGAAAGTACTAGCATTTGAAAGAACAGGATATACATCTAACAAACAGGATATACATCTAACAAACATAAACAAGCAAGCTTTGATCCATACCATTTTGGGGGGAATGTTTTTTTTTTCCCATTTTGACCTCTCCATTATGGAAGAAAGTATCTCTTTGGTCACTATTAACAGGACAACCTGGAGACAGGGATAATTAAAGTTGAGGCCAGGGTCTTACTCTCTTCCATTAACCTCTGGCTTAAACTCAACCATACAACCTCAGATTTAGTATCCTTAATCCGTGATAATTTTCAGTCTTCCTGGATCAAGATGGTACGAACAAAGTTGAGACACTTGGGGTCTTCCCCAGAGGAGGTGCTGGCTATGGATGCAAATCAAGTGAGAGCTGCCCTAAGACAAAGAGATACAGAGAGGCAAAGCGACATTAGTCAATGTCCCAACTTTTTAGTCGTGGAGGATAAGAAGTATGTAACCATGCCAGACACATACTGTATCTCCCATCACTAGAGCTCCCACAGCACAAGAGGGCCGCCTTCTTAGTCAGATGGGGAGTGCTCCCATCGGCCATGCTTGAGGGCTGTTTTAAAAGGATCCCCTTCTCAGAAAGGGTGTGCTTGTGTGCAGTGGTGTCATCTACTCCCCAGTAGACGGTTCGCTGGGCGGGAGTAGGGAGTGATTGACAGTCCGTCAATTCACTTCCGGTTTCTTCGCGCGCCCCGCGCGGCTTTCCCTCGCCTCGGAGGGGGCGCCTGCTCGCCCAGGCACCCGGCGTGCCCCCCACCCATCCCCCAAGGCGAGCAGGCGCCCCCTCCGAGGCGAGGGAAAGCCGCGCGGGGCGCGCGAAGAAACCGGAAGTGAATCGACGGACTGTCAATCACTCCCTACTCCCGCCCAGCGAACCGTCTACTGGGGAGTAGATGACACCACTGCTTGTGTGGCTCAGGGGAGGTTGAGTTAACGGAGCATGTATTGTTCCGCTGCTCTTTTTACCAGGGTATACATGAAAAATATATCTTACCCCTAATTGGGAAAATGCTGGGTTTTACGGATGTTGAAAGAGCTAAGCTGCTTCTCACAAGATCCAATCCGCAGACTACAATGCAGTGCGCCAGCTTTTTGGCAGCAGCCTGTAAAACTCGCAAAGCCATCATGAAAAATGAGGAGAGATTCCAAGATTTGTAGATTGAGCTAGTGGTTAGACTACAGTTCCTAGATTTTAAGCCCAATCTAGTTCTATTGCATTGGAGTAATTTTAATGTGTACTGTACCTTTGTATGTTTGGTTATGCTGGTCTTTGACTGTAATAAATTTGATCCTGATTCTATTAACAGGAAGGAATATCTATCAATCAATCAATCACTAGTATTTCTATACCACTTTTCAACACAAAGTTCACAAAGCGGTTTACAGGCAAATAATAACATTAAAGTTAAATGGCACCCTGTCCCAAAAGGGCTCACAATCTAAAATAGTGATGATGAAATAAAAAAATGATTTTGATTTGTACCATTAGGCAAAAACAAGGGGAAGTAGGATGGAGGTAAAAAAAACAACACAAAGCCAACACTACAGGTTCAGCAAAGGAAAAGAAAGTGTAGTCATACTGTCCCCCAAAAGGAAGACTTGTTCAGAGATATCATTACATATCATTATACATCTATAACAAAAGACATCTTTGTCCATGCCTACAATTGTGTTGCTGGAAAACGTGTCAATGATCTTTGTCCTTTGACCTCCTGCCTCTCTTTTCCAAGATCTCAATCCTCAAGTAATCTTATTTGCTTGTATGGTTAAAAAGCAATGGCAATGCACATGCCAGCATTGGAGCATATAGCAGAGCTATTCAAAATGGTGGGTTGTGACCCACCATTGAACATTAAAAAGGGCCATTTCCCTTTAAGGGGAGTGGCCCAGGAATGTGTGCCCTGACAGCACCACAGGAAGTGAGTTCAAATTGCAAATCGGAGCTCATTTCTGCAGCATGGAGGGTCACTGAGGGGGCTGCAAGCATCCAGCACCCTCTGAAAGGCTTCCCTACCCTCTGATGTCCTTTGCCATGCCCCTGGGTCCCCGCAGCCCCGTGATAGCTGCAACACTGTTGGGGCAACCCCCCTCTCCCTGTGCCCACCCCCGCCAACATTTACCAGCAGTCTGTGAACTCCCAGAGAGTTTGAAGATCGCTGGCATATAGTAATATTTTAATTTAAGGAAAAGAAATTGACAAGGCATGCCAGAGGTGAAATTGACAAGGATGCTTGCCTTGTGTTGGAATTATGGAGGAGCAGCTGGACAGATAGCATAGAAAAGTGCTGTTAACCACTGGACTATGGGATTGTTTCTGAGTTCAGTTGCAGAACACATTGGCCAATGTCTAGAATAGGAGGTGGAGGGAGAGTCTTCACCCAAACTAGCTGAAGTGGTGCATGGCAGCATTTAAATGTGAAAAAATACTGACTTGTGAATGATGGTAATGTGCGTAAACTGAAGCAGGGGAAGATTCCTAAGGGATTATTAAAGAGCTTTAAAATGCACATGTGAATGTGGCCCTAGTTCTTACATTGCGTGATGACTTTTTTTGCATGAATTTTTAATATTTAGAAGCATTTAGCAAGAACTTACATCCTATCCATAAATAAAAGATTGTCTGGGGCTTACAGTGAGATTCTAAATATGATGCCATTAGAAACCAGTATGTACAGTAACTATTGTGCAGAGCAGAAATAAGGGTCATTTTTTTACCACTTTTGAATTATTCAATAAGATAATGTACTCTTCTGTATAAATACATTAGATCCTCCTTATCTTTGCTTCTCCTTCTCCACCCCCATCCAAATCCTGCAACTATATAAAGAAGCACTAGTGTGAATGTTCCTTTGGTGCAAGGCATGCAACAAAGAAACCCTGTACTGTGGAATAATAGCAATGGCTTTGCACTTATGCTGGTATAAATCTAAGCGATGCAAATCTAAAGTAACTTCTGCTTGAATGGAGATATATTAAATGCATATGTATTAGTTGCATTTCTAAGTCCCCTCTTTCTTCAAGGAACTCAGGGGAGCACAAATCATATCATCCTCCTTTTATCCTCACAACAATTTTGTGAGATAGGTTAAGGCACTTGGATCTTGCTTCCAAAACCCCTGCTATTAAGTCCACCCATGATATAAAATCCACCGATATAAAAATACTGGCCATTGCAAACAAATCAAGAACGGCTCCCTCTTTGGCAATATTTTGGCGGGGCCTGAAAACTTTTTTATTTAAACAAGCCTTCAATTGTTGACAGGCTGGCTGACATTTTACATTTTTCATCTCACATTTTAATTTTAATTAATGTTAAAAAACATTTCAAATTGTAATTATGGGATCCATGGGGCTTGCTTATTTTAAATTTTTAACTATTTTAATATTGTTTTTTAACATTGTTTTAATTGTTATACTTTGTGGTTTTATGTTTAGTTATAATTTTAATATTGTAAGCCGCCTTGGGTGCCCATAGGGCAGAAAGGCGGGATAATAAACAAACAAGCAAATAAATAATTTGTCTGTGCTGTGTTGAATTTATCTGTCAGTTGTTTGTGGTTTCTGACACTAAGATTTAAACAGAAAGAAACCAAGATAAAAATCATGCCCGACATATTGTGAACACGGTATATCCTCTCTGCTTATTAAGGACAATTCTTGGATTGTAACAGATAATGACTAGCTCAAAAGACCACAAATATTGTGAGTTAATGTAGCATTTTTAATATAACTTGAGGTGCACCAAATGTTCTCATTTCCTCCTTTTTTTTGCTTTTTTTCCATTATGTCAGAAGAAACTTTCTACTGAAAGTAAAGAACAGTAAAACGTTTTATTTCTCAAAATAGGAATACTATTTTGTAAAAGGTAGAAAGTCTCTCAACACCTCCAGTTTTGTGATTTGGGCCTTGTGATCTAGCCTGATGCAGGATTCAAAAGCTGACGGTTTGTTGAGATGGTGCTACTCTGGGTTGTCAATTTTTCTCCTCCTGCACCACACGAACACCTACAAAACCAGTCCTTATTGTAAAATGGGAATGGATGGTAGCAGATAATTATTTTTCCTTGCCTCTGGATTCCTGTTTGGAGGTTGTGTGTGCAAATGCGACACATTTTGCGTATGTTGTTGAAAGGGTCACATGCAGCCTTGGATAATGAAGCTGGCTATTTGAGTAAATACATTTTGAGGGCCATGAAAATTATCCAGGCTGAGCTTCCTTCCAAATATGATTTATGAGGCCAATCATAATTAAGATGGAGTCATGTGCCTGCAAATTGACCTCACTGGGACAATCCACTTGACTTTGCATTACTAATACAACTAAGGGAAACTATTAAGGGCAATTATTTTTAAACATGCAGCAAAACAATATGTTTATGCATTGTTCATGAGAATGAAAAGCATGAATTGCCTTCCCTTACTTATACAATTTAACAAGGCAACTTGCCACTCTCCTTCAAAAATTAATTTAGACGGTAAACACAACTGTGGTGGGTCACCGAGCCCTGCGCATCACACAAGGCTCAAGCCAATGAGGCACATCACTAGGCCTGCATTCGGCTCTGTAGTGTCATCACTGTTAGGTTTCCACAAGCCAGCTTCGACTGACAGCTATCGACTGGAAGTGCTGCCAGCTGGTGAGCAGCAGGGAAGTTTCTGTAACCCCACAGTGCCAAGAAAGAGAGGGAAGTCCCAGGGGGAAGCCCAAGGGAAGGTGATGGGGGAGAAGAGAAGGGGAAAGGAAGGCCAGGAGCACAGGAAGCCAGAGAATAGGTGGAAAGGCACACAGAAACAGGAAAGTGGGGAGAAGGGCAAGAAGAAGACTGAGGGCGCAAACCTAACCTGGAGTTAGGCCGACACAGTTAGGCCAGCAAAATTTGGCTGACACAAGGGCAACCATAAAGCGTGTTTGGACCATTTTTGGAGCCAGGGACTGTATGCTGGCCTCCGAGAGTGGTCCAAACATACTTTACAGTGTCCCTTGTGCCAGCCAAACTTTGCTGGCCTAACTGTGCCAGCCTAATTCCAGGTTAGGATTGAGCCCTCAGGATGAAAAGTAGGCATGAGTGGGCACAAAGAGGCAGGAAGAGAAGAAAGAAACAGTGAGGGATCCAAGGGAAGAGGACAGAAGGAGAAAGTCTCCCCCTCCAAGTGCAAGGGGGGTGTAGGTGTGGGGAACAGCCTAGTGACCCCACTCCCCAGAGTGGCCCCTTTTATTAGGACCCAGAAGCTGTGGCCAGACCTTGAGTGACCAGAAAATCCCTTGGACAGGCTGATCCAGTAGACAAACTGGGCCCCCCTCTTCCCCTGTGCGGCCACGGGAATCCTGGGTGGAAAGGCTTCTGCCTAACCTAGGCTGAAAGAGTGGGATGGGCACCTGCTGTGTACAGGGGACACAATCTAGCTTTTGTTATTTCCCACTGAGGTGGAGTCTTTTGTTGTTGTTGAAGAATAAAGGAGGAGGCCACACAGCCATATGCTGTATGTCCTGCCCTCAGCCCACAGATGTGGACTTAACCCCAAGGGAGGAGGGGGAGGAGGGCATGGACCCAACAAGAACACATCAGTGAACCCACAGAAGCAGCCCTTCCACAGGTCTAAAAGCAGAAGTGTACTTTGTTCGCAGTCTAAACTGGTCAATGGCAGCATTGGCCCTGAACCCAGTGAAGCCAGTTGTGGCTCATTTTCTTCACAAGGACTCTGCTGTATGGAACAGCTGGTGCACCGTCCTGTCAAACTTCCCAGGGCCCATGCAGCAGCAATGCAGCGCCGAGACTGGGGAACAAACATTCCCTTAACTTGAGGAGTCCTCCGTGACTTTTACTCCACTGGAGGATATAGCTCATGCATGCTCCCTTGGCACAGCTATGTCAGTGCTGCAAAGCTGGATGGGACTGGGCCCTCACAGAATCAGAAAAGTATGGTTGTTAGCACCCTCCCATGCTGCCTGTGCAACTGCATATATCTCTTGTTATGTCACCTAGTTCCTCTTGCAATGGATGCATAATTCATTGTAATTGAAAACTGGCAAACACGACTTCTTGTTCAGCGAGTATTCACCAATCAATCCACCCACAATTCACCAACACAATTGCAGATATATCATAAGAATAATCCACAATTTTATGAGGCATAAATGACAGAACTCAGGGCACAAGATTTCTGCTAAATTCAGATTATACAGTATTTCTCTTTTTATTATACTACCTTCAGAAGGATAATACTGCCGAAAAGTATGATTGATGATCAGAGTACTGTTGTTTGTCTCATATTTCCCTGCTTGTTCAACGGATTTATTTTGTCCTTTCACTATCTAATGCGTTTTGGAGGCAGATGTCAGGGTTGTGACATCTGATGCAAACACTGTCCTGGAAAGTTCAGAAACTGAATCCAGATGACTAAAGTGATGTCTGATTAGTGGGTATACTTGCCTGTCTTTGTTACCATTCTACAGTTCAAATTACAGCTCAGAGTCACCAGAGAACAACACAGACATCAGTAAAATGACAGCAACATTCAATACAGCTTGAATGCCTAGGACTGGTGCAGGCACAAGAGCTCGTCTTTGTTTTCCTGCCTGCACTCAGAGATGATTTACATGTTGTATATAGATGTGCAAATGTAGGCAACAAAGTCTTCATATCTTTTTCTAAAAATGAAAAACAGTCAGGAGGGCAATTAGGAGGGCAATTTTGAAGAGGGAAATAACGAGGGGAGTGTGTAACCTTTTAATTGCCCACAATTTATCTACTCCAGATTGTGCCAGCCCCCATGGCTATCCCCACAGCAACTTCAAAATAGTTGGTTATTGGAAAACATGAGAAGGGTACTTCAGTGACAGCAGATGCCAATCCCTGCCAACATATTTTATTTTATTTATTTATTTAAGACATTTCTACCCCGCCTTTCCTCTGCCAAGGCAGATGTCCAAGGCGGCTTACAATATTAAAAAGGATAAAAATAAAGTATAACAGTTAACATTAAAAACAGTTAAAAACAGTATTAAACAATAAACAATCAAGATTAAAAAACACAAACAATTTAAAAACAATTAAAAAATAAAATAAGACACAAGCCCCGTGGATCATAATAACCAGCCAGCCAATTTTACAGAAACATTAATGTCATAGTATGCCCCAAAAGCACATTTGAATATTTAAACGCAGTAAATATTCATTTTTATTGCACCATCATCTCACCACTAGGGAACAGCATCCAATTTGGCACCTATAGATTCTGTGTCTCATTTATTTTCTAAAGTTAGGGGCTCAATCCTGAGCCCTCCAGAGCATACCGCCTGCGCTGGTGTCACAAATGTGCCGTAAGACACTCCCAGAGCAGGGTAAGTTCTCACTGCCTGGGCTGAGCCAGCGCCATCCACACGCATATGGAGCTGTTGCCACAGAGTTAGCAAATGGAAAGTTTTACCCTTGTTTGCACTGTGCATTCTCCACGTGGGCAGGGAGGGCAGAACTGGGCAGGGGGAGGGGCAGAGTGGGGCTGGGACCAGCATTGATCTTCGCTGCTGGATCCAGAACTCCGTGTCGGGCTGTGTGGCCCTTTTGGCTCTGCTGATGGGTGCTGGAGAAGAGGAATTGAATTGGAGCCTTAGTGTCGGTTTTTATATTCCAACGGGAGTTTCTCCATCTCCCAACATGTATTTGTGTTCCTGAGTTGTGCTGCACAAGTTACAATTGTAACCTACTTAGGCTACAATCCCATCCCTGCTAACTGGGCAAGAGGCACTTTTTCAAGTGGTGTTCCTCTTATATTTAGCAGAGGGAGAGTAATTGTCCCTCTTCACCCCTGCGTGGTGTCTTTCTAGTGGCCGTTGCTGGTGGTGGTCTGCATTTTTTGTTTTTAGATTGTGAGCCCTTTTGGGACAGGGAGCCATTTAACTTTATTATTATTATTTGCCTGTAAACCACTTTGTGAACTTTGTGTTGAAAAGCGGTATATAAGTACCAGTTGATTGATTGATTGATTGATTGATTGATTGATTGATTGATTGATTG
>JAJKFI010000018.1:12202902-12279343 GCA_029204185.1 Lerista edwardsae | reverse complement strand
CTCTCTCTCTCTCTCTCTCTCTCTCTCTCTCTCTCTCTCTCTCTCTCTCTCTCTCTCTCTCTCTCTGCACGTATGAGGGCAACAAACCCCTTCCCCCTCATGGAACTAAAGATTGTCCTCTTTCACTCTCCCTCACCTGTTCCCGACTTCCTTTGACCTACCTGATGAGGTCGGTCAAGATGTGTTTCCTGAGAAAGTCAAGGGAAATTGACTGACGGGAGGATGACTGGGGAAGCCCGGCTGATAGCTACTCGAAACCACCAGGTCAGGTCAGCAAGAGATAGTCAGGGCTATTTTTTATGTCCTGCTTTTCCCCTCTACTCTGCTTCCTTCAGCCCAAACTCACCCTTAGAGAAGAGAGACTTGGGGGATCCAAGGCTGAAGTTGGTGCTGAAGAGAGTGATGAAGTCAAAAGACATCACTGCTCCATGGCCTGATTGAAGGAAAACAGTGAGAAGGGAGATGGGCAGGTGGCAAAGGTGATAGGCAGGTGACGGGTCCTCAGATAGACTGAGCAGCCAACAAGGACTGTTGTGAGGATAAAGAGATGAGACGTTTACAAACACCACCTTATGCTCCTTAGAGGAAAGGTACCATAAAATGAATTAAACTCTAGCTCCAGATCTTCCTAGAAGATGTCAATTCCCTGATACCAGCTTTGCCTTCTTTCCCTGACCTCTCATTGACTGCACTGTTCTGGTGGCACCCAGAATGTTTATGAGCAGCACGGGGTTAGTCATAAATTGTTGAAAATTTCTATAACTGTTGTGAAGACCGTGGAAGGCCATTTTGGAAGGGAGAGCAAAAACCCATTCAGAACCCAAGGGAAGGCTCTACAGTGGTTCCCAAACTGTGGGACAGGACTCACCAGTGGGTGGCAAGCCAATTCCAGGTGGGTCGCAAAGGAGGAGGCCTGTGTGGTCGTTTTGCATGTGTCAAGGCTGAAAATAGGCTTTTTTCCCTTTCTGATTCTTTACTATTGGAAAATGGCTTAGAAATAACCCTACTTATTGCTGCCTTCTCAGGAAAGCAGCAGGTTCTGGTGTCACAATGACGGCACTTCCAGCCATGACATCACTTCCGGTGGGTCCTGGACAGATTGTCATTCTAAAAAGTGGGTCCTGGTGCTGAAAAGTGTGAGAACCACTGCTATACAGTATAGTGGTTACAAAGCCAGATACTATCGAATCAAAAAGGGTTTTATTCGACAGAAGGACTAGGGAGGTTGCAGACTAAAAAGAGCAAAAAGGCAGGAGATGAACTGACCTTTAAAGTCATTTCAAAATCCAAGAAGAGGGAGAGGGAGGTAGGAACAGCAGTGGTGGTGCTAGCATAAGCAGGCTAGTTGGTGGAAATAGTCACTCCAGCCAAGGTACTGCAAGGGACATCAGGGACCACCAGGTGCATTACTAGGCCAACCCTGCAGACGGAAGTCCTATGCACACTGGTGGTCCAAGCCAGAACCTTCCAGCCCAGGCGACACCACCATACTGGTGTCACAAACATGTTGAAAGGCATGTCCATCGCAGGTGGTAAGGCCTTACTGCTCGTGCTGACCCAGTACCAGAGCCTACCTCCAGGGGGCAACACCGCAATGGCAGCTGGCGACCAGGCCACAGGCGTTGCACGGATTCTGGGTTGGCAGGGAGGGTCTAACTGGACAGTGGGAGGGGCATAGTGGGGGTGAGACTGGCGACAACTTCTGCTGCCGGATCCTATTCTCTGTGTTGGGACACAGCCCAACACAGAATCCCTCTTGTCTGCACTGGCAAAATAGCCAGTGCAGATGAGGAGACCTTCCAGGCGACCTGTGTCCTTCCATGAAAGGGGTGAATGTCCCCTTCCTCTGAGGAGCCTCTGGCAGCTGCTTGGCTACCGCTGCCCCTGTGGCAGCCAAGCAACTCATGATTGGGCTGTCATCTGGGAATAAGCCCCAGCAAACAAAGTAGGACTTATTTCCAAGTACGTATATATGGAGAGTACATCATGAGAAAGGCTGGGCTGGATGATTCACAAGCTGGAATCAAGACTGCTCAGATATGCAGACGACACCACTCTAATAGCAGAAAATGAAGAAGACCTAAAGAACCTTCTGATGAGGGTGAAAGAGGAAAGTGCCAAAATTGGCTTGAAGCTCAACATTAAAAAAAACTAAGATCATGGCCACCACTCCCATCACTTCCTGGCAAATAGAAGGGGAAGAAATGGAAGCAGTGACAGACTTTATTTTTCTGGGCGCCAAGATCATCACAGATGGTGATTGCAAGCCATGAAATTAAAAGACGTTTACTTCTTGGGACGAAAGCTATGGCGAACCTAGACAACTTAATAAAAAGCCAAGACATCACCCTGCCAACAAAGGCTCGCATAGTCAAAGCTATGGTTTTCCCAGTAGCAATGTATGGCTGTGAGAGCTGGACCATAAGGAAGGCAGAGCGCCGAAGAATAGATGCTTTTGAATTATGGTGTTGGAGAAGACTCTTGAGAGTCCCCTGGATTGCAAGGAGATCCAATCAGTCAATCCTACAGGAAGTCAAGCCTGACTGTTCCCTGGAAGGACAAATACTGAAGCTGAAGCTCAAGTACTTTGGCCACCTCATGAGAAGAGAGGACTCTTTAGAAAAGACCCTCATGCTGGGAAAGATGGAAGGCAAAAGGAGAAGGGGGCGGCAGAGGATGAGATGGTTAGAGAGTGTCACTAAAGCAATGAACATGAAATTGGGCGAACTCAGGAAGCTAGTGGGGGACAGGGAAGCCTGGTGTGCTGTGGTCCATGGGGTCGCGAAGAGTCGGACACAACTTAGCGTCTGAACAACAAATGCATAAGAACAAATATATGTATAAGATTGGGCTGCTCATCTAATTTCTAACAGGAAATTATCAATTTTATCAATATTTTATCAATATAAAATTATCAATAACCATGTGTATCAATTACAGTGTGTATCAATCACCAAGTATCAATAACTAAGCACGATCGGTAATGGAATGTGCAGGTTCTCAGTAGTAATTCAGCCTATATTTACAAAGTGATCAAATAATAGTTCCCTGTCATGGATTGTTTAATTGAAATGTGTTCCCTTTCTAGTTATCTATGTAGCCACTGCCCTGCAGGAATAAAAGGGAAGGTTTTGTGCTTCCAAATGTGCTACTAATTTCTATGGATAATTTGATGAATTCAGCCTTTATAGCTGCCAACACTTTGCAGCCAATGCTAAATATACTGCAGCACTTTAAACATATTTAGAAATGGTGACAGACACTGTTTACAGTGAAGGATGCTGCTGTACAGCTTAGTGTGTACTTGAACTCTTTTGGATCTCCTCTGCTGTTCTCTGGAGCCAAAACTACTGTACACCTCAGTGCAAATAAAAGTAAACAAACCATTTCAAGATGGTATAAAAGAGGTCATACTTGCTGTAGTTGTATGGATAATTTAGTGGCAAATGCTGCCTTTCTGTACAGAATTAGCCTGAAACCCAATGAAATAAATGGCATGTAAGAATCCTAAAGGGGTGTAGAATAAGAGTCACCCACATCAATACAGGCATGCCCCAGTATCTGCTGGGGTGCCATTCCAGATCTGTGGATACCTGAAACCATGGATACTGGGGACGCCTTTTTAAAGATAGGGGAACATCAACAGTTTTGCTGCAACAAGTTTTTTTTTTAAGAGCTTTGTTTAATGTTCCCCTATCAAGAGGTGTCCCAGTATTTATGGTATCTGTGGATAACTGAAACTGTGGATACCAAATCAGTGGATACTGAAGCATGCCTGTATTGCAATTGCAAGAAAATCTGGAGGTCAATCCTACTAAAATCAGTTAGGCTTACTTCTGAGAAAACATAGTTATGACTGGAGTGTATTTGTTTTAGATCTGAATATATCTCTATATAATCCATAGACAAATACGTACACTAATGAAATGCTTCCCAAGTGTTTTAGCACCATGCCAACTTCCAGTCTCTGTTCTCACCCAGGAGGGACCCCCCCCCTCTTCTTCCCCTTGTCACCTCCTCACTCCTTTGGTCTGCCCTTCCCTGTATGGGCTGTCCAGCTGTTCCGGCGCCATGCTGACAAGGCAGGGACAAAAGTTTCTTGGCCCGCCCTGTCCAACAGCTGCAGCCACTTGGTGTGGTTGGCCTCAGCATCAGCCAGGTCAGCCAGGTGGTGCCCCAGTTTGTTTTGCTCTGTGGCAGCCACTGCATGGCCAGCATGACAGGCCTGGATGCCCGCATGGGGCTGCAGCCTGCTAAATGTTCCCCGGGTGGGTCATGACCCATATTTCGGGAACGGCTGCACTAATGGCTTGTAGCTTCAAATCAATTGTTCACATTTGATATCAGACTGTCATCTGAGTAAGCCCTGCTGCAGCAAAATGAATAATAATATAATAAAACACCAGTGGTAATCCAAGGGTATGAAGCCATTAGCCATCGGCAATGAAAACAAAGAGATAAGAAACCCTAGCTGATATAAGGATAAATATTGTTACAAACACAGATAATGGTGAAAAAGGATTGCATGTGGGCTGAAAAGTGGGAGTGGGATGACTAATACTGCGTTCCTACCGTCCCTACATGCGACCCTATCCATAATGTATTCTTCATAGGCTCTACAGAGTAGGATTTGAAATGGCCTATGAACACTTAAAATGTATTAGAATTTTTGAAGGTGATTATCCAAAGGTTAGGATCATAGGCAACAATCCCAGCAAAGTGCAAAACGAGCAATGGATCCATGTAACTCCCATTTCAGCTGGGACAGGATGATTTTGTCACAATTTCTATGGACATCTGCTCCTAACATTGTAGAGCACAAATCATTTCATGAAGTTTAGAGGACTAGTTTTTGCCCATCCCTAGGTTTCCTGCATGACTCTGCAATCTCCTTCGCTATCTGCATTGGCTACTTTAGCTCATTGCACAACAGATAAGAAACTGGTCCTTTTTCTGTTGTTTTCTCACCCATCCCTCCTTCAGCAATGCCTTCATAAACTGTTTTGCATGTTCACTAAACACACAAAACTGAAAAGGAGCCAGACAACAGACAACTTTGACAAGAAACTATAATTTTAATTGCCACAAACAAAAAAACCTGGCTGCAAAAGGCATTGCTGATATAGCACCTAAGTTAAATAGTCTATATCAAGTACTGAATATGACTATCAGATGAAAAAAGCTAGAACTCAGGTTCACTGAAAGAAGAAGTCAGGAGGTCAGGAAGCTTTTGTGATTTCTGATACCTTATGACTGACCGTCAAATATGGAGTTAAGTATGACACTGGGAACATCGTGTATACGGTAATAATGAGCCAGATTATCATAGACAATCTAGTTATTTCAGATAGTTGTTTCATAAAGATGCAGGCATGCTGGAGACATTGTTTTCAATGATGTGCACACAAATATTTGTTTTCCCATGAATATTTGTTTGCAGGGTTTTCTGGTTACTGCAGTAATTTCAACATCTGTTTGATCAGCCACAACAATGGGACTTGTGGAATAGGAAGCAAAGCCAATATGGTACCTCTTTGGTAACGCTTTAAATATGGTAACGCTTTAAAAAGGAAGAGACATAGAGATAGGTTTCTCCAGACAGAAAAATTTAGGGACCAATCCTATCCAACTTTCCAGCATTGATCCTGCTGCAATGCAGCCCCAAGGTAAGGGAATAAATGCTCCCTTACCATAAGGAGGTCTCCATGACTGCCCCCCCCACTGCAGGATGCAGCAATCACGCCATTGGCACAGCTGCATCAGCACTGGAAAGTTGGATAGGATTGGGCCGTTAGTCAGTTAGGCTGGTTAAGATAGTGATGGAATCATAATTGGATAAACTGTTCATAATGCATTAACATTATAGATAGGGTTGGGGTTTTTTTGGTTGAAAATTGCTTTTTGGTGGTTAAACACGATCTTCAGGCAGTTAAAATATTGAATAATAAACACAAAACACCGCATTTCAGTATTTTGGAAAAAGATATTTTCCAAAAATTAAACGAGACTACTTTTCCAATTATAAATAATACTGTGGCTGCGTCTGCTGATACTATATCACCTATATCATCTACCTAGCACACTTTTAAAGCATTTAAAATTAATAAAAATGAGAACTTGAAATGAAAACGTAGAATAAAAATTTTGCAATGTGCTATTTTAATCGATAAATTTTGGGAAAAAGACCAAAGAAAAAAAAGAAAAAAAGACCCCTACCTATAAATAATATAAATCTCTACCAGATTGACAAACTGTAATGTGTTACCCAGTGATTTTCAACATTTTTCTTCTCATGGCACATTGACCTCTGTGGTCTTCACCTCTTATGATGTCACTTTCAGTTTCCAGAAGAGTCTTCTGGGTTCTCAAGCTCTGTTTCTAGGGTACCTGTCTGCAGTAACAAATTGTCTGTCCTTCCTCCTCCACTGGCTCATTACTAAACAGTTGCCCTACAAACAGAACCACAGAACCTAAAAGAGATCTTCAGCTATTTTCAATTGCGGTGCTCCGAACTCCCATGGCACATCTGTGGGCCTTTTGCAGCACACAAATATGCCACGTCACACTGGTTGAAAATTGCTGGTCTAAGCAGACCTAAGGGGAGGCATTGAGTCATTGCATCGTGCTCAGCATTTCCCTGCCTACCAAATGCAGCAATCAATGAACAAATGAGAAATGCTGAATGGGAGGACATCAGGTCCTGCATCAATCTTCTTAGATTTTTTCAGGGAGATCTGTGGGGACAGACTGGCTTAGCAGCAGCCACACATCCATTCTCTTATAAGTACTAGTAGTTAGATCCCATTAGACCAGGGGTGTCCAACCTTTTAGCTTCCCTGGGCCACATTGGAAGAAGACGAGTTGGTTTGGGCCGCACATAAACACTAACGATAGCCGATCATCCAAAAAACCATAGAAAACATAGTTAACATATTAACACCCAAATGACTAAGAGTGAAAAGAGCAAGAGGAAGCATTTCTCTTTATATTTATGCAATTATTCCAAAATCCAGACAAATCCAAAATCCAGAGACCTTTAAGCACTCTAGATAAGAGATAATCAACCTGTATAAACAAAAAGAACAGAGGGGGGGGGCAAGGAGGGCTCTATCATACCACCTTCATATTTTGTCAGTCCTCTGGGGCTCACTGGCCAAGCTGCAGCTTGATAATCCATGCTCATTTTAAATTTCTCCGCATTGCATAACATGAGGCAGCTTCACCAACCCATTTTCACCCCCCGCCCCAAATTCTGTGATTCACTCCCCCCCCCCTCTAAACATGCTAGTAAGAGTGAAGAGCAGCCAAGGGAGGAATGATTGGGAGAAGTCACACAGCTGCCTCAACATTCATTTTTTCAAAATGAATTGAAAAAGTCTTGGGTGGAGCAGAGAGCAAAACTGATTTGCACAGGAAGAATCCGTGTGCTACAAAGCTCCCATATAAGTGATTGGAATGAGACAATCTATAATTCTGTTCATAAGCACAACGTGGTTTACATTCAGTAATGGCATCTAAATGATTTAGCAACAGGTACTCACTTTTGATTGGCACTTGTGTCGATGCCCGCCCACCGGAAGTGAGGTCATAGCCGGAACCCAGGAACCGCCCCCAGGAACTGCTGCGCCTCCTCGGTAGGCCGTGCGCTGGCCCGGGAGTCCCGGGCCTTCCGTGGAGCCGCCGCATGGGCTACCGATTCCCCCCCCCCGGAACTGCCACGCCTCCTCAGGAGGGAGCCCCAGGCAGCCTACCTACTCATGCTGCTGCTGCCGTCAGTCTCCCTTGCTCCGCTGCCTGCCTGCCTGCCTGCCTGCCTGTGAGAACATGCAGGCAACTCAAATGTGCAGGCAATTCAAATGTTGCAGGGGGCGGAGTGCCGACAGAGTCAACGAGTGGGCGGGCGAATGGGCGGGGCCAGCCCTAATCCTAGGAACGGGTACTCACATACCCCCGCATGCCCGCTACATGACATGTCTGTTTACATGTGGCCAGCACTGCCTACTCACTCGCTCGCCCCCCCCTTCCCGTCGTCCTGTCTCAACCAGGTGAACAACACACGTTCACCATCCACAGTCTAGCAAACAAGGAAAGAAAGAAAATGACATTTCTGAGAGTTTATATAGCAAGGCAACTGATCCCCCAAGAACTAGATTGCGGCGCGTGTGTGCGGTAGCTTGCATTGAAACTGGAAGGGGGGCGGGAATGGATGGATGATTGAATGAATGGTTTCCTACAGAGCAAATCAGTGATAAGAAGAAGTGCGTGCGGGAGCTCGCATTGCAGAGAGTGGAGGAAAGCAACAATTGTGTGGCCTGGAGTTGCGAGGAATGAAAGCTCAGCCCTAAAGTGGAGACACGAGGTGGCCACGGCAGTGCTTTTTGTCCACAGGGTGTATTGTCTCGTGTGTGTGTGTGTCCCTCCAAAATATAAGCTGGCAGTTCGTGCTCTTTTAAATTCCGTCTTCTTATGGGAAAGGCATTGGAAGGAATGGCTTGTAGGAGAGCTGTGGCAGGAGGGGTCTCTGAGGGAGCGGGCAGGGAGCTGGAAGGTGGATGGCACTTTAAGGTCAACGGGAGGCAGGAAAAGAAGGGAAGCCGTGGCGCGCCTCCTGGTTTGCAAAGCAGGGGGGGGCACGCCGCACTGCGGCTTGTCGACTTTTCCTGGCTCCCACTGACACTTTTAGACGGCGGCGTGCAATGTTGCGCGGGGCGGGGCCAGACTTGCTGGTTGGGCCGCATCCATAGGCGTCCTGGGCCGCATATGGCCCGCGGGCCACAGGATGGACAAGCCTGCAGTAGACACATCAGAAATACAAGTAAAAGCACAGGCACATTCATAAATGCATTACAATGGAAAGTATACTCTCTATCCTTCTTCAAGTGAACATTTAAATTATGCAGCTGTACAGAACTAGATAATTATTAAATTGGTGTAATTGCTGAAGATTACATGAACCATTTCAAAGACATTATATATATTTTTCTCAAGATTTGTTCTGGCCATTTTTCTTCAGCTATTTAAGAAGGTATTTAAGGAACTGCATTAACAGAGCTAAAACTGACACATGAAATCTTACCTAGAAGTTCTACCTTGCCTTTATACATGAACCTGACACTGACATTCAAACAAAGAGAGCCTCCACTGGAAAAAAAAATACAGCCTGCTCTTTCTTAAATCTCCCAACACCTTTGTTCCCAATCATTCCTTTTGGAGCTTGAGTGGTCCATATACCTTGCAAGAAAATCAAATAAGCCCTAAGTGCCAAGTTTAAAATGGGTCTGCTCAGAGGCATTTCTACAGGGAGGGCAAAGCTCTAAGTTTTGCAAGAAGCCTTACCTTGCCGTGGAAATCACTCTTCTCCTGCACGGTTTTAGCCAATCTTCACAGGGAAAAGCAACATCTTGGCGTTGCTTACTGGCTACAGCAGCAAGGGAGAGGAGGGATTTACATGACAGGGTAAGGCTTCTTGCAACACTTAGAGCTTTGCCCTCCCTATAGAAACACCACTGGGTCTGCTCTCCTCCATACCTGTGTGACAAACACATGCAAAATGAAGGACATTCCCTGACTCAGCTTTCAAGACAATATGGCGTAAAAGTCTCATCAAAGGTTGTTTGGGGCACAGAAAATCTAGTCCCTGCAAACAAGGAGATGCCTGGCTGCAATAAGCTACCCATTATGGTGACACCTTGGGAAAAGCACATAGTCATTTCTTACCCAATCTGGGAAAACCCTTGTGCTTCTTATTTTATTTCAGTGCATAGCCTGTACAGGTAGATTATCCTTTATCAAGACATCTGAAATCCAGACATTTTTGTCTAACACTGACAGCCCAATCCTAAGCAGTTCCAGCATAGCAAGGCCGGCGCAGCAGGGTTGTATCCCAAGCCCAGTAGGAGGCAGCAGCAGTGCAGCGCAGGGCAAGGGGAGGTTTTCCCCTTGCACTTGGGTAAACCCCAGCCAGCCCTATGGGGCTGCTCGGATCTGCTCAAATCTGGGCCACCTTGGCCGGGGAGGATTCTGCCCTACAGCTATAGTCCTTCACCACTCCCATCGTCGCCCTGTTGCACCCCAGCACACCTTGGCACACCCTCCGAGATGTCCTGCACTGACTGAGCGCAGCCAGCAGTTGACCAGTGCATGACCTGCGCAGCCAACGGGCGCAGCAGCACCCAAGAGCCGGCACTGCTACTTGCACCAGTCCAGCGCCTGACTCGCACGTTTGCGACAGCACTGGATCAGCGCAAGAACGCAGTGCCGGCACAACACCAGTATAGGATTGCACTTCAAAAAAAACTTTCTGTAGAAAGAAGGGCTTGTGTTCATTTTCACATACAGGCTGTAAGTTCTGTTCTCTGCTCTGTGGTGTATGTCTATACAGATATTGTTGAAAAATGTCAGAGACCAGTAGACACTCAAATGAGTAATACAGAAAAGAGCAAGAAGAAGCATTTCTCATTATATTAATGCAATTATTCTGAAATCCAGACAAATCTGAAATCCAGACACCTTCCCATCCTAAGCAGTCCAGATAAGGGATAATCAATCTGTATATTCAGGTGATTTGGGACAAGTAACAAATAGAGAAAAAGCATGAAAATTCATGAAGTAGAATGAAACAATGACAATCATGTACTATAATATATGACAATCCCCAAACCCTCTTCTAGATTAACCCTGGCCTTAAAAACTTATTTGAACCCAAACTAATACTAATAATATTTTTATGCTTTCAGATGGGCCTTCATAAATGGATTCCTTTGATTCAAATACTTCCTTACCAAGCAATATATATGTATCAATTGTTTTTTTGGGCTTAACTGCCTTCAAATCCTGCTGTCTCTCAGTATGAATTAGCATAAAGCTTCCAAATATGGGAAAATTAAAAGCATACATGATATTGATGTAAAATATGTGCAGATCTTCCCCTTTCCCTGTGCATATGTCAGTGCAGGAAAAATAGTGGTGAAGTGACTCTTGGCAATATTGTAGCACTCAGAAAGCTAACTTCTGTGATATGAACAGTTTAACCAGGACCAACTTGAAAAAGAAATTTTGATTTAAACAAATACAGTTCTTAACAGATTTTTCTGGATCCTGGCTGAAACTGCTTAGTCACAAAAGCCTAACATTCCAGAGGTGACGTTTATGTAAAAGGCAAGAGGTTATTCCTAGGAAAAAGCAAACAAGATTACTTATCATGCAATGATGCACTGCCATAGATTGTCCAAAGATTATGGGTAAACTTGCTCAGTTATACAAGATAGGCCAGATAAATGGTCTGTTCTTGCAAAGCTGGAAAATCTGTATTATTGAGAAAGACAAGAGAGGATATGGCTCTGCGCTGAGAAGCAACAGAAATTACTGATCTGATGCCTGGTTAAGGTAAAAAAATAACATGTAAAATACTGCAAATTAAACCTTCACACATTATTAGACAATGTATATCTATTTAGTTAAATCTGATTTAGCTAAAGAAAGCTGACTTACTAACAATGCACCACACAAACACTTGTGACAGTCTGCAGAAATATACAATATCACCATATTTGCTACTTCTGTACATTAAAACTTACAGCTTTTGATGCAGTAATATAAAATCACTTTAGAAGCTAAAAACACTTTTGCAAGATTAATAGGTCTATCAAATATGTTCAATAGATGTGTGAACTTAAAGCATGGTCCTGAAACTACTACTCAACTACTGTATTCAGATAGGGCTTGCTATGTTTAGTGTTAGGTCTGTTAGGGTTGTGGAGGCTGAAACACTTTATATACTTATTTGGGTGTAAACACAATGCGCTTATTTCTGAATAGATCTAAATAGGATTGAAATAAATCACTGAATTTTCAGTAATGCATTGCAGAACACAACTTCAGCCCTTCACTATTTATAAGTTCAAGAAACGATGTGGATCTTCCTTTTGTAACTTTATCTGTGGCAATTCTATATGTGGAGATGTTGTTTACCATCTACTACTCACTGAAGTCAAAGGCTAAACTCCCATTGAGTATAATTAATCCGGTTTGCTTGCCTCTATCAGCATTTTATCTAAATTCTGTGCAGTAAAGAAACCTACACATTTTTGCACACTGTGAAGAATCTAGTAGGAGAAATGCACCTAGAAGATTCTGAAGTGCTACAAGTGATGTGGCTGTTCTGTGTGGGAAGGGAAGGTGTTCCAGGGCAAGGGGGAGGGGTGGAGTGGGGTTGGGATCAGCAGCGACTCTCACCACTGGTTACCAACCTCTAAGTAAGGCTGTGCGGCCTTATGTGGAGGCTCTTGTTTCTGCCCTGGCTAAACAAGGAGACCAGTTGCTCACTCGTGGAGCCTCCCAGAGTTGCCTGGCTACCGCTGCATTCCCGAGCAGTTGAGCAGTTCTGGATTGGCTGGATTGGGCTCACCATTGAGTTACTGCAGTATTTATACTAAACCCGGACCTATTGTACTGAACTTAACTGTGCTGTTTTGGAAAAAGATGTTATTGTTATAGTTACAATAATCAAACTAGCAAATTAATGGGAGTAAGCCATTTGAAGACTACAATTTTCAATTAGTGCAATTGTACTTAATTAGTGTTGTATTAAAACCATCCTACCCCAAACATGTTCATTCAGAAGTAAGTCCCACTAAGGGCCCAGTCCTATCCAATGTTCCAGCACCGTTGTAGCTGCAATGCATCCTCAAGGTAACCAATGTTCCCCTGCCTTGAAAAGGTCTCCCTGATTACGCCCCCACTGCAGGATGTGGTGCGGCTACAGCAACTCTAGAAAGTGGGATAGGATTGGGCTTTGAGGATGCAATCCTAAACTGAGTTAGGCCGGCATAACCTAAGCAAGCAAAGTTTGGCCAGCACAAGGGACACCGTAAAGTATGTTTGGACCACTCTCAGAGTCAGAGAGCCAGCACACAGATGTGAGCCATCCTCCCTGACTCCAAGAGTAGTCCAAACACGCTTTATGGTGGCCCTTGTGCTGACCAAACTTTGCTGGTTTATCTTATGCCGGCCTAACTTCAGTTTAGATTGCACTCTGAATTAAAAGGAATTTACTCCTGAGTAGATGTTCATAATCATAGCTTTGTTGCTTCAATTGCCCGAAACCAGTTTTGCAAGTACCAATATACTGATCTAAGTGTCTTGTGGGCTGTTGTTGTTTTGCGCAGTATGTTTTCTTTTCCGTATGTTAATGTACCACAAGATATCTTGCTATATTTGCTTTTCTGTCTTTCTTATCCTGTATCTGTAATTCTTTATATGATTCTGCAGTGTGCTATTTAGAGATGAAACACTGTCACGTTTATTCTACCCAGATTAACTGAAAAGTTCCTTAGAAACCAAATTATTATTATTATTATTATTATCATCATCATCATCATCATCATCATCATCGACTGCTTCTTAATGGAAAAAGTTTTCAAAGCAGTTTACATAGCAAAAGGAATGAGAAGATGATTTCCTGTCTCAAGCAGAACCCCAATAAATGACTGGCACAACTATTCCATCCAAGTCACAATTTGCCCACCACTACCATGGTTTTAAAAAAGAACTGGAGTACATGTTATAGTCACCAATGGGGTTGGCGCATGCCTGGGAAAAGTTTCCCACTGCCCAGCCACCCAGTTTCTCTACCCATGGTACATAATAGTGGCACCTTGCTTCTGGCAAAAGTGGTGGCAAAAGTGACATGATGGCCCCAACTCACACCCCAAATCAGAGATGTCATCTGGGCGCGCCAGGAACCGGAACGCCCGGATGATTGACAGCCCTCCACCCCTATGGCGGAGGGCAGCCATGTCTCCCTGCGCCCGAATCGCTCCATTTCAGAGCGATTCAGGACGCGAGGGAGGGAGGGCAGGCCCAAGAGCAGCTTGCCCGTCCTCGGGAGAGGCGGCGTGGCCAGGATAACACCACTGCCCCAAATGTGTCTTGCAATAACACTGTGATTTGGGCATGAGAAATTTGCCACTGGGATACCAAGTTCCAAGTCCCATGGCCAGGATGAGATTTAAAACAGTTGTTTCTCATGCTACTCACAGGGTTGTCATATTTCTCACTGCCTTGTGTCCCAGGGCATGGTCTAAGGGCGCATTAATGCCCTCAGATTACCATTTAATGGTAAAGCTACCTACAAAAGACAGGCAGGTTTAGACTGGTCACTGCCTTGAGTTCCCTGGGACATGCCCTGGGACACAAGGCAGTATAACAAGTACTGTATAACACAAGGAATAATACCTTTATGCCAATTTCATTAAAAAGTTCACAAAGTGTTTTACAGAGCAAACAAATAAGAAAATGGTTCTGTGTCCTAGACCTTAAAATTAAAAAAAAAAAGGACACAAAAAAGGAGCAACTGCAAATAGCCCACTGACAGGACAATCCCAAGCATATCTATTGTGTTGAAGGGGGCTTACTCCCAGGAAGGTGTGTATAACCTGAAGTTAGGCCGGCACACTTAGGCCAGCAAAGTTTGGTTGGCACAAGTGAGCCGGTAGTAGTCAGGTGTCCCATTATAATCAATGGGACCTACTTCCAGGCAAGTGTGCATAGGATTGCAGCCAAAGTTCAGTTTTATGTGAAGTGGCACTTTAGGAGACAAGACTGCGGAATACATCTTATCTACCCTCCGACCTATTACGCAGAACTAAAGGGCTGGAAGCAGCGGGAAAGAGTGGGTTGAATGAATTCAAGACGGAACTGGTTGTTACATGGAAATTTGCAAATTGCACATCCGTCACAGCTTGTTGTTCCAAAGCGCACATCTTTTACGGACGCAGGAAGCAGGGCGGCTGAGGGGTGGGGAGAGAATGCCGCGTCCAAGGATGGAAAGGCATTTTTACAACCGTGCAAAACTGGCTGCTTTGAGGGGACTGCGGACAAGTACCAGGGAAAGAACAAATATAAACAGGCAGGACAGAGAGACGTTGAGAAGAAATGCGAGAGTAATTGGGTCAAAGAAAGGAAAGACACAGGAAGCGCAGAACTCAAGCCTGCGAAGAAGAAAAAAGAAGAGCTACGCATCACCATCACAGGCTGCAGCTCTACTACTGTACTGTACAGCCTAAGAGAAAAGGGTTTCCCAAACGCAGGTCAAGGTTCGGATCTGGCATTGCTATTGGTCCTCGAGGCGCACGTGACCCGAGAGGGCTGTCTGAGGGGAGTGAGCCTGCGCGGCCTAGTGGGAGCTTGGCTGAGCTTTGCTGGTGCGGCTGCTGGAGGGGGGCGGGCTCTGGGGTTTCCTTAGCGACTGGACGTGCGGAAGGGAGGGCTCGAGGCGGCAGGATTCGTCTCTGCGATGGGTAGCGCTCGGCCGCCGCTGTCACCGAGGGAAGAGTGAGGACGAGCCGCGCTGGAGGGAGGCCGGGCTGCGCGAGGTGGCTTCGTGCGGGCGGAGCAGGTAAGGGGCGGCAAGGAAGTGGCGGTGCTCCAGTCGCCGCCCGCGCTTGGCTCTGGTCGGAGAGGAGGGAAGGGGTGGTCTTGCGGGGGGAGGCTGCCCTGCCACGTTGCCCTCCCTCCCTCCCTCCTCCCGTTGGGGCACTATTTTTGCCGCTTCCCGGTTCTTTTCTCAGGCGCGCGCACACCGTCCTCGCCCTTTTCTCCAGTCTCTCCTGCGGGGCGCTTTGCCGGGGGAGGGCAGCGCAAGCCTTGCCTTGGTGCGGGATGCCAGCTGGCTGCTCATGCTCCCATTCCCGGTCCGTTCGCTGTGGGTTTGGGATACCTGGACACTTGCCCCCTAGCCTGCCTGCTTGTGCCTCGACTGTGTAACTAGTACAGGAAAGTGCAAGATTGCTAAATGCGTGGTTTATTTTGGGGAGGTTCCTCCTCTCTAAGAAACGAAACAATGCTCTTGTCCGGACTCCGGTATGATGGATAGAATCCTCTCTCCTCCTTCCCCGTGTGTTGCACGATCACTTCCGAACTACAGATGTTTCATTGCTCTGCAGCGTTTGTAGGGATGTTGCGGGGGGGAGGGGGATCTGGCATCCTTGGGGCAGGTGGATTTTTTTTAATTTTTTTTTATTTTGGCAGAGGAGGGAGAGCCAAGTTGTTTCTGGATGCGTGGATTGTAGAAGGGATTCTTCTCCCACCCCATAATTCTGTGCTCGGTGGTGGGTCAGTGATATTGTCTCTCTGGTATACTGTATTACAGCTCTGGTGATTGCATGCCAGGAGGTTGATACTCTGGCCTGGAATCAGCTCCCTTGCGTCTGTCTCTGAGCATCAGACAGACTGCAGGAGGGTGGAAGGAAGCCGTAATAGTAATTAGCCATACCAACACCCAAGTTGCGTGCAGAAAGAAAACAATGCTTTGGGCATGAATTTCATTAATGCAGCATCATCATGTGGTTACCAAGTGCAGGAGAGGACTTCATTATAGTAGAGAGGATAAACAAGCTTTGCTGGAAGCCTTGCAATCTGAAATGTCTGTGTGTTCTCTTTCCCCATGCCTTGTTGGACAACTTCCTCATAAAGTTTATAATTGCCATGGTTGCTGTCAGTTTGGTTATTCTTCCTTGCAAGTCGTCTTCTTTCAAGACACACACTTAGGTAGGCCTAAAGAGTCCAATGTGACAAAGATAGGAGGGCTCTCTGTTGTTGAGCAGGTGGGCCAAAGGAGCTTCCCACTCAATGAGAAGCCAATAATCTGTAGCAATACAGGTGCACCATGCTGTCCTGGCCCTGCCTGTCTGATATTAATTGAAGCCTCTCTCAGAATCTGACTGGAACCCTTGAGTGACATGAGCTGAGGCTAGTTGACAATTCATGGCACACATTTAACAATTTCTCTAACTTTTAATAATGCAGATGTGTAGACATGCCAGAAGAAAAGTGATGCTGAATGAAATTTGTGGTATTTTAACCATACAGAAATTGCAGTGCTTCCTTGTAGAGTTAGTTCTGGGATTTATCAGGTTAACGGATTTGAACACGGAGACAGTAACTTATGCAAGGCTATCCAATGTTTGGAACTTGTCAACTTGCTTGAAAGCATCCTACTGGTTCTCAAAAATTTTAAATGGGACTTTGCATACTTGAGGCATACTGTTATCGAGACAATATCTGTCACTGTATGACAAATGTGTCCTGTAATTTGAGATTCTCTGCACAGATAAAACTTCAGTGGGACGCTCACTTCATACAAGCACACTTAAAATAACGTGATTTGGTGCCTACAAATGCCAACATCATTCCTGATTACTTATAAAAGAGACTAAGGCTGCAATCATATAAACATAGTTACCTGGGAGTACATTTCATTAATCTTGATGAGGTTTGCTTCTGATCGAATTGTTAGTAGTTCTTAGCCATGTACTTTCATAAAAGGACACTGATCCCCGCTTGCAGATTCACATGCTAAATAGCACTCAAAGCAGTGTTTTCTAATACAATTCCTGTTATTTGACAACATTCAATAGATGTTTCTGAGATGACCCTGCAAGTTGCAGGGATTACTGATTTTGTAAAATATGATAGTTCTGTAATACTTGTAGTATTTACCTGTATGGCTGCTTTTTAATAGTTCCAGTATACACGTGTAATCTTTCGGTGACAGTGGGATTGGGAGGGAGAGAATTCTGCTTGTTTGTCAATGTACTGCTGATAGCCAAAGCAGAAAAAGAAAAAAATGTGCTTTGTGGTTTTCTTTCCCCTTATGTTATTAATTTCAAGTTTGTGTTTCTAATTGCATCCTTCCCTCACAAATAGTTTGTGTGGAGTTTTGGGTGGGGAATTTTACATAACAAATTTGCTCACTGTTTTATACTAACTTCAGAAATTTTCATTATTTGTATGAGGGTCTTTTAATCCATATTCTGAGTTAATTTTTGGATGTAGAATATGCTGACATTCACCTGAGAACAGTGTGAAAATAGAAGTGAGCAGAGAAATCTCAATTAAAATTACGTGTTTAAACTCAATGCCTGGTTTTGTTCAGAGTTTTATAATCTTTGTTTCTTAAGTTTAGGAATTGTGAAGCAACAGTACATCTAAAGCTGTAATCCTGTACACACTTACCTGGGAGTAGGACCCATTGAAGTCAGTGGGGCTTACTTCTGAGTTAGACACGCATAGGACTGGGCTGTAACTATTGCCCAAACGGGGGGGGGGAATGTTGTTCCAAGTACCTCAATGTTCAGTAAATGTTAGAAGAAATACATTTAAATAGGGGGGGGGGAAGTTCGTTTGTTTTTGTTTCAGTTGTTGGTAAGGGAACATTATATATAAGTATCCTGATCCAGTGTGTATACACATGCACACACACTCATAAGAACATAAGAAGAGCCCTGCTGGATCAGGCCAAAGGCCCATCTAGTCCAGCTTCCTGTATCTCACAGTGGCCCACCAGGTGCCCCAGGGAGGCACGAGACAACAAGATGCTTGCATCCTGTTGCCACTCCCTTGCACCCAGTACTCTGAAGTAGCCTACTACTAATGTATGGAGGTTGCACAATCCATCATGGCCTACCCTCTTCCAGAAATCTGTCCAATCCCTTCTTAAAGGCATCTAGGCCAGATGTCATCACCACTCATGAAAGAGAAAAGTGCACAGGTGTGCAACTGAAATTTGTAGGTAGGCAGTTTACTTGAGTCAGCCATGTCACTAGTTTTAACAGCAACTAGATAGACTTTTAAGTGCTTCGGACTTGCCACAGGTTATAAGGCATGTGATTCTTTCCTGGTGACCACACATGGAAGGGTAGGCATTCAGTGGAAACAACACTTCGTAAGTATGGTTTGGGGCTTGGGTTCAGGTTTGGTTCACCTCTCTGATTTCAAGCAACCAGAGGGGTCTCTGGGGTAAGTACAACCTTGGTACAGCGCTTACCAAAGGAGCCTGGCATTCTGGAAGTTTGGGGGTGACAATAATGATGTAATCACATCATTCCCAACTTTGTGGGCAATTGCATTACTTTAAATGCAAAAAGCTCACCTCTGAACTGCCTCTGTTCAGCTATTTTTGGCCTGCTCCGGGCCAGTTGCTTAGCATTTTCACCACTCTCTGGCAAGAATACAATTGCTGGCAAGAGCGCAAGGTGACTCGGCCCAGAGCAGGCTGAAGATCACCAACAGAGGCTTGGACGATGTGGTATCACCCCTTTGCAGGTGACACCTGGTGCAGCCTGCACCCACTGCACCTCCATTGTATGTGACAATGGAGCAGTAACTTGGACAGGCTTATTTGTAAGGTGGGATTATTTCCAATGCAGTCTTAGAATCTAGTTTTTAACTTACCTGTTCATGAATGAGACTTTCCAGCTTGTGTTCCTTTTTAAAAGCAGATGTTCAAAATCATTTTTGTCTGCCTTTTTCATCTTCTAAGACATGTATAACATTTTAAGATTGCAAAATTCTTCACATGTATTTTCTTGATGTAATCCTTGCAACGTTCATGTAAGGTGTGCAATTATAACTGTCCCCATACTGCAGCTGGGGAGCTGAGGCTTAGAGGCCCAAACTATCTAGTGAGCGCATGACAAAGGTGAGATTTGAGCAGAAGCTCTCTTGAAATGCAACTCAGGGTCATAGCTACCATGGTACACTAACTCTCTGACTGCATTCGTGGCATTATTTTTACTGCAGTTCTTAAATATGGTTTATTTTTTGCTTGTATTAGTGTTACATTTCAGAGAGATCCATGCCTTTGGTATACAAGGATTATCTTCTGGAGCTGGCAAATGACTGTTCATCCCACATAGTTTCCAGTTCAGATCTATTTCCATCTTGTCCAGTATAGATATTCAATGTGCAGTGGCTATTATTATTATGTCCTGTAATTTGGCTATAAGTGATTAAGCCATCCTTTTTGAATGAATCAGATTTACCTTTATACTGAATCATATCACTGAGTCATCCAGCCCTGTGATGCTGCTCTAACAGCAAATAGGCAGAGTCTGAGGCAGAGATCATTCCCACCCCAGCTATGTGAAATCCTGTAGGTTTCAGGTGCCAGGGATGTTTGCATTCAAAGCATATGCTTCATAATGGACCCTCAGCCTACCTGTGCTAGCCTTTGGTTAAACTAGGGTGTGCTGCAATCATGTATAACAGACAAGGTTTGCAGCCTGATCCTTAGCACCCTCATTTGTCCCTTTTGCTCCAATATGACCCTTCTCCCCAATATCACCTTTTCCCTGGTAGGGCTTCAGTGCTTTTCAGTTGGGCTTTTCCCCAGTTGGGCTTCAGTGCTAGAAGTGAGACTGCTTGGCAGGAATGGGTGAAAGGAGGGCTCAACACAATCTTCTGAGCACCCCATTTGCTTTAAGAATTGAATTCCCACTTCCCCACCTTATTGATAATTGAGGCAGGCCTGTGTAGGTGAACCATAGTTGCAAATTATTTAAATCCACAATTGCCATGTTTTAAATTTCTGTTTTCAAAACAACAACAACAACCAGCAATGTAGTTCTCTGAACTATTTAGATACATTTTGAAGGATTTTCTCACTACTTTTTCTTGCCATCGAGGTGCTGTGCAAGCGCAGGAACTTGCTATAACAGTTAATAAATGTTTAAATGTCTCAGTTCACCATGGTTGAACTGTATCGGCTGTGTTTGATACCAGCAAAGTCTGCCATAGCTAATTCAACAGAGGTGACAGTGATTGGTGATATATATTCTTGTCATGCTGTTAAATCTTAGAGGGTTGCGTGAGGTTGATATTACAGTATATAGCATACTTGTGGGCTCCTTTAGTATGTTTGGATACTGAAATGGATACTGAAATGACAGAGCTATCTTCAGTGTCTTAAAGAAGTTGCCTAGCTTATTTAGTAGTATTCTGTTTAATTGAGCTCTTTTCCCAAAGATTTCCTAATGACTCTTCCAAACAAAGGGTGCAGTCTTAACCTAGAGTTAGGCCAGCAATGTTTTGGCTGGCACAAGGGACACAGTGAAGCGCATTTGGACCACTCTTGGAGTCAGGGAGGATAGTGCACATCTGACTCTGAGAGTAGTCCAAACATACTTTACGGTCGCTTGTGCCAACCAAACTTTGCAGGCCTAATTTTGTCGGCCTAACTCCAGGTTAGGATTGTGCCCTAATATTATGCAATGATTGTCTTCTGCATGAGGATAAAGGGAATAAGGAGAATTGGAAGGCTCTATAAGAATTACACAAGCCTTTTCAAGGGTTGTATAGAGCAGTAACAAGTATAGTAATAAGTTGGCAATGCCTTTTACTGGAATTTTAAATTTATAAAATTGGATTGGGTTAAGAGACACATTCTAGTTTGCTTTCTGCTCAAATAGGCTGTCAGGTTATCTACCTATGTTTTTAATGATCACTTTTTTAAGTTACTGCAGTGTGATTTATCTAAAAGCATTCATCCGTGCAGAACTTCTTTCCTTCATGAGCAGGGAAGGAGGCCTTATTTTGCAGTCCATTTTTGGTGTTCTCTGGTGCCATGAGGAGTCTAAAGTAATGTTTTTGACCTGTGCCTTCAGTGGTTAGACATTTGGCTGCTTAAGTCTGATTGTTTCATATGGCATAATGCCACAAATTAGATCAGAGTTCTGCTGAAAAGTGCCTGAAAGGATGCTCCACAAAAAGCTTTACAGTTTTCTTTGATCTAAAATGTCATCTTATTCTTGCCTTTTGGGAGGAACTAATGACACTAGGGACGTGGTGGCACAGCGAGTTAATCCGCTGTTGCTGGGCTTTCGACCGCAAGGTTGGGAGTTCAAGACTGCGTGACAGAGTGAGCTCCCGTTGCTTGTCCCAGCTCCTGCCAACCTAGCAGTTCGAAAGCACCTAAATGCAAGTAGATAAATAAGGATTACTTCGGTGGGAAGGTAACGGCGTTCCATGCGCTACGGCGTATAGTCATGCTGGCCACATGACCACGGAAGCTTGTCCTTGGACAAAAATGCTGGCTCTACAGGCTTTGAAACGGAGATGAGCACCGCCCCCTACAGTCGGTCACGACTAGACCATTCGGTCGTGGGGAAACATTTACCTTTAATATGATACTATATCCTATAGAAGTCTTCTAGTTATTTAAAATAATCATGGAATGCTCGGAACCCTAGCTAGCTGGGCAAAGGGACATTTTTCAAAAGTCCTGCCTTTCTCATATTTAGCCGGGAGAGAGTAACTTATTCTATTCACCCAAGCACACAGCAATCCTATTCATGTCTAAGTCCCATCATGTTCAGTGAGGCTTACTCCCAAGAAAGTGTGCCTAGGATTTTAGCCACAGAATTAAAGCCACACTTTAATTCAATATCAGTATTTCTTCAGTATCTTTTAAGATTGTGATCCCTTTTGGCACAGGAACCATTTATTTGATGGTCTCTTTAAACTGGTTTGTGAACTTTGTTGAAAGGGGTGTGTGTGTGTGTGTGTGTGTGTGTGTGTACACAATTACTCAGACACTGCTTATCTCTGTGTAAAATTCAAATCAATGTTTTCCTTTCATTCACTTTACATTTTAAATGTGTATCTTGTATGAAGTTGGCTATTGGTAGTTTGCTTATATCTCAGCCAGGAGATGTCCTTTTTATAGTGCTTTCTTTCAGGTTGCTATTGTGGTCAATTAACAGACAACAAATTAGCATTTGTGGGTTTTATAATGTTCCATGGAGAACTACGTTCCAAACTGCATTCTAATTGCCAGTATCACCTACAGTATGCAGTAAAAATGATAATTACTTCCAATGAAATTGCCAGCTATGGTGCTGAACAGTGTCTGATCCTCTTCTCAAGACAGGTTAAAGGTCCTTCATCAAGATGTTTTGCTCTCTTAAAACACAATCTTTTCATGTCACACTCTTCCTCTGATGTCATTTTTGTAAGGACATGGAAGATGCCTTGGTCATAGCCAGGCTTGACTACTGTAAAGCACTCAACATGGGGCTGGCTTTGGAAAGAGTTCAGAAGCGACAGATGGTCCAAAATGCTACATCAAGACTGTGTTTTAGGTGGTTTTATGGGCATCAGGGACAGCATCAGGTTACAGATCCGGTTGGGCCATCCCTGCAGAAATACATTTTGTATTGTGTTTCATATTTGCCTCAGATTTGGTGTAGCTGTCGGGCTCATCTTGGACACATTCCTGCAAGCAGTTGTCAGAAAGGAAATAATAAATGGCTCTCTGCGCTAAACGGTAGAAAGGAATGATAGAAATGGCATAGCAGAATGAATGCATTACCTGTTGCAGAAGATACTTAGCGCTTTGTTTAGAAGTGGATGGTGTGCCAAAAGGAAAAGAAGAATGTGACTTTGGTCCTTGTAATTCGTTAGAGAGCAGCTGTGAGAATTCATTGAACACAGGTCCAGTGGATCTATCTGCCAAATGCCATGGGTGAATGTGCATTTTCTGAGGTAAAGGTCTTTGTTTTTTTCCCTAAAAAATGCTTAAGGTAAGAGTTCTCTGTCAGAGCCAGATTCCATATCGAACATATTTTAAAATGATAGTAAGCCAAGCTAAGCCAGCTGAAGAATCGTGTATGATTAACAAATATAAGATAAACATTTACAGCTTGCTTTTAAAAAACAGTAATGCTGTGTTAGAGGAGAGAAGGCAGTGTTTACGCTGTCTTGCTGTTTCTTGGCAGTCGAAATGAGAGAGTACTCGTTAATTGTATTTACCAGGCAACCTGCTAGGGCTATGGGTTTGCTCTGTTAGTTGCCCCCTATTCTTTTATTTGGACCCTTAGCCATCCCCAACTTGTACACTGACTTTGTGTCATTCTGGTTATAATCATTACTGCACTTTGGGTTGTTCTCAGCCAGTGAGTGTTGGTTAAAGTGAAGTGCTCCTAGTCAGAGTTGCTTGTAGACTGGTGTGAATGTATGGAGTTGCTGCATGTGTGGGGATCCCAGTTCACTTCAGTGGCAAGACTGTTTCCTGTTTGCATAAAGGAATCCCAGGTCCTGTCTTATAAGGTGGCTCCCTGAGGCAGTTGCTGAGGGCATGCTGCCAATCCCAGAAGCGCCATATTTTGACTGAGGATGTTGATGCACTTTACCTGCTCTTGTCTGTCCTATCTGTGTGTGGAAGGCTGTTCCCTGGCCCTCCTGCAGTAATATAGGGTCATCTAGGGAAAAGATCCCATTTCGGGATGGAATGGACAAGGAGAGAAGAGGGGGGCAATGACTCTCTTATGCTCCTTTGCTGGTGCAACGGGTACAGAGTCCACAGGAGGAGGGGCATGATGATTGCTGCCATCCCTTCCTATAACAAGAAAAAAACCACTAATGCCAAGATAAGCCCCACTGTGAAACTTAAGGAGATCCCATGTGGGAGAAGGCCAATGGAAAGTACTTCACTAACAGTCCAATCCAAGGCTGTGTCGTAAACATGCCTGCACTGCCCTGGCCGCTGGTGCAGAGCAGGTAGGCGCTGAGCGGCGGAAGGGCATGGGGAGGGCAGGGGAGAGGCGTTCGTGGGTGGAGGGAGGGTGAAGAGAGGATGAAACTGGGAAAGGGACAGGCCTGTAAGGGGCATGTTCTTTTGGTTTCTATAGCACTCTCGTTGGGTATCATATTGTCAGTTTTGTGACCCACCAAAAATCAGGTCGTGTCTCACTGCTGGGTCCTGACCCACAGTTCCCAACCCACTGATTTAAGTTGCTGCTTAGATTTTTGAAGGTTTGTTTTCTGGCTCCATGGATGTTAGTTCTGCTGCCATTTATAGTCACTTGTCTTCTGTTATTATCAGATGCAGCCTCTGGCAAAGGAATGGGTATATTCTGAGACATGAATCTGTACTGACTCTCTGCTACCACTTCCTGTGGTCTCTTAAGTATGCCTTTCTAGTGGTGCGAAGAGCTGCCAGGAGGCAGCATCATGCAAGTCCGCATGATTTTCTAGTTTGTTACTGGATACCCTTCATATTGCAAATTATTTTCTGTAAAATATAGATACAGAGAGAGATTAGTCAGACTGTTGGCTCATCTTTCACCATCATTTCTAAATCCATGTTTCATATCTTGTGAAGATGTCACATGGCACTCAGTCACCTTCTCTAAACATAATTCACTTCATTTGTTGTTGGGCCTATTGTTGATTTTATTATGCCCCTGTGATTTATCCTTGCAGAAAAAAATTATCAGCTTCGTTTTCCAGTTTATGAAAACTTTTTATGTATTTTAATGGTATGGTTTCAGTAAAAGGAGGGTTTTTAGGCATCTTTCTGTGTGTGATCCTTGCTAGTTTGATGATAAGCCAGGGGAGGAAGAAGAGAGAGGGAAGAATAGCGAAACTGGTTGTATACGCTGTCTTGTTGGATCTCTGTGGGTGTTTTTCTGTTGTGTGAGATATTTGTCCAAGGAAATTGGTCTTTACGCAATCTGAACAAATGTGGTTTTTGGAGCAGAAGTCTCAGCACTGTGAGATAATGGGAGGGCTCAGGCAAAATCTAAGCAGTAGGGTGATTGCAAACTAGGGACACTGCAGAAGAATTTATGCAATCTAGAGTAAGATTACATACCGCTGACACATGATCAAAACTTCTAGAAGGCTAAGCAAAACCAACAAATAATACTTTGGCACCTTAAAGAGTAACAAATCTGTTTCAGCGTAAGTTTTCATGGATGATAGTCTACTTAATCCAATAAAATAAATCTTAGTTTCTTGTGTTATGTGTTTTTGTTAATTATTTAAGCTGGCACAGGTCCCTGTGCTGGCTTCTAGGTGTCATGAACACCTGCATGTAAAGCATGTTTGCATCGCCTCGGGAGTCAGCGGAGCCGGTGCAGAGGTCTGCACCAGTTCCCAGAGGCTCTAGGATTTGTTTAGGAATTGCTTTCAAATTTGTAAGCAGGTTTTGGTGTTGCAAAAGAATTTCTGAAAATGGGATTTAGGCATACAGTATTTGTATTTTAGTTTGACTTCTGAGTCTGTTTATCTTGTTCTACAGGTCAGTCACAGAGGGTGCATACTAAGAACAGACCTATTTAACAGTTCGTAAAATACCATCAATGAGAAAAGAAGTGTAGTCTCTGGTGAGTATTGGGCATTGCGTGTATTAGTTATTACAACAGACCCAATAGTGCGTCAACACAAGATCACTTTGTCTCGTTTGCACATTTCAGATCAGAGGGCAGTTTGTGATGTTCTTAGTGTGTACCATTGTTAATTGTATCTATATATTGCTAAATTTTTAAAAATTATAATTATCACACCCGGTGCCATCAAGTGATTTGTGTGGCATAACAGGTGGCATAAGAACCTACTAATATAAAGTCACATAGTCTTTCATTACATATTCCAGGAACAAATGGAATTTATAAATGGTTAAACTTAAGTCATGAATCCTTAAGTTTTGTGTCCTTAAACCTCTATAAGAATATGCTATGTAACCTTGATATGCTGTGCCTTATAATACCATGGTTTCAGATGTAACACAGCCATGAACCTGGCCCCTAAGACAGATACGAGTTTTGCCTTATAATGCAACTTGTATTCAGCTTGTAATGCAGAAGTTATTATACCTTGACACCTGCATTATACTGAGGCTGCACTATACTTTAGCTGCCATTTTTTTGTGTAGTGGCACTACCATATGAACATGTCCTGTGTTTGATGTTGATGATCTGTAGAAACTTTCATGCAAGCTTCTTTAGTTTGTTAAAAATGGTAAACAATGTTAAGTTCAGAAAACGGGCTCAGTCTCAAACTAACTCTTTTTCTTTCCGCTCAGACATGAGCAGTGCTAGTAACTCACTAGCACGTGAATTTTTGTCTGATGTCAGCCATCTCTGCAATGCGGTGGATCAAAGAGTGGAGGCCAGGGAGGAGGAAGAAGAGAAAACACACATAGCAGCACTTGGGCAGTACCTCGTCCAAGGTCGTGGATTTGTTTTGCTTACTAAACTTAATTCCATCATTGATCAGGTAATTTATTTTTTGTAAATGTCAAGGTATGGTAGATTTGGTTTGAATGGCACTGGCTTTGATAGAGAGAGCTATGAGTACAGTGGAAGACCACATATCCACTCTGTTCATGGTTTCACAGAGTGACCACAGTCCCCATCAACTCCAGATGGGACAGGCAGAAAAAGATACTTGGGCTAATTCTGAGCGACCCTCTCCTCTCCTCTGTTAGCCGCCTATTGGATTTGCCAAAGAGGGCAATTCTGACTGGGCCAGTCAAAAACAAGTTTTTTTGCTGAGGTGCTCCCATGTCATATACTGACTGGCTGTTTCTTGGGGGGGGGGGGGTATTTGAAAGTGCTTCACTATGCCAGTATGATAGAATGAGGGCTAAGACTCTGTCCTGTAGTGACTGCGCTAGCGGTGCTTGCTGTCTTTTTCCTGTTTAGCCTTTTAGGGCAGATTCATGAAAGATAATTGATTTCCATAGTAGCGATAGGGAAATACAAACTCGGGTTGTCTGTCTTGGTCAGGCATTTTCCATTTCCTTTTTGTTGAGATCCTGTGTACATGATGTGTCTGTAAGTGAATGCTGTATGGAAGAACATTTTTTTTTAACTTTCTGTAAGTTGCAGAAACGTCTAATAGAGTTCTGTGAGATTTTTTTGCATGCAGGAGATGGCAACCGTACAGATATTTAATCTGGTGGCAGGCAGTATGTGTTTCAAATTTCAAATGACAAAGTCTTCTTGATAGTTCAATGTTTGCTTTTGTTTCTGTTGTGTTGCATATTCAGACCCAAAGGATCTGTGTGGGTTGCAGTAAATTTAAGCATAAGACAGTGATGACGAACCTATGACATGCGTGTCAGAAGCGACATGCCACGATACTTTGGGTGACACACCTGCGTTTACCAACACTCAGCAACAACTGAGTTTGCTTTACTAGTATTTCATTTTTATAATGAAACTAGCTGTTTGTGACCCGGCGTTGCCCGGGGGACAAAGTATCCCGAGGTTCTAGTAGGAGAAGGAATGAATTAGGGGGGCCCTCCCCCCACAGTATTTCTGTCCAGATCGTCAGGAATATGTGTAGCACGTGTGGCGCACAGCGTTCCAGGCGTCCCAGAGTGATGGAGGACCGTAGACGGAAATATGCCAAGCCCCCCTAAACAGTATGAAGTGGTCAGATCCAGGTGGAGAAATACCACTCCTCAGTGAAATAAGAACGTATTGATGAGCCTGAACCCGAAATGCACACTATCACTGTGAAAGTAAGTAGGAAGCAGGTAGACAATCAACCTAGAGAATGAACTGAAACTGTCACACTTACTGAACCATGTCTGCAGGTAATCTGGTGGGATAGCAGTGAAGTATGAGAAACGGGAGCAGCTGGCCAGTGAGCTCTGTGTAAATATGTCCATCTCAGATCCGACTGGGTGCTGGAACTGTGTGGAACCTGCTCTTTCTCCTGGGCAACTCAGGGACTGGGAAGACGTTTCACTTTTGGTTTTGAGCACTGCCTACCACATAACCTGCAGAATCGTGTGTGACCACAGGGTGGCAGCAGACCTCTAGTCCAATGCAATCCCCTTGGTCTGGACGTTCTAGCCCCCCTCCCCGAAAAACCGGGGGCTGTAGGGGAGTCTCACCCTGCAGTGTTCTTCGCCAGGCCACAAGGTGTATTCCTGGCAAGTTTCGTGCGGATCGGGCCAGGCGCTGCGGAGCCTATGCATAACATACATACACACCCACATACATACACACACACATACCCACGTCCGTTTTTATATATGTAGATTATTTGACATTTCTTATTTGACATAGCACCATACATGATTGAATGAATATGTAAAGAATTGTTTCTATTTTGCTGGCAGGGGTGACACACCAGCTGAGTCAAGTTAGCCATTTACTAAATTTTTGACACGCCAAGCCCAAAAGGTTCACCATTGCTGGCATAGGACAACAGTGGAGAAACTTTTTTTGCTTACAAAACTTGGAACCTCTTGGTTTAGGTGGATTAAACATTCAAAGAAATAAACCTTAATGATTATCAACGTGCTGATGTTCTACTTGAAGCTTTTAATGACAAATCCAAAGACTTTCTAAACTATGTGTTATTAACATTGCAAGAATATGCTGGAAGTAAAAGTAATTTTGGTTTTTTGCTGTATGCCCATATTGTTCACTTGAGATTGCTCCTATTCTCATAGTCAGTTTCTTCTTTGGCTCTCTTATCCTGAGGCTCCATTCAGAATTAATGCTGAGCCTGGATTCATGGGATTATGTTATCCTCCCACCCACACAGGGCTGTCTTGTCTGTCTTGTGACCTTTCTTGCCTGGGTAACCATGGAAACCATGTATGCTCACTTTTAGTTTAACCCGGGTTGATGAGGTAATCCACAACCTTGAAATTGAGTAGAAAGGATGAAGCGAATTCGTACCCATGTATTGGGGACACATGCTGTGATATTTCCATTCTCTGACACCATGCAAATTAAATCTTGGGCTAAGGGCTAAGTACCCTAGGATGGAGAGCTGCATTTTGCCAACCATATGCACCATGCCAAACACTGAAGAATGATGAGATCTGGAAAGAATTTCAAAGAACTCCGAAGATTACCTAAGTTGACTCTTGCGCTCTGGTTACACTTTAAATCATGTCTGCCACATTCTTCGTGTGATCTGCTTTGCACAGAGGACTACTTTTTTAAAACATGGCTCTTTGAATGGTAGCAATACAGTATAATAATGTAAGCATTTCAGGTGCTGTAGGCAATGTAGGGGGGGGGACGTTTATTTCATTTGATATCCTTCTGTGAACAAGGGATTCTTGAGGATCCTCCAATCCTGAGGAGCAAATATTCAGCTGAAGAGGATAAAAGGGGAAATAGATTAAATTGCCCCCTCCCATATGCAAACAAAACTTCTTCCACAAATGGGAGAAGCTCCTTACTGCATATCTCTGTCTTTGGTAGTTAAGCTTTAAATTTCACATTCTGTTAGTTCATCATATTGGAGAAATAAATATTCAAAGATTTGGGAAAGACATTAAAATGAAAGGAAAAACTTTAAACCCAGTTAGTTTAGAATCTGTGGTAGATGACAATTTCTAACTTGGCTATAAAAGTATGAAATATAAACAAACTTGTTTTCTACGCAGGAATTGACCTGTCGAGAAGACCTTCTTACGCTCCTCCTCTCACTTTTGCCGCTAGTATGGAAAATACCTGTACAAGAAGAAAAGGCAATAGGTATCTGCTTCTATATGATTCATTTAAAGTATGCTGCTGTAGTATTGATACACAAACTTAAAACATAGATTATCAATTGGTTCCAGATTGTTTGTTTTGCGTATGCAAAGTACTAGTATTGCGTATAGCTTTCTGTGAACATAAATTGCATATATTTTATTGTAATAGTGTAGTTTTTGCTTTCACGTTAAATGAAGTTCTTTGTATGAACTTGGGAGAATTTAGGCTTAATTGTCAAAGTCAGAACAAACCAAGATATTAGACTATAGGCTGATATATGAGGATCATCTCCAAGTAATAGAGAGCAACAGGTGGTTTCACTGCCCTTCCTGAGGTTAGTTTGTGAGCCCATGACTCTTTTAGTACGATGTGAAAGAGCCTAAGCTATGGTTTAATTACATCTGAACTGGGCTCATGTGTTCACACAGAATGTTCAGGGATTTGAAAATGTTTGAAATCTGTGTATTAAATAAAAGATGATACCTCAGACTAGTTTGCACATGACCCTAGTATGTAGATTATATAGTAGAGCATTAGTATTAGTCATGGGTTATACATCCATCCTCACTGTTTATAGAATCTTCAGTGTGAGCTGGGGCCTCTGCATTTGCATGTGTGTGTGTATAATATGATATGGAAGCAGTTCTTTGAGCAGAACCTACTCAATCATTTTGCATGTGTAGATCTAGTTAGTTTTTCTGAACTGGATCTCAGATCAGTCCAAATCATCTTTGACTAACTGAAATGTCCATCTTTCAACAGATTTTACTCTACCCTTCTCTGTTGATCTATGCTTCACCAAAGAGACCAATTCAAGTTCTCTTAAATCTACTCAGGAAAAGCAAAATCTTGAAGAAAATTCCAATCTGCCCACTCAGGCCACTGTAAAATTAAATTCTTCTTCCCGAAAAAGTAGACGCCAACGCAAAACCACTCATCGCTATTCTGTGAGAGATGCAAGGAAATCCCAACTATCCACTTCTGATTCAGAAGGCAATTCAGACGAGAAAACCACCGTAATGATGAAGCACAGGAGGTCCCAGCTCCTGCAGCCTTTCCTACCACCACCCCCTAAAGAACAGTCTGTTGTAGGTAGATGTGGCTTTCTAGAAGCAGAAGAGGCCCAAATTTATCATCTTGGGACGAACGATGTAGAAGACTCTACACAGATCATTCCAGTTCAAGAAATCAATTCTGAGACTTCAGATGTGCCAGCTGTCTCATCTGGCAGTGGCCCTGACAACACTCCTTTTGACTTGTGTCACGTCTTACTGTCCTTGCTAGAAAAAGTATGTAAATTTGATATTGCTTTGAATCACAAATCTGCACTGGCAGCAAATGTGGTATCCACCCTAACAGAACTCCTGTCAAAACTTGGAGACTGCTATAATACAAGCAGTCTTGCAGAAAATGAAGTAGTGTCCTCAAGCTGGACAGAGGAGCCTGTTGCTCTAGTTCAGAGGATGCTGTTTAAGACAGTGCTGCATCTTATGGCTATCGATGTTAACAATGCTGAGACCATGCCTGGCAATTTGAGGAAAAATTTTATTGATTTGCTTAAAGCAGCTTTAAAAACAAAATCTTTGCTAGGAAAACCATACGATCCCTTTGCTGCTAGACAAAAGAGAGTTTTACAGAAGGGGATTCAGGATGACTTTGCATTCTCAAGATACCGCCACAGAGTCCTCCTTTTGCCAGAGTTTATAGAAGGAGTCTTGCAAATTCTGATCTGCTGCCTTCAGAGTGCAGCCTCCAATCCGATTTATTTTAGTCAAGCAATTGATCTGGTTCATGAATTCATACAACACCAGGGATTCAAGCTGTTTGAAACCACAGTACTGCAGATGGAATGGCTGGTTGCAAGGGACACTGAGAAAAACACAGAGGCATCGGAGTACCTCAAAGCCCTTATCAACAGCATTATGAAAATAATCAGCACCATCAAAAAGGTGAAATCGGAACAGCTTCATCAGTCCATGTGTACTAGAAAACGGCACAGGAGATGCGAGTATTCTCATTTCATGCATCACCACAGAGACCTCTCAGGCCTCCCAGTGTCTGCTTTTAAGAACCAAATCTCTAAGAACCCATTTGAAGAAACGGTGGAAGGGGAAGTTCAGTATCCTGACAGATGCTGCTGCATTGCTGTTTGTGCTCACCAATGCCTGCGGTTACTGGGACAAGTTTCTCTTGGCAGCACACGTTTTCAGATCTTATCAGGCATCCACAATGCGGGAATATGTTGTTGCATGGACCCCAAGTCTGTAATTACCCCCTTACTTCATTCTTTCAGATCACAGGTGTTAAAAAACTTTCAGCCGCACATACTAAGCATCCTTAATAAGTTTATATTGGACCAACTGGGTGGAGCCCAAGTTTCTCAAAAGCGGACGCAGGCATCCTGCAACATTTGTACTATTGACTGTGATCAGATTGCTGAACTAGAGGATGTCCTACATGGCAATGCTACTGATGTGGTTTCTGCATCAAGTTCAACTCCCTATAGGTTTCAAGGAATTCTGCCTAGCCGAGGATCAGAAGATGTGTTGCTGAAGTGGGATGCCTTGAAGTCTTACCAGAGCCTTGTTTTTGAAGAAGATGACAAACTGCGCTGCATGCAGATAGCTAGTCATGTTTGCAACTTGATCCAAAAAGGCAATGAAGTTATACAGTGGAAACTGTACAATTATATATTCAACCCAGTGCTCCAGAGGGGAGTTGAACTGGCTCATCATTCCCAGCAACTAGGCATTACTATAACCTCTAGTCAGACTGGCAGCTACCACAAAAGGTGTTTGCCTCAAGAAGTGCTTCAGATCTATTTGCAAACTCTACCTGCACTATTTAAATCCAGGTTTGTTCATTTTCTTCTCTGTTGGAAGATGAAAAAATGCTTATGCACTCATTTTGCTTGATGAAATCTGGACAGGCTGGTCAGAAGCCCATATATGAAATAAGTGCACCTATAAGTACAGGTGGAGCCTTCTCATCCATGCTATGCCATGCATTTTTCTATGCACTGATTTGACTAGGCGTGATTGCAGAAGAGAAGGGCTCTTTGTTAAACAAACAGGTGCTGTTAATTAAACATTTTTTTAAAACGCTTTTCTTACCAAGGCAGCCAGTCTCATTATTTCTGACATAAGACCTCCTCCCACATCTTGGGAAGGATGATTAATCACTGCCGTTTTGCATTTTTTGCCTTGCTCCAAGCAAAATTAATTAATGCTAATTAATAGCATGATTTCATTTAACGTGTTATTGCATCTATGAAGGTTCCTGGAACGGAACCCTCACAGATAAAAAGGCTCCACCTGTAACTGGCGTAGTTCAATGAGTACTGCCACTCAACAGAATCTTTCTTTCCCCTTAAATAAAGTTTGTACAGAGTTTTCGTAAGGGCCCATTGAATTGAACAGGTTGCACAGAAACAGTGCTTGCAAGATTATGGCAAATTCTGGTTTATTCTAAAATTTGCCCAATTGCAGAAGGCATCTGGACACATATACATACTAGGTTGTTTCCAGAACTGTTGCTTCTGCTCTCATGAACAGATTTTTCAGTTCTCAGCCAACAGCAGCCCTTACGCTTTCTAAAAAGCCTTCACTTGATTATTGGTGGAGGGATTAAGCAGAATGGTATCCCATGATGCATAAGGAGCTGCCACTGAATAATAGAGTTTATTCCCAAGCACCTGTGTGCAAGGAAGGACTATCCACTTGTGTCAGGTGTTGAGTCCAAGCCAAGTCTAGTTGATGCTATGGAGCAACAATAATCAATGTATATTTCTGATACAACTATATATATGGGAAACATTATACTGTTTGTCAAACCGTTACTAATTATCCTCTCCTGTTTCATTGTGAAAGCCCTTCCTGTTTCTTGATTACTTATTTCCTTTTCTAGTGCATTTTATTTTCTCTTTAGTGATTTGGCACTAAAAGCATTATGATGTCCACTAATTCAGAATGGAAGCATTCTTAAGCATGTACTTAGTGAAATAAATTCAGTATGACTGTGCTTAGCTAAGGGCCAGATCTGATCCAGATTTTCTGTGCCAATGCAGCCGTGCCAACAGGACATACACTATATCCTGTGGTGATGGAGGCAGTTACTGCAGCCTCCTCAAGATTAGGGAATGTTTGTTCCCTTCACTTGTGGCTCTATAGCAGCTATAGCTGCAGGGTAAAGTTGGATAGGATTGGGCCCTAAGTTTTATGAAAACTCAGTTGCCAGCAGTTTAATTTATAATTTTCCCAAGTCTAATATTTTAAACTGGGTAAAGAATTGGGGTAAAAATGTAACATGTATATTTATTAATATATTAAGATAAATTAATGTATATTTATTTTGTGAAGCTAAATATAATTGAATTCTGAGTGATTTGGGCTGCCAAATGCCAGCCCTATCAGAGAGGTTGTGCATTGATTTCTGTTTCCAGAAAAGACTATTAAAAGTGTCTTAACTACATGCTATCATCTAAATTTGGCACATTGTTTACATGATTTGCACGCACGCATGTATTCTTGATTAATTCATGGGATTGTGGTAGGACTTTGGATAGAAATTAGTTTCTTAGGTAGAGGCAGAGTTGTCTGTGTAACAAGTTAATGCTTTTCTCCACAGGATAATACGTGAGTTGTTCTTAAGCTGCAATGGAGTGAATCAAATGACAGAACTAAATTACTTGGACTGTGCCAGAAGTTATTCCTTGAAGGTCTTTGAAACATTAATATTTTGCCTTGGAGATCAGCAGATGGACCAAGTAATGGCAGACCTTGATGACTTGGACCATGAGCAGAAGAAATCTGCTTTGGATCTCGATGCTTTGGTTAATAAACAACAAGCTGCTTCAGATGTGCCTCAAAGCCTGAGCAAATTTTATGCTGGTCTCAAAGACGTTTATCCAAAGAAGAGGAAACCAGTCAGTCAAGATGTTCATGTCAACATGATAAACATATTTCTGTGTGTTGCTTTTCTATGTGTCAGTAAGGAAGCAGATGCTGATCGAGATTCTGCGAATGATTCCGAAGATACCTCAGGTTATGACAGTACAGCTAGTGAACCTTTAAGCCATAACCTGCCATGTTTGTCTCCTGAGAGCCTTACTCTGCCTTCCTTGGAGGCTATCCACAGGGCAGCAGACATTTGGTCAATGTGTCGCTGGATCTACTTATGCAGCTCAGTTTTCCAAAGACAGTTCCATAGACTTGGCGGTTTTGAAGTATGTCATAGATTAATAGCCATGATTATTCAGAAACTTTCAAAACAAGTAGTGGAACAAGGTGAGCAGGAGAGATGTACTGACATATCTTTCAAAAGTGATACATTACAGTTGATGCTGACCAATGAGAGAGACCAAATGGACCATGGTAGTCTTGATGAAAATCTTGATAGTGCAAGAAAACCTGATTGGATTTCCTGTGACCATTCCAGTGTGGAACAACTTTCAGTTGATGGCACTGAGGCATCTAAAAGAGCTTTAATGCAAGAAAATGAATGGTCATTCCAGGGTATAAGACTTTTGGAAGCTCTGCTAGCAATTTGTTTACACAGTGCAAATAATTTTCAGCAGAAGATGGAAATGGAGTCTCTTCTCCAGGTAAGACGCCATTAATACATTTGAAATTATTACAACCACAATGTCAATAGTTTTCTAAAGGTGAGAAATATGAAAATAATTGAAGTTTAGTTGGTTTCAGGTATGAGAGTACTAGGAATGGGCCTGGAGAAGAAACTATTATTGCTTTTACCAGCTTTTTTATTAATCAATACAAACTCGAAAACACGTCTGACAGAAACGTGTTTCTGTATTCTCATTACAGAATGTTTGTGTGGAAGACATATTACTTGAAATGAGGGAACAGCTTGCAAAGTCTAGAATAATGGAAACTCACTTGGTGAAACCCTTGTTTGATGCATTGCTTCGAGTTGCACTGGGAACCTATTTTGCTGATCTTGATCACTCTGAAGAGAAGAAAGAAAAGGTATATTAGGCTAAAATGTTTCCTGATGCCTTAGTAGCTGTCAGAATCCCCCATAGTCATAAGGCCAGATCTATCTTGGGTGGCATGAGAGGGGCAGGTGCCAGCTGAGGGTGGGCACTGGACACGAACTTACAGGTGAAGAGCAGCTGCAACAAAAAAGAAAGTGAAAACAGCAACAAAGTTGCTGCTCTTCCCTGTGTCCAATTGGCTCCTAAATGGAGCTATTCCACTGATGTACATACGGCGGGCCAGGGCAGTGACACAGGGGAATGATGTCACCACATCACCCTTCCCAGGTACCATTGCACTATGTTATGATGCTAGCCAGTATGATGCAGTATGATGCTAGCCAGTCATAAACATTCTTACAGCTGAAAATGAAAGAAGGTGGGATGAGTAAAGAAACATTTTCGCCTGACTTACTGTGGACCAGGGAGGCCATGGAGGCAACAGGATGTGTGAGCATGTGAATTTGAACAAACCAGACACTATTTGGCTATCTGTTTGGCTAAATGCAGTACTTTTATATGAGTTTGTTTCTGTTTTCGCATGTCACTTTTACATCCTGCACAAGAGTTAAATAGCAGTATAAGTGATCTACTGATCCAGCAGCTGGAATGCACAAAAATAAGGAAATGAGGAACTGTGGGAGATGGCCTGTCAGATACTGTCAGTTGGCCCCTGTTCGAACATGACTGAATATAATGCGAAGCCCAGAATTTTCTGTAGGCCTAATTTATTTATCTGTTGTGACAAAAAAATGTGTGTGCCACAGATTCATCAGTCTGAAAAGGAGCCTGAACCTCAGCCTGGGGATATATCTGAAGAAACTGAAGAGTCACAGTGCTGTAGCTTTAAATTCTTTGCAGAGGAAGAAGGCTATGATGCAGATAGTGAAAGTAATCCTGATGACAGCGATAGCAAAGAAGAGGGTAAGACTGAACTTGGATATGACACAATGTACTCATAGCATTCCAGCAGCAGTCTCTGCTAGAAGTGGAACTTCCCAGATATAGTAACTTCTGGGCTACCTTTTAAGAGGAACTTCCTTCATGAACAGTGTAGAGGATGAGGCTACAATTTTATGCATACTTGGGAGTAAGCCCAACTGGGGTTTTAGGCATGCATAGGATTATGCTGTAATTCTCCCACAACTGGAAATTCCTTGGCCATAGGGCTTTGAATTGCACTCTTGTATGTGGTATTTGCGTGAGGAGTGGATTGGGCCCTTTCCCCACAGATCTGAAAGCGTTTGGTGCCAGGATTTAATAGAAAATCTTCCAATTGGAATACAATCCATTGAAGCTAATGTGCTTATTAGTTCTGACGGTTTGTACAGATGAATCTTTTGGCTTTTCTTAGCTGTTGAATTTCAGCAGATGATAATGTGTCTTCTCTTCTAGGAACAGACATCAAGACAGAAAAAGGATACTTTGGACAGTCCAGTTTTTTGAGTGACTTAGTTGAAAATATCACTCAAGAGGAATTAATATATCCGGAAATCTGCATGTTGGAATTGCATTTACTCTCTATTGGCAATCCAAGCCTAGATGTGCTCATTCATGTATTTCAGAATTTCTTGAAAATCGTCAGGCTGAAGGGAAAAAATGCAACATTACTTATGCAACAGGTGAATGATATTATGCCTATGACCAAGTAACTCAGTGTTTATCATAGCATATGTTGTGAACGGGTATAAATGATACAATATTTATCTTCAAGAAATCATATAGTTGACAGGTATCTACAGGATTATCTACTCCAACCCCCTTCCTGTAGCAAGAAATCCTCCTACAGCATCTCCAAGAGGTTCCTGTTCAGCCTCTGCTTGAAGATTTCCACTGAGGGAGAATCTGCGACCTCCTTGGCAATCTGTTCTACTGCCAAACCACTTTTACTATCAAGAATTTCTTTCTGATGTCCAAGTGGAATATCCTCTCTTTCCATTTGTACTCATTTAATCTAATTTTGCTCTGAAAGTCAACTGAAAGTAAACTTTGTTCCTTCTTCCTTCTTATGACAGTTCTTCAGATATTTGAAGAGTGCTATCATATCCCCTCTTAGACTAAATATTATATCTTCTCTTCTTCAGGCTAAATATACCAAGTTCCCTTAGCCTTTTTTCATAGGACTTGTTCTCTAGTTCTTTGATCACACTTGTTTCTCTTCCCTGAATCCACTTCAGTTTGGCTGTGTGCAGATATGTGTACATAACTGTCTGGATCAGTGGTTCTCAAACTTTATAGCACCTGGACCCACTTTTTAGACTGATACTCTGTACAGGACCCATAGTTTCAGAACCAGTAGTCTAGATCTTCCTGATCTACTCTGCCAATGTGGTGAGAGGTACCATTGGAAAGTGGAGAGGGGAGGATAACAGATTGAGGAATCTTAAACCTTTGAGTCCTTAAATATCTACCTTTACCCCATATATGACTTTCCTTGTTTTATTTTAAGGGAACTATCAGTCCATTATACAGGTGTCCTCCACTGATTTGGTACCTGCACATTCAGTTATCTATGGACCTGGGGGGGGGAACCTCCTCTCGGTGCCCATTAATATTTTTTTAGATGCTTACCAGGGTGAAGTGATTCTTTCTTTTACAGGATGCTATAAGTATGTAAGCTTATAGTGCATGTAGACAGGCTGCAGGCTGCCTGAATGCTTGAAGAGACTTGATTGAATATTAATAGGAAGTGAAAAGTTAACTGCATCCTGGTAATGTTCGATTTAGTCTTTCAGGCTTTCAGGTTGCCTGCAGCCTCCGGCACACGCTATAAGCTTGCATGCTTATAGAGTCCTGGGGAAAAAAACACTACACCCTGGTAAGCACCTAAAAATGGATGCAAGGGTTGCAGAGATGGGGGATCCTCCATATTAACTGTTTCTGTATCTGTGGGGGTGCTCTAGAACGGATCTCTGCAGATATACCAGCATCCACTCATATCTCAGACCTGTTTCCATACATATTGAACACACCCCACATGAACACACTGTGGATGAATACGCTTCACCCTAAGGAAAAATCAGACGGCTGTTAAGAATGGACATGAAAACAAGGAATCTAAGCTGAACATGCATAAGTAGAGTTGAATAACAGCTGGAGTGGTTACTGTCTGGGTATGTAACCACGTGATAGGATTTGGACAGGAGCCTGACATTTGCCAAGGTGTGGAGGGCATCTTCATAATATGGCCTTGGGGATGGACCACTTTCACTTGAAAAGGAGGAGCAGGGCCAGTTTCAGGTGTCTCCAGGCCCTGGGACATAGCCGGATCTGGGCGGTTTTGCATGTACCTCCCTTTAGAGTTCTCTTTCTCCCCAATACCTCAGTTTGGCTTTCTTTCTCTGGCCACTCACTACCTTTTTACCTTTCCACCAAATGAGAGGTAGAGGTCAGCGGTCTCTCTGAACGGTTCTCCCAACATCCAGCAGCACGGAGGAAACAAAATCTGTCCTCCACAAATGGATTTCTTCAGAGGTCACTCCATCATCACAGCGGCCTCTGGAGCAGTCTTGTTGCAAGAGGGAGAAGACTGCATCAGCGCAGCTTGCTCAGTCCAGCAAGTCACACCACGCTGTCTACTGGCTGCTACATCATATGGGTTGCCTTGGTTGACTGACTCTGTTGCTGACCTTGAAAGCAGGGGCTGAGCTGACTGAACAACTTTTGTTTGGTATTTTAGGGAGCTGTAAAGAGTCTCTTGGGAGGATTTCTTCACATTTTGACAGAAACAGATTCCAGTTTTCATGGTGAGTTCTCAGTAATGGCATTCTTGTATATTGTTCAACATGTGGGCAATATGTTAAACGAAGTTCTTCAGATGCGTAAGTATATGGGTTTATGGTGATATATTGTGGCTGTTGTGGTTCACCAAGGGGTGAACCCATTGTGCAGCCCAGGCACAAGCTTACTACCTCAGTGGGAACTTGGGTGTAAAACCAATATGGCAGATCAGTGAGTGAGGAACTTAGTAGTTCATTGTATGTAATCTTGTCAACAAAATTAATCCATAATGGGGTATGAGTAAAAGGGGGTCTTCTGGATGAGTGTTCAGTACTATTACTTTGTTCAATGTGGCCTTGAGCAGATTGCTGAAAAGCATGGGGGTGTCTATCTTACCACTAGAGGAAGTTCTTGGTTTCCAAGTGCCAAACTAAATGTACCATTAAACATGTTGCCATCCAGTTTGGTAGATTTTTGTGTGTGTTAGTAGCTATAGAGCGCCTGATCAGATTATGATGCCCACCCTGCTCCCTTACTCATGGCCCATCACCTGCCCTGCACACTTACTGTGGAGCCTCGTGTGGCTGCCTGGCTTCTGCAGGACGCTTGGCTACCACTGCTTGCAAGTGCGGCTAGGCAGTTCTGGATTGGGCAACAACTTATCTATGGTTTTTCAGCTGCAATTTAATTCTGTTCAGTTTTCCAGCCAAGAATCGTATTCACTAAGCAATTATGAGCTTTGAAAGGTACCACTTGCTGTTACAGAGGCCCACAGCAGCCTGGGAGGATGATATTTCATTAGTGGGAAAACAGCACAGGATTAAATTACTATTTCTGAGTCATTGTCCTACTCAGACTCTTGCATAGTTACGTTAAGATTAACAGTATCATCTAGTTTGGGATTTTTTTTTTTAATCAATCACTAGTATTTATATACCGCTTTTCAACACAAAGTTCACAAAGCGGTTTACAGGCAAATAATAACATTAAAGTTAAATGGCTCCCTGTCCCAAAAGGGCTCACAATCTAAAAAATGGAGACCACCAGCAACAGCCACGAGAAAGACACTGCGTTGGGGTGAAGAGGGACAATTGCTCTCCCCCTGCTAAATATAAGAGGACACCACTTGAAAAAGTGCCTCTTGCCCAGTTAGCAGGGGTTGTGTCCAGTTTCTACATCAAAATTTATATTAAAGGCCAAAATTGGTCTAAAGCCATTTCATTGACTCTAGTAGCATTACTTTTATGGCTGAGGGCTCAATCCAGAGCCTTCTAGTGCGAGCGCTACAAGTGTATCGCTTACACTGGTGTCATAAGTCACATGCAATGCGGGTGGTAAGTTCTTACAGCCTGTGCTGCAGCACTGCCGCCCTTCACTGCCCAGAGGTGGCTATATGAAGCCAGCAAGAGGTAAGGTTGCCCCTCACTGATGCGGCGGGGATTCTGGGTGGGGCGAGAGGGAGTTCCTGAGTGGGGGGAGGGGCAAAGCAAAGTGGGTCTGGCAGCGAGCTTTGCTGCCAGATCCCTACCTCTGGGATGGGTCGTGTGGCCTGACACAGAGTCCCTTGCCTCTGCACTGGCTAAATAGCCGCCACAGAGTCAAGGAGACATATCTCTTATCCCGCACTCTTACCGTTGGGAAATGGAACGAACCCTTGCTGCTTGCCCAAGTAGAAGGCACTTCTGGATTGGGCTGTGACTCTCTTGGTGTTTAAGAACATTTGATTGCATATTATCTATGGTTTCTCAGCTGTCGTTGTCTACATGAATACTTCTGTATATAAATTGGAGTACAGGTTGTGCCAAATTATCTGGGGATTCTACACCTGTGGATTTGGCTCAGCATGGTTCCCCCTGACTTATATTGAGCCAAATTAGGTTCAACATGAAGTTTCTGAAGGCAATCTCTGAAAGCCCATGAAGGCTTTCCCAGGCCTCGTAATGATTTAAAAGGCATTAAAAACTGGACTTCGTATTTTCATCAAAAATCAGAAGTAAATTATTTTCTGGCTAAAATGGCCATTCTAAGGCCTGCCGGGGCTGTGCATAGACATGCATGGCCTTGGTGGGCCTCAGAAGGTCCTCTGGTCGGGTTCAGAGTGGGGAGCTTTAATTACCCACAGATTTTTTTAATCCACGAGGGTTCCAGTAACAACACTTGCAGATAAAAAGGCCCCATCTATATTTTTCCCCTAGCCAAAAGTAATTTGTCCTGTTTCAGAAGTAACTCTCAATGTTAGTCTGAGTTTCAGACTAACATTATCTGGAAATGCAGGGGTTGCTAGCGTGCGGGAAAGAGGGGCTTGCTGTGTAGCTTCTTGGACTGTGGTCCATCTTAATAGTGTTAACATAGTTTAGAATGTGTGTTACTTTAAAGCAAATCATGATGCTTCTTTTCAGCATGCCAGGAGGTATTGGTGGATCTGTTGGTGTCTCTAATGAGCTCAAGAACCTGTTCAGAAGAGCTAACGCTTCTCCTAAGGATCTTTTTAGAAAAAACTCCTTCTACAGTAAGAATGTTGAAATTGAGTCCACTCAAAGTGGATACTGATGACTATTGTCATTTTGTATTTGTTTTTATCAGTCAAATAATAATGCCAGTTTTATAACAGTGATATTATTGAGGGTATTGTGGTTCTCTTGTGCTAATGTAATAAGACAACAAGGATGAAGGTGAAGATGAAGATGATTGCTTCTATCAATGAGTGGTAGCTCTTGTATATTAAATCAGAACATAGCTTATGCGTCCTGGGTTGGGTTCTCCCTCCTGCCCTTGCGCCCGGTTGGCTCCAAATTGGGGCCCTCTGGATGTGAGGCCTCAAAAGGCTTCCTCTGACCTCCAGAAGCAGTAGTCACTTATGGTTTATTTCCATGTCGATGAAAGTGACTTATGGTTGCTACCAAAGACCTACTGAGGTCTCCTGGGGCCTGCAGAGGACTGGCAGTAGAAAAGGAGGTGGGTCATGGCAGTCTCTGCTGTAGAACAGTTGGGTCGCAATGGGAGGAAATGTAATCCCTGTCACTATAAAGTGAGCCCTTGCTATCCTTGGGGGGATCAGTTCCACGCCTCCCCCCCCCCCCGCATATACCAAGATCAACAAAGCTGAAATCCGCATTGTTGGGATGAAGGGTCGCTTGGAGGCCATACCACCCATCCCCATGGCAACTGAAAGTCACTGTACATAGTTTTCAAATGGGGTATAAGTAATAGTAGGAATCAAATATTGGAAGGGATGCCTACAATTGGTGAAAGCTTAGCAGTGCAATACATAGCTCTTGTGAAGTACTACTTGGTTATCTTCAAAAAATAATTACTTTCTTCAGAATAATGGTTTTGATATTGGTTAATCCTTTGAAGAAGCATTTTGGCTAGATGATTTATCGGCTGACTTCTAGTCCTAATCTTCATTAAGAATATTATAGTGTATTTATATAAGTGGTAGTCAATTGAACTCCAGTCGAAGGCTATATTTTCTAACTTAGAGCCCAATCCTATGCATATCTACCTAGACGTAAGTCCCATTATAGTCAATTGGGCTTACTCGCAAGTAGGTGTGGATAGGATTGCAGTCTTACTTGGGTTAGTTCATAAGAACATAAGAAGAGCCACACTGGATCAGGTCAAAGGCCCATCTAGTCTAGCTTCCTGTATTTCACAATGGCCCACCAGGTGCCTAAGGGAGTTCAGTAGACAACAAGATGTTTGTATCCTGTTGCCATTCCCTTGCACCTGGCATTCTGAATTAGCCTACTATTAATGTAAGGAGGTTGTCCAACCCATCATGGACTATAGCCCATGATGGACTTTTCTTCCAGAAATCCATCCAGTCCCCCTTTAAAGGCATCTAGGCCAGATGCCATCACCACCTCCTGTGGCAAGGAGTTCTATAGCTTAATTACCCACTGGGTAAAGAAGTATTTCCTTTTATTTGTTCTCACTCTCCCAACACTCAATTTTATGCATGTCCCGATTCTGGTATTGTGAGAGGGAAAAGAACCTTTATCTACTTAATCCTTCCCATGCATAATTTTGTATGTCTCAATCAAGTCTCTCCTCAGATGCCTTTTTTCTAGGACGAAGAGCCCCAAACACTGTAGCCTTTCCTCATATGGGAGGTGTCCCAGCCCTGTAATCATTTTGGTTGCTCTCTTCTGCACCTTCTCTAGATCCCCTATATCTTTTTTGTGGTGCGGTGACCAGAATTATTGTGTGAATTATTGTGATTAAATTACAGATCTTTAATTCAGGCTTATTAGGATATATAGTGATGAAGTATTTAATTTTTGCCTTGTTTGTTTTTCTTAGGGCACTCTACTTAAAGGAGTTCTGAAGATTTTGGAGGCAAATACTGAGATGAGGCCTTTGCAACATATCTCATTTCCTTTGTGTCAAATACCAAATTCAGTTAGTAGCCCTTTACAAAAACCCACTCTCATTCTCAACAGCAAGACCATGGGACTACTAAGAAGAGCAAAGTTTGCACAAACCAAGAAGGAGCCAGAGGGCGAGAGCTTGCCTCACCATCTTCTTTCTTCTTGGCATGTGGCTCCAATCCATTTGCCCTTGGTTGGGCAAAACTGTTGGCCACATATGTCTGAAGGTTTCAGCATCTCGCTGTGGTTTTGTGTGGAACGTGCTTATGAAGCAGATAGTTCCTTAGAGAAAGCCAAAAGGATGAAAAGGAGGAGCAAGTCACTCATTTCACATGACAGCAGTTTTGATGATATAGGTGAGTTGTATTGTTAATTGTGTTCTATAATTCAGTGTACTTTAATCTGTTAGAGTTCCGATGAGCCTAAAGAGTTGGGTCAGGAAACATAGGTACTCATTTGCTCATACTGGTGCATGCTGCAAGGAAGAAGCATTTATTCGGGAGAGAGCTTCAAGATTCTGTCTTATTTTTTTAAGCATATAAAAAGAGAATCTCTTTCAAGATGCATGAGATAGTAAAATCTGCCATATTAAAGGAGCTGCTACTTACTAAAACACTAATAATGCCAAGTAGTTTCAAAAAAACCTGCTCTTCAAAATGCTTTGACCCTTTATTTCAGAATACTTTCCCATTATTAGGTCAAAACAGATATTTCCTGCTGGTGATTGATTGTGTGTGTGTGTGTGTGTGTGTGTAATGAAGGAAACATTAAGTTCTGGTAACATTAAGTTCTGGTAAATGTATCTAATAGCAAAATTAGCAAGTAATGAATCTTGTTCTGTTCATTATGTTCAAAGGATATAACAAAGATCAAATCTAGATGATATTAGGATGCATGCTAATAATGGTTACTCAAACTCAGATATTAGGAATATGCAATGGGGAACTAGCAAATTATATACTTGTGAAAAAGGAGAAATAGAGCTGAAAAAGGGACAGACTATGAGCAAAGGACTAAACCAAACCAAAGATTAAACTTCAATAATGGCAACTTTTGAAGTTAAATACGAATTAAAAATCGTGAGATTCTGTGGTTTTCTCAAATCTTGTCTGTTTGGGCCCTTTACTATCTGCTGCAAGTACAGGCGTGCTCCGATATCAACAATTCAGCATCCATGGTTTCAGTTACCCACGGATCCCATGGATATTGGGATGCCTTTTAAAAAATTATGGGAACATTAAACAAATCTCTTTTGTTGCCTTGTTGCAGCAAAACCACTGATGTTCTCCTATCTTGAAAAAGGTGTCCCAGGATCCATAGTTTTAGGTATCCACGGTGGCGTCTAGAACAGAACCCCAGCAGATACTAGGGCATGCCTGTACTTCAATAAAGCATACTACAATAGAAACAAGAATATCATCATAGAATGTCTGAGAAAGAGGACCAGGATTCGATGAAGCATCACCACAAAAAAATAGCAGAAATACAAGAGATAAGCTATCTTTTAAAATATTTAAAAGGAAACCTGGTTCCAAATTGACCAATACACCTGAGGCAGCTGTTGTAATTACTACAATTGGAATAGGAAACAGAGGCCAAAGGAAAAGTCCTTTCATACAAGCAGCATCTGCCAAATGGTGCAAATGACGCCTCCTAAGAGCCTGCAAAGTTCCAGCTCCAAAAGGGCCTGGTATGTGTGTATACAGTTTATATGGTGGTGATGGGAGGCAGGGAGCATTGGTGGTGCTCAGTCAGAAGTTCCTGATCTCAGATGATATTATAAGGCAGAAGGATTGACAGTTTGTACCTTCCACCTTGAAGAGAAGCAGCAGCAATTACTGTTTGTGAGCATGGCTCCTCCATACTGTTTCTGGCTGCTGGAGTTGCTGTTTAAATAACTGGATGATGCTGCAGAAGCCAGTCATTAGTCTAGCTGCCTCTCTTTCCAGCAGGGAAGTTGGGCATGAGCAGGAAAAGGAGCTAAATGGAACTAGCGAAGGAGAAGCTTTCATGACGCAAATGTGCTCTTTCTCTCATGCACATCTTCTGTCTTAACATCTTCCAATCCTTGGGCATGTGTAAAAGAAGCCGTTGTGCTGTGCTTTCCCAGACAAAGCTGTAATTAAAAGGCCAACATTTGAAACTGAAGTATATCTTCTCTGTACTAATGAAGTCTGGCTTTGTTGTGAAGGGGTTAATAATTGACCCTTCAGCTTTCCTTGGCATGCAAGGAAAATAAGCCATACATTTAACCTATTTACTTGTAGCTGTGTATTGCTATTTGCCAGAGTATAGTCTAAGTCAGTGATGGCGAACCTTTTGAGCTTGGCGTGTCAACACTTTGGAAAATGCTTTACTTGAGTCTGCTGGCGTGTCAACCCCTGCTCCCAAACAGAAGAGAAAATTCTTTATAGTCATTTATTTAAAGAAGAAATACAGTCCAATCATGTGTCCAATCCTCCCCTTCCTTAATGCATTACATAAAGAAACATCAAATAATTTACAAAAATGAAAAATGAGTTGAATAAACTCAGTTTTTGTGAGGTGTTGGTGAACGCTGGCATGTCACCCCAAACGTCGTGGTGCGTCACCTTTGACACGCGTGTCAAAGGTTCGCCATCACTGGTCTAAGTGGAAGGTTTTTGTATTTGCATCTCTTACAGCCCAGTCCTAATCCCTGGGGCAGAGGCGCGGAAATGGCCACTGCTACATCTTGTGGAGCTGGAGCAGCCGCTGAAACCTCCTTGAGGTAAGGGAACATTTGTTCCCTTACCCTGTATAAAGCCCTGGGTGTCCGCAGATCAGTGCCCGCCAAGTAGGCTCAGAACCAAAGAGGCCCATGTGTAGGGCTCCACGGCTCAGGAGGGGGCACTGAATTTGGCGCAAAGTCTGCTGCCATCTCTGTCCTTTCCTGGGCCTGCCTTCCCTCTACCCTGTTCTTCCCTCGCCATGCTACAGGAAGCCTCACTGCAGGCCAGTGATAATACTTGCTGCTGGGTGCTCCAGCGAAGACTCTTCCTGGCGACAATGCTCAGTGCCGATGGTATGCTTGTATCGTCAGGACCAAAATGCCTTACAGCACGTTTGCAACACCTGGCACTGGCGGTATGAGCATACTACTAGCACTAGCATCTTTAGGATTGGGCCCTTAGACTTTCACTTCGGTCATTTTTATATGTGGAACTTAAATCTGCTTTGTTATACAACTGTTACTAATGTGAATGCAAAATTTTCCGTGGCTGGCATGTACGTTCAGTTTTCCTTCCTAGTTGTCGTCTGCATCAACAGCACAGATTGTATGAAAGAAACTCAAGCGTACGGAAGCTGTTAACCCTTCTGTTCTTATATTAGTTAATGTGTACTCTAAATTTGACTCGTCAGTTTTTGACCCTCCCCAAGAAATGAAAAATTGTGTTTGAACGCACCTAAAATGTGCTGCATATCTACAAATAATAGTTGAAACCTACTATAGCTTCAGTCTTATCTGCTTTATGAAGCACAAGTTAACTTTTCACACTTTGGAGAATGCAAGACGGCAACAGCTGTTCTTATTCTGTGTTTGACCAATGAAATGACACATTTCTCTGTTCTAGAAGAAAGCAGGCCTGGTGTAGATTACCTCAGCTTGGGAGACAAACTTCTTGAAGATGGCTGCCTTCACATATTTTCACTGGGCTCCAAAGCATTGATGATACAAATGTGGGCTAATGTGAACACTGGAGCTTTCATATTTCGGTATGTAACTGGGCTACTTTTACAGAAGGAAGAATGCCTTTGAAAGGATCACTTATTCATTCTCATGTCCTGGTAGATTTGTGGCAGTTTTTAGTGGAATAGAATGGCTAACTGTGTTTCAAGGCTCAGAATTACTGAGAAATAGATCAAGGAGTTTGATAACCACCCCATTTATGACACATATAAACATAGATAACTGATATCTATGTTTATATGTGTCATAAATGGGGTGGTCTTTTTTGTTGTTGTTGTTGAAAACTGCTGTTTGAGCATAAACAACCACCTTTTGGTGGTTAAAATATCTGACTAAAAACACCAAACACTGCATTGTGGTGTTCAAGGTATTTTCCAGAAATTAAAATAGACTACTTTTCCAATTAGAAATAATACTATGGCTGCATCTACTGACACTACATCACCGGTATCATCTACCCTAGTACACTTTTAAAGCATTTAAAATTAATAAAAAATGAGAACTTGGATTCAGAATGTAAAACACCACAAGTTGCTATTTTAATCAAGAAATTTTGGAAAAAAATATTACAAAAAAAAAGCATACCCCTAGTCATAAATGTAGTTAGACTTGTTGCTCTGTGTTTAATTAAGCTCCGAATGAGCACACAAAATTGGCAAGATTGTATGTTCATTAGATCAGTTTTAATTAGGTGCAGACTGGTGACTTTGTGTTTCACAGTCTTCCTGAAGAAGATATTTGTACAACTTGAAAGCTGTTGCTCACTAGGGGAGCTATGTTGTCCTTACATTCTGTAGGAGCATTCTATTTCTACAGAACCAGTCAGATAAAAACAGTTTTACAAATGTTGCAAGGTTGGCTATTAGAATTTGAAGTCTGAATAGGAATCTTTCTGGTAGGCCTTATACCAGCTGCGTTACACAAAGGAGACTAAAATTAAAACACAAGCAATGTTTCAGAGTAAAATTTATCCTGGCTGCTTCTTATTGGCTTTCCTGTTTCTTCTTTCCATAGTATGTGTATGGATCCAAATGATGAAATGAAAGCTGGGTTACTAGCACAAGCTGAAACACCAGAAAACACTTTTCTTACAGGCAAATGGCAGCATTTGGCATTAACTTATCTGCAACAGCCAGAAAGCAAGAAAAATATTCGTGGAACACTGTCATTATGGATTTCTGGTCAGAGGTAACTTCCCAAAATACTCAGTGATATAAACATATCATTAGAGAGGCCTGTTTATTCTTTAAGTTTGAATCTGGTGAAGGACCAGAGGTATGTTTACAGTAGAACTTATAGTTTAGTTACCCGTTTTCAAAAATTTTGCGGCTAAAATCCTTTGTTTTCCTTGTATTCTGTTAGTGACTTGCGACGCTAGTTATACTTGTGCTCACATCACAGTGTAATGTATGTTGCACTCTATAGGGAACTGGTGACAGAACCTGAACACTTAAGAAATTATATAGTAGAAATCAGAGGAGGAGGCAGCGTAGAATTTGCACTGGGCATCAGCTTCAGGGCCATGTTAGTAGGATGTGGTGGAATTCTCAAACGTGGAGATCCTGTTAGCTTGCAGCAGAGAAAAGGTATGAGTTCTGTTGTAACCTTGCTAGTGCTGTTTTGTGGGAACCAAGGGGATATTGGAAATCCTGTTCCTAAAGTTTGTGCCATAGAATAAGATGCTTCTCATTTTTTTATTTTTATTTTATTTTAAAGATTTTTACCCCGCCTTTCTGCCTAAAAAGGCATTCAAGGCGGCAATACAAAAACAATTAAAAAACAGAATAAAAACATCATAATTTAAAAACAGTGATTAAAAACAATATAAAAATACAATATACAAATACAACTGTTATCCCCTGGATCGAGTACAAAAAAAATAAAAAATACAAGAAATACAAGACCAGCCAGCCTGTCAGCAACTAAAAGCCTGTTTAAACAAGAAGGTCTTCAGTCCCCGCCGAAATACCGCCAACGAGGGAGCAGTTCTTAGCTCTAAGGGGAGGGTATTCCAAAGTTGGGGTGCCACCGCCGAGAAGGCTCTTCTGCTGGCCGCCACCCCTCTCACCTCTCCTGGTGGCGGCACAGTCAAAAGAGCCCCCCCAGATGACCTCAGAGTACGGGTCGGATTATATGGAAGGAGGCGGTCCCTCAAATACCCTGGGCCCGAGCCGTAAAGGGCTTTAAAGGTCAACACCAGCACTTTGAATTTGGCCCGGAACAGAACCGGCAGCCAGTGTAGTCGCCGAAGCAACGGCTCGACAGAGTCAAACCGCTGTGCCCCAGCAACCACCCGAGCAGCCGCGTTCTGTACTAGTTGTAATTTCCGGACCGTCTTCAAAGGCAGCCCCACGTAGAGCGCATTGCAATAATCTAATCTAGATGTCACTAGGGCATGGGTCACGGTGGCCAGGTCCGCACAGCTCATTTTAGCTCATTCTCTCTCATAGCCAAGAATTTCACAAGGTGCTTTAACCTCTTATAATGGATAAATTCATGTCCATTTGCTCTTCTGCAGTTTTTTTAATCTACCTTAGTGAGAGATTCCTAGGTAGGTCAAAAGAACATTCTCAATATTGGTTAGACCAGGTGCAAGGAACCAATCCTATGGTCTGGTGCTGCTGCAAAGTAAAGTAGCTCCAAAATGGCCAGCGCTGTATCATGTGGGGCTGGACCAGCCAGCAGCGTCTCCTCAGGGTAAGGGAAAATTAACTCTGCTGGTGGCAATGGGTCTCCTCAGAGCTGTGCCAGCTCCTGAGCTGGCGCAGTTCCGAGGAGGCCATGTTGGGTGGAGTGGCTCTGGAGGGGGCATAGGATTTGACTGCATCCTCGGTCGTTTCTGGTCTTCCCTCCAGCCTTCCCTTCCCTCTGCCTAGTTCCACTCCCTCTCCACTTTCCTCTGCCCCCCCCCAAAGCCTTTCCATCTCTTGGCAGGGATACTCATCACCCAGTGGTCATCCGCAGTGTCTTCTTGGTGCTGAGGTCCAGCTATGACAGGTGCTGGCTTCTCCACCCGTGCTATGTGTCTATACTGGCAGGAAAGTGCCTTATGGCAGTTCACACACTGGCAGTTCAAGTGCACCACTGGTGCTGGGTGCTATAGGATTGGGCCTTTAATTAAGTGGACCATTTGTAACTGCAGGTACAAATATATCACAGGTTGAGGTTGCAAGTTGAGGTAAATGGGGTTTCTCTGTCTGTATTGGGCCTGAACATTGGGAAAATCTAGACACTGCAACGGTTGCAGGTATGCTTGAAGAATATATTTAATATACTGCCTTTCCCACCAAATCAATGGACCACACGCCGTTACGCTGTAACTGCTTTGAGGGCCCCGTGTGGGCCCAAAGGCAAGATTATTTACCATTTAATATTTCAATAAAATGCATAAAAGGCTGCCATTTGCTATTATACACTGGATACCTGATTGGAAATAGTAGAACAATAGAGTTTACTGCCGCCACATCTGTTAGATCTTCTAAAGGTGGAAGAACCTGGAGCTAGTTGTACAAAACATTTCTGTTTTAATCCTTCTCTATGCAGATTAATTACGGATAATTAATAAAGAATCAAAAGTATCAGTCAGTATTTAGTACTCTCTTTAAATGAAGCGAAATTGTTCAGGATGTACTTTAAAATGAAACTTTGTCTTTTGTTTCAGAAAACCTGAAATTAGTCTAGATTATACACTCCCAAGGAAAACAAGTTTGTCATCAGATAGCAATAAGACCTTCTGTATGACTGGCCATTATGCATCGTCCCATGATGAATATTTGCGGCTGGCTGGGAAGTGGGACCTGGGAAATCTGCTTCTCTTTAATGGTACATTGTTGTGGGGTGGGGTGTGTTCCCTTTTTGCTAGCTGTCTTGTCCTGAATGGTACCCCATGGGCAAGAGCTTGGGAAACCTTTTCCCAAGAAACCTCTAATGTGCAACTCATACAGAGCCTGTAACTTTATTTGGTAAAATAAAACCAATTCTCATTCTCAGAACATAATGAATTCTATGTTGTTCATTATTTAACATAGAATAACGTTAAAATTATTCTAACATTATTTTTTGTTAGAATAATGAAAGAGGGATGGGTGAAATGGTCTTTAGAATGCTTGCGGTTCTGCTTGTGAGTAGCAAATGGTTTAGCAATCTGTGCATATATCATTATGGTTCGAGCATAATTTAAGAAAAGCTCTGGATTAGGCCTATGGCTTGTCTAGTCCAGCGCACAATTGCCCACCAGCTTTTTCTGAAAAGCCCCCTGGTTGGGGAGAGAGATGCATTCCCTCCAGCAGGGCTTTTTGTATGTTCATCTGTTAATCCCTCATCTGCTCAAAGGTACAGCAGGTGCAATAGATGTAATTTATTTTATGCAACACAGCAGATATTTAAAACAGTGTTTTTGTTTTTGTAGGTGCAAATATTGGCCCAGAAGAAGCATTTTACCTCTATGCTTGCGGACCAGACTTCACCTCTGTAATGCCATGTAAATATGGCAAAACAATAACTGATTATTCCAAATACATAGACAAAGAGATTCTGCAATGTGAACAGATTAAAGAACTTGTAATGACAAAGAGAGAGGTGGATACGGGACCCTTAATCGTAAGTTCGTAATCCTAGTGCTGAGAGCCCAATCCTATCCCCTGAGAGCCCAATCCTATCCCCTGCCAGCAGCACAGATATATACACCCCCAAAAGGTGCGCTCTGCATCCAGCAGTGGGAGGAGGGTTTACATCCAAGGGCAAACAGGAGGTATGTATTTATCTTTTAGTAAGCCCTGAGACCTCTTGTCCAAAAGTGGTGGTGTATGTTCATGGGCAGCTCCTCAGTAGAGGGGATAAGGTCCAGTCCCTCTGACTTATTGGCTCCTGTGTGGGCAGCAGGGTCCAGTGAATGGAGTTGCAAAGCTGCCACTTCTTGTGGCGGCATGTGCAGAATGGCTGCCAACATCACACTACACGCACTGTCAGTAGCAGTTTTACAACAGTGGAAGCAATTACCACTGTTGTAAATCCAACCACCCAGCAGCCTAATCTTGGATAGGATTGGGCTGCCCAACAAGTCAACAAATATTTGTTCTCTCTTCTGGAATAATTTTTATTTGCTGTCCAAGTGACTGAACCACTAGTTCATGCAGTGCATATATTGGAGTGCAGCTTTGACCATGCTGGAGATAAGGTGAGATAAGCCCATCCCTACATAGACACCTTTAACTAGGGTAGCCCAATGATTAGTAAATGAAAGAGCATAATAATTGCAAAACAGTAATTGCAAAATAATTTCCTTTTCAGTGTTTAATTTTCCACTCAAACACAGTATATTCACATAAACAGATGACAATAAAGGTTGGATTATTTTCATTTTTTTTAAATTTGCAGCACAAAGCACAGTTCTTTTGTCCTGTGCCAAAACTGTGTTGTTTAATGTTTGCTTCTTAACAGGGTATGGAACTTTCACTAGGCTTGCTATTCATATTTTATATGCTTATAAACGGAAATGTTTTTCCTGCTTTAGGTTATGGCGCATGTGTCTTATTGGATGGATTTTGGAGTAATTTTATTATTGTAGTTCATGCTTTTTGGGAATTGTGTTTTGTTGTGTTTAATTTATCTGCCTTGAGCATTTGTGAGAAAGGCAGAGTAAAAATCATTTCAATAAATAAAATATCAGGATTGCTGCACAGCTACTTAGTTGCAATGCTACTTTGGCACTTAAGTGCTCTTTTTCGTAAGGGCAATGATGTGGAGATAAAGGATTAAATACCCCCACCTGCATGCTGAAGGTTCAGTCCAAATCATGGCCCTGTGCAGCTGTTATCCACAAGTAAAATTAAATGTATAACTACACACTGACACAATTGACACGTGCCATTTAGCCTTCTGACACTCTCTCTTTATTTGATCTAGATACCGTATATAGATTCAGGGAAATACATTTGCATTGAGCGTAGCAGTGTGTATAGGTCATACCATATTATATTTTCTTCCTGACTTGTGAAATACGCCATGTAGTGCCATCTTTCCTACCACTTCAGACTTGTTAGCACAAAATAACAACAAAAGGAATGGATGGAAAAGGTTAATTCCAAATAACATACAGGATGGTGTGAATAACTTCCTGCCCAAATCCCTTCTGATTATGCTGCCCATTTTATCTCCCTATAGAGATAGCATTTCTTCCCTGTCCAACATTTTTTCCTGTAGGTTGCTTCTTGCTGTTTGCAGTTATCCACATGTGTTTTCAGAAGACTGCCCAAAAAGTAGCTAGCGTGTTATTTCATAAATATATAGAGATGAATGAAAGATGACTGCTATGTGTTGCTTATCGCAACGGTAGCTTTATAGAAAAGTGAGAATTCAGCTGCAGTATGTTGTCTTGTGTTTCAGGAAAGTCTTGCGACTGTTTACACCACTTGCCGTCCTGGTCACTACACAATTTATGAGCCAGTAATCAGGCTTAAAGGTCAAGCAAAAACTATACCTTCTCAACGACCTTTCAGTTCAAAGGAAGTACAAAGCAATTTGCCAGACCCTCATTACTTGAAAATGTTGCAGCCTGCCGAACATAAAGGTCTTCTGGGTATACTGCATGAGATTGCTGGAACGGGAGCATTTGTCTTCCTTTTTGCCAGGGTAAGGTGTTGAAAAAACTGCTTTGCCTTTTGTTTGTCATGATACAGGTTTTCAGGTGTTTTTTTTTACTTGCTAGCATATGGAAGGGCATTTTCATTGCCACTCTGCTCTGGGGGTTGCTTTCCTCTTCCACTTTTTATAAAACAGAGGAAGAGAAGGGTGTCCCCCCCCCAAGAGTCTTCTGGAGGCCATCACTTCCGGTTTTTGGCCTCTGAAAGCCAAAAATAGTCACTTCCGGAAGTGATTATTTTAGGCCCTCAGAATGTCTTCTATGAGACGGGGAGACTGCATGCGGCCTCTCTGGCTTCTCAGGATGCCTCCAGGGGGAGGCAGTGGATGTGGGGGCAGCACCTCCAGATGGGGAGTGGTACCCCTGGAGGTGTGCCCCTGGATGCCTTCCCCCATTTGCCACTCACAGCAGATGGACTGGAATGATGAATGATTCTTAGATTAAAATGTGAACTTACTGGGGTCCCTGCCATCCTATGTCCTATGATTCCATCATATAATATAATCATGTTATAATTATATTATATCCCCCATAGAGGTGGGAGAAAAACATTTTTCCCATGGATTTCGGTGTTTTCTAAGTGCAGCAAGCAGTTATGTGTTTTAATTAAAAATTGTAATTATAATTATAAATTAAAATTGTTAAAAGTATACTAGGTAGGTGATATAGGTAGTTTAGTATCAGCAGATGCAGCCATAGGTATTACCCTGCACACACACCCATAAAATAATAAATTAAAGTTTTATTTTTTCACAGATTTTGGTGTTTTTTGTCTTTACAAAAATGATAAGGGCAGAAAGTGGTGTTATGAGTTTTTACTTCATTATTACAGTTTTCTCCCACCTCTACCCATAACATGATGTCACATTTGCCCTCTTGTTACATCCCCACTGCTAGAACAATAGAACACTTGCACTTGCACAGGGGCTTTCAGGGGGAATAGCATTCCATTTTTCATGTTAACAGGGAAAGCCATGTTTAACAGGACAAATGAAGCTGCAGTTTTAACTTTGTCAAACATACTTTATTGACTAACATATTGGCTTATGTTTAGGTTGTAGAGATCAGCAACTGTGAAGAGACACAAGCATTGGCTCTAAAAGTCATCCTTGCCTTAACAAAACATAATCAACAGAGAATTCATGAGTTAGAAAACTGCAATGGTTATTCAATGCTTCATCAGGTGTTGATAAAGCCCAAATGTATTGTTGGATTTCACATTTTGCAGGTAAGGTGCTACACTGGAATCTTTTAGTGTCTGATCTTAGATTGTTAATTTAGTTTTCAGAGTTCGTTTTAACTTCTAGTTAATCCAATCAGTGCATTTGGAACAGGTCAGTGGTTTAAAACATACACAGTCAACTGAAACCAGTGTGTGGCAGATCATAACCTCAGAAGATTGACTGAGTTTTCAAAATTGACCCACTTAAATTAGGTTCTGGTATTGAAAAAGTGCATTATTTCAAAAATTTGTAAATCAAACCTGGATGAAATGTGAGGTGCCTAAATTTGAAATGGTCATTGACCCTTCATTTCAAGCTACTCTTTCCCACCACTCTTTCGAAGGGGTATTACATTTTTTTAAATCATTTCCATCAGTCACCTTCAGACTTCCAGTAGTGAGTCTGTCTTGGAAGCTGTATATCATTTAGCTAAGAGCCAAACTACATATTATGCTAAACTTGTAACATGGCCCTCTGGTGTTTTTGTTTCTTGGCACACTGGGTGTGAATGTGTACAATACATGGTGGGAATAATGGGGAGGGAGTAGGGACAAACTCTAGTACTTTGCCTCTATTGTGGTTCTAGACCTAATTCTGCCCCACCTCCTGCATGCCATTTTTACTGGAAAAAAGCTCTTATTGGCTTTCAATGGAAACATTTCCCCCCAGGAAAAATAGGTGACTGGTGGGGGTGGGGGATATGCAGCACTAAAGTGTGGCAAGGCAAAGCACTAAAGCAGTGGTCTTCAACATTTTTCATGCCACGACCCCAACAAATAAATACTTAAGTGAAGTATGAAACTAGAGACCCACTGTCGATCCCACCCCCACCCCAAGCCGAATCTGCCCATTCCCCATCCTTGTTATGCCTTTCCAGCCCAGTTCACTATAACCCAAAACTCTTATTAGAGAGAGAGCAGAAAAGGTTACCATGAAGCCTGGAATTAGTGAAAGCTATTTTAGGACAAGACTCTGGGCAGGACTGGGACACAATCTCCTGGTACCTGAAGGTGTACATGAGATGCCTCCCTCTTTTACCTGGTAGTTCTCTAGTCCAGCAGTCTTCAGCTTTTTTCATTCCCATACATTGACGCAACCCCATGACTGAGACTTTGCAACCCCATTGGGGTTCCAACCCCAAGGTTGAAGAACCCTGCACTAACGTTTGCCTAACCCTGGCATGATTTTGCTATGTTCTGTGCCTGTCTCCCCAGTGTACTATTTATAGAAGAAACAAAAAGTCCACAGGGCCACATTACACTAAATGTGTAATGTGTAGCTTGACCCTAAGGCAGTGGTTCTCAAACTCTTCAGAGAGTTTGAGCCACTGTACGTGCTTTTGGGGGCAGGGAGAAGGCAGTGACTCGATCTCCAGGATTGCCTTGCTGAGCTGCAGGGAGCCCTGCGGAGGCCTCTGCAGGGCTCTCCCAACATTGTTATACTGGAAAAAAAGCAATTGAGACCCATTTCCTGGTTGCAATTGTGAAACCCGGAAGTGGGTTGTAATTGCTTTTTTCAGTGTTACAAAATTGGGGAGCAGCTCCCTGCAGTTACTGAAGCTCAGCAAGGTGACAGGTAAGGCAACTGCAGCCCCTGTCACCCTAGGCAGTGATGTGATCCTGGGGATCGCGTTGCTGCCTTGCCCCTGCCCCTTAAAGGCCCAAAGGCAGAAACTTTCAGGCTGGGGCATTGCAATGCTTCAGTTTGAAAACCTTCCCTAAGGTATTACTATTGTTAAGTAGAATGAAGGCCCAACCCTATCCAACTTCCTGATGCCAATGCATCTTTCAAGTAAGCGAACAAATGTTCTCTGAGGGGGCATCCATTACTTCCCCACCACCACCAAATGCAGCATACACCCTATTGGGATGGCTGCATCGCGGCTGGAAAATTGGACAGGATTTGGTTCTAAAACTGCTGTAATGGTTGGCTTAATTCTTTGAATCCATTCCAGATATTATAGAAGGGAGAAAAGCTGATGCAGATGTAGAGCAGCAACAGTCCCCTAATAATAAAAAATAAAGCAACATATAAAATGCACAGCAGAAAAACACATCCTTAAAAAACCAACAGAACATCCACTACTAAAAAAGGACCATTTATTTGAATTCGCAAGCCACAGTTATGGCCATTGCACCATGGAGACAGGAGTGAACTTACGGAGCCAGGGGCTGAAAGGATGGAAAACTAAAGCAGACAGGCTGCTCTAAACTGTATTTCACCTTTGTATACTATGTACTTATTTAGTTAGTGGATTTATATTCCGCCTTTCTGTCCTGAATTAGGGCATCCAAGGCGGTTTACAATAAAATAAAACAAATACAGGATAAAATTAAAAACTATGGCAAACAAATAAAAGCAACAGACCCCAATGGATTTTACAATCATTAAAATGAATGATTAAAAGTGAAAGATTAAAATTTAAGTTAAAAATGCCAGCCCAACTAAGCTAGCACTTAATAAAATGCCTCCTTAAAAGACCTAGCTGAAAGACTGCTAGCAAGGAAGCTGTTCTTAATTCCAAGGGGAGGGAATTCCACAGCCATGGAGCAACCACCAAGAAGGCCCTATTTCTGGCCACCATCTCCCTCACCTGGTGGCGGCACAGTCAGCAGGGCCCCCTCAGATGACCTGAGAGCATGGGTAAGATTACATTTGGAAGTTCATATCCTGATTAGATGTGATGTCTGAACTGAGCCTTAATACGTGTGTTGTCTTTTGAAAGACTCTCCTCTCAGGATGCTGCAGTGAGAAGATGCTTCATCTGAATGAGAACGGGCAATTTACACTCCATACAGAAACTACAGCAGTAATCCAAGATGTTAAGTTGTTGGAAGAGCTGCTGCTTGATTGGAAGATATGGTCTAAAGCTCAGGTGACTTGTACAGATCAAATAATGATTTATATGCAATGACATCCAAGTTAAAATATCATTCTTGGGCATCTTCCAGTTTATATGCAAAATTCCAGGTTACGGTGATTAGTAAAGTGAAGAATTAATAATCCAAAAACTCTCAGTCATTTCTATTATTGTTTGCATTTTGCAGTAAACTCTTACAAGAGGAGCTTATTTTAAGTTGCTCATGTGAACGCATTTATATTGAAAGACATTTAAAACTATTTATGAACAAATCAAATGGATAATGCTTTTCATTTTAATGAGACTGTTTTGCATGTATTTAGTTTATACCCTGCAATCCTTCTCTCTTACTATGGGCAAGGTATAAGTAGGTGTCTCCAAACTATAGCCTGTCGGCCACATCTGACCCATCAGCACATTTGACCAGTGCACTGAGCTCAGTGGCATTATAATTACATGCTCCCCTTGACACTTTCTTTTTTCTCCCCCCTCCCACTCCCCTCGCATACGGTCATGAATCATCTTCCTGCAAGACAGTCTGGAAATGACTGCTGGCTAGAGAGGGAGATGACAAACAGCCTACAGTGGCAGATATTACAACTATTTTTCTCCTACTGTAAGGCAGGAACCCAAAGTGCTTGTTATGCAGACTACCTCATGAGTTCCAGCCCCAGAATTGTTTGGGTCCTGCCCCACAGCACCCTTGGGCAGAAAACAAATGTGTTTTGAAGACTAGTGTGACAACCCCTGCTAAGTGGGCAAGAGGCACTTTTTCAAGTGGTGTCCTCTTATATTTAGCAGGGAGAGAGCAATTGTCCCTTTTCACCCCAGCACAGTGTCTTTCTCGTGGCTGTTGCTGGTGGTGTTCTCCATTCTTTTAGATTGTGAGCCCTTTTGGGACTGGGAGCCATTTAACGTTAATGTTATTATTTGCCTGTAAACCGCTTTGTGAACTTTATGTTGAAAAGCGGTATATAAATAGTAGTGATTGATTGATTGAACCAGTGGTACTACCGCATGCCCCAATTCATCTTCTTGGACCCCATAGACCACTTTCAGGCAGGCATCAGATTCAAAGTACAGGACAATTTTGACTCTGTACACAGTTGGGACAGCCACAGTATCTTTCATTTTGGTAGTTTGTGAAGCCATCACACACCCCGTGCTGGGGTTGGTCATTGGGCTCAACAACGCACAATCAGAGAGTTTTGTGCCAAGGGCTTTGTGAACTGTGTTAATGCCTTGGATGGAAGCTATATCCTGAATCTGCGTTTGAATAATGGGGCCAATGTCTACTTCAACCACAAGACGTACCTCTCATAGATCTGCAGGGGGTGGACTCCAAGGTGATGCTCCTGGACTCTTTTGCAGGGATGTCTAGAAAAATAGCATGATATGAAGGTTCTTTGAATGCCCCGTCTGAATAGAGAAGGGTTCTTGAGCCAGGGGACACCATGGGTTGTCTTCCCACCCTTGATCAATGGGGATGCCGCTTGCCCACTGAGTCTGTGGCTGATGAATCCCTATCCTTCATCCCCTATCCTGGAGCATGAGCATTTTGTACCACAGCCACTTTGGGGTGTCACTGGAGACATCCCTTTGGACAGTTGAAGGGATGGAGGAGGATTCTACTAAGAACATGCAACGAGCAGATGATCCTGGTCCTGGTGGTGGTGACATGCTGCAGTCTGCACAATTTCTGCCTCTTCCAAGATGAGGTTCTGCTGGAGTTATAACCATCCATGGCAGATGAGGAATGATGACACCTGCTTCCCAGTGTCCAATCTGCATTTTAGAGACAGAATGTATGAGGAGGCTGAAAGAAGAATTGCCAGGTTGGAGTAACTGGTGGCTCAAAGACAAAGGGCTTGAGCAGATGAATATTGCTTCTCTCAATCATGAGCCAATGCAATCTAAAATGTCTAAGACCACAGTTCAAGCATGCAGCACTTCTGTGCCTTTGTCTCCTCCTTGCCACAAGCAAGAGGAAGGAGACAGCTGCCTTTGAAAGGTGTTACCAGGGAGAGGTGTGATGAAGAAGGGTTCCCCTGGAAGATGATCTAGGAATACCATCTTGAATACCAAAACTCAGGGATAATGAAATCTATGTGAGTTTTACAATCACACATTCAAAAACTCACATTGAAAATGCACAGCTCATGGATTAGGAGAGCAATGAGCGGCAAAGAGATAGTTGGATATTTTGTAGTAGGAAACCCACATGTGTTTTGCTTCTTAACATGCATTTTTATTCAAGTAAAATGCCCATTATCACATGGAATTCTATATGTGTGGTTTGGATATTATCCTCACTTTGTGGAGAGAACTGGGCTGGAAGATGCGACGAGAAAATTTTGCTCTTCACCAATTTCTGACTGTGACTGTGTCTTCTGTGCATGCGTGCGCATTTTCATTATCCTTCACAATTGTTGAGTCTGATCCAGAAACCGCCCCAACTGAATTGTAGGCATTAACTTCTTGCTTTTTGGTCCCTGAAATATACAAAATTCTGTACCTTAGTAACTTCAGTTCTGAATTATGCTAAAATGTTGACTGGAATACTAGGAAAATATTCTGCAGATGTTTAGATATGAAATAAAAGCCCTGTATGTCTATGTGGTATCTGTTGACCATTATAGCCCAGGGTACTTTTATGTGCTATTTCTACCAATGGGATAATCTTGTTTCTAAGTTTAGGGTTGTGTTGCTGGCTCTAGTTCTTCATCCTACTACCGTTTTCGGTACATTTTTAAAGATGAGTTTTATGGTAAAACTTTTGTGTGTACTAAAGCTGTTTCTGTTTTTCAGCAAGGTGTTTGGGAAACACTCTTATCAGCTCTAGAGATCCTTATCCAAGATGACCATTGGCAACAGACTTTTAATATTAAACAACTTCTAAAAGCTCAAGTTGCGCATCGCTTCTTGCTAACGTGCCAGGTTCTACAGGTAATATGCCATAACCTTTGTTTTGAGATTGACAAATCTTCATCTTCTTTAAGGAAAAATAGTGTTTGTGATGTCTTGCAACATTTGATTTTACTTCTGCAGGTGTCATGCTCCCCCTCTCTTTCAAGTCTTGATTGAGGGTACTACAAATAGTCTTTTCTTTATTCATGTCAGAAGCACCTACATTAATATAATTCTATACATACATCAAAAAACGTTTTTAGAATAAAATAAAAAGTTAAAATTAGATATCATTTGCCCAATACTGGGCCACTTCAATAGCATCCTTCCTTGCCAACATAAGATCTTCCATTGTGCATGTAGAGGGGCACCATGTGCACTGTAGCATATGTGAAATAGTTTCACTACAAATCACTACCAATAGTGATTGTGGACATAGGAATGCTGTAGAACCTGAAATCTGTCCATTATCTCTCAGTACCAATTGTTGCTGGCAACCTATCAATGATAGGATTTTTGATTGTTTTCAAATTCATTGTACAACTAATGCCCTGATCATGTGATGGGAAAAGTCATGTGTGAAGAACTATGTGGAACAATGTTTTGTTGTCTGTCTCTGCAGCATATGCAGCATATACATGGTAAATCAATTTATGGTGTACTGTGTGTGTGTGCACATGTGCATGAGTTTAGGTCCTCAGAATGATCTCCAATGATTTCGCTTAATCTCAAGCTTTTCTACAATAACAAAAACCAAAAGTGTTTAGGATTGGGCTTTGTGTATGGCTCTGTTATGCTGCAGAATATGATGCCTGTGTTTCAGAACCACTGTTGTGGCCAGGGGCAGCCAAAACCCATCTGCTGGATGAACCTCCCCCTCCCATTCCTTTGCTCCCATTCTGTTCTCTGCCCCACCCTAGTAGTGCACAAGCACACATCTACCTCCAATGCGCACATCACCCCCCTCATTTTTCTGTTCTAGCTCCATTGCCACATTTTAGCAAAGTGGCTTGGCAAGGAGAACACTGGGAACACCAGCTCCCAGCATTCTCTCATCCAGCCACTTTACAAAAAGAGGCAGCAGACCTGGAGGAGGAGGAGGAGGAGGAGGAGATAACCCTCCTCTCTTTCTCTTGTGCTGTCTCTGAGCACCCGATACAAGGTGGAGGCAGCTAAGAGGCAGGCGACGTGGGGCATCTCCAATGAGCTTGCCAACACCTTCTCCCCTCCTGTTGCTTGAATTGAGGGGTTCAATTAGATATATGGCTGTGTTGGCCCCTAGTTGTGGCAGTGTCAACTGGCACTGAATCATAAATGTTTAGGATTGGTTTACCAGTCTAATCATCTCATAGGGGCTTTTAAAAAACTATTGTTGAAGGGTTTAATGGATCTAATCCAACTTCCTGCTACGAACGAAACACGTAAACTATTCCTAACAGAGGTTTCCTTTCTTTTTCTGGAAAAGCTGCAATTATGTATAAAATTTTGCCATATTTTCTATTCTATACATACAGGCCTCTGGAGAGTGTTGTGTAGCAGGTACAACTAAAGAATAAAGTTTCACCAGATGGTTTTCTTCTTCTTCTGTACCACATTGTATAGCACATAGAATGGAACAGTAGTTTTATCGAAATGGGTTTTTTCAGTGACTTTCCATTTCTCTCCTAGGAACATAGAGAAGAGCTACTCACATCTATGCCTACAGAGGTTTGCACGTCATTTGTGAAAATAATTGAAGAAGTGCTTGGGTCTCCCCCAGATTTAGAATTGCTGACGCTGATCTTCAACTTCCTCTTAGCCGTCCATCCTGCAACTAATACATATGTTTGCCACAATCCTACCAACTTCTACTTTTCCCTACACATAGGTAGGTAAAATATTTTGCTCAACTAAATTAGTTTCATATTTCCTGTTCATAGAAATGTTAATGTTATTTCCACTCTTCCTTACTTTTTCCTGTAGTTTTTGTAATTGCTACTCTGATTTTACTCTCCCAAAGCATTTGCTGGAGCCAGTCATATGAAATTCATGATGCTCAAAAGTGTTAGGTAGTTGCAAAAAGCAAATGCTTTATCTCAGAATGAGGTAAGTTAGAATTAGAGATTTGGTTTCATAAAAGTATTTTTCGCCCACTTCTCATCTCTGCAGTTAACCTCTCAAAGCAATTAATAACTTCCTTTAAAAAATGCCTTCACAATTATTAAAAGCAATGCCAATAATAAGAATTCACAGCAACAAATAATCAGCAGGCCAAAAACAACGAATTATTGCAATGTATACTAAAACAAAATTTTTTAGTGTTGCCTACAGAGGGGTTAGAGTGCCTATGGGACGTGGTGGTGCAGTGGGTTAAACCACTGCTGCTGGGCTTTCTGACCGGAAGGTTGGGAGTTCGAGACTGTGTGACGGAGTGAGCTCCTGTTGCTTGTCCCAGCTCCTGCCAACCTAGCAGTTCGAAAGTACCTAAAAATGCAAGTAGATAAATAGGGACCGCTTTGGTGGGAAGGTAATGGTGTTCCGTGCGCTACGGCGTATAGTCATGCTGGCCACATGACCATGGAAGCTTGTCCTCTGACAAACGCCAGCTCTACAGGCTTAGAAACGGAGATGATCACCGCCCCCTACAGTTGGTCACAACTAGACCATTCGGTCGTGGGGAAACCTTTACCTTTATCTTATAGAGGGGTTAGGCCGATTTTCCTTGGTAGTTTGTTCCATCTTCCATCTTCTGGGCACCACCTCTCTGACCTATGTGAAGATGCCAGGGATTGAACCTGGGATCTTCAGCCTGCATATCATGTGCTCTACAAAAAAAACCTGCACTGTTTTTTCCTATAAAAGTTCTATCTAGGCCTAAATTCTGTTATTAGGTAATGTATGAGCTAATAGAACCATATAGTTTCTTCATAGAGCTTTGTGCAAGGAGATCTGTTATACCCTTATATGTGAGTAGTCATCAGAAACTTGTGTGCTCATCGCGGTTCCGCTACACTGCTGTTGCCACGACACAGTAGCATTTAAGTGAAATAAGGTAGCTCCACCGTCCCACATATTCTCCTCCAGATAGGAAGCTGCAGTTGATATAATTGAAATGCACATCTTGTGTGTACAGAAAGTTCGTGTTCCCATGATCATTTGTCTGGGATACTTAACTCTTTGCTACTAGAAGGTAATTTGGTTCCTTTTTTTTTTTTTTTTTTTTTTTTTGCAGTTCTATGTTACTAGGCATGTTTACTCTGTTTAGTACAGTAGTACTTACAACTTTGTAAATGTGCTTAAAATTGTCCCCCTAAAGCTCTTCATTGCATAAATTGACATAGAGGATGCAATCCCGTTTATATGTATTAAAGAGTAAGGGCCCAATCCTATCTAGCTTTCCAGTGCTTATACAGCCTCATTGCAGTCTGCGGTAAGGGAACAAATGTTTCCTTGCCTTCAGGAGGTCTGCGTGACTGCTCCCCCACTATAGGATGCAGCGCGTGCCCCATTGTCACAGCAGCATCAGTGCGGGCAAGTTGGATAGGATTAGGCCTTAAGGGCCTTTGCCCCTGTAGGACTTACTTTTGAGTACAATGCATAGAATAGGGCCAGTAATTTGACCTCCCTCTCACAGCCAGAGAGAAGACCCAGCCCGTATTTGATTGCCTTTTAGGATCAATGCATTAGTTGTCAGCAGTGAGCTAAAAATGCTACAAGTTTTTCAAGGAGACCCTGATGGATCACAGTGCTAGCACTGTTTAGGTTGTGTTGAAATGTTAAAATATATTATTACTGAGAAGGAAGTCTTTTGAAGTATTATGTTATCATGTTCTAGATGGCAAATTTTTCCAAGAAAAGGTCCAATCAATCATGTATCTGAGAAATTCCAGCAGCGGTGGAAAATCTGTTGACAGTCCAGCATTAACAATTACAAGTCCAACTGGATTTTCTTCTGCACATCAAGAAGGTGAGTCATCAGTGCATGTTCTTAACATTCTAGCTGGTTTTGTCATTGACTGACAGCAAGATTGAAGGTTCCCAAACTGAATAGCAGAAATGTGAGCAGAGAAATATGTGCTGATTCAAGTTGGCACATACATTTGTGGTGGTGAAGTAATTGTACTGCTTTTAGCTTAAGGAAGAAGGGCTTGAATAGGTAAAGTCTTCACTGCTACAGCTGGCTTTCTAATTACCCCCTTCCAGTGCTTGAGTTGCAGGAGAGGTGGCAGAGAGAGCTCAACCATCTTTCCTTTTGTGATGGGCCCCCCTCTGGTACTCTGTGTGCACATGCATGTATGCGTGTGAGGTTTTTTAAGGCTATAGCAGGGGTTAAGGTTTAGATAACCCAGGCAGCCCAATCCTGCACTGCCCGACTGCTCATATGAGCAGTGGTAGCCAAGCAGCTCCTGCTGCAACCTGCAGCAGCCAGGCAACTACCGAAGGCTCCACAGGAGAAGTTTGTCCCCTTCTCCCACTGTACAGGTGCAGAATGGGCTATATGTCTTCTTGCCTCTGTGCCGGCTACTTTGCCCCACCCCTTACCCTGCCCAGGAATGCCCTCCTGCCCCACCCAAAAAAAACCCCGCAACGCTAGCAACCGATGCACTCACTCGCCTGGCGGTGCGAGGCCAGTGTTGGGCTGGTGTTCGCTAAGGCCCAATACAATTGAGCCCTGATTCAGGAAATGGGGCTTGTAGATTTCGTAAGGAGATCCCTCTACCACATTCCCATAATTGTGTGCTCTGGTGGCTCTAGTGTTGTCAAAAGCAAGGTCCTCTGGGCCAAAGTTCTCACTAATGTCTAGCATGAGATGGAGCTGGAAGCAACCTACCAGGAAATGTAAGAACTGCTATACGGTATCCCTCTGAGATCACAAGATTCTTTGCCCCTGTGACAACTTTACAAGTGTGAAGGAGGATAGTAGATGAGGCTTGTATATGACTGTCATCGTGACAGTATGCATGTGTCAACTTGGGAAACTTGGAGGGCTAAGATTCTTGGCCCTCTAAACTTGGAGGGCTTCCTTTTCTTGCCTTTGAAATGTCGTGGACACGGTCCTGGAACAGTTTGTAATTAGCACTTCTGAAATATTCATGAAATCTCTGGGTGTTGCTTGCCTAGTGGATTGAAGCATGACCAGAAAGACTCAGGTGACTTGTCTTGCACTTGGAGGCATGTTATGAAATGCCGTCCTTGTATGAACACTTGCTTGCTAAACCAATTAACAGTCTATTTTTAGTTGAAATTAATTATGGTTCAATAGAACCCTTCCTTGCTGAAGAAATATTCTTTAGCAGCTTGTCACAGGTAAATGTTATGAACCTAAAGCCTTCCCTAAGATGGGGGGTGCACATGGGGGGGGTGTTTGCTTTTTTTGGAAGCTTTTGTAAAGGCCCTGATTGCATCCAAATAACATGATGGACAAAATGGAGTTTCAATACTTTATTGTACTCATGGATGGAAAAAGGTTTTGTGTGTAGAAACAGGGAGGAAGGAAGGTGCTTAACCTTGTCCTTGCCTGCTATTTCTCTGCTGCAAATTGCTCCCCCCCCCATGTGATTTCTCCTCCAGGGTTCAAAATGTCTGTTTTACCTGATTTTTGGGACCATGTAGTGGGAACCACTTGGGGATGATTTGGGATACAAAAAGGTTAGCGCCACCTTCCCACCATATGGCTGCTAAAAATTCCCTCTTGTGCCAGCTCTTTAAAAATAAAACAGCATTGAATGCTGCTACATGTGCGTGGGCTGCACACAGCTGGCCCTTAATCTAGACACAATGATTGGCAAAAGACCATAGAAACAAAGGGAAGCAAAGGCTCCCCTTTCCCTGTTTTCTAACTGCTGTGATCGTTGAGGCTTATGTGTTGTCTCCCCAGTGCTGCTTCCTTGGTAAGGAGCCAATGGCAGGCTTGAAAACAAAGCTGTCACAGAAGACCACCTTTTCCTCAGAGTAGTGGATACCAAAGAGTTGGCAGGGACTGCCGCCCTGTGTTGATTTTAAAGATATAGTAATTAATTCTGCCTTTCCCACATTTGTAAGCGACTGAGCAGAAAAGGTGGCTCTTCAAGCTATGTTGTCCACATCAAGCTCATGTTTGTGATGGATAACCTAGATCTTGATCATGATTTTGGGAGGAAAGTGAAGTATCTGTTTCTAGTAAATTGCAGCGGAAAGCATGCTGCAAATCCTTGTGCCATCCTTCTCTCCAATGGAAATAGTTTAATTTTATTTTTATCTCATCATTTTTCAAAGTAGGTCAAGCTTCATTCTCCTCCCCCCCCCCGACACTTTTTATCCTCAAAACTGCTAAGGGCACTAGATTTGGTTGAGAGATGGTAACTGGCCCAAGATCTCAAAGTGCCTCCCCAGTCAATCACCCCAGTGTTCCAGTCAAATACCTTCACCATTACCCCATTCTGTCGCTCCAGGTATGGTCCCTCTTTCCCCTAGCACATGGTTTTGACTGGGAAATGAATGCACTCAAAGTGAGACTTGGTCATCTTGGCCAACAAGCCTGAGCCAAATGGCACCCTGTGGGTCTCAGTTATCATATAACCTCAGCTGTACTTTAAAGAGGCAAGCTTAATACAGTTCCTCCTAATTTACGACGGGAGCCACTTTGATCCATTTGACATTCATTTCAGCTAAAATGAGTGGGGAAATGATTTTGAAGTGTTTAGGGATGTTACAGGATTACTTGCTGCCAAGGAAAAAGAGTAAAGCTGAAGGAATGTAAGTGAACTTAACCATGGACGGTGTTGGAAGAGTCTTGGATTTTCTCTAGATGGAATTCGACAGACCCAGCGTAGAAGCATTGAGAGTAGATGGTATGTTACTTTAATAGCAGTTGTAATGATAGACTGATTTAAGAATTTGTGAAAATCATTTGCTATGGTTGCCTTTCTTAGGACACGAGTCTTCTGAAGTAAGCAAACAGGAGACAACAGTTGCTCAGGCACCTGAACGGCACTGTAAGAGTTTACCTACATCGCCTACTTCATCTCCGCCAGCGTCTCAAAAACGGTTAAGTGGGAGTGTGGGTAGGAGTGTTGAGAACTTGCAAGTAGTTACCACTGAAGTTGAGCCACTGAAGAAAAAAAAATCGGTGAAGGGCTCTGAGGTCTTTAAACGGGTGCAGGAGGAGCATTTGATCAGCAGTTGTGAGTCTGCCAAAACAGTCGTTGGTTTGGAAGAGTTCAGTTCCACCGAGACATTTGAAATACCAAAAGATGAGGTGGAAGTATTGGACAAGATCTCCGAGAATCAAGAAGCAAATGCAGAAGTGAAACCTGGTGAAGATGGTGCTGCTCCTCCTGAATCGTCTCTGAAGCGTCCTGACAACCTGAAGGGGTTGTCTCCCTTTCAAAAAAGCCATGGAAATTTTGCAGGCTTGGGATTAGCCTTTTCTGCTCAAAGTGGATCTGCTATTGCTCGTTGGCCGAGCCTGGCTGATAAAGGTGTGCCTTCAGAAGACTGGGAAAATCTCACCTTTTCTTCAGCCGGTGAACGAGGTGCTCAGAAATCTGAAAGCACTCCAGATGGGTATGTAGCTGTGCAAGTTCTTAATTGCAGTAGCAGCATTCAGGCATCAGTCCTCTCAATGTGCACTTTTACTCTTCGAAGTCTCACATCTCTAGGTCAATGTGGGATTTATTTTGCAAGCAGTGTTTTTTTTTCCTCTTTTGAAAGTTACTTGGTAGATTGTGTTTTAATGTTCTCAGATTTTCCCCCCCTCTTTTGCTTCATATGGTCTGCTCTCATACATGCAGTCACAAAGAGAACCTATTGTGTTTAACTGGTATTTCTACAATTGCCAGAAAAATTTCTGGAGCCATTGCAGTACAGAAACAACTACATAATCTATCCTTAGTTCCATCTGTATTTATTTTCTCCTGCCTCATGAGATATGCATTCTCATTTTCTCCTGCCTCATGAGATATGCATGTGACTTCAAACCAAAAAGGACTGTGGGAAGTTTTTTTAGTCCAGGACATGTATTTAAAAGTTAAACAAATCATCACGCTGCTAGCTTAGCAGAGACATCTAAATGTTGTTGCAGTAAAGCATGATCTCTGAGCATTTACTGGATGAAAGTAAAATTATTAGTGGGGGTATGGTGGACCTGCAAAACTGGAATGAAGACGTGGAGTTGGGGTTAGAAGTACGGGAAACAATCTTTTATCAGAAAACTCTTTTTATTGTTGGCTATTCCTCTTCCCTCCCTCCCCCAAAAAAATCCTGGCTGTTGATGCCCCTCCTACTGCTCAGTGAAAGAAATCTTGAACAGCCTAGTAATAAACTCTCTTCTCTCCTGTTAGTTCAACAGAAGACTCTCTTGTGCTCATATGCTGTGGCCTCTATCAGCTCTTACGTGGAGTGCTGCTCATTTTGCCAGATGCCATGCTTCAGGATGTGATGGACAAGCTTATTCAGCCAGATGTTCTAATAGTTCTTGTCAACCATCCATCTGCTCTCATACAACAAGGAGTCATAAAAGTAGGAAAAAGTGTGTCTGTGTCTGTGCCCGATATAGAAATCTGATATAGAAATTTGCATCCTAGATAAAATGTGTGAATGATCATACTACTTGCAGATATAACTTCCACTTTTCAATAGACTTTGTCCTCATGATCTTTTCTTGAACCAAATAGAAATATTAGGGCTGTATTTAACTCTCCCTTTTTAAAAAAATTGTTCTTTAAACCAGTGTTTCCAAACTGTGTGTTGGGACCCACTAGGTGGGTCATGAGCCAATTTCAGGTGGGTCCCATAGCACCTAGCGCAGCCATAATTGAAAATATGGGAAGATGGGGCACTGGAAAGGGGTAGGGTTGAGTTGTTATTTTGCTTGTATCAAGGTTGTAAATATGCTTTTTTCATTCTGATTCACTTTGCTGTTGGAGAATGACTTAGAAATAACCAAATTTATTGCTGCATTTTAAGGAAAGCAGTAGGCTCTGATGTGCCCATGATGGCACTTCCTGCCATAACATCACTTCCAGTGGGTCCTGGACAGATTGTCATTCTAAAAAGTGGGTCCTGGTGCTAAAACGTTAAACCACTGCTTTGAACAGTTTAAAGAGAATAGAATACAATTGTTTAATGGTAGACCAAGTTCATGTGATTGCAGAAAAGTTGTATTGCAAACCAACCCTCTCATTAATAGTAATGAATCTAGCATTTCCAGGGGTGAGGTGATTCCTTTCTGTATCTCATACAGAAAGGTGATTCCTTTCTGTATGAGAAAGCTAATAAGGCAGTTACAGATGATGTACCAAGAAAAAAGGCGTACAACTAATTTTTTTTTTATGTGTTAAATTCTGACTCATTCTTCTTTTCTTCCCCAGCTTTTGGATACATATTTCAGCAGAGCAACCAGGGAGCAAAAGGAAAAATTCTTGAAGAATCGAGGTTTTTCTTTGTTGGCTAACCAGCTGTATCTTCACCAAGGCACTCGGGAACTTATGGAATGCTTTATGGAAATGCTGTTTGGACGATCGGTTGGCCTTGATGAAGAGTAACTTCTGTTATGTTTTCCCCCTCCTTGATCTTCAGATACATTTGTTTTTAGCTAACACAATGACAGTATTCTATTGGCAAATATAAATTGTTTGCTGTCCTCTGTCCAGGAAGAACCTTTTAAATTGAATCAATTCATGCTGTAAACTGTTCTTTTAGTTACTTTACTGGTCTTCCAAAAAATTATGTATTGATTTTTTATTTATTTTTTTGGCCTCTGAAGATGCACTCATTGCATCTGATACACTGATGGTTATTGGCTCACCCCAGAATAAATTCTCTTAAATTGATATGAATCATGGTAGTGTATTAGAATATAAGATCCTGTGATGGTTGAGGGGAGGGGGCCCTGCACATAGGATTTTACTTTCACCCCCCCCCCCATTTTTTTTTAATTTGCTATGGCTATAGCAGTGCTTCTCAAACTGGGACCCACTTTTTAGAATGACAATCTGTCTGGGACCACTGGAACTGAAGTCATGGCTGGAAGTGCCATCATTGTCATACCACAGCCTGCTGCATTCCTAAGAATTCCAAAATGGCAGCCATTTTCCAATAATAAAGTGAATTATGAAAAGGAAAGGGAAAGTGAGCCATTTAATTTCATTATTATTATTTGCCTGTAAACCGCTTTGTGAACTTGTGTTGAAAAGTGGTATAAAAATACTATTGATTGATTGATTGATTGAATTAGAAAAGGGAAAAAGCCTATTTACAACAAGCAAAATAGCCACACAGCCCTCCCCTTTTCCAGTTTCCCACCTTCCCAGATTTTCAATTATGGCTGCACAAGATGCTGCGAGACCCACCGGAAATTGGTTCATGACCCATCTAGTATGTCTCAACTCCACAGTTTGAGAAGCACTGGGCTGTACTATAACTGTATTAATATTACGGCACATGAACTTGTGAATCCACACTCCCATCTTAAGTACAGCATCCTCTCTCTCTCTCTCTCTCTCTCTCTCTCTGTGTGTGTGTGTGTGTGTGTGTGTGTGTGTGTGTGTGTGTGTGTGTGAGATCTATTTAACAACATGTTACAGATTCCTGTGTTTGTTTTTTTATAGCTTTGATCTTGAAGATGTGAAAAGTGCTGGCCTTTTTCAAAAGTGGTGCATGATTCCTGTTTTGGGGCTTATAGAGAATTCTCTCTATGACAGCATCTTGCTGCATAATTCTTTGTGTTTCCTGCTGCAAATCATAAATTCCTGCTCTAAGATGGCAGACATGTTGCTAGATAATGGCTTGCTGTATGTACTGTGTAATACTTTAGCAGCTCTCAATGGATTAGAAGCCAAGTAAGTAGTGTGTTTATATGTATAATTTTAGAATGGGTAGAGAAGCTCTAGACCACGAGGTGAGGGGGAGTGTAGCCATTGCTCAGTGGTAGAATGCATGCTTTGCAGTACAGAATGTTGCAGGTTCCATCCCTGGCATCTTAGGTAGAAAGTCCCCCATCTGAAAGCCTGGAGAGACACCACAAGTCAGCCATGCCTGTACTGAGCTACATGGACCAATGAACTGGCTCAGTGTAAGGCAGGTTTCTATTACTCTTGGTCCAGAGTTCTCAAGTGGGAGGCTGGTTTACCTAGGAAGGAAGGGAGGAACTTCTAGAGAAGTCTGTCAGAGAGAAGCTTCTAGCCTAAACTTACCTCTGAAGTTGTCACTCTTTAATGATTTTCATTTAGAGAATTTTCAATAAAATTGTTCTTTATTCCATGGTGTCCATATTGTTTAGTTTTGAATTCCATATTGTTTCAGTTCAAATATTGCCACTATATTTTATGGATTCTTCCCAGGACATTTACAAACTATACTAGATGTATAAATCAACAGGTGGAGGGAATATAAGTGGGGCGTGTTGGACAGGTGGTTCATAGAGCATTGGGTATCACTTTTAATTTCCTTTTATAAAAATATGGAATTAATTTCCTCCACAGCATCCTCTCAGATGACTATAGGCTTCTTGTGTGCGATATACAGCAGTTGCTTATAGCCGTGACTATCCATGCTTGCAGCAGCTCGGGTTCCCAGTATTTTAGGATTATTGAAGATCTCATGGTGTTACTTGGATACCTTCAAAAGAGCAAGAATGAAAGAACACAGAGTAAGTCCCAGGTTCCTGTCCAAGTTCCTTGATTATATTTATTTTATTTATTTATTAATCGATTTTTACCCCGCCTTTTGTGCCCGAAGGCACCCAAGGCGGCATTACAAAATATATATTAAAAATACAACATAACAATTAACATTAAAAACAGTTAAAACAGTATTAAACAACAATAGCAAAAAATAAAAACCACAAACAATTTAAAAACAGTTTAAAAAAAACAAAACAAAACAAAAAACAAACCCCGTGATTATAGCACGTGTTAGAGGGTATATTTCCCTGCCAACAAAGGTTCACATAGTCAAAGCTATGGTTTTCCCAGTAGCAATGTATGGATGTAAGAGCTGGACCATAAGAAAGGCAGAGCGCCGAAGAATAGATGCTTTTGAATTATCGTGTTGGAGAAGACTCTTGAGAGTCTCCTGGACTGCAAGGAGATCCAATCGGTCAATCCTACAGGAAGTCAAGCCTGATTGCCCCCTGGAAGGACAAATCCTGAAGCTGAAGCTCAAATCCCTCAAATGGCCACCTCATGAGGAGAGAAGACTCTTTAGAAACAACTGGGAAAATGCTGGGAAAGATGGAAGGCAAAAGGAGAAGGGGGCAGCAGAGGATGAGATGGTTAGATAGTGTCACTGAAGCGATGAACATGAAATTGGGCGACCTCTGGAACCTAGTGGAGGACAGGGAGGCCTGGCATGCTGTGGTCCATGGGGTCGCAAAGAGTCGGACACGACTTAGCGATTGAACAACAGAGGGTGTATTTGGCAGTATTGTTTCTATTTCACTGTCTTTAAAATAGTGGCATGAATAACCAAGGATTTATTCTAGTGTTAAGACTGGATAACTCAGGGCGCAATCCTAAAATGGAGTTAGGCCGGCCTCAGTCACTTGTGCTGGCCCAGGAGTGTAGCAAACACATCGTAAAGTATGTTTGGACTACTCGCAGAGTCAGGGAGGATGGTGCACATCTGTTTGCCGGCCTCCCTGGCTTCAAGAATGGTGCAGATGTGTTTTACAGTGCTCTTGCGACATTCCTGGGCCGACCCAAGGGACTTGGGCCAGCCTAACTCCAGGTTAGGATTGCGCCCTTATTGTACCTGTTTTGACCTGCAAAATGGTTTAGGTCTGGGGTATGTGAAGGCCTCACCATATATATCTCCTCAATGAAGACCCTCAGGTGAGGTCGTCCTCTGTATGCCTCCAGCTGTTCAGTATCTGGTTACCAGTGTCTGCCTCCAGCTGTGCAGTGTCTGAGAAGGTAGTGCCAGTGCCCAGCTATGGAACCCTCTTTCCCAGGCATACCTGACTGATGGTGGAGTTTGTTTTCTAGGCCAGTGGTCTTCAACAAGTACTTAGAAGGAGCTCACAATCTACTGTGGGAAGTGGCAATGTTGCTATCATCATTTTGTTTTCACAGAATCAGAGTTGGAGGGTGTCTTAGAGGCCGTCTAGTCTAACCTCTTGAGATTTACAAAATAGGGGTCCTAATTTTGTAAATTCCACCAGAGGTTTTGACTTTGGAGAGCGTACTTAGGTCAAGCCCTCCTGTCTTCAGCAGGCCCCTTGCTCACCCTTCCATCTGCCTGCTCTCCCCTCCCACGGCACTCCCTCTGCAGTGCCTTCCATTGCATTGTGTTTCTCTCCATCTGCCTTTCAAAATTGAATTGTACACTGTTGCCATGTCACATAATGCCCCTCTTCTTCTTTCACTTGGCCTGGAAGAAAAGAAGGGCCAAATGACGTAGTAGAAACATTTGCTGATTGGCTGCTATTGAGTGAGAAGGGAAGGGGAATCCTGGTTGCCCACTCACCTACTGGGTTCTTCAATGTGGGTCCCATGTTGTAGGTTTGGGGTTGAAGTGGGTCATGGGTCTTGACAAGTTGAAGACAACTTGGGCTGTTATGTACCAAGCACAATCTGTCTTGTTGATGTGTACTTTTAATGCTATCTGGTTTTAATGCTGCTGCAGTCGTGTTGTCGGTTTACACTGCTGTTTTTAATTATATTGTCTTTTTAATTTTTGATAAAGATTCCTTTTCAAGTGCACAGGCAGAACATTTTTAGAATAAAGTATGGACCTTTTGCATTCATGATTAGTCAGTGCAATATTAAAGTTATGCTGCTGTTTGGCTGAATAATAATTTGCCTCATGTGTATAGGAAGTATTTTAAGTCTTATATTGAAGTCAGGCTCTTAAGTGGTCTGAAGATTTGTGGAAAGGCAGTGAGTTCTGGAAGACTCTTCTGAAGTCTTGGCTGCATACACCATTCTAGTTATTTATGTGGCTGTACTGAAGTAGATTTTTGAATTGCTGCATCCCTGGAATAGTTTGGAAATGAAGCTTGTTTGTTCATTTGATTCCTGTTGTTTTCAGGTATGGCAGTTGCTTTGCAATTCAAAGTCCTACTGGCAGCTATTGAGTTCATAAAAACTGCAGCAAATCAAGACTCAGATGATCTCAGCAGTTCATTCCATGTGCCAGTCTCGCATCATCAGGCTATATTTCAAAAACGTCAGAGTATTGCTGGTGAGTAAGAAAAGTCTAGCACAGTTTTGTGAAATTGTGTTGCTACCACTGACCATTATTTGTAATGAAGCTTGTTCTCTTGTTCTTAGTGGTGTCACTTAAATATATTTGGTGGCTTACCTGGGATTTGAACATAGGTCTCGACATTCTAATCAAACACTGCTCTGACTATCCTTTTAAAAACCATGAGGCTATTTTTAAAATGTATGACCCCCTTGAATGCTGGTTGCCTATTATCGGCCTTGTTTAAAATAGCCTCCTGTTCTTTCAGTGTGGAAGCTGTACACTTAGAGGTCTCCACCTGTGATGATGCAGGGCCTGACAGGTCAAGCTCCCATTTTTGGTTGGGAAGCAAACAAATGTAAATGGCTTTAAGAAATAAGAGCCCTTAATCAGACATTGCTGCACCTGATAGAGACATCATGTTCCCTCCCACCCCAAATCAGCCTTTCCTCCTAGGGCACAGTGCAGCGAGGTGTGTGTGTTATCCAGATAATAATATCAGCAGGGACAAAAGGTTAAAGCCCTTCCTCCCACTACACTATAGCCCTGATTCAGATTGGAGGCAATTGTGACTGGCTGGTTTTTTACACTCTTTATATTTTAGGATCCACGGGGCTTGTTTTAAATTTTAATTATTTTAATGTTGTTTTTAATTATTGTTTTTAATTGTAAATTGTGATTTTATTGTATTTTATTGTTGTAAGCCGCCTTGGGTGCCCATGGGGCAGAAAGGCAGGATATAAATTTATTATTATTATTATTATTATTATTATTATTATTATTATTATTATTATT
>JAJKFI010000018.1:12175399-12187939 GCA_029204185.1 Lerista edwardsae | reverse complement strand
ATGCCAGTTTCTACCAGTTCTGGACTGTGAGATGTGAAACTGCAACAAGTCCTTGGAGTTCAGGCACATAGATGTTTCAGTGTGTGTAGTGAACTTTTTATTAAAAACATCCAAATTTTTCTTTGTAAATATTTCAGAAGTAGCCTTCTTGAAAACATTTTGAAAACACAGATCTATAAAAAATGCAATCTTAAATGTTCACAGATTTTTGTTTCTGTGTTCAGGGACTAGAACCTCTAGTCATGACTTTGTTTTTATGGGCTGCTTTGTATAAATTGATTCATAAATCAGTCTCAAACGCCTGTGGACATTTTGAATGCTGTGTGGTTAAAATATGCCTTAAAAATAAAATTATGACCAAACTCTCAGTTTAGAACTTTGTCAAGCATGTCAAAGAAATGTTTCTAAACTTTAATTTTTAAAAAATGGCTAATAAAACAAAATATGCTGCATTTTTTCAGAGTTTTCATGGGGAAACTGAACCAGCATCATTTTCGTGGACATATGAAGAAATCAAAGAAGTTCACAAGCGTTGGTGGCAATTAAGAGACAATGCTGTGGAAATATTTTTAACGAATGGCAGAACTTTACTTTTAGCTTTTGACAACACAAAGGTAAATGTTCGTGTTTGAATACAGATAGATCCTCAGTTAGGGACATCCCAGCTTTAAGGACACTGTGTTGAGCTTCCACCCTGGTGCGGTCTGTCCACTCCAAATTTCTGCACAGGTGCAAAAGGCTGATTTGTGAGGGGAGAGAGACATTGGTTTTGGGGACCAAGAGAGATACTGTATTTTGGAGATGCAAAAGTAGTGAGTAAAGAAGGGCCAGTACAGTGCTTAATAGAACTGTACTCATGTTCCTTTTCAACCAATACAAATGCAAATTCACACAAAAATTGATATAGTAGTTGGCATACAAACATGCAGCTTCGATTTCAATCCTCTGTAAAGGAATTGGATGACTACATGTTTTGGCAGTCTTGAGATTATTGATATTGTTTGAAGGATGTCGTTTAAAAATAGCATGAGAAATTGCATGTGTCCATGTGAAACTAATTTTTACCAAGACATGAATGGAGCGTGTAGATACATGTGTGTAGAGTGCTGAAACATACAAATTTATTTGAGTGCGGAAAATTTAGCATGCTTTGGGAGACTATATCATTTATGTTTGGTAAAATCAACCTGTTTTGATCCTTTTTAGGTGCGTGATGATGTGTACCACAACATCCTAACAAACAACCTTCCTAATCTGTTGGAGTATGGCAACATTACTGCATTAACTCACCTGTGGTACACAGGACAGATCACTAACTTTGAATACCTCACTCATTTAAACAAACATGCTGGCCGTTCCTTCAACGATCTTATGCAGTATCCAGTTTTTCCCTTTATACTTTCTGACTATACCAGTGAAACACTGGACCTAAATGATCCATCTGTTTATAGGTAATGAGCAGTGCCATCTAACTGTAAAGATTATTTATTTTTATCAGATCTTGTCAATTCAAACTGTATTCATCTTCACAGTGTCAGCAGTCTGTGAAAATGACAAGTCTCTAATATTTGTGTGATTTCAGAAATTTGGTCAAACCAATAGCTGTACAGTCAAAAGAAAAGGAAGATCGTTATGTGGATACATATAAGGTATTAAAATATTTTTACCCTTCTTGTTTAGTGCCAAATTGGTGTGGAAGTTCTATTTAAGTCTCTCAAGGTCACCTTACATTCTGCAAGCCTGTAAAACACTTTTCTGGCCGCTAATTCAAATGAGTGATGGGAAAACAGAATACTCATAACCAAACATTGCCTCTCATGCCGGTTTCTTTTAAGAAGCAATTGTGTGTATCTTATCCACTAACACCAGAGGCACTTGAATGGTCATGAGGAACACTTTCCTTAGCTGCCACTATTCATCCTCCCAACCTGTCGGAGGGCCCAATCCTATCCACCTTTCCAGCACCAGTGCAGCTGCAATGCAGCCCTGAGGTAAGGGGATATATGCTCCCTTACCTTGGGAAGGCCTCTGTAACAGCACCCCCCCCCCACTGCAGAATGCAGCGCATGCCCCATTGGCATGGCTGCATTAGTGCTGGAATGTTGGATAGGATTGGGCCCTGAAGATCTTTGATCCAGTCAGTCCCAAAAAGCGTTTATCTTGTACTAAGGAGGCTGCAAGGAGGTTGTGGTTGCTCAGCTTTGGGTAAAATACCTTAACCAAGTTAGGATACACTCAGTGACTAGATTTGCGCCACATAACTGAGTGGGTTTAAAGAAGAACAACTATTAATCACCCCCATTCCTTTTAATATAGTTTATTTGTGTTGAGCAGTGGTTCTCAAATATTTTAGCCTTGGGACCCACTTTTTAGAATGACAATCTGGGACCCACTGGAAGTGATGCCATGGCTGTGCCATCATTGTGCCATGAGAGTGCAGTTTCTCAGGCACTGCTGCTTTCCTGAGAATGCAGCAAGAAGTTGGGTTATTTCTCAGCCATTTCCTAATAGCAAAGTGAATCAGAAAGCGAAAAAGCCTATTTACAACCTTGAGACAAAGGTTTTTTTGCCCTTTCAACAACATCGTCCTTTCCAGCATCCCATCAACATCGTCCTTTCCAGCATCCCATCTTCCCATATTTTCAATATGGCTGCTCTAGGTGCTGCGCAACCCACCTGAAATTGGCTTGTGACCACCCATTGGTGGGTCCCAACCCACAGTTTGGGAACCACTGGTCTTGAGCAGGGGAATCCAAACTCCAGCCCGCAGGCTGGATCCAGTGCCTCCTGAACCCTTTCTTCAAGTGAACGGCACCTGCCGTTCCACTTGGGGGAAGGTGAAGACCCCGACTACAGCCCCCAGGAGTCTTCACAGCAAGCTGCGCCTGCACAGAACCCAGCACACTGGGCATGCTGGGGTGGTTGACACCAGAAGTGGCTCACCTCGAAGACCCCTGAAAGCTGTAGTTGGGGTCTTCGCAGTCGTCCCAGGCAGAATAGCAGATGCCACTTGCACCGGGAACAATTTTCGGTGGTGCAGCAATCTCCAGTTTGGAGTCTGCTGGTCTAGAGTCTATAGGCTCCAATTATCACGAAGGCCGGAGACTATAAGTACTGAATAATCATTGCCTCTTCATTGAAAAGAATCCACTGTACTATATACAGAAGGGAGTATACAGTACAGTAGCTTAGGTAACACAATTGAAAGCTGGTCTGTATAGCATGTCTGGCAACCTTGAAGACATGGCAATCTTCATGTCTTGAAGGTAGAGAAGTAGTTTGGGAAACAGTTTTGAGCCCACAAAAAAGTGGGTGGAGGAAAAAACCCAAAACTCAGATAAGTGAAGTTGGAGTTTGAATACATGCAGTTGCCTGTGCCTTGAAATTTGCCCTAACAGATATGAGTTTTCTGGCGGTGTTAATCCTGAATCGTTAAGAAACTGCTTTTTAATTTGAACAAATGAAATCACATTAACTGGACTCTTCATAAAGTCATGGTGTGCCTTTTTAGTGGGTTATTTCTTGAATGGCAAAAAAAAAAAATAATAAATCCCACATTCAAATAATTATAGGGTCTCCCAGCACAGTCAGTACTTTCTCACAAGAGTGATCGGTGAAGGGAGGAGCAAACCTGAAACACACTGCTAAGCCTAGGAGGAAGCATCACCTGAAAAGAATGTGGCAGACACTCATTAAAACTCAATGTGGTGAATTGGCTCATTCTGTTACCAATAAGGGCAATATCAATCCTTGTTACAGTACCTAGAGGAAGAATACCGTAAAGGGGCTCGAGAAGATGACCCGATGCCACCTGTACAGCCTTATCACTACGGCTCTCATTACTCCAATAGTGGGACAGTACTTCACTTTCTGGTTAGAATGCCTCCTTTTACAAAGATGTTTTTAGCCTATCAAGGTAAGAGCACCCATATTGAAAACTGTGATTTTTATAAATCCATATGTGTATGAACTTCTAAAGTGATCAGTTGGCTAGCTATGAAGCAAAGAGTAAGCAAATTAAGCATGGTTTTGGTCTGTGGAATTTGCTCAGTGTGTATATAAAATTGTGCATGGTATGAATAAAGAGTGTCCACTATATAATAACAGCTATATATTGCCAAGAGCAATAGTCATATGTTGCCTTTCTGAGCTGAGCAAATTTCCTGTTTTTTTATAACTGATGAACAAGTGCAGTTAGAATGACACGTTCATCTCTGCAACGTAACTGAATTCATTTGCTTTATTTTGTAGATCAGAGTTTTGATATTCCAGACAGAACTTTTCACTCTACAAACACAACTTGGCGTCTTTCGTCATACGAATCTATGACTGATGTAAAGGAGCTCATCCCAGAATTTTTCTATCTTCCTGAGTTTTTGGTTAACCGAGAAGGTATATTGAGAAATCCACTGTAAAAAACAACAAACTACATATTTATTTGATTACAGAGGTGGACATAAACAGTAAAGAAACTATTGGTGTGGGGAGGCTTTACAAACCGTTCCAATTTTTGCCATAACAGATATGTTTACATTTGCAAACTTAATAGGCAGAAAAAGAACATGTGTTTCCAAACCAACAAAGAGTTTTGTGGCACTTAAGGACTAACCTACTTATTATAATATATGACAGTGACACACATGTCATTGATGACACACCACAATGTTTGGGGTGACACACCAGCATTCACCAATGCCTAACAAAAACTGAGTTTGCTGTACTCATTTTTCAGTTTATTTTATTTATTTATTAGATTTATATACCACTTTTCTAAAATCCAAAGCGTTAAAGTTAAAAACCATTTAAAATAACATATTAAAAATTAAATCAATTAAAACACATTAAAATGATAACCATAAAAAGAGCAGAACATCCCAAATATAAAAACAGCATAAAATTAATAAAAGGTAAAGGTAAAGGTTTCCCCACGACCGAATGGTCTAGTCGTGACCGACTGTAGGGGGCGGTGCTCATCTCCGTTTCAAAGCCTGTGAGCCGGCGTTTTTGTCCGATCATGGTGGCCAGCATGATTCTACGCCGTAGCGCACGGAACGCCGTTACCTTCCCACCAAAGTGGTCCCTATTTATCTACTTGCATTTTAGGTGCTTTCGAACTGCTAGGTTGGCAGGAGCTGGGACAAGCAACGGGAGCTCACTCCGTCACGCAGTCTCGAACTCCCAACCTTGCGGTTGAAAGCCCAGCGACAGCGGATTAACTCGCTGCGCCTAAATAGGTTTAAAAGTTTTCAAATTATCATTATCATTTTTTTAATTATCTGATGTTTCTTCATATAATACATAGCACCTTACATGATCGGGCTGTATTTTGTTTTTGTTTTTTAAAAGGTAAAGGTTTCCCCACGACCAAATGGTCTAGGCGTGACCGACTCTAGGGGGGCGGTGCTCATCTCCATTTCAAAGCCTGTAGAGCTGCCGTTTTTGTCCGAGGACAAGCTTCCATGGTCATGTGGCTGGCATGACTCTACGCCGTAGCGCACGGAACGCCGTTACCTTCCCACCGAAGTGGTCCCTATTTATCTACTTGCATTTAGGTGCTTTCAAACTGCTAGGTTGGCAGGAGCTGGGACAAGCGACTGGAGCTCACTCCGTTGCGCAGTCTTGCACTCCCAACCTTCCGGTCGAAAGCACAGCAACAGCGGATTAACCTGCTGCCCCGTGGTGGAATGGTGCATGGTGGTTGAATACCCTCTCCTTAAAATCAAGAACAGCTCCCTCTTTGGCAATCTGTCAGCAGGATCTTAAGACTTTTTTATTTAAAGAAGCTTATAGCTGCTGACATTCCAGCTGGCATTTTAAACTGCAACTACTAGGGGATCCATTGGGGCCTGTTCATTTTTAAATTGTTTTAATGTAAAGTTTTAATTGTTTATCCTATTTTTAATTATTTTTATCTGACTTTATTGTTTCTAATTTTAATATTGTGAGCCGCTTTGGGTACCCTAATATGGGGCAGAAAGGTGGAGTAGAAATCCAATAAATAAATAATAAATCACTGTTTCGTTTTTATAGGATTTGATTTTGGGGTACGTCAAAATGGGGAAAGAGTGAACAATGTCAACCTCCCACCATGGGCTCGGAATGATCCCCGGCTCTTTATCCTGATCCACCGTCAAGCTTTAGAGTCTGATCATGTTTCTCAGACAATCTGCCACTGGATTGATTTGGTGTTTGGGTATAAACAAAAGGGCAAGGCTTCAGTACAAGCTATCAATGTCTTTCATCCTGCTGTAAGTATCTTTTCATGAGTCACTATGTCATGGATACTGGGGGGGGGATGTTTTGAAGAAAGTGTTTTATGTGGCTTTCTTTCAAATATGTTGCCCCTTAGAATGGAGACTCAGGTCGCAATCCTAACCAACTTTACAGCACTGGGGAAAGGGCAATGCAGCTCTGCAACAAGGAAACAAACATTACTTTGAGGAGGCCTCTGTGACTGCCTCCCAACTGCAGGATGCAGCGCATGCCCCATTGGCTCAGCTATGTCAATGCTGGAAAGTTGGTTAGGATTACGCCCTCAGTTAGTTGTTCCTTCTAAGATGCGCAGTTGAGCTGCCATGCACCTCCCTATGGAGCTTGGCAACCCAGAAATCTGGTGATGGCATTATTGTCAAGCATCTGGAGGCGGTGTTGCAATGCTGCATTTTACAGGGAATGCTACTTTGGAGTTCAGTTTTGAAAGATGCACTTCCTCAAAGATCATTACTACAGCGTTAGTAATATAAACAGTAGAAAAATCTGATTTACTCAGGAAAAGCAAGAACGTGCACATTTCTTTCATTTATTTATAATATTTATGTATTACTTTTCCAAATTCCAGATCTAGTGTATAAAGAGCTTACAACTGAAATAGTACAATGATTAATAAATGAATGAAAACATCATTATATCAACCTACCAGGTGCTAAGAGCCCAAACACTTTTAATTGAAGCAAGTTATATTGTGTCACTTTTGCTGACTGCAAATTTTACATTCAGATTTAAAGCAGTTTCTTTCTAAAATGATGGCTAAACGTTCACTGGTTGTTCCGCAATGGAAATACAATAAGAATGGTTAACAATCAAATAAGATGGCCGTACTTTCTTGATCACAGGGGCAAAGGGGAGATAGCAATCTGTTGGTGACAAATCCTTTTTCATCTGTTGAGTTACCAAATAGTAGAAGTAAAAATAGGAGAGATGTTGTGTGCATTTACAAACAAGATCAGGAAACGAACAGTGGTTGGGAAAGGCATTCCCTTCTTGTTTTCTCTTCTAGGCTTTGGAACTGTCTACTTTTGTTTGTTCTGCATATTTTATTTTGGTCAAATTGAGAACTGAGACAAGGTTGCTTGTAAGAATAGTACTTTCCAGTCTGAAACCTTGGCCTTGGTCAAGTGCATCAGACTATGCAGTGAAAAATTCTTTTAAAAAAATAGAACTTTGTTTGGCTCACATTTTAGACATACTTTGGAATGGACGTGTCTGCTGTTGAGGATCCCGTTCAAAGACGAGCCCTAGAGACAATGATAAAAACATATGGACAAACCCCTCGCCAGCTCTTCCACACTGCACATGTCAGCAGACCAGGATCTAGGCTCCTTATGGAAGGAGAGCTCCCTGCTGCAATGGGTTTGTTGGTGCAGTTTGCTTTCAGAGAAACAAGGGAACATACTAAAGAGATTGTGTATCCGGTATGTTAGTATGAAGTTACTCCATGCCTTAACGTGTCTGTCAAGTGTGTTCTGCATTTATCTGCTTATTTATTTTAACCAAAGTCGTTAAGGAAACTGGCAGGAAATTTGTCTAAAGTGTCAAAGTACATGTAGAGATCTGAAATCACTTACAGCCCTTCGCTGTTGGTCAAACTGGATAGAAAAGTACATATGGATGTTCTTGATTATTCCTGCTGACCCCAGCCTCCACCTCCACAGATTGGATCATACCTTTTGCATGGAAGCCTATGCACACAGACTTGAATCATTTGTTCTTTGAACAGAATGGAGCTATTCCGCCTCTTCCTTCCCTCTGGAGGCACCAATGCCCCTAATGCGCTACTTCTAATAGGTGGCTCTCCGAGTCAAGCATGTAGCATGGGAGGTTGCAACAGGAAGAGCAAATTGGTGAAAATGGAGGGGGGGCTCTTGCATGATGAAAAGTGCTTTCTGCTTGCTCAGCAACACCTTTTGGATTCAACCCACACAGTCAGACCTGAATACACTCCTGGTTCAATTGGTGTGGAGTGACACTACTTGTTTTACTTCATGTCAGATGTTTGTCTCTTAGCTCAAACTTTTGTCATCTTCCTGTAACTACATGCATGCATGGCTTTACCATCTTTATTCTATACCCATTTCTTTCAATTTCAGGAGTCAAGTACTTTACTAAAATACCATATCAAAAACAATACTAAAACACAAGTAGATTATTTTCACTACAATTCCTGTATTAATAAAGCCAGTTAACTATTTTAAAAAATACTCATCGGAATAATTTGCTGTGATCTTTCTTTAGGAAACTCTTGTCAACACCTGATATGTTTTTTCTTCTCACCTTTCCTTTTGATATTTTAGAATCCTATCTATCACTGAGTGAAGTTAACTTTATCTGAGTGCCTGTTTAATCATCTATTTCAGATAACATTCAATGACATATTTAAAAGGCTTGAGTGCATTGAGATACATGTTTATGGACAATCATTTTATTTCTTTGTCTTCTAGAGTCCCTTGCCTTGGATTAAAGGCTTAAAATGGGGGGAATATGTAGGTTCCCCCAGTGCCCCAGATCCTGTTGTCTGCTTCAGCCAGCCCCATGGAGAAAGGTTTGGTTCCCTGCAAGCTCTGCCAACCAGAGCAATTTGTGGTCTGTCCCGAAAATTTTGTCTCCTGATGATATATAGCAAAGAGCAAGGTAAGGATGCTAGCTTTATCATGGGACTGCTAAGGTTGCTGTGATGGAATTTCATTGGATAACTTACTCTTGCCCACTGAAGTATGTGCTTTCAATGGTTTTATATGTTGCATTCTGTTATAACCTATGGAAATAAGCTGAATTAGTTCATGATTTCTGCAGAAGCACTAGAAAAAGAAATAATGAAGCCACCCTCTGTTAACTGTTCAGTTGTCTAGCTGAATATTATAGGTAATATAATATGAGACTTGATTAATGTATTACCTGAGTGGCATAATTGCTGTTCAGATCTGAGATTTCAGGGGAGCAGAACTATGTGGGAAGCAGTTTGTGTGAAGTGGCTCCCATATGAGTTGTACTAATTTTCAACAACTGAAGAACTATTCAAAATGAAGTGATAGTGCAGATGATTTAAAAAAACTGTTCTGGGAATTACAACATGCAGTTGGCTTTCTCCATGTTTGGGATTTCTGTTGTAATCATATTGCTCTGGTCATGTATAATTTGGTCCTAGATTAAAAACTGATTTAAACAGGAATAAACAACAGGGGGAGGAAACACTGAGCAACTTAAGGATTGTAAAGTTTCTATTTTATGATAAGGGTGATGTTTTGTTATATGGATACTCTGAAAACAAATTGTCCAAACTGACATTAAAAACAGTGATGTATGTTAGTGCTTTAAATGGGGTTGCAAAAGACACCTTTATTGCTTAAACATTTTAGCAACAACTTTGAAAGCGAAATACAAAATGTGGTATGTGCCTTTTGTTGTAGGTTAGTACAAGTTGAACTTTCTACTTAATATGAATCAGTTCTATCCTGAGATTTTGCGGAGCAGAGCTCTATCGGAGGTGGCTCCTGCTTCACGTAGATCAGAAGGAGCTTAGCACTCTTTCAAGGGTTCCTGCTGTGCAAGGAAGGACCCCTTGTGTGAGCACAACCCTCCTCTTTTTGCTTCTGGCAAAAGGTTCTAACTACAGAATTGTCCTCTGCAAAATCTTAGGATACAGCTCAGTGTCTTGGTGGCTGTTGTTGCAGGTGTTAGAAGCATGCACAGCACAGATATCCAATGGTCTGCCATTCTGAGTTGGGGTTATGCTGACAACATCTTGAGGTTAAAAAGCAAGCAAAGTGAACCTCCAGTTAACTTTATACAAAGCTCCCAGTTTCATCAGGTAAAACTTTCTAACTCTCTTCTCTTCCAAGTAACTGTGTAAGGAATATTATGACTGAAGCATTTGAAAGTTCATTGCAGCAAAAGCAATAGTCTGCTACCATTTTAGAACCAGCCTTATTGTGGTATAGGCTTTCATGGACTAGAGCCCACTTTGTCAGATGCATCAGATATTTTTGTTAGTTTGCAGATACAGGTGGACCCGCATTCCCTGCTTGTTCAACATCCATGGATTTGAAAACCCACTGATGTCAAACCCTCCCTCCAGGGCCCACCTGAACCCTCTGAACCTGACCAGAGCTGAGCTCAGGTCTAGAGAGCCTTTGGAGCCCCGCAGAGGCCATGAGCCAGGAACGGAATAATGAGGGCTCACTGTATATGCATAAAGATTTGTAAGCACCAAAACAAAGGCCTGGGCATCTTTTCATGGCTTTTTTTATTCCCCTGATTACAGTTTTTATCAGTGTATGATATGTGTGTGTATGCATGCATACATGCATGCATCAGTGGAATAAGTGGCATTCCACTGATGAAGTGGGCTCTAGTCCATGAATGTTTATCACAATAAAGTGCTTGTAGGTGCTACAAGACTTTTTCATTCATGCCCCAGTTTCCTGCTTCCTTCTGCCTAAAATGCAAACAAAGCTGCTGGCTCGGATGTAAATGATTTTCTGCTAGTAGCAAGAAAGAACATAAGAAGAGTCCTGCTGGATCAGACCAAAGGCCCATCTAGTCCAGCTTCCTGTATCTCACAGCGGCCCACCAGGTGCCCCAGGGAGGCATGAGACAACAAGATGCTTGCACTCCCTTGCCACTCCCCGGTACCAGTAGCCCTCCACCTTTGTAAGGAGGTTGCACAATCCATCATTGCCTATAGCCCACAATGGACCTTTCCTCCAGAAATCCGTCCAATCCCCTCTTAAAAGCATCAAGACCAGATGCCATCACCACCTCCTCTTCTTCTTCACAAGAAGAAGCACACTTGTGCAAGCCTGTCAAAAGATTATTGGCAGTTGTTGCCATGTTAGTACAGGTGAATTGGAAATTCAGAATAGTTAAGGTAATGGGCCCCAGATCCTGTGGGTCTAGTTACACAGGTGTGCAGCCTTGCACACATGGGCTTTCCATTTTCATGTTTGGACAGCAGCTTTCCCCTTGCTACTCTGGAAGCTTGTTCTGGCACCCCTTCAGATTTGACTTTACTTCCTGTGTTGCATAAGATAGATGCTTTCCAATTTGAAAGCAAGGAGTCCTGCTGCGCACAGGAATCATTTACGCGGAGAATTCCCACCCTCATTAACCACTTGTAGGTTTCTCTGTGGTTAAGAGAACTTTAACTATTGCATTCCCAAATCATTGATCAAACCAATACAAAATGTAAGAAGTTGTTTATGTTGAAAATTGTCTTTCTTTGTATTGCTTTTTAATTTTAACGAATAAAAATAAAAGAAAAAAACTAGATCATACATAAATACTTCATAAGACACAGAAAGAGCAAAGCAGTATATCCTACTTACATATAGCTTTCTTACTACCAAGTCAACATATCAAAATCAACAAAGTGTGACCCCGACAGCCCTTCTTATACTATCCAGTTAATTTCCCTAGTTACAGTTATTTTAACCTGTTTCCATTAATTCTATTCATCAAATCCACATGTCATTAAGTCATTCTGCTCCCCCATATACAAGAAGTCAATAAATGCTTTCCAATTGTTCATGCAAAGGTTTCCTCTTTAAGTAAAATTGTAAGTTTATCCATTTCTGCAAAGCCCAAAACTTTTATCCACCATTGTTCAACCGAGAATATTTCTGTATTTTTCCAGTATTGTGCATAAAGTATTCTTGCTGCACTTGTCATACATAAAAACAAAGTTTCAAATTTTTGGTCCAAGGAAATTTGTCTCTCATAAACAAGAAAATTTGTCTCGCTTTGAGCCAAACAGGAGATAAAGGTAATATTAGATACTATTTTAACATTTTCTCTTATGCAAGGTATCAAGTTGTGCCTGGGTACCAGACAGCTGTCAACTTTTCACAGGGAGTAAGTGTGGAGTCATCACGGCATATATGAACAGGTTCACTAGTAGTACGGTAAGCAAATAAGAAACCATCACTGTTTAAAAACCTGCCTATGTAGCTTTCTGTTGATTTTCCTTTGGGGGCAGTTTTGTCAATATTTCTAGTCCAAAACCAGCCCCACATGTTCAAAGAACTGCCTGCTCATGGCATGCACATGTCTTGACTAGCAGTCATATGAGTTTTTTCAAATCACATGAGGGAAGCAGTTTGCCCTTCCAAGTTCACTGCCAAAAGTTGGTTTAGTAGCATGCATAGAGACATGATTTGGTGGCGGTGGTGGTGAAACCCAAGAAATTGACTAGGAGGGAAGGAGCTAGAGTACACATACAGTGTGTGTGTGTGTGTGTGTGTGTGTGTGTGTGTGTGTGTGTGTGTG
>JAJKFI010000018.1:12151940-12168983 GCA_029204185.1 Lerista edwardsae | reverse complement strand
GGGGGGCCCCGGGAAACAGCACCCGGCAGGTAGGAGAGGGTGGAGGGAGCGGCGCGGGCGGACCGAGGAGGAAGGGCAGCCCCTCGCCTGCCTGTGGTGGGGGAGGAGACAGCGCACCCCCCCCCGGCGCGCGCGCCTGTGTGCGTGTGGGGTTATGTAGGCGAGAAGCGCGGGGTTTGGGGAGGGGGGACTCCACCCCTAGCAGCCCGCACTGCTCCGAGAGAAGGGCAAGGGACACAGGCGACGGGGCAGTGCCTTTTCTTCCTCCCTCTTGCCCATCTGGAGCACTGGGGGAAAGGGGAATGGCTAAGTTCCACTTTAAACCGAAAACAAGGGCACGTGTGAGATGAGGGGACAGGCTGGAAAAATGGTCCCTCGGGTTGGAGAGAGCCTAGGAGAGAAGGACGTGAGGAGTGAGCCCAGGCAGGAGGTACACGGCACGTCGTTATGGCTGAAGAGACGTGGGAAAGAAAAGGTGTAGGAACGAGGGCTCAGAGACAAGTTGGATAAGGGCTGGGACCAGAACCTGTCTGGGAGGTGGAGAGCATAGGGGAGGAAGGAGGCTGATAAATTGGTATATTGTCTAGTGCTGTTGGACAAGAGAATGGGGGTAAAAACACCCCTCAGGCAGAATAAGAAAAAGGTGCTGGAAAAGTTGGTGTGGTGTGTGCTTACTGAGAAGTAAGCCCTTCTTGGATTCAGTGAGACGACTTCTCAGGTAAACTTTAGAGTTAAGTTAGAAGGTGACTTGTGGCCCTGATCTGAAGTGTCCAGTTAAGTAGAATCAAGCTAAGCACCACATTATTTGGAATAGGAGAAGGCGGCACAGGTGTGGGAAGTGTTGTGTGTCTGGGTATTGGAGAGAAGGGTTGGATATGCTTACATAAAGTCTGGTTAGCTTGATAGGCAATTATGATAGGCATTTATAGGTGTTCTTTTTTTAGAACTTAGTTTTTCTCATTTTTTCAGAGCCTGAGGGCATGTGCTGCATCCTGCAGGGAATGTATGTTCCCTTACTTCAGAGCTGCATTGCTCTTACCCCAGTGCTGGAAAGTTGGTTAGGATTGTGCCCTAAGAGAGTTAGCAGGATCTCTGAGAGTGCTGGTAGGCAAAGAATAAGGGAACAGCAAGGCTGTATGAATAAGATAATTTTTTAAAAAGCACTAAAAAATTCAGGACAGGTTGAATTGCAAACTAAATTATTGACAAAATATCATTTGGCCACCTGCAGGGCTGATCACAAGGAATAGGCTTAGTAGAATTGAGTGCTCCAATTATTTGGAAGAAATTTGCCATCAGTCAGTTAACTAATATGTTTGTGTCTCTAAGGATGGTAAGGAAGAAAATGGCCTGATAAATTAGATTCCTGCCCTGATAATCCTTTTGTTCTCTTAAGCAATTGTGACACACTATCTTCAAAATAAAGGTCGCCCAAAGCAAAGTGGTATGAAATGTCACTGCCTATCCCCCTACACGTAAAAGGGACATGGTGGCACTGCGGGTTAAACCGTTGCTGCTCAGCTTGCTGAGTGGAAGGTTGGCGGTTCAAGACCATGCAATGGAATGAGCTCCCGTCACTTGTCCCAGCTCCTGACAACCTAGCGGTTCAAAAGCACTTAAAAATGCAAATAGATAAATAGGTACCACTTTGGTGGGAAGGTAATGGTGTTCCGTGCGCCTTGGCATTTAGTCATGCTGGTCACATAACCACAGAAACTTGTCCTCGGACGAACGCCGGCTCTTTGGCTTAGAAACTGAGATGAGCACCGCCCCTACAGTTGGTCACAACTAGACCATTCGGTAGTGGGGAAACCTTTACCTTTATCCCTCCCCCCCCCAAAAAATTCCACAACCTACCCCTTCCAGCTCTCATTAACACATCACCATCTTTCCCATTCCCTTTCTGAGAAAGAGGGCAAGGTAGATGTCCAGCCTGGAGCAGGCAGCAGGTTGTTTCCAGGGAAGGAGGTGGTGGCAGATATATCACTTTCTAGAAGGGGAGTGATTCAAACTGCCACCAGAGCAGTGTTGCTCTGATCCTATTCTCACTCATGCTCAGCAAGCAGGAAGATGATTGGAGTGCTGATTATATTTAGCAGGGAGAGAGTAACTGTCTCTCTTCACCCTGCATAGTGTCTTTTCTAGTGGCTGTTGCTGGTGTTCTGCATTTTTTTAGATTGTGAACCCTTTAGGACAGGGAACCATTTAACTTTATTATTACTATTTGCCTGTAAACAGCTTTGTGAACTTTGTATTGAAAAGTGGTACATAAATTTGGTTGATTGGTTCTGTGGAACATCAACTAAGCTAGAATATGTAATGTACATTTGTATGTACATTTTCAGAAGGCTTTTGACACAGTCCCCCACCAAAGGCTGCTGAAGAAACTTCACAGTCAGGGAATAAGAGGGCAGGTCCTCTTATGGATCCAGAATTGGTTGAGGGCCAGGAAACAGAGAGTGGGGGTCAATGGGCAATTTTCACAATGGAGAGAGGTGAAAAGTGGAGTGCCCCAGGGATCTGTCTTGGGGCCCGTGCTTTTCAATTTATTCATAAATGACCTGGAGACAGGGATAAGCAGCGAGGTGGCCAAGTTTGCAGATGACACTAAACTTTTCCGGGTGGTAAAAACCAGAAAGGATTGTGAAGAGCTCCAGAAGGATTTCTCCAAGTTGGGGGAATGGGCAGCCAAATGGCAGATGCGTTTCAACGTAGACAAATGTAAAGTGATGCACATTGGGGCAAAAAACGAAAACTTCACCTATAGGCTAATGGGTTCTGAGCTGTCTGTGACAGCTCAGGAGAGACATCTTGGGGTGCTGGTGGACAATTCAATGAAGGTATCAACCCAGTGTGCGGCAGCAATTAAGAAGGCCAATTCTATGCTTGGGGTCATTAAAAAAGGGGTTGAGAATAAAACAGCCAATATTATCATGCCATTGTACAAATCGATGGTAAGGCCGCACCTGGAATATTGTGTCCAGTTCTGGTCGCCGCATCTCAAAAAGGACATAGTGGAGCTGGAAAAGGTGCAGAAGAGAGCAACAAAAATGATTACGGGGCTGGGGCACCTCCCTTATGAAGAAAGACTGCAGCGTTTGGGGTTCTTCGATCTAGAAAAAAGGCGCCTGAGGGGGACATGATTGAGACATACAAAATTATGCATGGAAGGGATAGAGTCGATAGAGGGATGTTCTTTTCCCTCTCTCAAAACACCAGAACCAGGGGGCATCCACTAAAACTGAGGGTTGGGAGAGTTAAAACAGATAAAAGGAAGTACTTTTTTACCCAGCGGGTAGTTAATCTGTGGAACTTTTTGCCACAGGAGGTGGTGATGGCATCTGGCCTAGGTGCCTTTAAGAGGGGATTGGACGGATATCTGGAGGAAAGGTCCATCGTGGGCTATAGGCAATAATGGATTATGCAACCTCCTTACAAAGGTGGTGGGCTACTGGTACCGGGTGCAAGGGAGTGGCAACAGGATGCAAGCATCTTGTTGTCTCATGCCTCCCTGGGGCACGTGGTGGGGCCGCTGTGAGTTACAGGAAGCTGGGGTAGATGGGCCTTTGGCCTGATCCAGCAGGTCTCTTTTTATGTTCTTATGGGGACAAACTGAAATTAGACTCCTGAAATTACCTCTTCTGCCTTATGTGCAGCAGTTGTTCTAAACTCTCCTGGCATTTACTGGATTTGTCATCTTAAATTTTTGGATTCATTCTCAAATTAAGCAGACTGAGATGAAATGGATCCCTTGCCAATGCTAAATATAAATATGAGTCTTTCCGTTGTAGGATGGTTGATTGGAAATAGATCTTGAATATGTAGTCTCCATTTTTCCTTGTTGAGCATGGGATTCAGGTTTCACTTGAGAAATAATCATGGTTTAACAGAAATGCTATTTACTGGTTGGATTATTTTTAGTGAAGCTTCTTGCTATTAGTAGTTGGATACACATGTGCATAAACCTTACAACCTCCTTGAAATTTTCACTCTGCCAGTAGGTAGAATGAATGATAAAATTGCATGTAATGTATATCTATCAGTATTCTAGGATGTTACTTTTTCAATTTTATATAATCTGCTCTGAGGGTGCAGTCCTAACCTGGAGTTAGGCCAGCAAAATTTGGCCAGCACAAGAACCACCGTAAAGCGCATTTGGATCACTCTCTGAGTCAGGGTGGATGGCGCTCGTCTGGGTGCTGGCTTCTCTGACTCTGAGAATGGTTCCAACATACTTTACGGTGTCCCTTGTGCTGGCCAAACTTTGCTGGCTTAACTCCAGGTTAGGATTGCATCCTGATAAACCACCCTGTTGAATAATGGTGTAAAAAATATAGTAAATACAGTAAAGTTTTTTTAAAGACAGGCAAGCATGCCATGCTACATTGTAATAAAACCAATCGATGTGCACCAGCGCGTTTCTGTTAGTGCATTTAAGACCTATGCCAGTCTTTCAGCTCCCCAAATATGTGAAAATTCTTACTCAAAATCTTGAGAATTATTTTCTCCACAAATAATTTTATAATTCATGCAATTTCTAGGCTTTTTAAAAAAATAACTGCTTCAGTTCTGTCCTGTTTCTTAACCATTTGCCCTTTCTGCCTGTGCTTTTAATGCCCTGTTCATAGTACTGATCAGGGTACTTGTTTGCTTGCTTTTCTGGTAAGGCATTGTTAATTTATACTTTCTAGGTCTACTGGCTTTTTTTCCTCATTGGAAACCAAAACACTATGATGTCATCGTAGGGGTTCTGTCTGCCCGACACAATGCTGGGTTGCGGAATGCGATAAGGAACACTTGGTTCAGGCATTTGAAGCAACATCCTGGACTGAGCCAACGGTAATTCCCTGTACTTACTCGCCCCTCTCTCCAAAACCCCAGACCTCGTATCAGTGTATTTATGAAAAACCTCCATGGCTTAATTGACATTAGTTCAAAATATTTTTAGAATCAGATGGGGTGGGGGAAAGTTCCATGAGTGTTCTGGACTTCTGGTGCATGCCCCTGAATGCTGTTATAAGAAATGTTCTGACCTAAATTAAAAAATATTCATTTCTTGACAGTGCTGTTCTTGATCTTTATAATGAACTTCTCATAGTACTGTTCTGTGGGAGTATTCCAGAATGTTACATATCAAGGTTGAAGAGGAAATCTGGTAGCAAAACAAGGCTGACAAATCGAGTAGTAGCCTTTGTTTTGTGTTAATATGTGTGCTAATATTATTGACTTTTAATCAACAATAATGATTACTAATCCTTTATTATGTGGAAGGATTTTAGATATTCACTTTTCTTACCTTGCTATTAATCTTTAAATAGAGTTGCTCTGTTATTTTTATTTCCAAATAAATGAGGGAATTAGAGAAGTACCATTCCTCATAGAAACAAAATACTGGTATGCCTTGCTTAACAACAGGGATATATTCCATGCAGCCCATCTATAACAAATGGTGTCGTTAAGTGACAAATCAGCTTACTGAGAACACTCCAGAACTGCCCTGCTGAATCCACTTGTGCACCTGAAAGTGCTTCTGAAAGCACTCCAGGAGCCTTCCCTGTTGCTCGCAGGCCAGAAATCACCATAGCAGGCATTGTGATGGGCCAGCAACAAGGTAGAATGCCACCCATCAGCTGGCCCTGCACAATACCAGTTGGAGCAATTTCCGGGCAGCGAGCAGCAGGGAAGGCTTTCAGATCCTTTTTAGCAACACTTTCAGGAGTGTGAGCAGTGGTGGGGGAGTGTTTTGGACCACTGAGGGACTGTTGTATATGCAATCAGTTAGAGTTTGGAACATTACTATGTGATGCACACCTGTAATGAAAGAGTGGTCATGAGAATCTTCCTCTTTCCCCTTTTAGCCTTTTGTAAAAGGTGTTCAGGTGTGCTATGATGATGATTCTAATTGTATTGTTCACAATTCCAAACGCATCCCAGATTACCATAAGGAAAACAGATGTTTGCCCTTATTTATTTAGAATTCTGAAGGTGTTGATATGGACTTCAGTAAATGTTGTTCGTAACATTTTAGTGTCCTTGTGAAGTTTATAATTGGTGCATATGGATGTGATGTGCCTCTGGAAGACAGAGAAGATCCTTACTCATGCAGACTTCTGAACATCACTAACCCAGGTATGAATTTAAAGCTTTAAAAATATGTATGTACTAAATGGATTATTGTTACTTTGGTATATGCTTTTGAGCTAGTTAGTCTTGCACTGTAGCTGCCACAATTCACTACCCAGCAGTGTACAATTACAACTAAAAATGATCCAAGCAAGAGCTAAAAAATTTCAGGCAAATTGACAGATTTAGTAAATTACAAGTTGGTTCTCGGATCCCCTTACGGATACTGAAACCCATGGATAAAGAAATCTACTGATTTGGTCCTTAGGACCTCCGGAGATATTATATGGTTGTTGTCCGGAGATGTTCCGAGGTCCTCAGGCTGCTATTGGTCTCCAAAAGGCATCCAGAGCTGCTAGAAGGGTACACCTGACTTTTATAAAATCTGAAAGTGCCCTTCTAGCAGCTCCAGATGCCTTTCTGAGGCACACAAAGCAGTGTGTGGTTTCTGTAGGCCTCAGAAAAGCTACTTGACACTGCTGGAGAGCATCTCCATTCATGCCTGGAAGCCCAGGTCTGGCCTCCACCAGTGATTCAGAACCCACAGTTCATTAAAACCGCAGTTCCCAAATCTGCCGAAGTGGAAGCAGGACTTGTAACCTGATCCCTTCATTATTTTTAAACTCTTCTGCAAAGTAGTCTAAGACCCCATCCTCCTTGTTTATTTAATACAATGCAAGAAATAAGTAGGACTTACTTCCAAGTAAATGTGTTGAGGTTTAAGTTGTAAGCTGTTTCTAAGTATATAATCTGCTGTGCTTGCATCTGCTGTGCATAATTAATATGAAGGCATTCCATGCCTTTTGTGTTCCAGAGTGATTGGATCTTGATTGTTGTCTTTCCACTATGGATGAGTTTGTGTTGCACTCTTTGTTATTTTTAATAGTTCTGAATCAAGAAATCGAAGCATTCACTTTGCCTGAGGATGATACTTCAATACTCTCTGAAGACAAGGTTGTCAGTGTGCATTTTAAAGTCCTTTACCCAATTGTCATCACCAGTCTTGGGGTGTTCTACGATGCTAAGGGTGTAGGATTCCAGAGAAACATCACAGTGAAACTATACCAGGCAGAACAGGAGGTATGCTGCTGTTGTTTTCTTAATGTAATGTATTAAATCTATAGACGTTTCAGGCAAGTGGAAGCTACGCATGGATTGAAGGAGACTCAACAGATCTCTGTGAAGAATGAACATGTGACATGTGCTGTAGTCTGCAGTCTTTTTTTTGTAATTGTCTTTCTTAAAGGCTCTTTGACATTCTTCAGCAATTAGAAATTGTTAGGCAGTATTGCTGAAGATGCATGCGAGTTAAAGAAGTGAAGAGGAAAAACAAATATTGTACAATATATTGAGGGGGTGATGAAGATACGCATTAATGTCAAAGAAATAGTTTTGGTGGCAAAACAAGGGAGTCAGAGTAGGGCAATGTTTCTCAAACTGTGGGTTGCGTAGTGCCAAGTGCAGCCATCATTGAAAATACGGGGACACTGGAAAGGGTGGTTATTTTGCCTGGGTCAAGATTGTAAATAGGCTTTTTTTTCTGATTTACTTTGCTTTTGGAAAATGGCTGAGAAATAAACCAACTTATTGCTGCTTTCTCAGGAAAGCAGCAGGCATCACAATGACGGCACGTCTAGCCATGACATCACTTGGCTTTTGGATATGTTGTTCTAAAAAGTGGTTTGCCAGTGCTAAAAAGTTTGGGAACCACTGAAGTAGGGGTTTGTGCTATTGACTCTTAATCACATTGTTGTTCATCTTTTATTATGAAGAAAACGTTTAAAAGACTACTCTTTTGTGATCTTTTGGCAGCCTCCTGTGTTCGCTGTGCAAGTAGGAGATTCTTGACACAATTTGACATTAGGCAGGTGCAGCACTGACCACCTGACACCTAATTCCAGTCCATCTTATTTAGAGTTGGATTTGATTATTGCCATTAAAGAAAACCAGACAGAAGCAGGCTGCTGTGGAACCTCTCTCCCAGAAAAATGGAGAGCTCCCAAAGTCCTTGGGAGTCCAATAGTTGGACAATAATGAAGGCTGCTAATCTGGCAATTTGGGGCAACAAACTTCCTCCTGAGTGAACTGAGACCAACCAGCTTCATATACTAAAAGCGCTTAATTTAATTATAAGGATGAATACTAAAACAAAAGGCTAAAGCAGTGGTTCCCAAAATCTGGGAACTTGGAGTTTGGGAACCCTGTAAGTATTTGCAGGGGAGGGCAGCAACATAATTGGGACAATTGTGCTGCTGCCAGGGAGGGAAGGGTTTTTTAAGCTTACCTCACTATGGCTCTCTGGAGGTCCTTAAAGTGCAATGGCCTGACCCTGATAAGTCGTGACCCTGATAAGTGGGAACTACTGGGCTAAAGTAAAGGCAAAAAATTAAGCAGTTAAAGAAGATGGAATGACCTTGGAGGACTCGTGACAGTAGTGAGGGCAAAAATAGGCACAGAGGTTAAAAGTCCTGCTGACAATAATAGTAATGCAATAATACTAATACTAATACTAATAATAATAATAATTATTATTATTATTATTATTATTATTAGTAGTAGTAGTAGTAGTAGTAGTAGTAGTGCCGTTTACTTGGGGTTTTCCCTACCCTAAGTACTCAGGGTAGTGTGGGTCTTTACACCTAGCTAGTACAGATGGTTGACCTGTGATGAAATGTGACATGCTAGTCAATCAGCCAGAGTAAACATGCCAAGGGGGAGTGGGTGACCACTCTTTTAATAACCTGGAGTTGTTAGCTAGGCTTTATCTGTAGGATTTGGATGCTGGAGAGGGTATTGCTGGATTTCTTGGGAGGGCTCCCTGGTCCAGTCCTGACTTAATGCCAGTCACTGGCTCAGCGTCGTCCTGTGTTTTCAGAAGAAAGTCAACCATAAGAATAGTGAGGGTACATTTAAGAACATAAGAAGAGCCCTACTGGATCAGGTCAAAGGCCCATCTAATCCAGCTTCCTGATAGATGCCTCAGGGAGCACACAAGACAACAAGATACCTACCACTTCCTTGCACCTGGCATTGTGAGCTAGTCTACTTCTAAAACTAGGAGACCTCACATACCCATCAAAGCTTGTAATCTGTGATGGACTTCTAGAAATGTCCAATGCCGTTTTAAAGGCATCTGAGCCAGACACCATCACCATATCATGTGGGAAGGGTTTCACATATTAATTACATGCGGATAAAGAAATAATTTATTTTGTCTTTTCTAACTTTATAGGGGGTTCTGGTTCTGGTGTTGTGTTAGAGGAAAATGATCCCTCTATCTGTCCCCTGCATAATTTTGTATGTCTCAGTCATGGCCCTCCTAAGGTGCCTTTTTTCTAGACTGAAGAGCTCCAAACTCAGTAGCCTTTCCTCAAAAGGGAGCTGCCCCAGCCCACTAATCTTTTTGGTCACTATTTTGCACCTTTTCCAGTTCCATTGCAATGTACGAGGATACAATGACTTGGAAATCTCTTCAAGATGCTGAGGCATCACAGGAGCTCCTGTAGTAATTGGAAGGTTAATTGCAGATGAAAATTTGCTGAAAAATGCTAAATTGGCTTTTTTTAATGCTATACAGGAAAAAGGAACATAGATTATTTTCTCATAAGGTTAATTTTTCTATAGATAACAATGGTTGGGGGGGCCTGGGTGAGTTACATAATAAAGTCAACCACAAGAATAGTGAGGGTAAATATAAGAAGAGCCCCACTGGATCAGACCAGTGGCCCATCTAGTCCAGCTGCCTGTATCTCACAGTGGCCCACCAGATGTCTCAAGGAGCACACAAAACAACAAGATGCCTGCATCCTGTTGCCACTGCATCCTGTTGCACCTGGCATTCTGAGGTAGCTTCAATTTCCTGTACAGTTCTACTATAGTATAAGGCTTGGTTTCCTGCTTATTTCACCTGGAGCTAGTGCTTTACAGCATGGTTCCCTATCTTTGGAGCTCATGGACCTCTGAGGCAAAAATTGGTATTGTCATGGACCACATGCAACCCAGCTGTAGATGTCCATTCTCCGCCCTCTCTGGTGTGCAAACTCTAGCTCAGCGAGACACAGGAAGTGATTGAATGCGATCCTTTTTCCCCTGTGTCTTTGCAGACCACCTCTCTGGGTCCTGTAGCCAGTGCTTTACAGGATTATAACATGTTGCACTTGTATTTTGTATAGAAGTTTATGGAGGTTGTCCTGTAATGTGCTTCTGGATGGATTAACCTATCTTGATATTATTGATCTGTTTTGCAGAAATAGGGGTGTGTTTGTTTAGGGCACAATCCTAAGCTGCGCTGGAAGAGGTAGGCTGGCAGGCCTATGCTGTATCCAGCACAGCTTGGGAGCAGGCTGGAGGCCCCATGGGGCAAGGGCACATACATCCCCTTGTCCTGGGGTAGCTGCCAGCCGCCCCATTGGCTGCTTGGATCTGCGTCTGCTATATAGCGGGCTTGCACAAATTGGGGTTGCACGGCCTGGGCACGGGTGTTTGGATGTGGCCTAATGGCCACATTGAAATTCCCAGAATGCCCTGCCCCGTTCCACCCTCCCTCCCACCTTCCCCCCGTCCAGATTAGCCCCTGTGACAGCCAAACGTGGCTGGTGCAGGAGTGGCCTACCTGTGGCGTCCTCCAGCACTGCAGGGCCGATGCAACTGCTCACATCGGTCCTGCGCACCTCACACTTTCGCGACACTGCTGAACCAATGCAAGCAGATTGTATCAGCTCTAGGGCATCGTTGGATTATGACCTTGGTGATCTTTTTTCCAAGGTTTCTTGATTTAAATAGCAAATTGCAGTGTAATGTGTTTTTATTCTACATTTTCATTCCAAGTTCTCATTTTTATTAATGCTTTAAAAGTGTACTAGGTAGATGATATAGGTGATATAGTGTCAGCAGATGCAACCACAGTATTATTTCTAATTGGAAAAGTGGTCTATTTTAATTTCTTGAAAATATCTTAAACACCAAAATGCAGCGTTTTGGGTTTTTATTCAGATATTGTAACCGCCAAAAGGTGGTGTTTAACCACCAAAAAGCAGTTTTCAACAACAAAAAACCCTCCCCTGTGCATAACTGATTTTGTAACTCCATTGTTGATCACCAGTGACAAAAATATTCAATTTAATGGCTTCTGGAAGCTCATGGTAATAAAGAGTTCGGTGTTATACAGGGCAGAATTACTACAGTGGATTTGAAAGTATCTCTTTCACTTGAGAGGCTTATAGTCTAGGTTTAAAGCATGTGTGTCACGTTTCAGTTTTAAATCCTAGAACTGCAGTCCCCTAGTTAAGACAGACACGCACGCACGCACGCACGCACAGAGAGAGAGAGAGAGTGTGTGTGTGTCAACAGTTGCTTGTGTTGCCAAAAGGCACCCCCATTTTTTAATGTGGTTTCAATAGTGAGCTTTAAATCATGTCAATATTTTCATCAGATCCAGGATTTGAAGTATACAGAAGGAAGCATGCAAAATCCACAAAGACTGATTGGTAGAGGGTCTAGGTGACAGAACATATCTCAAGAAAATTCTATGCCTTGAGAGTAGTGAAGCAGCGCAGTCTGATCATGCTTGGAAAAGATCCCTACCCATTGAGCTAAAACTTAGGAAGAATCCCTTATTGCCTACACTCGGCAAGCCCCTCTCGTATAGCTAATGTGGATAACAGCCTTTCCATATTCACATGGTCTGAGGGCAGAGCTTGCAGAAAGTATGTGTGCTTCAGTTCAGAGGACTGAGGAACTTCTCACATCTTGATTAGACATATCTGCAAAGCTCCCTTGATCCCAAAGCTCAGGAATTACACAGTTCCTTGGACCCTTAAAAACTCACTCCTACAGATTTTTGGACATCTCTGGATGAGCTGTTATTAGTCATCAGGTCTTAAACAAAGAGAAATACTTGATTTTTGTGCAAATTGCCTAGTTGTTCAACAGGTTCTTCCTCAGCAAATATTCACATTTCAGCATAAATATTTTCAGCATGAAGTTCAAAAAAAAATTGCGTCTAATTTTTAGCATACCAGTATATTTACAATACGTAGGTAAATGTATGTTTCTGTTATAGGGCTGGCTGAGACATAATGCAAAATTATGGTTTCCTGTTATGTCTGAACCAGCCCCATAATAACTTTGGTATTTGGGAATGATTTGTGAGAATACTTCTATGTCATAAATTGTAACAAGGAAAGCAGTTTGTCACACCAGCTTGTAATTGCATAGTGCAAACAATGAGGCTAAAGCTTAATAAACTTGGGTTGAACTATTTTCAGTAATAGAGAATGTTTATTGCATATCAAATTTGAGGTATTGGATGGTGTGACATGGGAATAGTTTTTATATCAACCATTGCTTGATATAGTTCTTTCACATCTCAAGAATGTTAATTCAGTATGGCTAAGTGTCCCCAAATCTACAGCTCAGCCCTCTGGGGTGAGAGCTTCTGGTTCTTTGCTGAACAATGTACTGCACAGCACACAGATCTCCATCCATCATGGTCTCATTTTAATTTTGGTTTGGAGAAGGTAAAAAATATTAGGAATCCTTTCTGAGCAATGGGAGAGACTCCTGCTGTTCTAACATTTCTGTACCACCAGAGCTGTATGGCTCACAGCGCGCTGGAGGGAGGGCAACATCACTGCACCCCTAGTGCCGCCCTCCCCCCTGTGCTGCCCGGCCCACATACCTCCGTGCCTGGAATAGCTCCATTAAGGAGCGTTCCAAACTCCAGGGAGGGCAGGGGTGAAGAAGTGCACCGCCTTTTTGCTCCACTGCAACCGGCACCCGCAGTTCCTGCCTCTCCTCATAGCACCTTCCATTATGCCTCTGCATACCACAGAACAGGTGAGGGGAGAAGTCTCTGTGTGTACCAGAGGTGTTGGAAAGGGGCGATGGCAACCCCAAAGAACAATCAAGCCAGCACTTGTGGACCCTTGAGTGTGACTGCTTGCCAGTCACCGACGCAACCAGTTCCAGACTGTTGAAGTGAAATAAAGGGCTGTGTGTTGTTGAATTAAAAATTGGTACTACAGCAAAATATTCTAAATGCAAGGATAGGCTATTCCATTCAAGTGGCACTGGAAATACATCCTGAACTGGAGGGCCATTGGTAATTTGCACGTAATTAACTTGGTTTATATGGACCTTGCAGATGTCCCTATGCTTGTTAGACATGTCATACTTAGCACATAGTACTTTTATACCCAAATTGGTTCCCTTGTGGAAGGCGTTGGACAAAGTCCTGAAATCTTGATATAGTAGCTTGAAAACATAATGGGCTAAGTATTTCCTTGCCTCTTGGTTTTCAGTTCTTCAGCAACTGTGAGGTATGAAATCCTTAAAAACTGGAATTTTATCAAAAGCATGCAGGTGGTTGCATGTAGTCCCTTGTTATTTAAAATTAATGTATCTTTGTGTTGCAAATCCGCTAACGTTGATGACTTATATGGCTTACAAATGTGTTGCTTATTGTTTTCATAGGAGGCACTCTTCAGTGCTCGTTTTAGTCCACCTAGCTGTGGAGTGCAAGTGAACAGACTTTGGTACAAACCTGTAGAACAGTTCATTCTGCCTGAGGTATGTGTAGCATCTAAATTGGGCCTATACAAAACTTAATCTTGCCAATGGATTGTGTTTCATCAAATTGGTTCAGTTTTTTCCTGTGATTATTAATGGCTTTGAGACTGTGAAATATAATATCTTGCATAATAGGCACTAGCATCCATTAGTTTTTGCTGTTCAAAGCTTTCATCCAGCTGTTCTATAACTAAAATCTTCTTAAGACCATAATGATGTGGTGGGGGAGATGGCATTGTAAGCTTTCAAGAGAATTGTCCTTGGACCTTGATGTAGAAGCAAAAGAGTTGAGACTGTAAAGGTATTCTTTGTTCATAGAAAGAAAAGAGGAAGCATTATCAGATCTTTATTTTGCATATAATAATTTTCTCGGTCTGTATTGCCAAGAAACTGGAGAGGGAATAGTGTGAGAACCTTAGACCTGGGTTCAAAATTCTACAGTAACACAATGGAAAGTCCTAGAGCAGAGTTCTGTTTCTTAGAGCACAATCCTAAGGTGCGCTGGCCGGCGGGCTTGCACCATATCCAGCACACCTTGGGTATGCTGAGGAGCCCAGGGCAAGGGCACGTTCCTGCCCTTGCCCTAGGGGAGGTTCCAGGCTCCCCATATGTTCACTTGGATCTGCGCCTCCTCAATATCAGGCGCAGAGCTGAGGAAACGGTGTGGCCTGGGGACCGAGGCTTGGATGTAGCCTATTGGCTGCATCCCATCTCCATCCCCCACCCTGGGCTGGCATGCCCACCAGCCTGCCCTTCCTCCGACCCAGAATTGCCTTCCCGCCTGCTCTAGCACGTAGCCCAACAGAGGGCGTTGGATTGTGCCCTTAGTGTATTTTCCATCTGTAAAATTGGAATATTAGCCCTGATTTCAATGAATGAAATCAGAAGCAATAATGATACTTTTTTTTAACACTATGGAAATCAGTTTTCAGATTGAAATGTGTTCAAGAAAAGGGAAATGGACTTGTAATTTCACTACTAGGGCCACTTCATGCATTACCAAGTTCTATGTCAAAGTTAACATGAAATCAGGATGTAGAGTATGGGTTTTTTATTGTATTGGTGTGAAATCACAATTACTTGGCATCATGGTGCATGCACATTGCTATGTTTGTAGTAAGAAATTCAAGTATAGGCTCATTACCCATTCTGGTTTCATGTTAATTCCTCTATAGTAGTGCCATTGCAATCCCAGTTGTGAACTACTTTTACACCCATGGAGCGAGAAAGGAAGTGTATAACCTCACAAGGAGAACTACACTAGTGTGTTCTTAGGTTGTGTGAAGGTAAAAAGGGTTACCTACTAATAAAATCTTTGTGCCTGACAAAAACAGGATTTCTTTTCTGTGTAAGGATTCATCTTTTTATTTATTTTGCCAGGAAAGATTTGTCTCCCACACAGTTCTCCTGAAATTCCTGTGGAATTATCTCCTTTGTTTGTACTCTTAACTTTATTACTGAAGTTGAATTGGTGTAATAGAAGAACTCTTTAATACAATATGTTTTACAATAATTGATGTATATTAGTGGCCTCTTGATATATTGCTACATTTGTGCATGTTTTGTTTGAAAACGTGAAAATCTTTTAAATTAAAAACTACTTAAAGTATGTGCCAGGGTTTTTTAGAATTCTATTGAGAAGAAATGGCTGTAGAGAGTATCAATTCTGACCCAAAAGGCATTGTTGTAAACGGACCGCTCCAAGGCTTTCTGATTGGTTGGAGGAATGATCCCTGCTGTGTTGCAGGTTCTGTGAATAGTGACCGAAAATGGGGACTGGTGAGAGGACAGCAGATGGGAACATGGTAGAGGGAAGGCATATCTTTGAGGTTTTAATTTAGTAACATGTTAAATGGTAAATAAGTATTTATACCAGTAATGTGATCTTTCATATTTTCATGCATGACAGAACCCAGCATAGAATGTATATGTTTGATGGAATGTAGTTATTTGTTTATATAATGGAGATTTTTGAAGGGGTGCTGAGAATAGTGATATATTTTAAAAATGATTTGAATTATTGAGTTTAAGTACCTTGTGCTTTTATTTAAAAGATGGTTTATACATTTTTTTTTGAAATACCAGACAATTGTAATAAGTAGCATGCTGTCTACTTCACTGACTGCTTCACACACCACATATTTGTAAAATGTGTTCAAGTGGCAAATGCCATAAATCTATAATCAAACATATAAGAGAATTGGCTACAGCACCCTTTCACAAATGCATGAAGTGGCAAACTCACAGTATTTGTCTCTGTGTAATTTGGGAAGGAGCCTCCTCATCACTGGAATTAATCTAGGAAATGATCTGGGAATCTGGCAGTTACCACCCTTGCTTTGAAATCCTTCATGAGATTTTAATGGGGCTGATCAGGAGTCATAGATCAGGAGAACATAGTGGCTTTCCTATTACGTGTGTGTGTGTGTGTGTGTGTGTGTGTGTGTGTGTGTGTGTGTGTGGGAGATCACATTTTGCTTGTAAGCACCTTGTCTCAATTAAGGATGCTGATTATTACCTACGAACAGTTGTGGCCCAAAGTGGGGTGCCAAGTTCTGCCCATAGCCCCTTGCCTGGCAGTGGCATACAGTAGCAATCTGATGCTCCCCCTCCCCTCGTCGTTTGCTTTTCCATCGTTTGCTCAGTCCTCCTCTCCTTTTTCAAGGAGAAAAAGGCAGGGGTGGTGCTGGTGGGGAGCCACTGCATCTGATGACCTGCTCCCTGAAGTGGCTGCCTCAGTTCACCTCATTGCGAGGCTGTTCATAAGGCTGCAAAGCATTTACTTCACATTCTTGGGGGTTGCTCCTCCCTGCCTTCTAAGGCCACCTCCTGGAGGCCCTGCTTAGGCCTTCTTTCGTGGATAATGAAGTTATTGGGAGGGGCGGCTTGTCAGTCTTTTTGTTACCTTGGCACACTGTTGGGATCAGCTTTCTGTGGAGATCCATGTCAGCCCATCATCTCGGGTATTCAGAAGAAACTGCAAAAACATTTTTATTCAGGTAATTATATTAGTGCATCATGAAGATGGTATCTTGTGTCTATGGATCTTTATGTACGACTATGGTTGTATACACGTTATTGAGGCTAACTGAAATTTTGTGTGAAATAGATGAAAGAAAAAATGCAAAATAAATTACTTGATCACATTGGATGACATTCATCTGTGTTCAGCTTTCCTTTTGATACCATTAAGAATTAAGGGTATCAAAAGGGACTGGGATTTGGTGACACCTGATTGTCAGACCAGATTGTTTCTGGTCTTGAAAGCTTCATACTGATTATGGATAGGTATTATTATTATTATTATTATTATTATTATTATTATTATTATTATTATTATTATTATTATTA
>JAJKFI010000018.1:12073359-12151930 GCA_029204185.1 Lerista edwardsae | reverse complement strand
TATTATTATTATTATTATTATTATTATTATTATTATTATTATTATTAATTTATTAGATTTATATCCCGCCTTTTTGCCGAAGGCACCCAAGGCGGCATTACAATAAAAGAAACAATAAAAACAAAATTTAACAATAAAAACAATTTAAAACAATGTTAAAATACAATTTAAAAATTTAAAAAACAGCAAGTAACCAGCCCGTGGATCATAAAATTAAACAAGATATAGCCTGTCAACAGTTAAAAGCTTTTTGAAATAAAAAGGTCTTCAGCCCCCACCGAAATGTTAACAACGAGGGAGCAGTTCTTAGTTCGAAGGGGAGGGTATTCCAAAGTTGGGGGGCCACCACCGAGAAGGCCCTCTTCCTGGCCGCCGCCCCTCTCACCTCTCCTATTGGCGGCACAGTCAAAAGGGCCCCTCCAGATGATCTGAGAGTACGGGTAGGATTATATGGAAGGAGGAGGTCCCTCAAATACCCCGGACCCAAGCCGTAAAGGCTTTAAAAGTCAAAACTAGCACCTTGAATTGGGCCCAGAACAGAACCGGCAGCAAGTGTAGTCGCCAAAGCGACGGCTCGACCGAGTCAAACCGATGTGCCCCGGCAACCACCCGAGCCGCTGCGTTCTGTACTAGTTGTAATTTCTGGACCGTCTTCAAAGGTAGCCCCACATAGAGCGCATTGCAATAATCTAATCTAGATGTCACTAGAGAATGGGTCACCGTGGCCAGGTCCGCACAGCTCAGGTACGGCTGCAGCTGGCGAATCAGCTGAAGCTGAGCAAAGGCTCCCCTGGCCACCGCCAACACCTGGAACTCCAGGCGTAGTTGTGGATCCAGGAGAACCCCCAAGCTGCACACCTGCTCCTTCAGAGGAAGTGCAACCCCATTCAGAGCAGGACGATAGTCCAATACCCGAGTTGTGGATTTCCGAACCAAAAGCACCTCTGTCTTATCCGGATTTAATTTCAGCTTGTTCGCCCACATCCAGCCCCCAACCTCCTCCAGACAGCGATCCAGGACCTCAACCGCCTCCTCAGAATCAGGGGGAAAGGAGAGATAGAGTTGGGTGTCATCAGCATATTGATGGCACCCCACTCCAAACCCCTGGATGACCTCTCCCAGCGGTTTCATGTAGATGTTAAACAGCATGGGGGATAAGATGGAACCTTGCGGCACCCCAAACCTAAGAGGCCGGGGTGCCGAACAAGTGTCCCCCAGCACCACCTTCTGGGATCTGTCAGCCAGGAAGGAGTGGAACCACTTCAAGACCGTGCCTCCAAGCCCCAACCTGGCCAGCCGACCCAGAAGGACACCATGGTCGATGGTGTCGAAAGCCGCCGAGAAGTCCAGCAGGACTAACAGGGTCGCACTTCCCCTGTCCATCCCCCGGCGAAGGTCATCCACCAAGGCGACCAAGGCAGTCTCGGTCCCGAACCCCGGCCTGAAGCCAGATTGGAATGGGTCCAGATAATCCGTTTCCTCCAGTACCCTCTGAAGCTGGGACGCCACCACTCGCTCAATCACGTTGCCCAGAAATGGGCTATTCGAGACTGGCCGAAAGTTGTTTAAATTTGTGGGATCCAGGGAGGGCTTCTTCAGGAGGGGGCGAACCAATGCCTGCTTCAAAGCAGGCGGGAGCACCCCCTCCCTCAGAGATGAATTCACCACCCTCTCCGTCCACTCGGCCAGCCCTCCCCGGGCAGCTCTAATCAGCCATGCTGGGCAAGGGTCGAGTGGGCAAGCAGCAGGTCTCATACTCCAGAGAATCCTGTCCACATCCTCAGGCTCTACAAGCTGAAAAGAATCCCAAATCGTAGGATAGACAGGTTCCCCAGGGACATCACTAGATATGCCCACAGCGGCGTCCAAGTCATGCCGAATCTGATCGACCTTCTCTGCAAAATGTTTTGCGAACTCGTCACAGCGAGCCTCTGTGTGCTCCTCCCCACCAGTAGGGAGGTATGTCAACTCCCCACTACTGCATGTCAACAACAACATAGCTGAAGTAGAATTTCTTAAGAGCCCAGGGTTCAAAGAGAATTTATTTAACCCTGTCTCAGCCATGTTTATTGTGTATTTATTTAGGTGAAATAGGAGAAGCATGGCACTCTTGGATATTTTAAAGAGAATTGTGCTATGTCTGTATACCTATTCAGTTGCCTTTATAAATGTAAAGTGTCTTGGATTGCGATAAGCATGACATTTAGCTACGTTATTCTCCTAGTCATGATGTAGTCTCATGGGTGAATCACAAATGTTTTTCTTTTCAGCTGTTTTAGCCTGGACTTTTTTGTTGGTCAGGTTCCAAATAGAAGAGTAGTGGCATAGACCTTTAATGTCAGTTGGCAAAGAAACTTTGTTTCAATGGAAGCTTGCATACAATGTTTAAAACAACAGATTTGTTAAGCTTCACCAAACAAACTTGAAGTGGTCCCACTGCCTCTCTCTTCTTCCAGTGCTCCCTGGTCTTTTACAAATGAAGAGAAACAATGCTGAAATAAAATCCTTTGTAAAATTACAAAATACAGTAATGTGCCAGATTTTCTAGTAGTCTGATGTTAGAACCATGATATATTCACCCCAGTTCTGAACACCCAGCAAAAAGTTGGAAGAAATTATATATAATCTAGAACAGTGGTTTCCAAACTGTGGGTCAGGACTCACCAGTGGGTCACAAGCCAATTTCTGGTGGGTTGTGATGCACCTAGAGCAGCCATATTGAAAATATGGTAGTATGGGATGCTGGAGGGGGGAGGTGTGTGTGGTTATTTTGCCTGTGTCAAGGTTGTAAATAGGCTTTTTTTCCCCTTTCTGATTCACTTTGCTATTGGAAAATGGCTGAGAAATAACCCAAGTTATTGCTGCACTCTTAGGAATGAAGCAGGCTTTGGTGTCACAATGACAACACTTTGGCCATAACATCACTTCTGGTGGGTCTTGAACGGATTGTCATTCTAAAACGTGGGTCCCAGTGCTAAAACATTTGAGAACCACTGATCTACTATACGTTGATTACATAGCTATGGTAGGAAGGCACCATACACTGTTCTTGAACAAAATACTGCAGAGGCCCAGTAGTCAGCCTTGCTAGACTTTCTGATACTGTTCTACCAACTGTAAGTACATGTAATTTATTTTTCAATGTAAAAGTGCTTCTTGAGGTATATGTCAATCAAAATCAATCAATCAAAAAGTATTTATATACCGCTTTTCAACATGAAATTCCCAAAGTGGTTTACAAGCAAATAATAACAACATTAAATGGATCCTTGTCCCAAAAGGGCTCACAATCTAAAAAATGCGGAACACCACCAGCAACAGCCACTAGAAAAGACACTGAGCTGGGGTCAGTGTCCCTCCTCTATATGTCCCTCCTCTTGTTTTTTTTTAAAAACACTATAAAACAGAACAAACTGTGTTCATATGCACAAAGCAGAAAGATGTATTGTCTGTAGGTCAGTCATCTTAAAGTTTAAGTGGAGCACGACTTTTGAGAGATAACTGAAGAGAACATTGATATCCACTACTATACTCTCGCTCTCCTTTTTACAATGTTTCTTATGAGTTTTGTTCCACGTTTTGAGGGCCGAACAATTTCCAAGATAAGGGAATGACCTTGTTTGCTGAGTAGTGGGGAATGTGGGACGCAAAAGGATACTTAAGAAGAAATCCCTAAAAGGGGGGGCCTTTTGTAGGAAAGAGTCAGTGGGAGGTTGGGAAAAAAACGTTAAGCATCCCTTTCCTCCTGATGGCTGGCCGCTGCAAATTCTCCCCCTACACTCCCTTCATTCACATTATAAGGGACAAGGTTAACGCTTTTTTCCTTCAAGCACTAGTCCTGCACTGACAAAAGGTATCTTGTGGTGTTTTAAAAACTTCAAATGCTGGTAAACATCTTGTGCAGAGGGTCCAGTCCTATCCAACTTTCCAGCCCTGATGACTGTGCCAGTGGGGTGGGGTGGGAATCATGGAGGCCTCCTCAAGGTAAGGGAACATTTGTTCCCTTAACTCAGGGCTGCATCAACACTGAAAGTTGGATAGGATTGGGACCTGATTAGATTTCTCCGTTAAAATAAAAAAATCAATTGTATTAATTATACATGTAATTTTAAAAGAACAGAGTTACGGATAGCAGTGAAAGAATTTCCATGGTAACATCTTTATACCCCATTCCTTAAAAATGTCCACGTTACAACAGTTTGCATTTGTGGTGCTTACCTGGTTCAGACATAATGCCAAGAATAGGCTTAAGGAAACCATGGTATTCTACGATTCCCTTTCTTATGTAAGAGAAGGAGAGTCAAAGCTTCTGCTTGTCCCCATTGGTATGAATTCAAATTGACCTTGATTTGATATCCTGTTCTGTGCTAACTAATAGTTAGCAATAGTTAGCAAACAACCGTTTTCCTAAGTTTATATATAGTGGAGAAGTGCAGTTTCTTCTAAAGGGAAAATAAAAAATTCCCACACTCCTCGTGTGCAAGAGGAGACGGACTATGTAATACCCTGGAGTCATTCATGACCTGCTAAACTCTAGCTTTGTATTTTGTAAGTACTGGGCCAAGGTGACGGAGAATGGCTCTTTAAAAGTTAGGTATTGAACTTAAACTACAAGGGGACTTCTTCAAAACGTGAGGATGGGTCAGTTTCCTACTTAGTGCAGTGGCTTCCCAAAAGGATTGGGCAAGTTTTTTAACACAAAACCCTGAGTACATTTTGTATATATAGACTCCATTTACCACCTTTAATATTCTCAGAATATTAAGAGTTCAGTTGATCTTTGATCCCAGACAGTGCATTTCATTCTTTTACTTGGCCATTTATTGGCAAAATAGAGATCTCCGGTATTTTGCCACATGTCTCAGTTTAAACTTAAAATTCTTTTTTAAAAGTTATTTATCCAATCAAAACCTTCAGTCGAACAGTGTTTCCTAAACCATTGGTCGTAATCCATCAGTGGGTTGTGACTTGAAGTGCGGTGGGCATTGATCCAGTGCTCAATGCTGGCCCCAAAGGTTTTACCTGGAGTCCCTAGGGGCTGCTTCCCTGTCATGCCAGCCGACAACCTACCTCACTGGCCTCTACGGGCCTTAGAATGCCTCTGCGATGCAACTGGACTTCCAGTTTATGTCTGGTTTGCTTCTGCAACTTCCTATCATGTCCAGGAGGCATTCTGAGACCCGTGGAGTGGGTCATGGGCTGGCATGAACCAGAAGCAGCCTCCAGGGACTCCAGGTAAAGGTTTTGGGGGCAGCACAGAGCATTGCATTGTGACCCACCATGGAGCATGAGGTTGTCGTGGTGCTCAAAAGTTTGGGGGCCACTAGATTACTTCTTCTTGAAGAACAAATGTTAGGATGAAAATATTTGTTTACTAAATTTCATCTAGATTTCATCTTGTCTCTGCTTTTTCTGTACTCTGTTCTGAATAAAATATTTGTGTTAGGTTGTTGGTATTGATAACAATGTTATACATTAAAATTAAATGATAATGCTTCAAGTTCATTCTGCCCTTCTTAAAAGATTTGGAAAATCTGTTTGTATTGTGTGTCCATTATGTTAACGATAAGTGGTGAACTGTTTTGACAGAGTTTTGAAGGCACTATTGTGTGGGAAAGCCAGGATCTGCAAGGCCTTGTTTCTAGAAATCTTCACAAAGTGATGGTGAATGATGGTGGAGGTGTCTTCAGAATTACTACGGTCTGTTCCCACATCTTAATGTTTATGATAATGCAGTACTTTGGTAAACCTTTTAGCATGCCCTATGCTTAACTAAGGGCCAAATCATATTCCAGCCCTGATGTAACAGTCCCAATGGGGTGTGTGCTGCATACAGTGGTGGAGGGGGAGTCAGAGAGGCCTCCTCAGGGTAAGGGAGTGTTTCTTTGCTTAGCCTGGGGCTGCATTGCAGCTGCATCCGCATGAGAAACCTGGATAGGATTGGGCCCTCACTTATCATATTGTCTTATTTTCTTGAAATCAAAACTTTGCCTTGGGGCCATTTTTCTTCTCATTTAAGAATGTTGTGGTGTCCTAGTATTACATGATTATGCCAATTCATAACTTTAAATAGTCTCCACCAGTGAAGTTCTAATGTTCATAATCCCTTGTGGCTTCTTATCAATTATTTCTTCTTACAAGTCAATTTTGGGGCTTTTAAACGTCATCTTGAATTAAGAATAAAAACACCTTATGTGGGGTCACATTTTTAGCCCATTACAAATAGTTCTGAACTATACCAAAGTAACTGTAATGAAATTAATAATATCTAGGAATGGCATATAAAATTACCCCTACTGAAATCAATGCTATATCAGATTGAGTATCATGGCTTCTTCTGATGGTCCATTCTGAAAATGGTATATAGAAGAGTAGCAAAATTGTCGTGTACAATTTTAAAAAAATGGGAGACAAATTATTTTTTCCTTTTTTATACAATGTATTTGTAACTTCTGAGAACAAAATGTTTGTAGCTATATAGTTGTGCGAACACCATCCTCTGTCCCAATACAGTGTCAGTAAGTTGGAGGAGTTCCTTCTCTAACAGAACTATTCTATGCATGTTTACCTAGAAGTAAGTTCTGTTCAGTTGCGCTTGCTCCAAGGTAATTATGCAGAGTTGCAGCCTAAGAAGTGTCTGGATGATCTAGAGTAGGTCTAGTGGTGGCAGCTATTACTGTTTGAGGGCAAACTGACTCTGACACAATTGAATCTGCCCTCCCCAGAGGAAAGTGTCCTCTTATCCTGGATAGAGCCACTCCCAGGCAGCAATTGTAAATACACTTTATTATGCAAATCTCAGCAAGGGAATTTGTTAACTAGGAAGGCATCAGGTTAGAATCTTTACTACAAACTAATCAGTGTTAGTGAATAAAAAACTTTTTTTTAGATTTGCAACAAGAGATAGCGACCATATATACTTGTGTATAAGTCAATCTCATGGATAAGTCAAGGGCAAATTTGAAGCCAAAAATCATGGAATTCACTTTGACCCAGTAGAGTAAGAAGAAGGTAAAACTTAAGGATATATAAAAATCTTTGAATTGGTAGGTATGTTTGACTCATTTTACTAGAGTCTGAATGACGACTTACCAGTAATTGTTCTGAAGCAGCACAGAAAGGGAGCAATTCTCTAAACAGGAAACAAGGTGAACATGCTTATGGAGTTTTAGGCTTTGTGAGGGCTGCTGCTATGGAAGTATAGTACTGTACTCACAAAACATACAGTTCCCATCAGCGTGTTCACCTTGCTTCCTGTTTTGTGGAATAGCTCCATGTTTGTGCTGCTTCAGAACTAGGTAAAATAGCTCAGGTTTTTTTCTTTTTCCCTTTTTGTTCCATTCTCAACCCAGCCCTCCTCCCTGCATCATCAAGCAGCTGTTCTTAGAAGCCGAGGAGGCCTTATGGAAGAGGCCTCATATGAAGGAGTTGGGAACCACATGTGTTGGGAGGGGTGGGGCAAAGAAAGCAAGATGATCCCCAGGATTGCGGTGCTGCCCTGGATAAAGGGGCTTGTTCCAGACTTGCCCTTTGCAGCCCTGTTATGTTGTCCTGGGTTTGTGGGAGCCCCCTGCAGCCTCCAAATGGGTTTAAAATGCGATCAGGACCAAATGCATTCAGAGGCCCTGTAGGGGTCCTCAGGGGTCCCCACATGCCTAGGATGACAGCTCTGCAAGGTTTAAGTCGGGAACAAGTCCTTTTGTCCAGGGCAGCACTGCGATCCTGGGGATTGCGTTGCTGTCTCTCCGCCCCTTAAAGGGGTAGGAGCCAGCGCTTTCCAAGGTGGTAGGTTGCAGACCCAACACTTTGGGAACCACTGTCTTATGGCATTGACCTATGTATAAGTCTACCCAGGTATTCAAGGTCAATTGTAAGGCATAGATTTTTCAACTTATACGTGAATATATAATTAAAATGGAATCTAGTAATTAGTAATCAATATGCTTGAATTACAGTGCAATAAATTATCTCATCACAGGCATCATGACAATTCCGAATTCACTCCTGATGATTGACAACTATCAATCATCAAGCTGCCAGGTAGCAGTTTTAAAATGGAATTTGAGGGCCACCTTCAAAATAACATTGGTCTGGCTTTATTATAGGTAGATCATTTTGAGGGTGCTCTTAAGAATGACTACACTCCTCCTGGGACCCACAATTTCCACAGTTGCTCCTGTCAAAAATGACAGCCATGTTTTTTGCTTTGCCAGTCCCTACTCACATTATCATGCCTAGTTGAACTTGCTTGTGCACTGACCATGATGATCTGTTTCCATACCAGTGGCAGCATAGATGTGGGTTAGAAGGTGCAAAATGGTGAGACATCAGGATGGAGATATAAATTATTCTACTGTTAGAAAGGGTGTGTGCAAGCTAGCTCTGCGGCTAGTGTTTTCAGCAGCATAGGTATCTGTCAAGAGAAAAAAGGCCAAGAAGGTGTACATTTTTGTCTTAAAGACTATGGAATCTTCCTCCTAGTCTGTCTCTTAAGCAGCAAATCTTTTGGATAACTAGAAGCTTAATGAATCTTTTCAAAACTCAGTCTTAGATGTTGATGCAAAGAGAATAATTTCAGTCATAACACCCATCTTTTCTTGCTGATGCCAGAGATATCTACTATACCATCTCTCTTGAGTTTTGAGGTCCTGGATTAAATTGACTTCTGGGGGAATGCAATATGTTTCCAGAAGAATGGCTGTCCTAACATGATTCGATCTTTATGGCATCTATTTAACGATTCACAAACTACTCAGAGCAATTGTTTGCATCATGTAGGCTGCAGAATGCCATAACCCAAATTTAGGGTACCAGGAGCCTGTAAACTGGAAAGTTGTACATCATGAAATGCGTCCTTTTAAGCATAGCTGCTTGTGCCTAGACCTCCAGTGCAGAGCCCTCCTTCTTCTGACCAGGCTTTCCATTCACTTAAGTGGAGGAACAATTCTGTCTGTGCATCCATCTTATGCAAGCTGAAATGAACAAGAGCGTCCTTGCAAACATCGAAGCTGTGTAGAAGAGCAGCTGGGCCCCCAAAGAATTGCTGGGCAATGCTGATTTGCTGATTTGCTGGGGGAGTAATTTGTAGAAGGCACATATGCTTGTCTATTACAATTCCATTATGAAAAGCCATTAGTCAAACATTAAAGTATAGGTTTGTACCATTTAATTGGCTTTATAGTTGCCAACCTGCTGAGTTCTCTGGAGTACCTCCTGCATCATTTCATAGGAGAAAATTAGTTTCAAACATTATAGTTTCATATTGCAAACAACCCTGTGGTTAAAAATTTGATTTTTTTCTTCTTTCATCATGTTCTGCAATAGCCTGGGGAAGGCTCATTGCCGCATGAGTTTACACAAGGTGTGGAGGGGATTGCCGGAGGCTTTATTTACACCATTCAAGGTCAGTATGTAAAAATTCAATGAGGCACCTCAATGTATAAACCATTTATGGCTGTGCTATGCTGATATTTTTTCTCTAAATTGACACAGGTAGTTGAGCCCTGGTGGATAAATTTGGTACTCTGCATATATCAGTGACTGCAGTTGGCTACCACAAGTGTAGAGGACCGGGTTTAGTGGTCGCTGTTGCAATTGTCCTCACCAGTGGGAAATAGTCCTGGCTAAATAAGTGAGAGGGCTGAAGACCATGCCCAATGGAGAAAAGGATGAACAAGTTTTGTTTGTCTATTAGTTTGGAGAAGAGGTGGTTAAGAGATGACATAACTATCTACAAAAATCTGAGAGCTGTTATGTGGTGGCTGGAGCAGATTTCTTCTTAGTTGTTCTGGAGGATAGGGCCAGGACAAATGGGTTTAAATAAGGGAGATTTCAATTAAACATCAAAAAGAACTTCCTGATGATAAGAACTCTTCAGCTGTTGAAAGGTCTGCCTTGAAAGGTGTTCAACTCTCGGTTGGAAGCCTTTACGCAGAGGCTGGATAGCAATCTATCAAGGGTATTGTAGTTGTGAACTTCCTACATTGGCAAGGGATTGAATCATGAGGTAGGATAACAGGAGGCGACATGCCTTAAGACGTAATGCTGGTGAAGTGAAGCCAGGGGCAGGCTTAGCAGCCATGTTAGGTAACTCAAAACAATCCTCATTCCAAGCATTTCAGATTGCTTTGCTCGTACTGTTTAGGACTGAATAGTTTATTCCTTAAATAAAAACTTACGAAAATAAAAACGTGATCGTGTAGAAACATTATTGGTAACCTTATTATGATTTAATATGCAATTACAAGGTTAAATTCCTCATAATTATATTACTGAACATACCTGACGAAATGCTACTTGCTGTCTATTTAAACTCAGATTGCACTATTTTGACAGACTTATTTTTTGAAATCTACACAAGCAAAAATAAAATAGCCATGCCCCATAAAAAAAAATTCTGTTAATGTTCATAATTTCATAAATATTACAGTAGAAAATGAAAGGCGGAAAAATAAAGTGTGAACGGGAAGGAAAGAAAAAAAAAGGGGGAGGGTGGGCAAAAATTAGATAAATATATAGGAAAATTTCATTAAAATCTCTTCATAACATAAGTTGTTGTCAATATGAGAGTAATTCTTTTTTACTTCTAGACTATTAAGAGTATTTTTTTAAACTTCTACACTCCCCCCCCAAAAAACAAATTCTGTTAATGTTCAGAATTTCGAAAATATTACAGTAGGAAATGGAAGGTGGGAAAAAAAGTGTAAACGGGAAGGGGGAAAAAAGGAGGGGGGGAAATATATATTTTTTTACCTTCTAGACCATTAACAGTGGGTGTCAGAAAATGGTGAATAAGATTGCTAGGAACAACAAGAAATTACACAGCTTCAAAAATAATGCACTCACTGTTTCAGTGAACTGTAGTTTTATTGAACCGATGTAATGTGAATACATGAATCTTTCCGTGGAAATTAAATCCCATTTTTTGTACAGCGATTCGCACACCCGTATGCAGAACACGCAGGCATGATTAAAGAGGTTGAGATTAACTTTTACACATGTGCAGGGAGATTTTGATTCGTGAATTCGCGGCAATCCTCCTTGGCGGCAATGATCTGAGTCAACCATATTGGTTGACCCCGATGGCTTCAAGAAAATGATGTCATGTCGCCTCCTGTTATCATACCTTCATGGATTGAATGCAATGATCTTGTAGGCCCCTTCCAACTTGATGATTCTAAAAAGTGTTTTGTATCCCAGCTCCCAAGTATGCCTGTGACTTACCAAGATTCAGTTGCCTGCATTCTCAATGGAGAAACTTCAGAACAGGCTTTTGTGGCCTCAATGTGTGAAAGAAATCGCTTATTTCATTTTGCTCCTTTCTTTGTATTTGTTTCTTTTCCTAGTTCTCAAGAAAAAATTGCAATTGCAAAGTAATTTAAAAAACTATAGTATTTTTACTATATAAAAATATTTTACATTATACTACTGTATAGTGTGTCCAAATGCTTGGCTCCTGCCCGATTTTCAGTTCAGTTCCTTTGAAAATTACAGCACAATCCTGTGCATATCCATAAATAAGGTTTGTGTTCAGTGGAACTTAATTCAGAGTGTATAGAATTGCAGCCTTAGAAAAGTTGCTCAACCTGACTACCTGCAGACTTTCTGAAATGTGGAATATATGAAAATCATAGTCAATAAGTTTTATCACGGTCAGAGAAATGTATGCAATTATAACAATTTGAGCTTCTTCTGCTTTCCTTTCAGAAGGAGAGGCTCTTTTACAAAACTTGCAGAGTCGCCCTGAAAGGCTTGTGAATCATATAAGGGAACTTGAAGAGGAGGATGCCTTATTGAAGGAAGAAAGCAACACTTATGATGATATTGTTTTTGTTGATGTTGTGGATACCTATAGAAATGTTCCAGCAAAATTATTAAATTTCTATCGATGGTAGGTTGAGGAAAAGGTGCCTGGCTTATTTTTGATGCAGAATTATCAATGCCTTGATATTGTAGATATTTGCAAGTCTGAAAGAAATGTGGACTGAAATATCTGAAGGTCTTTTTGTGCAATTAGACTTTAGTTCAGTGGATGTGTGCTTTTCTTCCCTGCCTTCTGGGGTCATACTATTTCCAGAAATGGACGCACATTTTATACTTCAGAGAAGATGGAATTCTTCCCCCAAATTAATACATTTCTTGTTATCATGATTGCCATGTGCCAAGCAACAGTTAGATATTGTTTGTAATATTAGTAGTGACTAGCCTTTTGTTACCCGACGTTGCCCGGGGGACAAAGTATCCCCAGCTTCTATTAGGAGAAGGAATGAATACAGGGACAGAATCAAGCAAAGGAGCGTAATGAAATTGTCACACTCACTGAACACTGTCTGCAGGTCCTGTGGTAGGATAGCACCGACGTGTGAGAAACAGGAAGAGGTGGCCAGTTAGCCCTCTGGAAATAGGTCCCTCTCAGATCCGACTGGGTGTTGGAACTCTCTGGATCATGCTCTTTCCAGCCTGGGCAACTCAGGCAGTGCAAAGCAGTTTCACTTTCATTTCTGAGGTCTCTTCCTGTGTATCAGCTCAGTGAGTGCAATCCCAGCTCATGACCTGCAGAATCCTTTGTGACCACAGGGTGGCAGCACACTTTCACTCCAATACAATCCCCTCGCTGTCCCCCCCCCCCGGGGGCTGTAGGGGGGTCTGACCCCCGCAGTGTTTCTTTCCAGGCTGCAAGGTGTATTCCTGCCAAGTTTCGTGCGGATCGGTCCAGGCGTTCCCGAGCCTATGCATAACATACATACATACACACCCGCATACATACATACATACACACAAACATACCCACGTCCGTTTTTATATATATAGATTAGCAACATCATTTCCTTTTCCCCTAAACCCGTCACTCTGAATTGTGTTGCGGTTATTTTTTCTTTCTATGTCCTTAGTACTGTTCATCCTTTTTGCCATGAAATTCTAGTGCACGTTCAGATCCAAAGAGCATTTTAACAGGCTATCTCTAAGCACCTATTAAGATTTGTTTTCTTAAATTATTTGAGGATTGTGTGCTTGCTTTGTCCCGTACACCTCCACTCACCTCTATCCATGAAAAAGAGACAAATAGCAACAGAGCTCTAAGAAGCCAGGCCTTCTTCTTCCCAAAGTCAGAGTACAATACTGCACTGTTGGTGCTCTGCTACGGCTTATAGAAATACTAAAATATGGTTGAGATTCTAAGCAAGTATACACTTCACTAAAGCCTTTGATTTTTATATGGCTGGAGAGGGGCTATTTTCCTGTTGCATCACATTTTTAATTGTTAAAGGTTCTCTAATCTTGGAACTGATCTTTAGATCTAAAAATTTTCCCCCAGAAAACGCATGTTGATATGTGCTTGGGTCTTATTGCACATCCTTTTAGGATATGAACGTAGCACTTGGCACATGCATGAATCAGCGGTCTGGTCAACCTTTTTGGGCAAATGCAGGTTAGCCTCCTGTGTGTTAATTTTGTTTATGTTTTTGTGGATATATTTGATTTTGGTTAATGTGGAGACCCTATTGGTAGGGGGTGTTTGAAAATGGTTTTTCACAACTTTTGTGATTTGAAAGGCAGAAAGCAATTTTGTGTTTTTATTCTACATTCTCAGTTCAAATTATCATTTTTATTAATTTTAAATGCTTTAAAAGTGTACTAGGTAGGTGATATATGTCATACAGTTTCATCAGATGCAGCTACAGTATTTCTAATTGGAAAAATAATCTATTTTAATTTCTGGGAAATATCTTAAACAGTGAAATGCGCTGTTTAATACCAAAAAGGCAGTGTTCTCTGTGTTTGTGTTTTTAACACAAACATCCTTACCTTTTGGGTATGAAGAGATTACAGACATCTGAAGCCATTTTTAGAAAAAGAGTAAGGATTATTCCCACTGTTAATTGGAATTAACAAGCCTCCACCGCCTTTTTGACTGTTCTTTGCCGAAGGAGGAATATGAAGAATATATATCCTCTTCCCATTCAGTCGAGGATGACTAACATTTTGGAGTTAGGCCTCTTATACTTTTAGCAGTTGTATAAACCAAAGTCTTTCAGCCAGTGTAGCTTCTCATGCCACAGAGAACTCAAAACCTGCATTTGCCAGCATTTATTTACACAGCTGTTAAAAGTAAATAGAACTCTAAAACTGCAAACCGGGTCATTCCTGCATTAAGTTATAAAAATATTACAGCAAAACCAGTGTAATGCACCTGGTGTATTCTCATTGTTTTTATTTGGTTCCAGGACAGTGGAAGCAGCAAGTTTCAATGTATTGCTGAAGACAGATGATGACTGCTACATAGACTTGGAGGCTGTCTTCAACAGAATAGAGCTTAAAAACTTGGGCAGACCAAATACTTGGTGGGGAAAGTAAGTTTTGTTGTAGGTGTTAAGCAGTGTAAAAACCAGTGAAGAACCCAATTCAATTACAAAATATTTTCACAATATACTTTCCAAACTAGAGCCACCATGGGTCTGGATTATTATTTTTGTTTTATTAAATTGACAGTGCAGTCCAACTCCCCTCAATGGCTCTTGCACTGACCAAGCGCGGTCACGTGCCATAAAGCACCATAAAGTGTTTCCGGCGAGGTGCTGATGCAGCCTGCAGTGATGCTGCAGCACCAGCACAAGCCCCGGGTGTGCTGCTCCTGCCCCAGCCGAGTTTGGCTGGTGCGGGTCCAGTTCTGGGCAGGGGGAAGGCATCCCAGCCCCTGGCCCTGGCTTGGGCAGCTCCAATTTGGGCCATGTGGTGTGCTCTGACTTGCTCAGAGTAGCCCATGGGGCAACTGCTACCTACCTTGGGGCAAGGGGATGAACGTACCCTTGCCCTGTGGAGGTGCCAGCCTGCTCCCAAGCTGAGCTGGATACCTGTTTCCCGGCACCTTAGGATTGCACCCTTAGTTTTGCTTGGTTAAAGCTGTTAAAGAGTGAGGTGGTGAAAGAAACATGTAAGGAAGCAAAGGGGAAAACCCAGTATACATGGGATAACGTTGGTACAAGATGGTATACTTTTATTTTAATACCCCAGTTGGAATGGTGTGGTTGTAGCGATTCAGAAAAAGTTAGCAGTGCCTTATCTGTGGCTTGGAAGTCCCATGAACAAGAGATGCTGAAGTGTAATCTTCTGCAAAGATTACAGAAGAAAGGGTAAAGAAGAAAAAAATCAAGTAGTGGCAGCAGGTGTAGAAATTCCAGAAAATAGGTGTGGTCTCTGTGCAGGCACCACAATATCGGTTTCAAATAAGTTCACCTGATGATTTTGTTTATCAGTTTCAGATTGAATTGGGCAGTTGACCGGACTGGGAAGTGGCAAGAACTGGAGTATCCAAGTCCTGCGTACCCAGCCTTTGCTTGTGGGTCTGGTTATGTTATTTCCAAAGACATTGTAGAATGGCTTGCAAGCAATTCAGAAAGACTGAAGATATATCAGGTACTCTTATGTATTTTGTCAGGAGGGATGAGGGTTACATGTCAACTTAAATAAGGGGACTACACGTGCATAACATTCTACTAAGGGGCTGGTTAAAGCTAGAAAGCCCAATCCCAGAGCTGCTTAGGTACGTATAAATTCAGTACACACGAATGCCCAGGTTGGCAAGGACATCCACATTTAATTCATATAAATGTTGACAGGAGTTCTGCTTAGTTTGTGCTTTCTAATTTGACATACATTTCTCCCATTCTGCTTCTGTTGCCCTCACCTCCATGTTTGACGTATCTGACTTCAGCAGGCTGGCTGGCTTACAAATCATGGTGCAAACTTAATGCATGGAACAGGTGTGTTTGGGCAGCTAGTTCTGTTTGTAATTTTGAATTTACTTTGAGATTTTCTGAATTTTTTTCTCCTCGTGCCTTGTTTTTTATTGCATATTCACAGGGTGAAGATGTGAGCATGGGTATTTGGATGGCAGCCATTGGGCCAAAACGATATCAGGTGCGTTTTCACCAAAATAATTAACTTTTATTCTATTGCTTGTCTAACAAATTGATAAATTTAATTCACATAAAACCCAATATAGTGATCTTTTAGAGATGCTGAATGGAAGGCGTTAGTTTTGTGTGTTAAATTATCAAACATTGTTAGATGGTCAGCCATCTTTATTGTTTAGTAAAGTAACCTTAGTGGACAAACATCCTTGCCCTTAAAGAACCATTGAAATAATTTTCTTTAAAACAGGACGATCTCTGGTTGTGTGAGAAGGCATGCGAGAGTGGTATGTTGTCCTCTCCTCAGTATTCTTCTGAAGAACTCACAGAACTCTGGAGAATAAAGGAACTGTGTGGAGATCCCTGTAAATGTGAAGAAAGATGAAGACAGAACAACTATATAGAAAACACCTTGGAGAAGTTTTCAGTTACGCATTAGAGAAGTTGAAGGGAAAAGCAGCTTCTCCCAAGACCTTTCTACATACATTCCCATGTAGTTTGTCACTTATGACATTATCATGAGTGGAGAGGAATATATGGGAATTGCACATTCTTCACAGGAGAGACTTCAGTGTAGGTAATTTGTCCTCTGTGAAGTGGCCCTTAGAGCAATATTTGCACATCTGTTTAGCTTTTTAAAAAGGGATTCCAACTATTTTCAGCATATTCTAGTAGTTTTAACAAAGCCAAATGTCTAAAGCAATTTATCAAGGAGCCAGTTATTTAAGTTAACTACAAATGTAGATAAACTTGACCTCTCACGTATTAATGTATAAAAGAGAAAGGACTTGGGGCTAGGCTCAGGAAAGGCAGCTACACTACTGTAAAAACCCTGCAGTTAGATCTGCAGTTCTGTGCCACCATCACCATCCTCCACTGTAGAGGACAGTTAGGTGGGGCATCTTAGTGATACTACTCAGTGATACTCCTCTGAAGTTCATGGTAACTTCAGTGGAAGAGAAGGGAGTAGCACGGCACCGGAACTCTTAAGGAAAGGTGCTGAATGCTGGTACCCTGATATTCTAATGGCAGGGTGAGGTAGCAAATCCTTTCTCCCAGGGAATGATGAGCAGAGGAGCAATGCGCACCTCTTTCTAATAAAGCAGTTGTTTTTTCAAGGCTAACTGCTGGGTGGGGTTACCAGTAAGAATACCTCAGTTTTTATTGTTCTAGCTTTTTTGTTGTGATTATCTCTATGATATTGAGATCGTAAGTCCTACTGACTTCTATACATTAGCAGTCTAGCACAAATAATGGATTAAACTGATTACCTTAAAGCTTTCCTTTTCTCAATGAGGCATATCGTTTAAAAAAATTGTTAAAACAAAGTGCAAGAATTAGAAGTTGTCTAGCAAGGAGCTTTCCATCTTTTTTGAAATCAAGGTTCTTCCAGATAATAAAATATATATAGTTTTTTAAATCCACTCTTAATGGTTGGGTCTTTTAGCAGCCTGTAGTACTCTTCAAGAGCCACATTAAAAGTAGCAGTTACCATCGTACTAGAATACAGTCATTGTTCTCGACAGAGTAAAACTGCAAGGGCTTTAAGTCGTTGTCCAGTTCAAATTCTTTGCCTTTTATCTAGGATAAGAAAAGATTCAGACATCAGACATTTTAAACTTGTATCTCTTTTACCAAGAGTTTGACCCTAAGTTTTCTACTCAAAGGGAGCTGAACAGTGCCCAAAATGGTGTGCCCACCCTCCTTTAAATGAATCAATTCATTCAATAGTGTGGTAGAGTGCAATGTTGATCTTTAGCAGTGTGACAAGTTGTGTCCTGAATTAAGTCTGAATTCATGTATTGTTGCATAACTGAACATGAGCTTACTTTAGCACTTTCATAGGATAGTTTCAGTTCTGAACCTGGGATTTTAAGTAGCCGATACAGCAATCCTTTGACCTTCTGAATAGTCATAGACTCTAGAACGGGATAAAGAAAACTGTTCAACTACAAGTTAATCACCATTTGATGCATTTACACCTTAAGTTGCAACAGACAACACTGACATCAAAGTAGATTTGGTCCAGTCTCTTACAACTCACAGACCTCCAATTTGATATTAAGGTAATGCTAAATAAAGCAAAACACGATTCTAACTCTAAACCAAATTGGAGGTGTTTCCAGTTCATATATACAACACACTGACTGACCTAAGTGACCTTCAGGACTTAGTCTGTGGTATTTACTCTTTGTACTTTAACACTAGGAGTGAAGCCCTTTTCTCTAGAGAAAAAGAATGTCAATTCTAGGACTTTATAAACTGAGGTCCCTGAATTTGCAATTACAATGCTAATTAGTTCCAGATTGCCACTAGCTTTATGTGCTTGTATTATGAACCAATACATGTGAACAAGGTAGGTGTATTTTTATAGTGCAATTTGAATGAATAAGTTACTATAAACAAAATCTATCTGAAAGCTGAACAATGCAAGATATTGGCTGTTTGGGGTAATGCCCTCCCCACAATTTATTTTAAAGCTTTATCTGAAGGCACAGCAATAGTGAGTTACTCCTCTATTGTCATGAAATGTACTTGGGCAAATATTTTTCTATTAACTTTTTGGAAAAGCTGTATCATTTTATGCAACTTGTGATAAATGTGATTTTTATTTTAGAATAAATACTTTCTACAATACAGTGTTCAGGCATCTCATTTGAGAAATTTGGTTATATTACATATTATGGTAACATAAGAATGAACTAGATGGCATATCACTTTTCTCTAAGAACCTGTGGGTTGTGACCCCCATCCCGAAAAGGGGGTTGTAAAGCCTCAAATAGGGGGTTGTGGCAATCTCACTCATTTATAGAGCACCTAGAATGGTGCCAGTGTGCTTGTGAGAGCTGGGCAGGCCAGGTGAGCTGAAAGGAGCTGGCCTGCTGCAGCCATTATCTTCATTTATTTAGGGGCTGAGCAATAGCCCTCATTCATCAGGTTTAATGTTGCCCAGCAGTTCCCAAACTGCATCTGGGGCCCACCAGTGGGTCATTACCCAATTTTTGGTGGCTCACAAAACTAAAAAGGTAGATCAGGCTATGTGCATCAAGGGTTAAACCACCTGCTACCTATTGAGAGCACTGCTGCCTAATCATCAGTATAGCCACAGAAGTTTAAGCAGCTGATAAAGTAAAACCTTTTTATAAAATGGGTCCCAGTACTAAACATTTTGGGAACCATTGTTATACCGTTTTACCTGAGAGCAAGGTCCAATAAACTCTTAGGAGACTGCTGAGTAGACAAGCACAGAATTGCACTGCAAATTAGACTTTAGTTTGGTGACATGGTGTCTTTATTACTCAACAAAACTTGAAATGAAACTGGCACGTGTGGGATGGTGGAAACACCACAAATAGTATAGGGCAGCAGTTCCCAAACTGTGGGTCAGACATACCAATGGGTCACAAAACTGATAGGGGGCGATCAGACTATGAGCATCAAGGGTTAAACCAGCTGCTTCTTGAGGGAGCACTGCTGCCCAACCACCATTATCGCCTATAACCTTATTTATAAATCAGGCAGCAGCCTCTAGGGCCTCAAAAAGTTTGCGAACCACTGGTATAGAGAAATATGAAGCAAGAAGATTACAGTAACTGGAACTTTCCACACTTTGATGTCTCTTATTCTGCTCTTCAACCCAATAGTATTTTAGAGATGCACCTTGCATTACTTCAAAAACTAAGTAAAGATAAAACACATGTTAGCTGCTCAAATGTATACAGGTCCAGTCTGTTTATCCACAGATTTTGGACTGCAGTTTTGACTCACTGTGGGTTCTGAACCTACAGCTGGGCCCATGAAAGACCTTTGAAAGGGAACTGGAACCTTGTGCCATTCTTGTCTAGGAGGACCTTTGAGGGCTGCAGAGGCTGCATGCCACCTCTAAGTGGCTTCAGTAATACCTGTGAATCTACAACCTGCAAATTTCATTATTATATCAGCAGGTTTTGGTATCTGTGGGGGTGGTGATCCAGGAACTAATTCCTGCATGGATACCAAGAATTATACCACTTAACAAAGACAGGAAAAATGACTGTGCGCTCTTTAACAGCTTCATCCACTTTGAGAAGGAGCCTCAGATTATGAAGTGGTCATACAGCATAAAATAAATCCCTAACACAAACAATGAAATGCATGAATGCCTGCCCTTACCTGGTAGTTTCTTCTGTAATGGCTTCTGGTCAGGTTTGTCAGGACACTTAAAGGTCAAAGCTTAAGGAAATTAAAGAAATAAAATTAGGTCTATGTCATTCATCAATTCAAAAATCACTTAAACTCATTAGACATGATTAATCTGTAGCTTCAATTTGCTGTAGTTTGCTACTGATTTTTAGGGATGGCTTTAGTTTTTATATTCGTGTATCATGTTATTCTTAACGTCACTTTGTAAGCCTGCTTGAATATTCCAGTTAGAAAGATGAGGTAGAAATAAACAATAGAAATTGATGTAGGTAATCCCCAATCCCTTTTTGTATAGAAACTCTTGGCACTGAAAACTAGACAGAGAGGAATATTAACATCCAAGCCCATCCTTGCTGGTTTTAAGTCTACAGAAGCCATGCAGAAAAATCAACATTACTGGCTGTATAGTTTGGTAAAGATGTATAGAAAATCTTGACAAGTAACTTATTAAAAAATACAGCCATTTGCACAATAGCATTCTTCTATAAAAGAATAGGAAATAGTAAGTACAATTAGCATAGTTTTGTGTATTACTCAGTAGCTGATTTTTTAAGGAGAAAGGCTGTTCTCTTTTCAGCTCGCCTTCTTCAGGGGCACCAAATTCTGTTAAGGGAAAAAAACAAAGTATATCAACAATACGTTTTTATTACGCTTAAAAACATTCATCCAATGTGCAAGATTGCTCATCCTAACAGATAAGGGAGGTGTCACTACTCCCACACAACTGAAAGCTTTCTCTCTAGAGGCACAGGCATCATATCCAAAAAGGACTGGATGGGTCAGGACAAAGTATTTTGGAAATGGCAAGGCCATGCCCTAGATTGCATATCTAAAAAAGTCTTCGTGTAGAAGTATCTACTGCAGGGCGGGGGCTGTGCATGACCCTTTCTTGACCCCTGGTTATATTGACCTGGAAGTATTCGGCAATGATGTGATAAGGGCAAGTGGCAGAGGGTGCAGAGGAGCTTTTTGATCTCTGCTGCACTGTTACAGCTTTTTCTGAAACAGTGCGGCAGAGACTGAAAGGCCACCAGCATACCTCACCCATTCCACCTGACAACTGCAAAGGTGTTCTGCAGCACCTTTGTGCTCGACAGCTGGAGAAGGGTGGGCATGTTGGTGGGGTTGCTGCATGCCATCCCAAGGGCCACCAGAACAGGCATGGGGGACCACAAGAATAGCTGCACATCACTAGGTATGTCAGTTGTAATGGTTCAGGTGTACAATATACATGTACAGTTTTGTGTGTATATATACGTTTGGATAACTACTACTTGCCGAACAAAAGCACTTCACTGAAGCTTCCCTCTGCGTGCTGCAATGCAGTGTCTGACTCCTGGCAGTGACTGGTGATTACATCATCACCACTCGCTTCCAGTTTGGATACAGGTTTCAGACAGGAATTTTTCTCTGTCCTGTCTGATGATACTGGGATTGAATTGGATGTTCTGCATGTGAGACAGATGCTCTTTTGCTTGGCTATGGCCCTTCTCTGAGTTGGGCAAGATTGACCTAGGCTTGTCTATTCCTCATGTGGAGTGTCATTACTGGACACTCGTTTGGCTTTTGTTTAGCAAGTAGTAGTTATCCTGGATGGCAAGGAGATCCAATCGGGCAATCCTACAGGAAGTCAAGCCTGATTGCTCCCTGGAAGGACAAATACTGAAGCTCAAATACTTTGGCCACCTTGTGAAAAGAGAGGACTCTTTAGAAAAGACCCTCATGCTGGGAAAGATGGAAGGCAAAAGGAGAAGGGGGCGGCCGAGGATGAGATGGTTAGACAGTGTCACCAAGCAGTGAGCATGAAATTGGGCAAACTCCGGAATCTAGTGGAGGATAGGGAGGGACCACCGCCCTGGTACTGTGGTCCATGGGGTCGCAAAGAGCGACTGAACACAACTTAGCGACTGAACGACAAAGTTATCCAAACGTGTATATACACACAAAACTATACATGTATATTGTACACATGAACCATTACAACTGTTGTAGTACATACCTCATGATGTACTCTATGCATGAGCAAAACCCCAACTCACAGGACAAAAGGAGGGAAGAACTAATCTTCACCAATCTCAGTGGCATAACACACAAAAAAGGGCCCCACCAACTCCAAGCCTCGTCAGCCACCACTGCATGCTAACCAATTTCAAGGCAAGCCAAAGAAGAAAGCCTACTAGTCTGCCCAAGGAATAGATAAAGACAAGCAGCTGTAAACAAGTCAAAATGCTGAAAGAAAAATCTTTCTTCTCCTGGCATATACTTACTATCGCAGAACAACTGAAATCTGGGATGGGCAGCAAGGAATTCCTCATTGGGACTATTTTTGTCTGGGTCTTGATTACCGCCAGCCTTTAGCCAGTCAATGCCATACTTTTTCCTATAGTCAAGCTCTGCTCCCTTTCTCTCTTCAGGAAAAATCTGAAAAGGCAAAGCCTTATTCATACGCTACATCATCATGGAGTCAGCTTATATATAAACAGAAAAATAGCCCTATTCTAAACATTAGCTGTAGCATATCTGCAACAACATTAGCACGCCTTGAGTGTCCTTTGGGGAGATAAGAAAGGGTATAAATGTAGTAATCAGACAATGGTGTGAAATTATGGGCTAGGATCTTAAAAAATTAATTAAACTGTCAAATTCTTTGCCATGGGATGTTGTAATGCCACCTGGCCTAGATGCCTTAAAAGGAGATTGAACAGATTTATGGAGGAAAAGGCCATCATGAGGTATATGTCATAATGACTGTATGCAATCTTCAGGTTCTAGCTGAATGCCAGATACAAGGGAGTGGCAACAAGATACAAATACCTTGTCTTATGTGCTCCAAAGGCATCTTGTGGGCCACTGTGAAATGTAGGAAGCTGGACTAGATGGGTCCTTGGCCTGGTCCAGCTTTTTGGATCTGCTTATATTCTCTCACCCATGTTCTAAAGATATTTTTGCCACTAAGAGTCCATCTATGTTGGTTAGTGTTAGTTTTGTTAGTTCTTCTAGGAATGAAACCAGAATGGGCTTGCTACATTTGCTGAAGCAACCCTGGTGCAAGTTGCTCTGTGCACTGTCAAGTTACAAACATCTTCAAGATTCCAGTGTCCAAGTTCAAAAGCAGCTAACAGCCCAATCAAAAGCACAACTTCAGTGTTTATGTCTGATCTTTGGGCTCCTATTTTTGGGTGTCCTGAGAATGGACAAGACCACAGAAGATTAAAATTCCACACCACATAAAAGTTTTTGTGATTGAAGGTCTCAGAGATATTGCCCTTTCTGCCTTCCTAGCGCTGCTGATGGAAAATGAATTGCATACCTGACACTTGTTTAAAAATGTTAACTGGCCTATTTTCGCAATAATAAGCTGCTTCACCGTCTCTGCGTTTTTGTCTGAATCCATTAAAGGGTTATTCCGACAGTCAAATGATTCAAGCTTTTGAAGTTTATCAAGTTCGTTGATAACCGACCACTAAAATAAGAAAATGGAAACATGATAACACTGAACCACCAACATCTGAAACAAAACCATGTTTTCCTTTACTTCGGGGTCTGCAAATCTTGGCTGACATTGCTAGCCAACCAACCATTTATGGTTGTTAAAACTCTGTCCTCCCCCTGGGGGAGAGGTAGGCTGTTGTCCCTAACCTTGTCTCTGTTTCTTGAACACTCAGTGGAAACGTGGGGCTTATCCCTGCCCTCTTATCTAGTTCCAATTTGGAGAGGACGCCTGGTGCTGGGCCACTGAGCACCCTAGAGCAGCTCAGCGACCTAGCACTGTAACAGAAAGCTCTAGCCTTCCTCACAGGCGTCAAGTGCCAAATACCTCTAATATCACAGTGCTGGGATTTTACTTACCTCTGCTATTTTGTTGCCGTTTATCACAAGATGTGTTAGGGAGGGAAACATTCTAGTCTTGGAGCCTGTAAAAGAAGAGAATAAGCAGATGAGACAATAAAGACGACTAAATGCAGAAGAATGGAACAGTGCCCCATTTACCTACCAAACTGTACATCAGGAAAGTGTATAGAAGCAATCGCATTGTCTGAAAGTATTAGTCTTTCTAACCTGAAATTTAAAAGTCAGAGCACAGCTATTAAAACACAGATTTTACATGCAACTGTCTGTAATCAGTTGTTAATCACAGCAGGCATTGTGGTGTGGCAAGTACATTTCTACAAGGTTACATGCGAGTAAATGAGACCAACAGAAGAGTACAATCAAATCTTCTAGGGTTTGAACAATGGTGAGCTGTCTGAAGGGACTACTCTTCAATATGTCTTGAACACACACAAATAAAGGTAAAAGGCTTCGTGAATAGTGGAGGAAAAGGCCTCCAGTGTATCCATGGAGAAAAGGACATCAGGGTGACTGACATGGGAGCAGCAAGCAGGGCTGTAGAGTCGGTCCACAAACCTCCGCTCAAAATTGCTTCCAACTCTGAGAGATGGAACACTGATAGCAGAACTCAAACTTGTTCCCATCCCATGCTGAAAATTATCTGTGTCCACTGACAAAAAACGTGGGGTCAACACTTGGGATGAGGATATGGGCAATTCCCCCTTCATGCAAACTTCTTTACACACAAATTACTCAGGATTTAACCCATTCTATTTCAATATATTCAATACAAGCCGATTAAATGAATTTACAGAATCGTGCAATATACATTTCAATTTACAGTATTGCTGTGTAACATTTACTTGGGGAGCTCTGCGAGTAGATGAAGTTGATCTCCGCTGTGTAAGAGATTGCCTGAAAGGTCTAACCGTTTTAAGGTATGTAGAACATCGATAGGTCTGGGGAAAAAAAACATTACATTTAAGATGGTTTTAACATTTGTTAAATTTTTTTTATTTTGAAGATTTATATAAATTGTTTTTCAACCACAGAAGAAACATAGTTCTTCTGGAATACAATATGAATAGAAGGAATCTGGTTGCCGGTTTCATGTTCTTTTGCCGCATTAACTGTCACGGGAATTTAAAAGTTACTTCTTGATTTGTTTGCTTTGGTGCACTGTACTGGTTGGCGGTTGAATGTGCTCTGTTTAGTCCACATAGACCAGAGCTCACACGGTTCATCAGGATCATCTCCACAAATCCACTGTGTCCAATGAAAGGTCACCAACTCTCACCGGCACCAAGGGAACTTAAGTCCCACTCTAAAAATGCTAGGAAAAAGATGGAATGATCTAGAGTCAGACCATTGGTTGATCTAGTCTTGCATTTGCCTACTCCATCTGGCAAAAGCTCTGAAAGGTCGCAGGCAGAGGTTGTTTCTTAGCATCCCCTTTTACTGGAGCTGCTATTGATTGAACCTGGGACCATTCGTATACAAAGCCTGCACCCTATCCCTGAGCTATGGCCCCAAAGCAGCATGCCCAACATCGATTCAAACACGGTGAACTCAGCAGTTCCCAAGCAGTGGGTTGGGAAAACCCCACTGCCCGAGACACTACTTGGCTGTCTTTGGCCTGGTCTGGGCCTCATTGCAACAGAGTCCGGAGCAGGCCAAAGACAGCTGAGGTTCAGGCAGCAGGCTTTTACTGAGCGCAGCAGAGGCTGTCATACTACCTTCCTGAGGCTGCTTCAGGGGTATTTTCATTTGGGGGTATGATTACCTCAGACCACTGCTTAGAATTCCAGCTAATAATTTTATTCTGAAAACTGGGCAAGGGGGCTTGCAAAGTGTTCCCTCACCCGGTATTTCAAAAACGTTTCGTGATCTACCAAAAATCAGCTCGAAACTCACTGGTGGGTGCTGGCCCACAGTTTGGGAAACGCTGGACTCAGACAGTGCAGCATTCGAACAATACATTTGAACTGGACTTGAACAATAAAGAGGTTCCAATTGTTAAAGACATTTTCTAAAGACATTTTCATCAGAATGTTTTACTGTCTGAAAGACTCATTTAATTACATTGTGTGGTGCTCACTAATTATGAAGCAACCAACCAGTGCTTGCCTAGATGTGACAGAACCTGGCTGGGCAAAACATATATTGTTAACCAGATACTTTGTTCAGAGCAGGTACTTCTGTGGGAGATGTGAACAGTCACATTGATCTAAAAAGTGGAGAAGTTCTCTTAGCTACAGTATTTATAAGCACAAAGTTTTAACACATGAAGAATTATACACATCTCTAATGTTTCTGTGTCTATGTAAGTCATCTCAATTACCATGAACTAAAATGACATTTGGTACATTATCAGTTCTTTAATAAGCAACATCACAATTATGAAAGACTAGCTGTAGAATTTGCAGCTCTCCTCCTACCTTGTTAAAAGTGAAATATCATTGAAAGCAAGGTACAGTTCTTCAAGAGCAGGCCACCCTGAAGCACACGAAAGAACCTAATGGAAAAACATTAAGTACAAAGATAGCACTTCACATACCTTGGATAGACACACTTTCAAATACAGTAGCAAAGTTTCACTTTTCCATGAATACTCAATGCTGGCTCTCAGTTTGTCCTGAGGATTAGGAAAGCACTTTCCCAACTTGAAGGTCTTGTTGCAGCCCTATTGCAAACCACTTGCTGCTGCTAATCCAGTATACTATTGCTACTACAGGGTTTAATCTCCAACCAAATGCAAGAAAATGGCCACTAGAAAAGGGGATAGGAAGGAATGCTTATTGGGTTAGGATTTCGGGCAACTTCTGCTATATGGCAGCAAACCTTTTGGTGTAAAATGCCTCTTGCCTCAAGGGTCTATGGTGGCTTGCTGTTTACTGCTCTTGAAATCCAACAGAAACATCCTTTCTCTTTTGTCTTCAATAACCTGATTTAAAGGGGAGGCATGCCAGACAGTTTGTGCATGCAAATCCCTTGAGGGTTAGTAGATTGTCTCATAATTTTGTATCAACTAGCTGGAACAAATGGAAGTTACAGGCAGCAGACGCTCCCATTGAAAGTAATAGGAATAATGAACACAAATGCAATTTTAACACATCAATAACTCAAAGGAAGTTTTTAATAAGGAAAACAAATGCAATAAATAAAACAAGAAAAATGCTGCCCATTCCTAACAAACAATAGAAAGTCGAAGTGTATTGTTAAAATTATGAAACCATCTGATTTGCCTTTAAAAGAAAGCTTTCAGAAGAAAGCCGAGTGCATTACCTCTGTCCACGTTACTCCTGTTTGATTAAGTGCCAGAACCCTCAAGTTACAAAATGCTCTTGAAGCAGGTGGTGATGTAGATGGAAATGTCATTTTGTTTTTACTATACAAAAAAGAGAGCAAAGTGTCTGAAATTCAGTGAAAACAAGTTCAACTCAATCTTGGCTGTTTGACCCATTAGTATTTCATGATAGTATTTTAACACCACCAATATGGAAGTAGTTAGATTGCATTCTGATCTTCTTGTGCAAATGTTGCTTTGCAATCATAAACCAGAATACTTTTAGATATGGCTAGACATTACTGTTTGTGCCCTTGCACCAGGGGAGGTGCCAGCTTTCCCTATGGGTTCCTCAGATCTGCACCTGTGACAACCCCTGCTAACTGGGCAAGAGGCACGTTTTCCAGTGGTGTTCCTCTTATATTTAGCAGGGGGAGAGTAATTGTCCCTCATCACCCCTGCGCAGTCTTTTTGGTGGCTGTTGCTGGCGGGCTGCCTTTTTTTTTTTTTTTTAGATTGTGAGTCCTTTTGGGACAGGGAACCATTTAACTTTATTATTACTATTTGCCTGTAAACCGCTTTGTGAACTTCGTGTTGAAAAGCGGTATATAAGTACCTGTTGACTGACTGACACGCAGCCAGAACTGGGGCGGTGTGGCCTGGGGCCGAGGCCTTCGTGGTGGCCCAACAGCCATATCCCACACCTATCCCCCTCTGGGCTCGAAGTATTGTAGGACCTATAATATGGGACACCGGTTCTCATTCATGCTGTCAAATAGTAATATTCACAAACATTTTTAGTGGCTCTTTTACTGAATTTTTGATGCAATCCGTCTATGCCACGGACAACAGGATCAAAAAGACTTACACTATGCCATGTACATATTTCCCGACAGTACCTGACATTAAGAGTTTCTAGACCTTCAACTTGGCAGGCAATATCTATCACTTCCTTCCAAGATGACAGGAGATTATGTGAGAGACTTATTTCTTTGATGTCTTGGCACGTATATTAAGAAAAATGCATTAGAATTGTGAAAGTTAATTCGAAAGCTAGGAGTTCTACTTTCAGGGACAACACTGATAGTAGGATGCTGCATACAATTCTTCATATCCTGAACAAGAGGTATTGCTTAAAACATGGCTCTCCCCATAACTGAGGGCAGTAAAGTAAAACAAACTTGATTCTTTGCATTCATTTTATCATTTCTGAGGAGAACTTTTACTGACATAAGGTACGCTTTCTGTTTTAGGTCAGATGTAAACATTAGTAATAGTTTTATCAGGTGCCCTTTCAGCAACTCAAACAAAAACCACCTTTCACTATGATTGGTTCTGAAGTACTCAAGTAGGAGACCCCATCAGATACTCGTCATAATTCACCTAAGTAGAGCTGAAAATCAATTGCTCAACCCTGGGTCCTTAAAAGATAACAGCTTCTATATAGAAAACAAATTGTCATATAACAAAACACTTCATTATGGCTGCTTGCTGCAACAGCCTCCAGTAACACTTGAAAAGGCATGCTGCAAAGAGACAGGATACTTAGGACAGACCTTCAAAACAAAAGCTACCCATAAACATTAAATGGCACCCAATTCTACATTTTTTCCTTTAAAAAAGATACTAGGGCATGCTCTTCTGATTTCTTCTTTTTCACCAGCAAGGCTCACTGCACATTCATCTACTACGATGCGGATCAATTTATTTAACTGCCTGCAAGAAAAGAAGTCTTATTAGACTCAAGTATAAATGGTGAAAAAGTATAAGTATAAAAGCAATGAAAATTCAATCCAAACATAATCCTTTCAGAACATGTGACTTAATTAAAGAGTGCAGTGGGCCCTCTGTATCAATGGAGTTGGTTCTGGGATCCTGTACGGATACAAAATTTGCAGATACTCAACTCAACTGGTGTGATTCTGCAATCTGACAATGAGCTTGTCAATCTTGTAAATTTCTGGTCCACTCCAAAGACTCTCAGAAGAGACAGTGTATCGATTTGAGAACGGCCAATAGGTGAACTAGAAAAGCACATTTGCCCAATAAGTGAGCAGGGATTCTTCTGGGGCAGGTCCTGTGTGCTCTCTTCTGCATGCGGACAAAGGAAAATACAGGCCCAGTCTCGACATCCACAAGGGTTCCATTCCCAGAACCCCATGCAGAGGCTGAGACCTGTGGATAAACAAATCCATGGGTCAGGACACCCAACCCTCCAAACGCGACCAGAACTTTGCTCCAGTTGCATCTGGAGGGTTTTCTCAGAGACACACAAATTCTCAGCGACACAAGAGATATTGTTGTCACATCAATGTACCAAGAGCATAATCTCATGTATGGCCTCCTTGGGCCCCAGAATGCCTTTTAAAGACATTAAAAAGTCATTCTCAGTTTTTCAGAGAAAAACATCACTTCCGGTTGACTGCAAGTGGCCTCCCCAGGCCTCAGAACATCGTCTGGATTTGACTGGAGCACAGCTCAGGTTTTGTCTGGAGGGTAATAGTCTGGCCTACGCTATGGGTTCAGAACCTGCAGTGAGGTAAAACTGGGGGTCCTGAATCTGCATATGAACAGTCTGGACCTGTAAGCAGAGGCAAATTACCAGCAAGATGAAAAACGTGAGTGCCTGGAACAATAGGTCCTTATGGGGATGGAGCAGGATGAGCAGAGGCATGATCAATTTTTGACCGGGTATTTTTCAATCTGTGGTTGGTTGGAACTGTGAATGCAGATGCCGCGGATACAGCGGGCCCACTATACCGAAGAACAGAATATACGAATTCTCAGTGACACACAGATACTGTTGTCACATGTAGATGAACCAAGAGCATCATCTCGTATGTGGCATTAGAGAAGCAAAGCAGGCAGGAGTAGTAGTTACCTAGAGTGCAAAGATAGCTGGACAAGCATGTTCAGTTCAACATGTTTCTCCAGAGTTTACTCGCTACAAACGGAACTATTCTTCTGCAAATTATACATTAATTTTTCTTGCATTAAAGAGTTAGTATTTTGGAACCTCCATTTGAAAAATAAATAATGAAAATGAACTGCACAAAATAATTTTTTGGCTAAAATTACAAGGTGGTATCCTAAGAAAGAGTCCTAAATACATCCCAGTGACATTAATGGGAATAAGTTGTCTCCTTGATTCTGATAGTGCTTGGTTATGACTTTTAGGATTGTTGTTGTTGTTCAGTCGCTAAGTCATGTCCGACTCTTCGCGACCCCATGGACCACAGCATGCCAGGCCTCCCTGTCCTCCAATAGCTTCCGGAGTTCGCCCAATTTCATGTTCACTGCTTCGGTGACACTATCTAACCATCTCATCCTCTGCCGCCCCCTTCTCTTTATGCCTTCTCCTTATTCTTTCCCAGCATGAGGGTCTTTTCTAAAGAGTCCTCTCTTCTCATGAGGTAGCCAAAGTATTTGAGCTTCAGCTTCAGGATTTGTCCTTCCAGGGAGTAATCAGGCTTGACCTCCTGTAGGATTGACCAATTGGATCTCCTTGCAGTCCACGGGACTCTCAAGAGTCTTCTCCAACACCTTAATTCAAAAGCATCTATTCTTCGGCGCTCTGCCTTTCTTATGGTCCAGCTCTCACATCCATACATTGCTACTGGGAAAACCATCGCTTTGACTATGTGAACCTTTGTTGGCAGGGTGATGCCTCGGCTTTTTAGGATACAAGCCATAAAATTCATCATTGCTCACAGGCCTGGCAGCCTCTCCTCAAAACATCAGAGAGACGTCATTTTCCCCTCTTAATTTCAGGCTATGGATAAAGAGCTGGACTTCAAGAGCTGGACTTCCCAATACCATGTATCAAAAATGGAAATTATTTAAAACTGAAAAATGTAGAAAATTGTGTTTAATTTGGACATTGATTTCTTATTCTCTGAGATAATGACGTGGCAGCCTTCACTTCTGGAAAGATAACTCCTTTGGGTTGCAGGTAGGTCCATTTAGGTAGGACACCAAAGTGGGGTTGTACACTCTCCCCCTACTCCCAAATTATGCCTGAAGCCACAATCAAAGTTTTGGTCATATATTTCTCGTCTGGATTAGAAGAATGCCTTAGGCACATTTAAATTGTGAGCAAGTCACACTGAATTCAGCAGGATCTACTTCTTAGCAAACTTTATAGGACCCAATCCAATTTTCTATACCTTCCCTTGCTGCAGTGTCAGAGATATAAATTACCAGAATGTTATGTACAGTCACATGAAAAGCGCAAAAGCACATGTACACTTCTATACATACAAATATTAATGTGTCAGAAGCACATTCATTGCTCTGATGCTCCTCATTTGTACAAAAAGTGAACTTGCTTTTGTATTTCTTTAACTGACTCAAACCCAACAGTTTCCACTGTTTTCTTTCCAATTACTAGTAACGTTTGCTCTCCACTATCAGTATCCTGTTCATCTTCACTCAAGCCATATTTCTTCTTTACTGCAGAAAGGAAATCAACTCCAAAATTTGCCTTGTTTGGACGGATAAAGGATCCCCCTAAAGGATGCCTGAAACAAATGCAATACATAGAAGAATTAGAATACTGAGTTTTTGGATAATATTGCAACTTAAAAAAAAATTAGATACAAAACACACATACTGCCCCCTGCCCAGAGCTCCTTGGAGAAAGGGTAGAACACACATGTAGGAAGAAATGTATATAGTGCTGAAGTATGTTCAAAGAGCTTCGTATACATTCTCGAGAGGTATTAACCATTCTTACATCGCCTTATAAGGCAACTGAGAATTATCTCCATTTAACAGGCTAGGACAGAGGGAAACCAAGATAGTGATTCCTTGTAACACTGGGGACTTCATGACGGAAGCCACGTTTGAATCAAGAATATACAGATTCCTAGGTCAGTCTAGAAGTGCTTCCCCTCTTCACTTCCCACCATGCATTACACTGTAAGACAACCATTTTCAATCATTGTACTGTACTGTGGCAAACCAGTGTGCCGTGACTGTGCCATGGGAATTTGGGAGAGTCATTTATTAGTAGGGCCATTGGGGGATGTGAGCCCTCCACCTGCAGCACAGTGTGCCTCGTCAATTCTCAAAAAGCTGATGGTGTGCCTTGACCACTTAAGTGCCTTGCCAGTGTGTCGCGAGATGAAAAAGTTTGAAAATCATTGCTGTAAGAGACAATGGCCTATGTTCTAACGTGGATGCTGAAATGAATATGGATTTTTTTTTTACTAATTCAATGTTCGCTTATTGTTACATTCTTCAGTAACTCTTGACAAGTTACTTTTTAGGTCCCATCTCTTCTGTGAGCTTGAAGTGAAATGTTTAGCTCAGTCTACCTCTAACAGAAAGGCAAATTCTCAACTGAGAATTTGTATTCATCCTAGCAGGTCTCACAGTGCATGGCTGTCAGGGCCCAACAGAGAGCTGTGACCGGCTGCACCCCAGAACTACCATATTGCAACTGGCAGATCATGGAGCTCCAAAATTCTATGTGCTACATGCAGATTCAGAATCTTGATGCAACGGTGCAGAATAAGAAGCCCAGTGGAACAGTTGGTGAAGCATTTCTCTTCCATCCACCCTCCCCCCTTTCTATGGATTTTAAGATCAACTCACCTGCATTTGAAATACTGAACTCCTTCATGGCTACCATCATGTTTTCCTCTTTGACTGTTGTCCCATTCCACTCCAAGCCAAAGTCCTAACAATTATAACACATTTATTTTAGAAATGCAAGCATTAGAGAGATTTTCCTCCTGCTGAACTGTGTATATGTCTCATCTTCCTGTATTTTCAATATGGCTGCTCTAGGTGCATCACAACCCACCTGAAATTGGTTCATAACCCACTGATGGGTCCCAACTCACAGTTTGGGAACCACTGAGAAATAATTCAAGTTCACAACTCTTTCTGTATTTAAGAGAAGGAAACAATGCCAAAAAGAATGCATGCACTATTCTTTCCTTTGCCTTGCTACCCGGTGATGCTATGTGATGAAGCAAAAAAATAAAAATCAATTCCCTACCTGTTGTTGGAGGAACACTCCCAACATAGAGTACAGTTCCATACTCTCCATTACAAAGAATTCTTCGACCAACTGCATCAGGAGGAATGTTGGTAGTCATTGTGAGAAAACTGTTTTTCAAGACACTTCATTAAATGGACCTAGGGAATGAAAAACAATGTGGCTTTTATAAATTACCATATGTGAGCATGAGGGTTCTAGAGAAACCAATTGACTTAAATCCTCCAAGACTACATTATTGGGGAGCAGCACAGTGCACATACATATATGCACACAGACTCAGTGGGTGGGATCTCAACTAGCACTTCCACTGTGGAGAGCTCCCTTTTCAAACAAAAGCCTCCTCCTTTAACAGAAGGAGCATGGTGCTCATGGAAGAGCTTCTTGCTGTGAGCAGCAGTCTCCTTGCAATCTCAGAGGAAGCTGACAGCACAATCATTAGTTGGGTTGCCACTCAAGACAGGCACAGAGTGAACACCAGCAAGAACATGCAGTCTTTGGGCCTTACAATTTACTCGAGTACAATGAAACATCGTCATACATCAATATGTTAGAAGGCACCTACATTAATAAGGCAGCTTTCAGTGGCTCCAGGAACCAAAATAGCTTCCTTGCACCTATTGCTGTTCACCCAAGAAAAATGTGCTCTCTCAAAGTAGAGGAAAGCAAACAGTGCAAGAGTTTCAACTGTAAAGGATACTTTCAAAGAAATGCAAAAAAAATAAATACTATTTTCTCTAATTCCAGGAAAAAAAATATGCTCCCAAAATTCTAGGCTAAGCCAGAATATATTACAGGACAGGATATAGGGCCCAATCCTGTTCATTTTTTCAGCGCCAATGCAGCCCCGAGGTAAGGGAACACAATGGTCTCTTACCGTGAGGAGGCCTCCATGACTGACCCCCTCTCTGCAGGATGCAACACATGCCCCAGCCCCAATGAGGTTGGAATTTCATTAAAGTGGAAATGACTAGCTTTCTAGCAAATGGAAAGCTTTATGAAAAGAGTTTGGTCAATGCTGTTTAGAAACATCCTGTAATACATCTTGTCTAGAGGAGTAACATTTTGTTCTCTACGCTTGAAACAGCATTGTGGGGAAGAAGTATATTTAGAATGTTCCCTTTCTGGACTCTAGATCCTGCAATAATTACCAGTTGCAATACAACTGTATTCTCATTTTCTAAACTGCTTACTAATCAAATATTTAAATGCCTCTATCACCAGTCTGGTCGCTACAAACGAATAACCAGAATCCCAAGAGTTGAAAGAACTCAGATTGTGCCTGCCTGTATAATTCTCCTGTTTATTAATACAGACTCCTGCTGACTTGGAGAACACATATCTGTGATTAGTTAACATTTGAGAAGTTGGCAGTAACAGCTACAGCAGACTTTAAAGCTTAAACACTACCAACCAAGGAAACAGATCCCAGAACCCAGTGACTGGTAAAAAGAACTGTCAGAAGGATGAGCCACAAGTAAGACCAGAAGAGGTAAAGCAAACTTCCAAATGGCTACACAGCAAGATTTTCTAATAAAATGGTCTCCAATTTAGGTTTTCCTTTCTTATTGCTTTTTGCCTTCTGCACTGTCCCAGAGTTCTGTATCTCATCAACATTTTCTTTGTAGTCCCATTCTTTGCATTATTCTCAAGGGAACGATGCTGATCCACAGGACAACAGGCTGTATCATTACCTCCCTAGATCCCAGTTTCCACTGTTGCACAAAATGTTATTACAATGAAATGAATTAAGCCGTGAATGAATCCATCTATAAAAGTTTCATTAACAAATATCCTATACTGCAGAAGTACTCACTGTTATTATAACTGAAATATACAGTAGATACGTGCAGGTTTGTGCATTCCAAAAGTTTACAAAAGAATAGAATTTCTAGGAATATAGTACTTGCACCAAAACTCCTCTTAAGACCTTATGGACTGTTAACATGTTAATTTCCATCAAATGCAAGAATCTGTGGAACCATGTTGCCACATTTAGGTAGAGAGCCTTTCCAATGGAATACTTGATTGCCGATAACTATAATGTATTGCCTAATAAACAGTAATATCTAGATAGGTTTCTTCCTTTGTATAACTTATACTTTAAGAGGTCAAGAGTCTACACAATATTCCACAGTTGGTAAAATTTTATTTTTTACTACAATAGAGCAAGTTCTGGCCTTAAAAGAGCCCAGCAGCGATAATAAGTGTGCATAAGTGATCCAGCAACAGTCAGACATTAAGGGCATATTTAGAAAACTTATTTTTAAAATTATGAACACTTTTGGGTATACAGAATATTTTATCCAACTATCTTAGATCTTCTCAGATAAAAGATGACACACAGACATCGCATCATTTATCCACAACCAGCAGCTACAGTGACTAGTTTCAATAGCCAACAACATACTTCTACTCGCACACACTTGCAATACAAGTTGCAATTGTATTGTATTGCAGTTGTATTGTTGCAATACAAGTTGCAATAGTGAAATTTAAGCCCTCTTCAATCTAGGATAGTTTCTTCAAACATGTTTCACTGAATGGCTAAACAGATTCCCCGCTGAATGTTGCTCAAAGGCAAAAACTAAGATATGGTTTTATCCTAAGATAAAATAAGATAAAAAGATATAGAAACAGATTGGTAAAGACTCAGAGGAAATTCACAGAAACTAATTCCATGACTCTAAACAGGCTTTAGGATTTGAGAAAACTACACAAAACACATGCTTCGTAAGTGTCACATGGCAAGCTGCTTTTGAAACAGTGGGAACTTTTCAAAAGTAGTTTCTGCTAGGATGCAATGGTTCACTAGTCAAGGGGAGGTACAAAATGCCAAGTCTCACCAAGTCTGGATCTCACCAAGACCTGCATGCAACCTTGAACTTTATAGTGCAACAAGAGATAGGATTGGGTAGCACTGGCTCCTCCCCTGTCCACTACCCCTCTTATGCCTTTAACACTATAAATTGGAGAATTCAGTTAGGCGTTTCTTGTACAGGAAGTGATTCAGAAACATCTTCTGAATTCCTGCCCAACAGACAGTTATTAAAATGGTAGAGGAATCCTTGCAAATAATTATCAGATAATAAAAATACTGTTTATAGTACTTTCGGAGCATGCAAAGCGCTTCACGGGTATTATCTTGAGGTTGTTGTCCTGACAATCGCCCTGCCAGGTGAGCATTATTATCCCTACATTGCACTGGAGTGACTGAGGGAAGAGGTTTGCCTAAGGACACCCTGCACACTCCAGACAGAGGCAAAGGCTCAAAGCCAGCAAGCCTTGGAGGCGTGATCATGCAGAGGCAGAAGTCTCAATAGTCCTAGCGTAGCACACCCGCCGGGCGGACCGGACTCCCGGCGGAAGAGCGTACTTACCCGGGCCGACGGGACGAGCCAGGAGAGGTCGGACCGGGGGGGGGGGTTCCTGCCCCAGCGGAGAGGCGGAAAACTGGCCGCCCGGCGGGGTGCTCGACTGGGCCAGGCCACAGGCAGCCCGCGGAGTCGCCCCAATCGCACGATCCCAGGGCGAGCGGAATCGGACGGTAGGCGGCCAGAGCGGCTGCGCACAGGCCCGAGCATTGCCTCAGGCCGAGATCACGCGACATCTTGGCCTCAGCCCGGGACCGGAAGGGGCGGTCCCGGGAACACTGTCCCGCTTGCTCATAGAGTAAATATAACATGGAAATATAACATATTTATAATATATTATAATATATTTACTCTATGCGCTTGCTCATAAGGACAAAAATGTTAAATGACTGGAGTCGCCATGACGTCATAGTCTTGAAGCTTTCGGGTCAACAAATATGGCTGACTCAGATCTTTCCCGCCAAGGATTGCCGCAAATTCACGAATAAAAATCTCCCTGCACGTGTGTAAAATACGGATTGTTTTGAGTCAACCAGCATGGCTGCTAAGCCCGCCCCCTGGCTTCATTTGGTTCCTATTAATTCGACGGGGATGGCGACTCCAGTCATTTAACCTTCTGCATAAGGAGCGGGACGAGCGTCGAGGGAGGTTGGTGTTTTGCCGGCCTGTTAGCATTCGGTGCGCCAGCCGCTGGGACCTTCTCTCCCATTTTATTTGGCTGTGGGCAACCCGAAAAGGGCCGCCCAAGCCCCGCTCCTGGAAGCGGCCCGCGGCCTACCACAGGAGGGCCGAGACAGGCGGGGGATGGCGACTGGCGCCCCGAGTCCGTTCATAGAGCCCGCCTCGGGGCGAGAAACCGTCCCGGGGCGGGAATCAGTGGAGGGAGCCCCGCAGCGCGGCCCGAGACTGGGACACCCCGCAGAATCCCTGTACCAGCCCCGAGGGACAGGGCTGGCCAGTCAGACCCTGGGCAGCGCTTGATGCCCAACCTCGGATCCCCGCCCGGGGCGCTCCGCCGGGAATCTGACCCCAAAGCAGAGACAGCTCGACGTTAGGAGGCAGGACCTAGAGAGGGCGGGAGGCCACCCCTTGTGTTGAACACCCACCGGGGAGTGATGTAAATAAACGTAAAGCCGTTGACCAAAATAAACTGCTTGTGCAAAGCTGCCTTCGCATCTGTCCCTGTGGTCCGAGCCAGTCGCCAAAGATACCGGGAGCAGGGGGCCACGGCCAGGGCACGACCGATGGATGTACACCTACTTAATGGGATCTCCCATGTCCGGGCACAAGAGAGTCCCTGCAGAAGAGCAGGGAAAAAAAACAGAGCTTTGCCTCTCCGGCTACATCACCACCCGCCGTGGCTGAAATGGAGCCGAGGGCACGCAAAACTGGAACAAAAAAGACCCGGAGCCGATCAGTTCGAATGCTGGGAAGAAGAGAGTCTGAAAAGGCTTTTAAGATGTCGTTTTAAATCCTACATAAGCCTCAGACAAAGCCAGAAAGGGATTTCCAGCTACCTTCATTCTCAATGCGCTTCTTTCCCTTCGAGGCAAGAAACTTTCTCCTTCTCCAGGCTGAAATTCTTGTCTTGAATTTTCCAAATTCACTGACTACTTAGCCTCTTTTGAAGGGCACAGGCTTGCAACATGAAAGCTATGAACAGGGTGGGGGGCGCAGCCCTGGCTTTCTTCGCACAATTACTTGCAAGTGAGGTGGGGGGGAGTGGCAGTTCAGTTTTTTTTTTAAAAAGGTAAAACGGATGGGAGACCAGGAGTAATTGCAGCGATGTCATCACACCCGCAAATTCCTTCTGGATGAGGTGGAAAGCGGCTGCATTGGTCCTGTTTCCTAAGCGTGAAGATAGGTGCGACCCTCTTGGCTTTTGATGATTGGCTTGTTTAAAAGGATGGCTTCTGAAAGGATCAGGTGGGTGTGGAAAGGTGGGAGCTGCCAGCTTGGAAGCTTGGGATATATAAGCTCTTCCTATATTCCTTTTGTGAGAGTTAATAGTTGGAATTTTCAAGTGAAAGAATGTTAAAATTTTTGTTTAAAAACAAAAGTTTTTTTTACATAATATTTTGACCTAATCTTGCTTTCTGTCAGGGATGTTTCAGGATTGTGCCGGTGCTGCATGACATCATTTCTGGTGGGTCCTGACGAGTGCTGTTCTAAAAATGGGTCTCAGTGCAAAAAGTTTGATAACCACCGAGATAGACTTTAAGAGTCTGGCAAGGAAGTTTACCCAAGAAAGTAATAAAGGGATTCCAGTGGTTCTCTTCCATGTTAGGTGGCCAAGAACACTGACAGTTTGCTTGTCTCCTTGGCTGATCCCATTCCTATGGAGCAATCAATATTATATGAAAACTAGAGCAGGATTCTTTAGAGTGAGAGCACCCCTTATGAGGGATAGCATACCATGGTGCAGGAATTTAGGAAAGCCTGAATTCAGAGCATATTTGCTGCTCCATCCATGTAGTTAACTAAGAACAATTAGTTAACTAAGAACAATTATAACTGACCTTGTCAGAAGCAAAATTACACAAGAGGTGTATTACACCACACCTCTAGAACGTCATTTACTGGACTTTTGTCTAAGCGTGAATACTTGAACTGCTGCATCAATTATTGCCATGACTGGTTTGGATATTGGTTTAACAATATTAAACATTGGGTTACACACTAGTTACTGGCGCTTCAATGGGTATTTTAATATACTGTACACCCAAAAGAACATTTTTGGCTTAAAAAGCATTGGAAAAGCCACTTACCAGGTAACAGTCCCTTGTCATACTGATTACAAGATAGAAGGGCTTGGATTCAAAAATCCTTTTGTGAGAGTATCATCCCTGCCAACATTTTTTTTTGCCATTTCCATCTTTTACCCATTTCTCTCCAGCCACTATGTAAGGCCCCCATACCTCCATAGACTCTTCTCACAGCATTGCAGAAAATACTGACACACAGAATAATCTGCTGGTGTAATAGGATCCTTGGCTCCCATCTCACATGGTACTAGCCCATACACTAGTTTCAAAACTAAATGAGGATGGGTTATACAGAAAGTGTATTACTTCATCCTTTCTTCATGTATTACATCATCTTTCATCATCCTTTCACACAGTACAAATTTCCCTATGTTGCAGAAGCAGATGCCATCTGTAGCTCAGTTGTGAGGTTCATGGTTGCCATTACTCATAGCTTATCCCCTGGATGATTCACCTGCCTCAGTCCTCAAATAATTCATGTTAAGGCATACAGTAATTCACTGTACAATGGTTAAGAGGAAGGAAATGAGAAAGTGTTGCAAGTACATGTCTAGACAAATCAGAACTGCTTAAAAGCAAATTTAATAAAGCATTAGAGCCAAAATTTCATGCCACGTAGTTATTTAAAATTTATATCATAGCCCAAACCTATGTAAATCCACAATTAGATGAAAGTGATTATAGATCAAAGTAGTTGGGGTTAAGATTTGGAAACTTTTTTTAAAATGGATGTTTGTAGCACAATGCTATATTGCATAAGCATGTGAAAACAAGCTCAAAAGATCATTTTAGACCATCTACAAAACCCCAACATTTCCCCTTAAAATGGTGGAGAACAGATCCTATAAAGCATGGGCATAATACTGTAAAATGTACTGGCAGCTGCTCAGCTTCCATTGTCCTTGAACATTTTACTCAAATGTTCAATTAATGCTACAAGCTCAGGGTTTCCTCCAAGCGCTTCAATTTGTTTATATGATTCGGATTCCAGTTCTTTAAGTGTTTCTCGGGTATATTCAAAAGAACCTACATTCTCAAGGTAATGCACACAATATTTTTTTATGTCCACATTTTCAGTCCTCTGTCGCAGAATGTTCTGCACCTGTGTGCTTTCCGGCCTGGACCATATGGCATGGATAGTCGGGAACGAGAACTTCCCTTCAGTCAGGTCTTCACAAAAACTTTTGTTCTCGCTATATTCTTTGGAGTGCAAGTTTGCATAGTCGTCTCTAATTTGGAAGAAGAGCCCAAGAGTGTTAAGGAGTGGTTTTAAGTCTTTTTTATAGTTGGAGAACAACTGCATGAGGCCCACTGCTAGTCCAAACAGGCCACCTGTCTTTTGCAGGACCATGGCTTTGTACTCTGCTTCTGTAGGACAGGTATATGTATCTCTCCAATAAATATCCAAACCTTGGCCCTTATGGAGTTCCAGCAGTTGGCGAGTAAACACTCCTACAGCGTCTGGATGATCAAGTGTTAAGACCTTCTCCAGGCCAAGGAAATACACAAAGTTTGCACAATTTATTACAGATGGTATTCCATAGATGCTGTGGGCCACTGGAAAACCTCGCCGGAGCTTTGAATTGTCTTCTATGTCATCTATCAGTAAACTGGCATTGTGCAACATTTCTGTTACTTCAATGATAACCTGTTAAAAGAAACAATTAATTATGTGCTGCATTTTACTTCATGCTACACTACTGTAGCTACCAACATAACTAGCTTTCCTCTTGCATACCCCGAGGACAGAATACATGTCACTGAGATGCCTTTTCACCAAGGGGAATAGGGCACTTCTCCCAATGAGTGTTATTTGTGGATCAGCTACAGAAACGCCTGCCTATTCCCATATGGAAGGCCCTGGCAGCCATCATCTGTGTATTTCTCATTTCCCGGGAACTGTCTGCTTTCCCATTGGTCTGTTCCCATGAGAAGCAGAGACACTGAACGCAAAACTATGACTTCTGCAGCTGTCTGGTGTTATGAGAATTGGGTGACATATTAATTTCTGAGTGTTTACTGCAAAAGCTATGTTTATTCTTCATGTGTATCAATTCAGCTACATCTGATTGATAGCCCTTCTCTCAAGTGATGGGAGCATGTCTTATTCTACTTCTTTAGCAGTAAACCCTTAACAGTCCAATCCTGTAGTCCACTTGAGCCGGCACAGGCCCTCTGCTCCAGTTCCTGAGTGCTGCAAAAGCGCCATAAAGTTTGTGCCAACTCAGGAGCAGGGTGTGCCGGCCCATGTGCCAGCACCAGATCCCATCCCTGCACCAGTGGAGGCAGATAGGCTTGCACTGAATGGTGCAGGGGTTGTGAGGGTGGCGGAAGAGTTTTCTGGGCAGGAGGAAGCCAGAACGGGCCCCAGTGGGGCAGGACTGGCAGCAGAGGCACATGCCATATCCTCTCTCTCACTCCTGGGCCGGGCAGCCTTCCATGGGCTGTTTGATTTGCACCAGCTAAGTAAGCTGGGCAACCCCATAGGGCAAGTGGGGTGTTACATGGGGTAAGGGGGAAAATATCCCCTTACACCCAGGTGACATCCAGCAGCTCCCAACATGTGTAGGATACAGCTCAGGCCATTGCAGTCTGGCTGTACCAGTGCAGATTAGGATTGCTCTTTATTGCTTTGCTCCCAGGCCTTGCTGACAACACTAGTAGGCAGCACAGCCTAGCAGGTCACTTGGAAAAACCATAAGTTTTGGAGGTGCTGTACCAGTGCAGATTAGGATTGCTCTTTATTGCTTTGCTCCCAGGCCTTGCTGACAACACTAGTAGGCAGCACAGCCTAGCAGGTCACTTGGAAAAACCATAAGTTTTGGAGGTGCTCCTGTAAAGTTGATGCTCTTAAATTTTAGACAAGGGTTTTATTACACCCTTGAACTAGATGTCCTTGGAAGTCAAGGCAACTCTAGATATAGCCACACGAGCCTGCATGTTAATTAGAATAACCACCTGTGGCCCTTCTTTGAGTGCCTCTACCTTGTAAAATGGCACAAATGTGAACTTCCCCCCCGGGACAAACAGCTGCATTGTCCATGAGGAATATTATTATTTATTATTATTATTATTATTATTATTTATTGTCATTGCATTACACAACGAAATTCACTGACACCCGGAGACCAAAACCAACGCACACACTAAGCTCCCAAACAATCCCCCCACATCCCCCCACCCCCCACCCTCCCTTAAAATTCCTCCCCTAAACACAAACATGCACACAATAGACAATAGTACAGTCCGACTGCCCCTATCTACTGGCACTTAAGTCCATTGTTCAATGCTATTATAGCTCTAGGGTAAAAACTGTTTATGAAACGTGTCGTCCGAGTTCTAATAGTCCTATATCTCCTGCCAGAAGGCAGCAATTCAAAAAGGTTGTAAGCAGGATGGGAAAAATCTCTAAGGATGTTATGTGATTTCTTTAAACAGCGGGTGGCGAAAATATCATCAAGGGTAGGTAGTCGGAGCCCGATAGTATGCTGGGCCACATTAATAATTCTCTGTAGTGCCTTCTTATCCCCTACAGAGCTGCTCCCGTACCATACTAAAATATTGTATGTCAGGACACTCTCGATGGTACTGCGATAGTAGGCCAGAAGTAGACGCTGAGAAAGGTTCATCCTCCCAAGCACCCTTAGGAAGTACAGCCTCTTCTGCGCCTTCATCACTAGCCTACCTGCTTCAGATCAGGATGGGAATTAAGCATGCACCAGTGCCTAATCCTGATCCAGACAGACCCCCAACACCACAACTTTTTAGTATAGCTAAGTACATTAGGACCAATGATATACGTTAACATTACATATCATTTTCCCCTTCTATATTACTATAGAACTACTATTTAAAAAACACACTGCTTGCTAATAAACAGCATGTCAAGTTAAGTAAAGAAAGCATCATACCTGTAGTTTATCTTCAGGAACATTCAGCCAGTGATTAAATGCTTGAGAGAGTTTGGTTCTGACTTGCTTACCTGTAATTAAAGAAGAGGCATCACTATCTGAAGAAGGCACTGAATTCCACACCACCACTAATGACCGGGTAGCTCTAATGCTTCACTAGGAACTGGAGAGTGTTCTGTAAGCTATTCAAGTTTTGGAACAGACTTATGGAAGTAGATTAACACTGAATACTTTCAAAGTCTAGAAAGGGATATTTCCACAATATGGCAATGCCTTGAATACATGCTGGTTTGCGGTTGAGTATCCACTTTGGAAATGTCCCTTACGAATTTACAGAACATACTAGGACATACTCAACTCAGACGAATGCACAAGGGATTTCAGAAGTCTAACAAAATACATTTTTCATGTTGCTCTACAATGTTACCATCTCTTGGATTTTAATTTAGCTAATCCTAAAACTCTTAACACATATAGGTAGATTATACAGTAGAATTAACGTATTAGGTTAGTTTTTTTAATTTGGTGTGCTCAAAGACAGAACTGCAGGCCAACAATCAAGTTCATCAGAATGCAACACTGCGATATAATAATCCACAGGTCCAAGTTTCAACTGTTCCAGATCAGAAATTTTAAACCCCTGAATAGCAGTAATGACTTGGATCTCAACTTGACACATCGCACAGGTATCAAGGTAAAAAGGAACCAAACTTTCCAAATACTGACTTTGTGCTTATTAAGTTTCTGGGATAATCGTCTGCCGATCTTTCTGCTCGCTAGTCTTCTGCGGAAGTAGGATTTAGCACAAAGTAGCCTGATGCTTGATGTATGTGCATGCCTGGGGGAAGGGTCTGCCAGAGTTATAATCCAGAGTGCAGACAGAGCTGAAGATGGGAGGATGAGGAAGAACAAAAGCCCGTTATAAACCAAGGCAGTGTGTCTGATAACAGGTCAGGAGAAGGAAAGTGGGTAATAAAAGAAATACGAGATAGGGAGGAAAATTCCAAGAACATCACTCATGCATGCATTTTCTGCTAGCCTGGAATGTATGGAGCACATATCTGAGAATGAGAGCCCTAGCCTGCCTAATACATTCATCAGGATTACCTCCCCAATCTCTGTTAGCAACAAAAGCAGCTTGGCACGATTCTTCCTGTGAATCAATAAAACATTTTCTCTTTTTAAAGATTGCTGGGTGAACCTGATGTTCTAAGATTAATGCCCCCTTTTTCCTCAGGAAAGTAAACTCTCCAAACAGCTCACTAGAAGTAAGAATTCCTAACTAAGAAGATGGATTAAGTTTTGCAATCGCATCCAAATTTTGCTCATTACCAAATTCACACCTCTTGTGCCCCAAAATAAGATACATTACAAATTCCTGGCACAAGGACAACCCCAAGAGGACCTCTCATGCATACTATATCATGACAAACAAAAATAGTTTCTATGTATGAAACTACTTTTTCTGCACAGCATGCAGCAGCTTTTCTTCTGCGCTACCAACAATCTCTGTACTAAAATAACTTCATTCTATTATCCTAGTTAGCGTATTATGTGAGGGAGGCGGTAGATAAACTTTGCTTTCAAGAACTAGAGGCTCAATAGCTGCCTTTCGGTTCCGTTGATTTGTTAACAGCTGTATCCATAGGCAAACATGACAGTATGGTGTATGCGCTTATAGGTCTTTTGAGCATTCAAAGCAGTTCACATACATTTTGATGCCATCCTTATACCACCTCCCTTCCTTCAAAAAGGTAAGTGAGTAGTTCTTTATTGCTGCCAGGGAGCTGGGGTTGAGAGGAATGGTGCTTTACGCTACCCAGTGAGTCCATCACAGAAGGAACCCATTCTATCCAATATTCCAATGCCAATGTAGCTGGAATGCAGGCCCCAAGCAAGCGAACAAATGTTTCCCCACCTTGAGGAGGCTTCCACGGCTGCCTCCGCCCCCCCCCCCACTGTAGGATGCAACACCTGTCCCGTTGGCATGGCTACATCAGTGCAGGAAAGTTGGATAGGATTGATTCATAGCACATCCCATTGACTCTTAGTATTTTTAAATTAGACATTTACTCACAGGTTTTGTGCCTTAAATCCTACCAGCAGAACTAGTTCCCACTCTCCATGGCATCAGTCCCCAGTTATGATTGTTTGACCTCTAAAGCAGATTAGGACCAAAGTAGTAGAGAGACTGCCTTTTTCCATATGTTCCAGCTCACTCACCCCCAAGAAAGTGAGTGGCAGCAGCCAGATGTACAGCCTTCTTGGCTGCATCACAGCAGTTAACTCCCTCCCTTGAGAATTGCAAACTACCCCCTTTAATATGACCCAAAAACGGCCAAAATGTTATTTCACTAAACATTATTATTATTATTTCTATTAGCATAATTATGGTGGGGTGGGGTATCTTGTACTATGTTTTCATGTTTTAACATCTGCTCTTACTACCATCTCTAATAGCTGTGCCGATTCTCTAATTGGGTTTTAGCTGCTTTTTTCTTCTGTGCTGCTGTACTCTTTATGCTTTCATTTGGTGTGCATTGCTGATACTTAGGAAGTTTCGTGCTGCTGCACTTTTGTTATTTGCTGTTTTATATATGCTGATGTTCTTATGTGACGATGATTTTGTAATGATGTTTATTGGAGGTTGTGATTTTGTTAGAAATATATACTTTGCCCCTCTCTCCCACCTATTCACAAGGAACTCTGGTCGCATAAGAGCACAAGTGTCTGTCACTTACAGAAGGGCTTCTTGACTGCTCCACAAGCATCACTTTGTCAGAGAAGGGCCTGAGCCAGCAACTCATTCAAAACACTATGTTCCTGCTCAAAACTCCTTCTGATTGGCTCAAGCTAGTTTTGCAAGTTCAAGATTACAGGTACATAGATACAGGGAAGTTGTTTCCCTACAGATCCAGAAACTGATTTACAGTGTAGCCTAAATTTTTCTTTCTTCTGGCACTGGGTTTGGACCCTGGACAAGGCTATCCTGAATACCCAGGCCTTGATGAAGTGCACCATTTCCCCGCCACCCCATGCTTGGGTTCTGCCTTTGAATAATTCTCTCCATAATTTATTGAAGCAGCAAATGATTCGTGATAGAAGCCGTTTCTTCTAAATCTAAGTCATTGTCTGCTGCCTCTTGATCTAATAGTGTTTCAATAAATAACCAATCCTTCTGTTTTAGAATTAGCGGACAAAATTTCCCAAGCTTAGCACTTTTCAACAAAAGCTTGTGCATTGCCTACACATTTTCTCAAACATTAATTTAAAAATGTTTTACATGAGACTAACAAAGGAAGAACTGTTTCATGGCCAGCTGCTGATGCTTTTATTACTTGTTTGTAGTGTCAATTTTATCAATGCTATTTTACATCTAACATTCCATTTTAGACATCCCCTACTACGTCTTGATCTGATTTTAGATTGATATACAATTGTTTTTAACTCATGTACACTTATGTTGCCACCTTGTACATTCATGATAGAGGAAGAAAGGTAAGATTAAAAATATATTAAATATGAGTAATCTTTAACATATGTTCTTTACATATATACGTTAATCTTTATGTATATTTGGACATGTTGGATACTAGAATAAGTGAAAAAATATGTAAATAAGAAAATGGAGAAAAAGTCAAAAGGCCAAGAGAAATGAAGAGTAAATAGAATTATTTTTTTTAACCGTGACAGATCAATCAGGAACAAGAGCAAAGTAATTCTAAGCATATTTATTTAAATTAAGTCCCACTGTGTTCAGCAGAGCTTCTTCCAACCTAAGGAGCCCAAGAAAAATATATTGTCTATTTGACCAACAAAAGGGCAAACACCATTCAACAGTCATGTGGTAATGGGAAGAATTAAAAGGCTGATATAGGAAACAAGCAGAGACACCAACCCTAAACATCAAATTGAAAAATTAGAAGGCCTCATAGACCAACAGGACTGCCTCACCATTCTACATTCAGACATTAGAAGAATTCAAAAATGAAATGTTACCTGGTAGTTGAAGTAGATAGTTGTATGGCTCCAACAGAACTCTTTTAGATGACTCTTCAACATGATGATCCATTTTTATTAAGTTTCTGAAAAGCAGAGGTTAAGTCTTTTTAAAGAAAGTCCTTAAACATAAAACAATTTAAGTATTCTCGTATAAGTATTCTTAATACTTAATACATGTACAGTTCTCTTGTGGGTTCTGCATGTCAGGTTCAGTCCTTGGCTTCTGGGTAGCTCCTCCCACTCAGGCAGGCCAGAAAGTTATTCCTGAGGGGAGGGGCTCTCCTGATCCCAGGCTGATGTTGTCTCTAGGCAGAACTGTTAGGCATCCTTTTCTCTGTTTGGCAGAGCTGTAATTTCTGTGGCGCTTCATGCCAATAAAATAGAGATTTTTCAGCTTCACATCACTGCCTCGGTGCAGGCAGGTTGGAGGAGCCTGAAGAGCTCTCTAACTGCACTGAGAGCAGCTGATTTTTTGGCTGCTGGCTTGCTCAGGATGCTGGCTCGCTCAGGATGTGAGGGGCTGTTATGGCAGCAATTTTAATCTTCTGATGATTGTGCACTTTGTCTCCTGTGCACGCCGAGCCTTGCAGTCAGTCGGCCAGGCTCCGAAGAGCAGCGTGCCATTCCCCTTTCAAGTCAGATGCCTTGAGGGTTTCCAATTGCCTCCCAGACAAGGGAGAGGTTCGGAGACTTGGCCTGAGGGGTGCTCTAGTGGTAAAAGTGCACCTGTTTGCGCCTGCCATTTTTTCCCTGCCCAAATGGTTGGCGTGGCAGTGATCTAGAGCCGGAAGCGTGGAGGGCAATCAGAGGCAAGCCTGCTCGTCAGAGTCTGGTCCTGAAATGGTCTTTACTCAGGAAATTTCTATTTAAGCATGGACCACTTGTTAAGAGAAACAGACAATCATCCAACTCTGCTGAGTTGCCTCAGGCATCAAAATGGGAGGATCTGACATCCCATTTGCAGGCTACAGTAGAGACTGCTCTCTCCTTTGGCATGGCTAATTTGCAGAAATCTATGGGGGCCCTACAGCCAAGTGTCCAGCCCACCTCTGAACAGGTTTCTGAACAACATTACCATCAAAGCGGCCAGCCTCGTTGTTCGACAGACCCACAGTCTGATATGTCTCTGTGTGTCGGGGTTCTCTCCACCCCTTCCAAGAGGACTAGAATAGAGAGTGGGGAAGAATTGAAGGTTGCCAAAGAGACTGAGGAGAATTCAGAGGAGGAGACTCTGGGAGAGATCTCTGAGGAGGAAAAGTGGAGTGGGAACCTCCAGGGGTACTAATGTTTGCTTCAGATCAATTCCACAATATCCTGCTGAGGGTGCCAAGTCTCCAGATCACACGTCAACACCTCAACAAGACTCTTAACTGTGGCACCATGGGTTCATGGTGAATGTGGAGAAGAGCCATCTCTTTCCAACCCAATCTCTGGAACAGCTTGGAGCCCTCATAGATACAAGGACTTATCAAGTTTTTCTGTCACAGGAGAGACAAAGATGTTGCAGCTGATAGATGTGGTACTGGCAGCACACAGACCGGATGTCCTGATGCTTGCGCAACTCCTAGGCATGTTTACATCTTGCCAGGACGTGATTCAGTGGGCCATGTTTCAGGCAAGATCCCTTCAGCCTTTGCTTCTACCTTACCAGGATAATATTGTGACCCAGAGACTGGCTCACATCCTACTGGACTCGGAGACTTTATTGGACATTGAATGGTGGAGCAGCCCTCTTTGGCTCTGCCAGGGAGCCCAATTTCGATAGACAGGCACCCGATAATCCACACAGACATGAGCCTCCTCGGCTGCAGGGCCCACATGGACCAAGTGGCAATTAAGGTGAAGTAGACTCGGAGCGAGGCTTGATGGAGCATCCATTTATTGGAGCTCTGAACAACCTTTCTGGCACTCAAGGCCTTTAAGCCTTACATCGAGGGACAATATACACAGACAACATGTCTGCGAGGGCTTGCGTGAACAGGTGGGGGGGGACAAGGTCCAAGTATCAGCAGCACGAGGCCAGAAGGATGTTTTTGTGGATGGAGAAAGCCTTGCACATCCCAGCCTTGCACAACAAAACAGCAGATTGGTTGAGCTGGGAGCAGGTTGATCAGGTGTGGCAGCTATACCCACAGATATTCCAGATGCTGAACGAGAGATTTGGCCCTCTAATTCCAGATCTCTTTGCTTGCCATCAGAATGCTCAACTCCCAAGATTTTTTTCAAGAGGTTGCTGCTCAGGTTCAGAGGGAATAGATGCACTCCATTTTCATTGGCCAACGGGGGTGTCTTTATGTATTTCCACGCAGAACACTAATCACCAAGATTCTGAACAAAGTCAGATTAGAGAGGGCGGAGATACTGTTAATAGCTCCTCACTGGCCAAGGCACCTGTGGTTCACATGGTTTGTTGCAGTCTGTAAGGCAGCCACATGGGCTCCATCCCGTACATACGGCATTATAAGAGAGATTCTTTCGCCTCTAATGATACTGCCTTTGGGAGGCGTGTACTCCAGAGTGGTGTTTCTCATGCTTCAGAAGGCTCCCACTCTTGTGGAGCACAGCTCGGGTAAGTCCCAGAAGCCAAGGACTGAATCTGAGATGCAGAGCCCACCGGAGAACGGGGAATGCATTGCCGTGAATTCCCCTTCTCAGTGGACTGCATGCCAGGTTCAGTCTGCCCACTCCAATTTCTTTTCTGAAGCAGGGGAAACGATATTCTTGGTGTAGAATGGTACTGAGGTGCAGGAGTAAAAAGAGTCTCTCGGTTAAAAAAAACAAGGAAGTGAACAATCCTGTATGTTTTCGGACCATTGTTCTGTTTATGTGTTCTGAGATCTCTCTCCTAGTTAGAGAGTCAGTAGACCCTTTGTTCAAGTGAAGCCAATCTTCCAACAGGCCCCAAATCTAGGTTGTTGGACTGAGGAGGGCTTTTGCAGCTTGTTCCACTCTGGAATCAGGAGAGCTCCTCCCCTCAGGAAGAACTTTCCAGTCAGACTGGCCTGCCTGAGAGGGAAAAACTACCCAGACGCCAAGGACTGAACCTGGCATGCAGTCCACCAAGAAAGGGAATTCACAAGTTAGTACAAATCTCCCTCTTCTCATGGAATATATGGGTGTGGAGAGATCAAAGTATGGAAGTTAGAGCCATACAGTCTGCAAGCCAACTTGAAGGTGATAAAGTGAAGCATATGGCAATTGCCTGCCTGTCCTTTACTGTGGCAAGTTCTTGAAGAGATGGGAGTACCAGACCACCTTATCTGTCTTCTGAGAAACCTGTATGTAGGTCAGGAAGCAACAGTTAGAACTGGACATGGAACAACTGATTGGTTTCAAATTGGGAAAGAAGTACGACAAGGCTGTATACTGTCACCCTGCTTATTTAACTTATATGCAGAAAGGCTGCATCATGAGAAAGGCTGGGCTGGATGATTCACAAGCTGCAATCAAGATTGCTGGGAGAAATAACCTCAGATATGCAGACGACACCACTTTAATGGCAGAAAGTGAGGAAGACCTAAAGAACCTTCTGAGGAGGGTGAAAGAGGAAAGTGCCAAAATTGGCTTGAAGCTCAACATTAAAAAAACTAAGATAATGGCCACCACTCCCATCACTTCCTGGCAAATAGAAGGGGAAGAAATGGAAGCAGTGACAGACTTTACTTTCCTGGGCTCCAAGATCACCGCAGATGGTGACTGCAGCCATGAAATTAAAAGATGTTTACTTCTTGGGAGGAAAGCAATGGCGAACCTAGACAACTTAATAAAAAGCCGAGACATCACCCTGCCAACAAAGGTTCACATAGTCAAAGCTATGGTTTTCCCAGTTAAGTAGCAATGTATGGCTGTGAGAGCAGGACCATACGAAAGGCAGAGCGCCGAAGAATAAATGCTTTTGAATTATGGTGTTGGAGAAGACTCTTGAGAGTCCCCTGGACTGCAAGGAGATCCAATTGGTCAATCCTCCAGGAAGTCAAGCCTGATTGCTCCCTGGAAGGAAAAATCCTGAAGCTGAAGCTCCAATTCTTTGGCCACCTCATGAGAAGAGAGGACTCTTTAGAAAAGACCCTCATGCTGGGAAAGATGGAAGGCAAAAGGAGAAGGGGGCGGCAAAGGATAAGATGGTTAGAGTGTGTCACCGAAGTGATGAACATGAAATTGGGCGAACTCAGGAAGCTAGTGGAGGACAGGGAAGCCTGGCGTGCTGTGGTCCATGGGGTCGCGAAGAGTCGGACACGACTTAGCGACTGAACAACCACCACCTTTACTTAAGAAGTACTACCTTTACATAATTTTCTTGCCTTTCAAAAAGTTCCATACACACACACACACACAGTTATATTACTCTGTTAACAGTAAAGAGAATCAACAGCTAATATGCAGGGAATTTATGTGCAACACCACACCTATTACATTTTTGCACAGCCATTCAAAATTTCCAAAGGGTGTGCAGAACATCGCATACAAGCATTTGTCCCATCTTTTACACAGCAACCAAGCACTTACTTGATGTTTCCCACCTGCAGTATTTTGGAACACCCTTACATCAAGTATGGTCTTTCCTCAATTCACATCTAATTGCAAGAAATTTAATACTCAAGCATGATTTACCAAATAAATCCTGCCAAACATTTTGTGAAGCTAAGCAAGTGCTCTTAACTATAAGGCCAACCAAAATGAGCCAAGAGTATCAACTCTGAACTAGATTTTGAAGTCATCAAACCATCTGAAACAATGGGCAGTTAAACACTATACTGCCCACTGGTTACTTAGAAGTATGACTCACCTTGGAGTTAAACCTTGATCAAGTGTTGCACCTACAACAAGCAGTTTTTTCCTGGAGCAACCCAGATTACCATGTTGCAAGACCTATTAGAGAACTACCGGAATGCCAGGTATGCCCAAATTAATACACTTGAGGCACACCTAAGCTGTGACAGTGTACTTTTGCCTTTTCCCTTCCAAAGGCAAGTCTACCCAAATCATGTTGTTGTTCAGTCGCTAAGTCGTGTCCGACTCTTCGCGACCCCATGGACCACAGCACGCCAGGCCTCCCTGTCCTCCACTAGCTTCCGGAGTTCGCCCAATTTCATGTTCTTTGCTTCGGTGACACCATCTAACCATCTCATCCAAATCATATGACAAGTTAATTTCATTTTCACACTGGCATTTTAATGCTGCCTGTTTTTTGTTGTTATATTAGCCTAATTGAGCAGGACTTGCCAGCTCCATCTAGAAAACAAAGAGATCTACAACTTCTGTATTTACGTTGACTATAGGAAGGTAACAAAGCAGCTTTCAGCGCCTCAGCACATTACAGTCTCTCCGCTTTACAAGAGCACTTAGAATAGACATCACATACGAAGCTGAGAGTCCATCGCATCGAGCCCCGCCTAGCGAATACACCCCAGGAAGCAGCATTTCCGGATTTCAGTTCAGAGTTAGACACGTTCTGAAGACACGAAGCTGCGCAGAATAAATCTGGACTGTCCAGCAAGAACCATAAGCGTACTCCTCCCCTCGCCAGGCCCTCGGGACGGATCGCAGCACCACTTGAAACCCAAAGGGATCAACAATACAGTAGATAAGCCCCGCGCCTGCACTCACCATAAATCGCCCGCAGGCATTGCCCGTATGCACTGGGAAAGAGATGGGGAAAAGCAACCCTCTTTGCGACTGGACTTGCGCAAGGACCGCTTTATGGTCGCCGAAGGACTACTATTGTTGGCTCGCGTGAAGCGGTTTCAGGTACACACCTAGAGAAGGTCTCGTCCTCTCTCACCAGCTCTGAGCAGCACCTGCAACGGGGGCTCTTCGAGGGGAAGCGCGAACGCGGGAGGGCTGCACGAGGACGGTAGAGTCACCGGATAACTCTACCACGGAGGCCGAGTAGCGCTCTTACGCCTCCCTCTCAGCCGGCGGCCCCAACTTTATAGCAGGCACCGGGAGGGCGGAGCCTCGGAAGCGCACGCCCAAGGGAGGGGAAGGAGGAAGCGGCCTGAAAACCCGACGGCGCAGGAAGCACGCTGGAGTCGGAGCCCCGGTTCCGAACACAAACCTCAGCTGCGTCTTCACCGCTCCTTCGCCGGCCCGGACCAAGGTCTCGGCTCCGATGGAAGCTCCTGGCCGGCCCTAGCCCTGTGGCGCCAGGCTCGAGTCCCCGCCCCCTTCCGCCTCAGTCACCACCTTCGCCTGATCGGGGAAAAATGCGCCACCGAGGCTTGTTGGCGCAGGCGCGGACTCCGCCCCCCGTTTTCTCAAGTTCTTCTCTCCCCCGCCCCTTCCTCATTCGCCCCTCCGCCTCCCGATGCACCCTGGGACGCGTAGTTTCGACGAGCGGCAACGTCCCTTCCAAGAAGAGGAAAAGACAGGAGAGGACATGCCTTAAGAAGAGATAACAGCCGAATGAGGCCAGGGGGCGGGCTTAGCAGCCATGTTGTTCTACTCAAAACATTGCTCATTCCAAGCATTTCAGATTTCTTTTCTGGTACTGTTTAGGACTGAATAGTTTACTCCTGAAATAAAAACTTACCAAAATAACAACGTGTGATCGTGGAGAAACATTATTGGTAACCTGATTATGATTTAATATGCACTTACAAGGTTTAATTCCGCATAATTATATTACTGAACATACCGGATGAAATGCTGCTTGCTGTCTATTTAAACTCGGATTGCACTGTTTTGACAGACTTATTTTTTGAAATCTACACAACCAAAAATAAAGTGTGAATGGGAAGGAAAGAAAAAAAAGGGGAGGGTGGGCAAAAATTAAGATAAATATATAGGAAAATTACATTAAAATCTCTTCATAACACAAGTAGTTGTCAATATGAGAGTAATTCTTTTTTACTTCTAGACTATTAAGAGTATTTTTTTAAACTTCTACACTCAACCCCCCCCCCATAAAACAAATTCTGTTAATGTTCAGAATTTTGAAAATATTACCGTAGAAAATGGAAGGCGGGAAAAAAAGTGTAAACGGGAAGGTGGGAAAAGGGGGGGGAATTATTTTTTTCCCTTCTAGACCATGAACAGTGGGTGTCAGAAAATGGTGAATAAGACTGCTAGGAACAAGAAGAAATTACACAGCTTCAAAAATAATGCACTCCCTGAACGGTAGTTTTATTGAACCGATGTAATGTGAATACATGAATCTTTCCGTGGAAACTAAATCCCATTTTTCGTACAGCGATTCGCACACCCGTATGCAGAACACACAGGCATGCTTAAAGAGGTTGAGATCAGTGGTGGGATTCGGGGGGTTCGCCCAGGTTCTATAGAACCGGTTGTTAAATGGCTGGGCCCCGCCCACTCGCTTACCTCAGCTGGCTTCGGGGTTTTTTGGCTCCGGCTATGACATCATAGAACCGGTTGTTAATTCATTTGAATCCCACCACTGGTTGAGATTAGCTTTTACAAACGTGCAGGGAGATTTTTATTTGTGAATTCGCGGCAATCCTCCTCCTTGGCGGGAATGATCTGAGTCAGCCATATTTGTTGATCCATGGCTTCAAGAAAATGACGTCATGTCGTCTCCTGTTATCTTACCTTCATGGAATTACATCAGTGTTTCTGATGGAGAAGCTTAAGGCGTTGAGAGGTGGGCAGGCCTTATGCATTACGGGCCAATGGCGCGCGCGGGAGCCGGGGAGAGTGTGGGCTTTGAGCTGTCAGTCACGATTCGGTCGCGGGGAGGGGAGCGAACACCTTGGAGCGCCGCCGCCGGGGCTCGGACGGGAGGGACTCTTGCAGGGTGGGAGCCGTCGCCTGCGCCCAGAGCGGGGCCAGCGGTTGCTCGACAGGCCCGGATCGGGGCCAGCGGATCGAGTCCTGCGCTGGGAGGAGGCTCCATCCCCCTCCTCCTCCCCCCCGCAGGTTAGGGGGGGCCAGCGAGCGGGCGGGCGACAGCCGTGGAACAAAGGTAACGCAGCCCGGGGAAGGAGCTTGGCGGCCGCTGAGAGGACGCGAGCGAGCGGGAGGCGCTTCTGGCTGGTTGTTTTTCTCCTTCTGGAGGCTGCGGCGTAAAGTATGAAGACTGTACTTTAAAACTGACAGTCTGTGACCCTCGGATCGTGGGGGTCGATCATCTGCAGCTGATCATTAAGAGCGAGCTGCTAATCCGAGGCTTCTTGCATTAAGATGGTGTTATTCAAACTATGCGTCGGGACCCACCAAGTGGGTCACGCTCTGAGGTCAGGTGTGTCAGAGAATGGTGGGTGCAGCCCACTTGGAAGCAGCAGAACTTACTATTGTTATATTCCTTTTGCGAGTGTTGACAGCTTCAATTTTCAAGTTGGGGGGGGGGATTTTGTTTTTACATAATATTTTGTCCTAATCTTGTTTTCTGTCAGGGATGTTTCATGGTTGTGCAATTGCTGCAGTCCAAGAATGCCAGTTTGCATTTCAGGAGTGTCATTTTATTATCTGACAATGACAGCACTTCCTGCTTGATGATCTCACTTCCTGCCACAACATCACTTTGAGGTTAATGACAGCACATCCAGTGGGTCCTGACCCAAATGCCCTTCTGAAAAGTGGTTCCTGGTCTAAAAGTTTGAGTACAACTGCCTTAAGCAATCAGGCTTCTTAGCTTTTTAAGATCTGTGCATGGCACTTCTTGAATAACTGAAAAAGGGAAATTGCAGGACACTTGACTGGTGTGGAGTACATTCTATTTTGTTAACTATTGTAAGCTACTCCATTTAGGTCTTTCGCTATCCACAATAGTGCATCTGTTGTGGAAATCTAGGAATCACTTAATCAGGTATTTTATAAACTTAAAGTTGTATTTTTCAGTACAACTTCACCATGAGCCTCTTCTCTGTACCTGAATGTCATCTCTCCTCTCAGTATAATTCCCGAGTTGAATACTGTATCAAATCTGTATTTTACATGAAGGTTACAAACTTGAATAAATGCTTCTGCTTTATGTTCCAGTATCAGAGTTGAATTTAATAGTATGGAGCCATTTCCATTGTTCATTCTATGTCCAGGAAATGCTGGACATAGACATCACCTTAAAGGGTGATGGTCACAATTTTTACAATGTTTTCAAAGAGGCACTTAAATCAAATCTCTTCTTACATGGTAAATTTGTTTATGGTAAGTTTATTAAAATCTGCCATTTCCTACACAGAAATGTTGTGACACACAACACAAATGTCCCTGCTTAGCCAAGTGAATACTTGGTAGAAAGTCAAATGGCAACAATTTGTGCATTCAGTGCATGGAGAGGTGGAACAACCAAAGTTGATGAATCTTTGTGGTCTGAACTAAAATCAATCCACAATCAACCTATAGGAATTATAAAGCAATCCGAGTAAGAATTGTTACCTTTATTTTAGTGGACACTTGTAGCACTACGCAATTTTGCAGGGAACACAAGAGGTCTTTAGCCCACATACACAACACCACATTTCAAAATCTGCTTGAAAGCAGTTCCTACAGCACCAGGAAAAGAATGCAAAAATAAAGTTGGATCCCAGCCTCAAATATAATTCATGTTAAGGCTTCCATTAATCCATCGCCCAATGGTTAAGAGGCAGGAAAGAAGAAAGAGCTGCAGATACATGTTTAGACAAACCTGAACTATTAAATTTGCTTTTAATCAGAGTGCTAAAGCTGGAACCTGAAACATAAGAAGAGCTCTCCTGGATCAGGCCAAGGGCCCACCTAGACCAGTTTCCTGTATCTCACAGTAGCCCACCAGATGCCTCCGGGAGCACAGGAGACCAGTGGCATAGCTATCCATGGTGTGGGGGGGGGCGCAGTGCACAAAAAGGAGCACACAAAAGAACAAGATGTCTGTATCCTTTTGCCACTCATCCGCATCCAGAATTCTGAAGTAGCCTACTACTACCATAAGCAGGTTACACCACCCATCATGGCCCAGCCCACGCTGGATTTCATTCCATGGAGTTATTTAAAAATTTTCTTGTGGCCAAAATCAACATAAATCCATAATTATATGAAAGCTCTTTGAGTAAAATTTGGTAGCTTTTTAAAAACAGGTTTAGCACTATGCAATATTGCATAAACAGGTGAAAAGAAACTCAAAAAATCATTTAGCCATCTACAAAACCCCACATTTCCCCTAAGATGGTTGAGGACACTTCTTATATACCTAAGGGAAAGTACTGAAAAATAAAATTTATGCCAGCAATCCATTTTCAAACAATTACTGGCAACTGCTCAGCTTTCACTGTCCTTGTATATTTTACTCAAATGTTCAATTACTGCTACAAGCTGAGGGTTTCCTCCAAGCGCTTCAATTTGTTCATATAACTCAGATTCCAGTTCTTTAAGTGTTTCTCGAGTATATTCAAAAGAACCTACATTCTCAAGGTAATGCACACAATACTTTTTTATGTCCATATTTTCTGTCCTCTGTCGCAGAATGTTCTGCACCTGTGTGCTTTCCGGCCTGGACCATATGGCATGGATAGTCGGGAACGAGAACTTCCCTTCAGTCAGGTCTTCACAAAAACTTTTGTTCTCGCTATATTCTTTGGAGTGCAAGTTTGCATAGTCGTCTCTAATTTGGAAGAAGAGCCCAAGAGTGTTAAGGAGTGGTTTTAAGTCTTTTTTATAGTTGGAGAACAACTGCATGAGGCCCACTGCTAGTCCAAACAGGCCACCTGTCTTTTGCAGGACCATGGCTTTGTACTCTGCTTCTGTAGGACAGGTATATGTATCTCTCCAATAAATATCCAAACCTTGGCCCTTATGGAGTTCCAGCAGTTGGCGAGTGAACACTCCTACAGCGTCTGGATGTTCAAGTGTTAAGACCTTCTTCAGGCCAAGGAAACACACCAAGTTTGCACAATTTATTACAGATGACATTCCATAGATGCTGTGGGCCACTGGAAAACCTCGCCGGAGCTTTGAATTGTCTTCTATGTCATCTATCAGTAAACTGGCATTGTGCAACATTTCTGTTACTTCAATGATAACCTGTTAAAAGAAACAATTAATTATGTGCTGCACTTTACTTCATGCCACGCTACTGTAGCTACCAACGTAACTAGCTAGCTTTCCTCTTGCATAACCTGAGGACAGAATACATGTCACTGAGATGCCTTTTCACCAAAGGGAATAGGGCACTTCTCCCAATGAGTGTTTTGTGGATCAGCTGCATAAACACCCACCTGTTTCCATACAAGCCTAGATGTTATTAGGATAACTTTCTGTGGCCCTTTAGACATTGGCACCAATGGGAATTTTTTCCATGGGGCAAACATTTGCATGGGGGGCTAGAAGATCCTGTCCAACTCCAATCAGAATAGTAATCATTACGCACTCTCCATTCCACATTCCTGATCCAGGAAGGCACTCCTGCTCCACGACTATTTAGCAAAAAAGAGCCAAGTACATTGGGTCCAATTATACATTTTATGTAGTGTTGTCCCTTCTATAGACCTACATAACTGCTATTTTAAAAGACACATATATTAAATAGTATGTCAGGCTAAGTGAAGAATGCAAGTTACCTGTAGTTTATCTTCAGAAACATTCAGCCAATGATTAAAAGCTTGAGAGAGTTTGGTTCTGACTTTCTTATCTGTAATTAAAAAAAAGAGGCATCACTATACGGCTAAAGCACTGAATTCCAAGCCACTGCTAGTCCTCTGATAGAAGTAACACTACATTAGGATTTCAGTTGTGTTTTGCAAATTATTAAGGAACACCCACTGTGTTCCATGGGGTTAGGTTTCTACAAGATGCCTGCCCAAGACACTTTCTCTTCAATCAGCAAAAAGCACAGTACGTGCAACAGTCAGGTAGAAATGGGAAGAATTAAAAGGCTGATAATGGAGATGGGCCAAGATGCTGAACCTAGGCTTCAAGCTGAAAAACTACAAGGCCTAGTAGACCAACAGGACTGCCACATCAATTTCCTTTCAGTCAGACAATGTAGAATTAAAAGAATAAAATGTTACCTGGTAGTTGAAGCAGATAGTGGAATGGCTCCAGGCAAGTTCTACTAGATGACTCTTCCATGTGTTCCGTTTTATTATTGCTTCTAAAAAAGAGAGATTAAATCTTTTTTAAAGCAAGTACTTACATGCACAGCAATTCAAGTATCCTAACCATGTACAGCTCTCACCATGGGATGGAAGTGGAGAGCTCAAAGCATTGAAGATGGAGTCATAAAGGCTGCAGGCAGACAGAATTTAAGGAACCTATTTCCAGGGATTACCTAGGTCTATCTTTCTGTGGGCTTCCCATTAACCATCTCCCCACCTTTGTTTTTGCTGCACTGCAGCTGTGTCTCAATGGAGTCAGCAGTCACCCTGTTGGCTGGCATATGTCAACAAGCTGTATGGCCTTTTGCAATTTCTAACCATTTCCCAACAGCTTTACAGATGTTCCAATAAGATGCCACACCTACAATCCACCAAGTACTGGATGCCAGATACATGGACCAAAATTGTTCAGCAGATTTAAAGAGAATCAACACCTAATATGCAGGGAGTTTATGTGGACACCACACCTAGTACATTTTTGCACAGCCATTCAAGATTTCCAATGTTTCTCCAAATCCTGACTAGTTAATTCTGTTTTCACGCTGGCATTTTAATCCTTGCTGTTTTTTTTTGTTGCTATATTAGCCTGTCAGCCTAGTTGAGCAGGAGTTCAAATTCCCACAAACAAAATGATCTACAACTTCTTTATTAATGTTGTCAGTAGGAAGATAACAAAGCTGCTTCCAACGCCTGAGCACATTCCAGTCTTTCAACCTTACCATTAGGGTAGGCGTCACATACTAAGCCGAGAACCAGTCGCTCCGAGCCCACACTGAGCCCCGGCCACTAGTGAATACTCCCCAGGAAGCAGCATGTCCGGATTTCACGCCCAATACATGCAGAGGTGGATCTAAGGGGGGGGGCAAATCTGTAAGTTTTGCAAGAAGCCTTACCCTGTCATGTAAATCCCTCCTCTCCCTTGCTGCTGTAGCCAGTAAGCAATGCTAAGATGTTGCTGTTCCCTGTGAGGATTGGCTAAAACAGTGCAGGAGAGGAGTGTTTTCCACTGCAAGGTAAGACTTCTTGCAAAACTTACAGATTTGCCCCCCCATCCGCCTCTGGATACACCACATTGTCCAGCAGGAACCACGAGCATGTTCTCTCTGCGCCTGGACCTCGGGACGGATCACAGCACCACTTGAAACCCAAAGGGATCAACACTCACCCAAAAGGACAGATCAACCCCGCGCCTGCATTCATAACAATTCGCCCGCAGACGTTTCCCGTATGCACTGGGAAAGAGATGGGGACAGCAACCCTCTTTGCGGCTGGACCTGCGCAAGGAGAGCTTTATATTAGGGTCGCCGGCGGACTCCCGTAAAGCGACTTCAGGTGCACACCTAGAGAAGGTCTCGCCCTCTCTCCCCACCACCAGCACCCCCGCCCTAAGCAGCAGCGACCCCCAGGAGAAGAAAGCCCTGATTCTCTCCCTCCCCAGTGGCGCACCTGCGACGGAGGCTCTCCGAGAAAAGGACGAACACAGGAAGGCGGCAGCAAACAGGCGCACGTGGCAGCAGAGTCACCAACTCTCTCCAATACGGCTGCCGAGTAGCGCTCTTACGCCTCCCTGCAAGGCCAGCGGCCCCATCTTTATAGCGGGCAGCGGGAGGGCGGAGCCTCGGAAGCGCACGCTCAAGGGAGGGGGAGGAGGAAGATGCAAGCTCTGGGAGCACACGAGACAACAAGATGCCTGCATCCTGTTGCTACTGCCTTGTATCTGCCTTTAGATTGTGAGCCCTTTTGGGACAGTGAGCCATTTAATGTTAATGTTATTATTTGCCTGTAAACCGCTTTGTGAACTTTATATTGAAAAGCGGTATATAAATACTAGTGATTGATTGATTGATTGATTGATTGATTGATTGTATCTGGCATTCTGAGTAGCCTACTATTACCATAAGGAGGTTTCCCCACCCATCATCGCCTATAGCCCACAATGGACTTCACTCCATGTAGTTATTTAAAATTTATCTTGTGGCCAAAACCAAAACCAATCCCCGGATGTACCAGGGATTTCAAAAGTCTAACAAAATTACATGTTTCATGTTGCTCTACATTGTTATCATCTCTTGGATTTTAACTTGGCTAATCCTAAAACTCTTTACACGTATAGGTGGATAGTATTAAAGTATTAGGATGGTGATTTTAATTCGGTGTGCTCGAAAACAGAGCTGCAGGCCAACAATCAAATTCATCAAAATACCACACTGTGATACAATAATCCACTAGCACTGTTTGTTCAGAACACTTTTGCATCACATGGCTGCATCTGTTACAATAATAAGCCAAAGAAATGTAGGTAATCAGCACATTTCACTTGCATAACAACTAGTCGTTTTCATGACATGTCAACCTCAGGGGTGTCAACCTCATTGCATACAATGGGCTGAAGCTAGCCTTCATGACACCTGCTGCGAAGGAAGACCATCTGTAGATCTTATGCAAGGTATGGCCTCTGAAATGCAAGGCAGCAATCCGTCCTTGAGCTACCTTTTGCAGCCTGCATTTGTTTGGCTTTTTCTTCTTTTCAGTGAAAATGCTCACACAGCAGTTTTCTAAGCCTGGCTTGCAACTGGTGCAGTGGGCTCTGAGATTGAGTTTTGTCTAGTACAGTGGTTCTCAAACTTCTGAACACTGGTATTAATGACCGTACTCCTCCACCGATTTGTACGGTCACTATGCCAACACTGCTCATTCACATGCACACATGCGTCTTACACATGTCATGCATACACAAATAACTAAAGTTGGGGAAATTAGCTAGCGAGAGGTCAAATTCAGCAGTGTGACAGTTTTGGATCGTTGACGTTGATGAGTGGCGCAAACAACCTCAAAGTGCCTCAAAATTAAGCTAACAGTAACCATGAGACAGAGCTTTTCAAAGAAAATAGAGTTTATTAAGAAATATAGGTAACAAATAAAAGGCACATTTAATTCCAGGTACTTTTGTTTGGAAGATCAGTTACAGAGCTTTACTGGACTTGCAAACAACAGGGCTTAGTTAGTGAAAAAGAGAGAGAGAGAGAAAGAGAGAGAGATTCAGAAGGAAGAGAAAAAGGGGAGAATACTACCTCCTATTCAGCTCGTCAGGGATGCAAGGTCCTTGTAGGCTGCACAGGCAGGGCTGCAAGATTCCAGGTTCCAGAAGATGGAGCAAAAAGCAGTCCTCGGCAGGGGCCAAGGTGGAGGAGTCTTCCTGACTGGGACAGAAGCCTCCAAAAACACAGCAGGGACACCCCTGGAGGGTCTAAGAGTGAACCGACCAAAACCTCCTCCCTCCTTCTCTTCTCTTCTCCCCTTCCTCCTCTCAAATTCTGTTTTCAGAGCAGGAGTAGATATACCCATTTGCATAAAGGAAACAAAACATTTCTAAGGAAACAAAAGGTGTTTGGAGCTGCTTCTTTAGTTATGGACCCACCTGAAATTGGCTCACAACCCACCAGTGGGTCCCAAACCACTGTCTTGGAACCACTGGTCTTGTACAACAATACTAAGTGGGCCACCCACTTAGAGGCGATGGTGCAAGAGTGGAATGAGGCAGCTGTGTGTACATTGTGTCCATCAGCCTTTCCTTTGCTCTGGCAACCCTGCAGTCCAAGATAGACATTTGGCGTTTTAAGTTCCTAGATGAGAACAGGAACTTCTTGAGGATGCCCCTGCTTGAGAACATTTATTTATTATTTAAGAAATTTTTACCCTGCCTTTCCTCTGCCGAGGCAGAACATCTGACCATAACATCACTTCCAGGGTACTGACATCACTTCTGGTGGGTCCCAACAGATTGTCATTCTAAAAAGTGGGTCCCAGTGCTAAAACGTTTGAGAACCTATGCTCTAATATTATCCCTACTGTACGAAGCAGTACATAACCATTGTTGTAACAGAATAAGTGGAATATGGGTGTAGTTGCTGCACTATTTAAGGGCGCAATCCTAACCTAGAGTTAGGCCAGCAAAGTTTGACTGGCAGAAGGAACACTGTAAAGTATGTTTGGACCACTCTTGGAGTCAGAGAGGCCAGCACACAGACATGTGCCACCCCTGAGAGTAGTCTAAACTCGCTTTACGGTGGCCCTTGTGCAGGCCAAACTTTGCTGGCCTACCTTGTGCTAGCCTAACTCAAGGTTAGGATTGCACTTCCAGCTGTTTTTCCTCCATCTTATCTGGGGAGGATGAAGCACATATACGTGAATTTGTAAGAGTCTATCGCATATAAGACGCGGGCTGACTATACCAAATATTTGGAGCCAAAAGTTTCAACTGTTCCAGATCAGAAATTTTAAACATTGGAATAACAGTAATGACTTGGATCTCAACTTGACACTTCGCACAGGTATCAAGGTAAAAAGGAACCAAACTTTCCAAAAACTGACTTTGTGCTTATTAAGTTTCTGGGATAATTGTCTGCCGATCTCTCTGCTCGCTAGTCTTCTGCGGAAGATGGGTTTAGCACAAAGTAGCCTGATGCTGGATGTATGTGCCTGGGGGGGAAGGGTCTGCCAGAGTTATAACCCAGAGTGCAGAGAGAGCTGAAGATGTGGAGAATTCAAAGCCTCTTATAAGTCAGTCTGATAACAGGTCAGGAGAAAGGAGGGGATAGTGAAAGAGAAATGTGACTTGAGATAGGGAGGAAAATTCCACTCTAGTCCAGGCGGAGACCACCTTCCCAACAAGACCAGAGTGATATGCTTAGAGGAGTCTGCCAGACAGTGACAACAAACTTTCCTAAGATGCTGAAGAAACCTTGCAAAGACCCCCCCCCCCAAACTGTTGGCTCTCTCCTGTCCTGGGACAATAATATTTGGCATGGGGCAGGGGGGGAGCGATATGCTTGTGGTTCCTCCTGGAAAATGTGGTGCAGCTTCGTGTTCTCAAAAAGTGTCTAGTACTGAACTGAAATCCAAAAATGATGCTCCTTGGGAGTGTTCACTAGTGGCTGGGCTGCTGCTCAGTATGGGCTCAGTGTGACAGGTCCTTATTATTTGACAAATTTGTACCCCATCTTTCCCATGGTATGTGACTCCTGTCCGAAGTGCTCTTGTAAAGCAGAAAGGCTATAATGTGCAGAGGCGCTGGAAGCTGCTTTGTTGTCTTCTTGCAGACAACATATGTAAAGAAGTTGTAGATCGTTTTGTTTTCTAGATGAGGCTGGGAAGACAGTCATGATCAACTAGGCTAATATAGCAACAAAGAACAGCCAGGATTTGGATTGACTTGCCTTTGGAAGGGAAAAGGCAATGATTAAATCCTTGTTAAGGTACACTCTCACAGCTTAGGTATGCCTCAAGTGTATGAATGTGGGCATGCTCAAATTGTGGCAGCCCTTTAATAACTCTTTCAAGATGCTAATCTGTTACAGGGAAAAAAACTGCTTGCTGCAGGTGCAACACTTTTTATTGCAAGCTTATTTCAAAGTAGGGCAAATGTAAAGTATATGCTGAAAAGACTTATCTTCTTCTTGGAACTGCAGTTTTTATGTTATATGAAGTGGAATGTTTAGTGCTGGCACACCTACATTTGGTGATTGTTTTATGGTGGTCACTCATGGTACGTTGTTATAAACGTTCAAATAATGTTCCGTGTCCTGAATGGGATGACAACCAGAAAGATGCAGAAGAAAACCTGCCTGGACCACTGGTAAAGGATTCTATGGTGGGGTGAATAGATTGGGAACTGCTTGTGGTTCTGCCCAGATACGTGCAGCACACCCAATTTCAAAAAGTGATTTTTTATTTTGATAAAAGAATGAATGAGCACTTCATGCGTAAACATTTTATTGGAACAAGTGATATTGATCAATATAATAAACTCATCTTCCAATGAAACAATGGGCATTTAAATACTATGCTGCCCACTGGCTAATTAGAAGTATGACTTGGAGTAAAACTAGATAGTCTCCAAGGTGAATCAGACTTATAATTAATAGGTGGGCAACATACTGTTTAAATTCCCATTGTTTCATGGGAAGATGAATTGATAGTTTGACAGTTTAGTTCAGGGTTGACACCTTGGCTCATTTTGGTTGGCCTTATAGTTAAGAGTACTTGCTTACCTTCACAACATGTTTTGCAGGGTTTATTCAGTAAATCATGCTTGCTATTGGTTTTTTGCCATTAGATGTGAATTGAGGAAATCAGCACTCACGCAATACAATGGATCAACTCCACGTCTGCATTCATAACAATTTGGCCACAGGCATTTTCTGTATGCGTTGGGAAAGAGATGGGGAAAGCAAGGACTTGTGCAAGGACAGCTTTAGGTTCACTGACTACTATTGTTGGCTCACATGAAGTGAGTTCTGGGGTGATAACCTAGAGAAGGTCTCACCCTCTCTCACCACCACCTGCCCTGAGCAGCAGCGACCCCCCAACTGAGAGGGAAAGAAAGCCCTCATTCTCTTCCTCCCAGTGGCACCATGTGATGGAGGCTCTACGAGGGGAAGGGCGAGCATGGGATGATGGCAGCAAACAGGCTATGGGGAAGGCAGAGTCACCATCTCCCTCCAACGTGATTACACCTCCCTACCGACCCAGTGGCCCCATCTTTATACCGGGCACCAAGAAGGCGGAGCCTTAGAAGCGCATGCACAAGTGACGGGGGGGGGGGGAGAGGAAACAGCCTGAAACCCGACAATGCAGGAAGTGCAGTGGGGTCAGAACTCCTGTTCCGAACACAAACCCCCACAGCATCTTCACCATTTCTCTTTATGACTATTAATACCTGCCATTTCCTACACAAAAATGTTGTGCCACCCAACACAAATGTCCCTGCTTAGCCAAGTGAATACCTGGTAGAAAGTCGTATGACAACAACTGTGCATTCAGTGCATGGAGAGATGGAGGGACCAAAGTTGATGAATCTTTATGGTTTCAACTAAAATCCATCCACAATCAAGCTATAGGAATTATAAAGCAATCCGAGTAAGATATGGTACCTTTATTTTAGTGGAATAAAATAAAGCACTATTCAATTTTGCAGGGAGCACAAGTGGTCTTTAGCCCACATACAAAACCCCACATTTTAAAATCTGCTTGAAAGCAGTTCCTGTACAGCAACAGGAAAAGAATGCAAAAATAAAGTTTAAGCCCAGCCCCCCGGTCCTCAAATATAATTCATGTTGACTTACATTAATCCATTGCCCTACGGTTAAGAGGAAGGAAAGAGAAAGGGCTGCAGACACATGTTTAGACAAACCTGAACTATTAAATTGGCTTTTAATCAAAGTGCTAAAGCTAGAACCTCATTTCATGTAGTTATTTAAAATTTATCTTGTAGCCAAAACCAACATAAATCCACAATTATATGGAAGGGATTATTGAACTAAAATTTGGTAGCTTTATAAAAAAAGATGTGAGTAGCACTATGTAATATTGCAAAAGCAGGTGAAAACAAGAAGCTCAAAAGATCATTTAGCCGTCTACAAAACCCTACATTTCCCCTAAGACGGTTTGAGAACACTTCGTATATAGCAACAGGAAAGTATAGAAAAATAAAATTCATCCCAGCAATCCATTTTCAAACAATTATGGGCAGCTGCTCAGCTTTCACTGCCCTTGTACATTTTACTCAAATGGTCAATTAATGCTACAAGCTCAGGGTTTCCTCCAAGCGCTTCAATTTGTTTATATGATTCGGATTCCAGTTCTTTAAGTGTTTCTCGAGTATATTCAAAAGAACCTACATTCTCAAGGTAATGCACACAATACTTTTTTATGTCCACGTTTTCAGTCCTCTGTCGCAGAATGTTCTGCACCTGTGTGCTTTCCGGCCTGGACCATATGGCATGGATAGTCGGGAACGAGAACTTCCCTTCAGTCAGGTCTTCACAAAAACTTTTGTTCTTGCTATATTCTTTGGAGTGCAAGTTTGCATTGTCGTCTCTAATTTGGAAGAAGAGCCCAAGAGTGTTAAGGAGTGGTTTTAAGTCTTTTTTATAGTTGGAGAACAACTGGATGAGGCCCACTGCTAGTCCAAACAGGCCACCTGTCTTTTGCAGGACCATAGCTTTGTACTAAAAGTAAGTAAATACTCCTACAGCGTCTGGATGATCAAGTGTTAAGACCTTCTCCAGGCCAAGGAAATACACAAAGTTTGCACAATTTATTACAGATGGTATTCCATAGATGCTGTGGGCCACTGGAAAACCTCGCCGGAGCTTTGAATTGTCTTCTATGTCATCTATCAGTAAACTGGCATTGTGCAACATTTCTGTTACTTCAATGATAACCTGTTAAGAGAAACAATTATGTGCTGCATTTTACTTCGTGCCACACTACTGTAGCTACCAACATAACTAGCTAGCTTTCTTCTTGCATACCCTGAGGACAGAATACATGTCACTGAGATTCAAGTTTATTTATTTGTTTAGCTAAAAGCCATAACAATTACAGAGAATTAAAATGAATGCAAAACAGTAACATCTAAAGCAACAAAGAAATTACGAATACATCAACAATCAAACTATATAATAGGCCTTATAAAACCAGTCCCCCAGCCATATTTAAAAATCAAGAGCTGCAGTACCAGAATTTACAAAATTATAACGAATAACCTTAACAGCCCTAGCATACAAAGAAGTCATAGAAGTGACATGAGGATCAATATCAGAAAGAAGATAGCACACAATCAAAAAAGAGTTTTCCAGTTGAGTGGAAGCCAAAATGTGACCTAAAAATCTCTGCCTGGGAGAATGATAGAGGTGGCAAAAAAGAATAATGCACCACCTCCTCAATCTCCCCAGATCCGCAAATACAGTGTCTAAGATGTTTAGGTATGGCCTGGAATCTGCCTTCAAGATACGCAGTAGGCATAGTCTGGAGGCGTAATTCAGTGAAGGCCTTCCTTAACTTGACATAAGTAAGCGAATAGAAATATGGTGGTCTAGAATGGGAAGTTTTGAAAAAACTATAAATTTGGGAAAAATGAGACACTTTCAAGAGGGCTAGATCCTGTTCGTTGTCTTGTTTATAAAATCACTCCCTCAGCAACGGCTTAAAATCCACAAAAACAAAAATATCTGTAGAAAGAGAGATGGCAGATAACGAGTGAACCGAACTAGCCCAACCTCCACACTTCAATTGTTCCTCCAGACATAATTTGGGCAGGCGATAATCTGGCATATGCAGCACTCTATAATAATACGATAAAATAGAGAGCCTTGCTCTGGCCCTAATAGAGACCAGGTCAACTTCGGCTCTAAGAAAGGCTGCAGGGGTACTAGGGGGGAGAGCCAAGATATATCTCAAAAATTTATTCTGTATAATTTCAAATATATGTAGCTTATGCTGGTTAATCCCCCATATCTCAATACCATATAGGATCTGGGCAATAACCTTCCCAACAAAAACCTTGAGAGCCAGGGGGACCAAATTCCCTCCCCCAGAATGAAAAAATTGAATTATTGAAAATGTTGATCTCTTAGCTAAAGTTTTGACATGTTGGAAATGTGAGTTCCAATTAGCTCTTTTATCAAATAGAACGCCAATATATTTAAATACTTGAACCTGTTCTACTTTATGGGTGCCAATAAACCAGCGGTTCTCAACCTGGGGGTCGGGACCCCTTTGGGGGTCGAACAAGCATTTTGCAGGGGTCGCCGGCACCTCCCTCCAAAACACACACGGGGGGAAACGGGTCTGTGGGGGGTGGGGGACGAAGCTTGGCCCAAGACAAAGGAAGACACTAAAAGGGAGCTGCGGAATTTCTCATCTTGGAAGCCTCACGGCGCGCCATGGGACTACTCGGGAGGAGGCACGCAGGGGCGTTGCCCGGGGAGGCCTCCCGCCCACATGCGCTTTCCCGGGAGGGATGCTCATTGGGCGGCGTGGGGCCGACTCGTGAGTCAACGCACGTCCAAGGCCGCCATCCCGCGTGCACTCACGGGCCAGAGCGGGACTCCCTGGGAGCAGTGTGCAGGACGGGCGGCGGCTCTCCAGCCCTGAGAGAGTCTGCAGGGCGCTGCACGGGTGAGCCATCCCGCCCCGACGTCAGGCTTGTGGGTGCTTTGCCTCCCCCCTGTCACAACAACCCTGCAAGGTAAGCGAGGCTGAGAGAGGGGGACCGGGTCAAGGGCACCCAGGAAAGCTGCCTGGCTTGAGCAGGGATTTGCGTGCTGGATCCGGTCTGCGCGCCACGCTCTCATCCCTCTCGAGATGACTTTCCAGGTGGGGGGGGCGCACCTCATGTGGCGTTAAAGGCGCAAGTTCTCGCTGGGCAGGTACAGCCACACTGAGGGAGGTCTGGCTGGAGAAAGAGGGCCTTTTGCTCAGATGGGAGGTTGCGCGAGCTAATGGAGGCCTTTGGGGAGAGTCAGAGGGCTGCTCGTGTCTGTGTGTGCTAACGTGGATCTGAGTCCCAGGCTGCAATCCTATACTCACTTTCATGGGAATAAGCTGCATTGAACACAATGAGACTTACTTCTGAGTAGACATGCATAGAATTGCACTGTCAGTGAGTTTGATGCAACTTGCTCCCAATTATGGTTGGGGGTCCCAACAGGCTGTCATAGTAAAAAGTGGGTCCCGGTGGAAAAAAGGTTGAGAACCACTGCAATAAACCAATTATAAACAGGAGAACGATGTCCAAAAACAACAACTTCAGACTTATCATAATTTACTTTCAGTTGTTCCTGAATACTAAAGTCATCAAGTTTTCTAAGCATTCTAGTGAGACCCTTCTTATTTTGTGAAAGCAAAACAATATCATCTGCATATAATAAAATAGCAATCTTTCGATTACCAATAGAAGGGGGAAAATAATCAGAATGTGAAAACTCAGAAACAATATTATTTAAGTATAAATTAAAAAGAAGAGGGGCTAGAAGACATCCTTGACGAACTCCTCTGGTGGTACAAATTGGTTTCGTCAACTTTCCTTCTGGATTTAGTCTAACCCTCAAAGCGGTATTATAGTATAACTGCTGTATTAAAAATAAAAGTCTCTGATCAATATTTGTCAAGGCTAATTTTTCCCTCAAACGCGTTCTGGAAATTGTGTCAAAAGCAGAAAAAAAATCAATAAAAGCTGCAAAGAGTTGTTTATACGGTCTAGTAGTGTATTTGACAATTAAATGATTTAAAACAAAAATTTGATCTATGGTGCTATGCCCCTTCCTAAAACCCGCCTGTTCTTGGGCGAGGATATTATTTTCCTCTACCCACTTAGACAATTTTAAAAGCAGAAGGTGGGTATAAATTTTAGAGCTAATGTCCAGAAGAGAGATAGGACGATAATTCTGAGGGTTATTATTGTCCCCTTTTTAAAAAATTGGGAAAATTATACTCTGTTTCCAGCTCTCCGGGATAATGCCGGTGTCATTTATATGTCGTGGTAAATCAAGACAGGCCAAGCATTTGTGTCTGAGTTCTGGAACCTTCCCCCAAACCATGAGGCCTGAGGCAGCTGGAACAGAGACACAGCTGTGGCCAATTATGTAAATGTTGTAGATATTCTAATAGGTGTACCCTGATTGGGGGAGAGTCTGTATTTAGGCAGGGAACACCAGAACTCTGTGTGGGTGTGTTTATGGGTGTGTTTGTGGATCGTCGTAACATTCTGTTTGAAAGAATAAAGCCTCTACAAGGAGACTCTGTCTGCTGTGCTTGCCAGTCTGCTCTTCACGTCGTCCGGCTGCAGGGTTTCTGCTGGCTACACTCTGCTGAATGGACACAAATCCATTCTAAAACCCGACATTATATACGTAAAAAGTTTAGCTAAAACTGGGGCCCACCAATCAGAATTGTTTTTGAAAACCTCAGGCGGTAACATATCCATGCCAGGGGCTTTATTGGAAGCAAGTGATCTAATAAGCTCAGACACTTCCTGTTCTGTGACTGGGGGCCACTTCGGCATCGAAGATAAAGAAGAGGAAGAGAAACTGGGCAATTGGTCCCCTAAAATTACATTACTATCAAAGATGTTACTAAAATAGGCGTACTAAGAATCTGCAGAGATAGAATGATTAGTATAACAATTATGATTAGAATTTTGAAGGGAGACTAAGGACCAAAACTTATGCTCATCTTTTTCATTACAGGCCTTACTCAATTCTTCCCACTGAGTATGCATGTACAAATTCTTTTTATTTAATGAGATTTTTGTACCTTGCACGGGCCTGAGCTAGAGCATCAATGTTAACAGAAGTTCTATGCAATCTCGTCCATCTTGCCAATCGAGAAAGATGTTTTTTAGTTTGTCTACATTCAGCATCGTACCATTTATTTTTAGATCTAATTCATTGTGAATTGTGTGATTTGGTTACTAACAAGGGATTTAAGGACGTGATAATGAAATTAAACCCAACTAGGGGATTTTGGATACCCTGCACAATATCCTTATGTAGATCAGTCAGCAAGGTGCTCTCTAGCATCTCTTTAGTAGCTATATCTACTGAATTGGTCCATTTAATACGTCTCCCCAATATCATAAAATTTTCATCCCGTTCAGAAAACGTGGGGGAGGGTTGAAGGGGGTCAACAGACAAAAATAGGCAGACAGGGAGATGATCGCTCTCTGGGCGGTATAGAATATCATAATACGGCTTTAAAGATAACAAACTATCTGAACAAAATATATAATCAATAACAGAGACCGCTCTACTATTTTTAAGGTAAGTAAAGTAGCCGTTAGAATTGTCTAAAGGGCTACCATGTAAACATGTAAGTTGGAAAGACGTCATTATTTCTACGAACCTGGTGCCTTGTGTATTAGCCACCCTATCCCGAGAAAAATGATCAGGCAAAAAGGCTTCATTGCAATTAAAATCAGCCACATTTGCACCCGAACCAACTCTAGCGTTAAAGTCCCCACACACAACATAAGCGGCCTGTGGAAAACTGGTCTCACAAAATCAAAGGGCATCTTCCAAATGATTCCAAAAAGACATCGCGCTCAAAGATGACCCAGAAGGACAATATACATTTATACAAATCAAATTATCTAAACCAGAGCTCCAGATTCCTTTTACCAGGACCAATAAAATAAAATCATACTTGTCCTTGAAAATAATTTCCGAGGTAACATGATTATCTAATTAACTATCTAACATGATTATCTAAATAATTATCTAATTAACTCTAACCTAACATTTCTATATCATTAATACATTAACTTCTGATGTTTATTTCAATTCTGCTATCCCTCCATGAATTTACCACTTTTTAAAAGTCTTGTTGCACAAATCTTAAGTATCTCTCAAAGAGGCATACAATAGCTACTTTCAGTTTCTCTAATTAATACACAAGACTAGCAAAAAGAAAATGAAAAGTAAGTTCTTTTAAATTGTTTTTCGCTTTGAGGGGAAGATCACATTTAATAAGAATATCTTAATTTATACTTTCATCATAATCTCCCTTATTAAGTATTATCTTTTTCTCATTGGCTATATCTTCGCTAATTCAGTCTCCATATTCTGGGTGTCTTTCACTCACAGGTTCCTCCCCTCTTCTTCGTCTTCTTCCGCTTTTTGTTCTTCATTCTCAGTTTATTCTGCCAATTTCCCCTATTTGTGTCCTTCACATTATTGCAGTAACCCTTCCTCCTTGAATATTCCTGAGAAAGATTCTGCATCTCAATTTTGAACATTAATAGGAGCTAAATACTTAATATTTAATAAATGTTGTTTCCTGGAATTTATCTCCAGCTCTCTGTAATATTCTTGTAGATCCATTTCTTGTTCAGTAGGGTTTATCCTCAGCTCTCTATATATCTCCCATGTATACTTTGTTCCTTCATTGGTACTACTTCCCTTCCTGGGGCTAGCATGCCAGCAATTTGCCTTCCAGTAGCCTCTGTTTGTATCTCCAAGAGGCCCTACATTCTAGTCATAGACTCTGACTGGTCCGATTCCAACTTCAAATGGCGTATCTCTGTTCAGTCTATTGTGCTGTCTTCCTTTTTAACTTCATTCATAAATTTATCAGGATACCTAACTTCTTCTGATAGGCTCTCCAAATCTTCTAAAACTTTCTCTCCAATATTCTTAATAATTGTTACTTCTTGCTGCACTTGTCGGATTTCTGAGAGTAATTGGATCAATAAAATCTGAGTAGACTGCCTGGTATTGTCTTAAAAATTCTTGTATTCCTTCTTGTCTTTCTTGTTTTGACATCTTTTGGCCACAAGGTGTAGCTAGCATCAAAATGTATACTTGATAAAGGACTTATTCAGTGGCCATCAATACTTATAAACAACAATCAGTTCAGTTGAGCATCTGTGTTCATATACTCCAGTACTCTCATGTTTCACAAACATGTATTTCTTTAAATGTCTAGACCTGGGGTCAGCAACCTATGATTTTGGAGCCGCATGTGGCTCTTTTAGCCGTCTGCTGCGGCTTCGGAGTCCAGGTGAAAGTAGCAAAGGAGGTGCCCAGCATTGGCTGCGACCGCAGGCTCGCTCTCCCTCCCGGTAGGCTGCACTGTGCTCAGGGCTGCAGGTTGGGAATCGCCCCCTTTTCTCCTCTTCCTTCCGAGCCCCCCAAGCTGGGAGCTGCTACTGAGAGCACCTCTCCGCTCGGCACCAGTCCCGCGCTGCACGCTGCTCTGGGAAGCGGGGACAGCGTGCTGGCGGCGGTGGCGACTGGGCTCCCACTCGGTCCGTGGATAGCCTCGTGCAGAAGGCAACCCACGAAGCTCCAGAGCTGATCCGCCGGCTGGAAGGGTGCATGGCTTTTTGTGTTGAATGTTCCATGTGTTTGCATTGCTTCGCACGCAGAGCTGGGATGGAGCGTGGTGGGGGGGGTGGCGGCGTGCAGCAGAGAGCCGGTGGGGAAAGCTTTCTGGCTCGCTCTCAGTTCGGTTGCAAAGTTGCCCCTGGTTTTGCACACATTGCGGCAGCTCCCGCTTACAAGCACGGAAAGCGCCGGGTCTCGCAGTTGTGTATGTGTGTCCCCCGCCCGTTTTCCAGGATCTTTTGCCCGGTCCCTCTTTCTGCAATGTGGAGGGATTGTTTGCATCGATGGCGTGCAAGTTGCAAAAGTTCCTGTGCACGAGCCTGGAATCCCCCTTTTGCAAACCTAAAAATAAAAAATCCTCCACCGTTTTGAAAAAAAACACAACACACCCCATAGTGGCAGCGGTGGCACGGGCAGCTGCTCGGCTCGGCTCTGGGGTCTGCCCTGCCCGCCCATCCTGCTGCTGCTTGTCGCATGTGCTCTTTGCAAGCGGGCAATCCGCCGCGTTGCCCTGCAAGGTGCAGCATGGTGGCTGGTTTTTGTTCTGCCGTTCGTTTTTTTACGCGCGATCGGAAGGCTGTGGAGGACTGGCAGCAGGGTTGGGGGTGGGAGAGAAAGAAAGCTGGAGACAGCGAATGACGAATGTCGAGACCCGATTTTCAGCCGCGATCGCTCATAAGAACATAAGAACAGCCCTGCTGGATCAGGCCAAAGGCCCATCTAGTCCAGCTTCATGTATCTCACAGCGGCCCACAGGTGCCCCAGGGAGGCATGAGACAACAAAATGCTTGCATCCTGTTGCCACTCCCTATAGTTTTTTTATACATAGCATAAAGGTAAAAAAAACTATGCAGTATTATCTTCATTTTAGATGTCAAAAAGGTTTTGTGGCTCCCGAGGTTTTCTTTTCTCCAGAAAATGGGTCCAAATGGCTCTTGGAGTGTTTAAGGTTGCCTACCCCTGGTCTAGACCCAACATAGCTTGTTATCTATAACCAGTTCAGCCAGTAAAAGTGAAAGTAATTTCAATCTTTGTTCTTTCTGGCCGCTCTGTTCTTTAATGCACCATCTTCTTTTTCAAACAGCCCAGTTGTAAGTCAATCCCGTTTATAAGTTCAATCAATTCCACTTAATTTACTATTTAAATATAGCTACCAAGTTAAAATCTTGTTATAAATTTGATTACTGCCAGGAATCTCTCCCCCTCATACATTCCTCAGGGCATTCCTCAAACAGCCTCAACTATAAATCTCCCACATCTGCCTTCCGTCCCCATTGTAATCCACAAATCCAAGTAAGCAAAACAGGCAAACTCATCCCAATATGTCCAAATTTATTTCAAAAATAACTATCAATCCAGGATCTGTCCAAACTGATCAGTTTTCTCTAATGTCTTGCAAGTCCTAGGAATCCTTCACTGGTCATATAAGAGAAAGAATATCTACGTCAAGTTGTCTTTAGATCATGTAAGTCTTTCTGTTAAATCACAAGAGAAAGAAGGGGGGAAGTCTGCTGTCTTCACTCCCAATTTATCTTTTATTTCTCCATCGCGGCTCCAATCTTAAATCTTTGGTCTTTAATCTTCATCTATTTAATAAAGTCCTGCACAGTTTTACAAGGAGTTAATTGAAATTAAAATATAGTCCAAGGATCTCTGTTGCTGCTCTTGACGTAGGGGGAGGACGGATCCCCCTCTTCTCTCATCGCTTTCAAACTGCTCAGTCTAGTGTCTTTAATCTTCTTCAATTTCAGATAGTAGAATCACACACGTCTTGCCTCAATTTAATTTTGTTGAGTTGTAGTTCTTAGATTGTAGTTCTTAAATTTAAGTTGTACTTTCTTTTCCAAATCTTCTATAGCTGTTTTCAATGTGGAAAGCAGGAGAATAGAACTATTCTGAGTTGTCAATGGCGCCCAGATCAAGCATTCCTTCTCAAAGCAGCCTTGAGACTTCCAAAACAGCAATTCATGCTGCCTTTCAGGTTCAAGGGGCGCTTAAGCCTTAGGCCCACTCCTGGGTCCTAGAGTGGGGTACTGCTCAAGAGTAGATCCCGCCAAAAGTAAGCTTTGTGTCAGATCTCTCTGATGAGAGAGAGAATCGTGGCACCCTGTTCCAAACCTGCCAAGGCGGTGTTTCTGATAACTGGTCAGAAGAAGGGAAGTGGGTAGTGAAAGAGAAATGCGACTTTTGAGATGGGAGGAATATTCCACTCTAGTCCAGGCGGAGACCACCTTCCCAACAAGACCAGAGTGATGTGCCTAGAGGAGCCTGTCAAGATAGTGACAGCAAAGACGACTTTCCTAAGGTGCTGAAACCTTGCAAAGACCCCCAAACAGCTACCTCTCTCCTGTTCTGGGACAATAACATCACTCATGCATCCATTTCTCTGCTAGCCTAGTATATATGGAGCACGTGTCTGAGAAAAGGACAGCCTAGTTTGTCTAATACATTCATCAGGATTACCTCTCCAATCCTTGTTAGCAACAAAAGCAGCTTGGCATGATTCTTCCTGTGAATCAAAGAATTTTTTCTGTTTAAAAGATTGCTGGGTGGACTTGACATTCTAAGAGAAAGGTAAGAGCTGCTATCCCTTGAGGGGTGACTTGTTCTATTTGGGAGTTGAATTGGCATTTAACCCTCTCACAGGAGCCCCGTTTTGGACAGCACTACATTTTAATTCTAACACAACTACTAAGCTACTACAAGCAAATCTGTAAAATGGGGATTAAAGCTCACCCCTTTTTCTTCAGGAAAGTAAATTCTCCAAACAGCTCATTGGAACTAAGAATTCCTAACTAAGAAGGAGTATTAAGTTTTGCAATCTCTTTCTTATCCAAGTTCTGCTCATGACCAAATTCACACACACCCTATAGTGCCCAAAAATAATTTCAGACCCATTACAAATGTCTGGCACATGGACAACCCCATGATGACATCTCATGCATACTATATCATGATGCACAAAAACTGTTTCTATGTATGAAACTACTTTTTCTGCACAGCATGCAATAGCTTTCCTTCATCATCAATTGCTACTATACAGACAGTCTCTACTGAAATCACTTTCGTCTACTACTGTAGTTAGTGTCTTGTATGAGGGAAGCTGTAGAAAAGTTTTGCTTTCAAGAACTAGAAGATCAATAGCTGCCTTTTGGTTCCTTTGATTTAATTACCGTATATAATTGTGTATAAGTCGATGTCATGTATACGTTGAGGGCAAGTTTTAAGCCAAAAATCATGGAATTTACCATGCCCCGTGGATGAGGGTAAAACTTAGGGGTACCAGCAATTCATTGAATTAGATAATTTTGTCTAATTTTGCCCAACAGCAGATTCTGACAAATGATCTACCAATAATTTTTATCTAAGAACTGTACAATCTACCTATTTACTAAAGCACAGGGAAAACAAAATAAAACAGCATCATAGCAAGCAATGATCAAACCAGTTGTTCCCAAACCTTTTAGCACTGGGACCCACTTTTGAAAATGACAGCCTATGCGGACCCACAAGAAAGGATGTCATTAAACAGAAGGGTTCTCTGAATGGGCAAGGCATGCTAGAATAATGGAACAAAGCACACAAAACTGTTTAAGGCTAGAACTGATTAAGCATACAGTTACCAGATACAAACTGGGACAGAGTGCCTATACCTTTAACCATTGTATAGAAGCAGGAATTTGGGCAGGTGGAAGGGTTTCAAAAGCTGCATCTACCCAAATTTCCGCTTCTATACAAAGGTTAAAGGTACAGGCACTGTGTGCAATTTGTATCTGGTAATCCAATAACAAGCAAAAAAAGAACCATCAGAGGAGCAGCTGGGGCTGGGAAGCAGCAGTCTGCATGGCCCCATCAAACTTGTTTGAGAGCAGATTAGATACACTGACACAGAAGCTACTGGATGCAGCCATAGGAGGGGGAGCTGGGGAAAAGTAATCAAGACTCAAACAAATGCTCAAGGCTTCGACTTGATTATGCATATCTGAATGGAGTAATAAAAGAGCCCATTTCTTACACACACCCACTACACACACACACCCACACACACCCCAATAATTTGCACAGTACCTCAGCATCACAGCCCTCTGGAACAAAAGAGAGCACATGGTCTGAATGCTCCTCCTGGAAAGAGCCTGCCTAATAGCTTTGAAATTGCAGAGCCCTGCTGAACTCAACTCACGCATTGCAGTAAACGCAAATGTGTAGCTCAGTTTCACTTTCCATAAGGCTCCTCAGTTTAGAGGGACTTCCTTCTCGAGTGTTTTTGGGGGCCTACATCCATCGGATCGGGACCATTCTGGCAGCACTGCATTCCTTTCAGCCTGCCCTTTCTAATGCACCATGGCACAGCCACCTACTTGTGAGTAAATGTGCAGTGTGGCTCAGTTTCATTCTCCAGTAGTTCCAGGCAGTGTCAGTGACATCTCGGAAGCACCTCCCCCTCATGCAGGCAGGTCAGATGACAGAAGACTTGTCGAGGGGGAAGGGGCTCCTGGATACCCCAGTCTGACCTAGCCTCTCGGCTGGAGCAGGTCATTTATTTTACGCTCTTTGAGCTAATAATAATAATAATAATAATAATAATAATAATAATAATAATAATA
>JAJKFI010000018.1:12059377-12073349 GCA_029204185.1 Lerista edwardsae | reverse complement strand
TAATAATAATAATAATAATAATAATAATAATAATAATAATAATAATAATAATAAAACACAAGCATTTATTAACATGACAGAAGATCAAGGAACGGTCAAGGGATCTAAGCCCAACTCCACCTGACTCCATAGGACTCCATTTTCCTGAGATGCTTCTGAGTATGCTCAGAAGGCTCTGAAGCTTAGTGGCTTACAAGGAGCATGGAGTTATTATTACATGGAGTAGCCATGACGTCACAGACTTGAAGCCATGGGTATATCTCAGATCATTGCCGCGAAGGAGGATTGCCGCCGCGGCGTCACGAATAAAAATCTCCCTGCCTGTGTGGTAAAGTTAATCTCAACGTCTTTAAGCATGCCTGCGTGTTCTGCATACGGGTGTGCGAATCGCTGGACGAAAAATGGGATTACTTTGCACAGGTAATTAAAATCATTGTGATTCGTTGCTACAGAAAAATATTACTTCATAAAGTATGCAGCCCTTCACAAACTGAAGTAGATACGAAGAAATAAAAATAAAATAAAATAAATTCCCCCCTCCTTTTCCCCCCCTTCCCGTTTATACATTTTTTTCTCGCCTTCCATTTTCTACGGTAATATTTTTGAAATTCCGAACATTAACAGAATTTGTTTTATGGGGGGGGGGGTGAGTGTAGAAGTTTAAAAAAATACACTTAATAGCCTAGAAGTGAAAAAGAACTACTCTCCTATTGACTACTTGTGTTATACATTGAGAGATTTTAATGTAATTTTCCTACATATTTATCTAATTTTTGCCCACCCTCCCCTTTTTTTTTCTTTCCTTCCCGTTCACACTTTATTTCTGCTTGTGTAGATTTCAAAAAATAAGTCTGTCAAAGCAGTGCAATCCGAGTTTGAATAGACAGCAAGTGGCATTTCGTCCGGTATGTTCAGTAATATAATTCTGCGGAATTAAACCTTGGAATTGCATATTGAATCATAATTAGGTTACCAATGATGTTTCTCCACGATCACACGTTGTTATTTTGGTAAGTTTTTACTTCAGGAGTAAACTATTAAGTCCGAAACATCATGCGAAAACCCATTTGAAATGCTTGGAATCAGCATTGTTTTGGGTATATTTACGTCACCGCTAACCCCGCCCACTACCTTCACTGCGTTCGCATTCAGATAACAACCAGGGCCGGGGGTTGACAAGGAGCCACATGACAGGCAGGAGCACCCAGAAACAACATAGGCCTTGCTCCGCCCATCTTGTGAATGAAGGCATTTACTGCATTCCCCTGAATATAAGTTCCCCCGAATATAAGTCGATGTCAGGTTTTTCAACGCAGTCAGGTTTTTCAAGGCAGTTTCTACGAATAAATTTCTCGACCTATACATAATTATATACGGTATTTTAAAACTGTATCCATAGCCAAACATGACAGTATGGTGTATGTGCTGATAGGTTTTTTCAGCATGCAGAGCACTTTGCATACATTTTGAGGTCATGCTTATACCACCTCCCTTCCTTCAATAAGGCGATCGAGAATTTCTTTATTGCTGCCAGGGAGCTGGGGTTGAGAGGAATGGTGCTTTACTCTACCCAGTGAGTCCATCACAGAAGGGACCCAATCCTATCCAATTTGCCAATGCCAATGCAGCTGCAATGCAGGCCTGAAGTTTCCCTACCTTGAGGAGGCCTCCATGAGTGCCCCCCACTGCAGGATGCAACGCCTGCCCCATTGGCATGGCTACATCAGTGCTGGAAAGTTAGATAGGATTGATTCATAGCACATCCCATTAACTCTGTGTTTTTATATTAGACATTACTCACAGGTCTTATGCCTTAAACCCTACCAGCAGAACTAGTTCCTACTCTCCATGGCATCAGTCCTCAGTTATGATTGTTTGACCTCTAAAGCTCTTTACAGATTTGGACCAAAGTAGTAGAGAGACTGCCTTCTCCCATATGTTCCAGCTCACCCACCCACTCCAAGATAGAGAGTGCCCTACTGCATGTCCCACCCCCAAAGAAAGTGAGTGGCAGCAGCCAAAAGTAGGGGCTTCTTGGCTGTATCACAGCAGTTAATAACTTCCTCCCTTGAGAATTGCAAACTACCCCCTTTAACATGATCCAAAAATATTATTTCAATAAGCATTATTATTTCTATTAGCATAGTGATGGTGGGGTGGGTATCTTGTAATACACAAATTATTACAAGGCTTTATGTTTTAACAATTTTTATATTTGCTCTTACTACAGCTAATGTATGTATTCTACAAAAATTCTACATAAAAGTATAACAAAGGAGGAACTGTTTCATGGCTAGCTGTTGATGCTTTAATTACATGTTTGTAGTGCCAATTTTTTTGCTGCTGTTTTACTTCTAACATTCCATTTTAGTCATCGTTTGCTGCTTCTTGATCTAATTTTAGATTGATATCGAACAGTATTGACATCAAACAGTCATATTCGTTGTGACTTGGACTCTGGTTTAAGAGTTCCAGAAGTTGTCCCTAGGGCAGTGGTCAGGGAACAGGGGTAAATTACCCCAAATGGGGTAAAAATGAAATTCCTGGGGGTAATGAACGGTCGCGCTGCCGAGACACAGCCGGGCATGCATATGAATCTGTATGCATGCCCAGCTGTGTCTTGGCAGCGCGACCGTCCATTACCCCTGTTCCGGTTCCATTGCTGGCTGGCTGGCTCCATTTTGTTTTGTTTTGTTTGTTTTGCTCCGCCCACTTTCGCCGTCCGGTAAAACACCCCAGACTGCTCTGCGCCTGCTCTGCTTTTCACACCACGGCAGTTTAGAGCACGTGGACGCAGCGAGGAGAGCGGCAGAGCAGCTGCGCATTGGACCTGAGCGGCAGCGGAGCAGAGCGGCAGTGAAGAGGCAAGCCAGGGACGGCCAGGCATCGGAGGTGAGGGAAGGCTCGCGTCTTCCCCCCACTCTGTTGCCCTGCCGGGGGGAACTAAAATATTAAAAAATATTTAAAGAACTTTCCTAACTCTCCCAAACCCTTTACAACTTCATATTTACATAGCATTAATTAAGCTCATTAATTAATCAAATACAAAGCAATGGGTTCCAATATGTAATTTTTTTCTTTTGTTCTGGCAGGGGGAGGGGTAACGTTGGCATCTCTAAATATATTTTGGGGTAAAAGATAAAAAAGTTCCCTGACCCCTGCCCTAGGGCATCTGTCAATGCCACTATTATGGATTATTGTCAGTTGCTTTGGCCTGAGATGTGGATAAGGTCCTCCTGAGACCGTCTTCATGCCTGCTGGACCTGTGCCCAGCATGGCTAATTCAGTTGCCCCCTTGATTCCACCAATCTAAACAACTACCGTAATCTTCCTTCCTTGGGTGGTGGTATCTCAACTCCAGGGGATCCTAGATGAGACGGATTATCTGGATCCATTCCAATCTGGCTTCAGGCTGGGTTTTGGGACACAAACAGCCTTGGTTGCTCTGTTGGATGATTTTCGTCAAGGGCTTGACAGAGGGAATGCCTCTCAATTGGTTGCTGGACCTCGCAGCAGCTTTCGATACCACTGACCATGGTATCCTTCTGAATTGGCTGGCCAAGTTGGGGATTGGGGGCACTGCAGTGGTTCCGCTCCTTCTTGATTGGCAGATCCCAGAGGCTACTGCTGAGGGACACCTGTTCCTAGCCACTACAATGTGGGGTCTATTTTGTCCCCCATTGCTTTTTGACATCTACATTAAACCACTGGGGGAGGTCATCCAGGGTTTTGGAGTGGGATGTCACCAATATGTTGATGACACCTAGCTTTATCTCTCCTTGTCATCTCATTCCAGGGAGGCTGTGAAAGTCCTGGAGTGCCATCTGGAAGCGGTTGGGATCTGGATGATGGCTAATAGGCTGAGATTGAATCCAGAAAAGACAGAGGTCCCCTTGGTCAGGAAAACTTCGATGCAAGTACGATGTCATCTCCTTACTCTGAATGGATTACACTCCCCCTACAGGAGTGGATGTGCAGTTTGGAAGTGCTCCTGGACTCACAGCTCTCCCTGGAGAACTAGGTGGCCAGGGGGGCATTTGCCCGGCTTCGGCTGGTGCGCCAACTGCGACTGTACTTGAGTCAATCAGACCTGACCACGGTGGCCCATGCTCTAGTGACTTCAAGATTGGATTACTGTAATGCGCTGGACGTGTGGCTGCCCTTGAAGATGATTCGGAAGTTGCAATTAGTCAGAATGCAGCTAGCAGGATGGTTATGGGAGCTAGGCGGTTTGATTCTGTCAGACCGCTGCTTCAACAGTTGCACTGGCTGCCCATTCATTTCCGGGCCCAATTCAAGGTGCTGGTTTTGACCTTTAAAGCCCTTCACAGTTCAGGTCCATGTTACCTAAGGGACCGCCTTCACCCTTACATTCTGGCCCGCCCTCTTAGGTCATCTGAGGGGTCCTTCCTACAAGTGCTGCCTTTCTCCCAAGTTAGGGGGTTGGCAGCATGAGGGCGAGCCTTCTCAGTAGTGGCACTACAATTATGGAACTTCCCACCAGGGGATCTAAGATTTTCCTTCTCCCTCATGGCATTTCGGCGAGGGCTCAAGACTTTTGTTTCGTCTAGCATTTGATGTTATGTCTGGCTCTTGTACCTCTGCAACAAAACCTGCATTGTACATAGTTTGCCCCTCCTCTAACAATTCTTTTTACCCTGTTTTTATTTATATTTTTATTGCCTATTTTATTGTTTCGTTATTTTTACGTACTACAGTTTTTGCCCCCCCCCCCAATAATTGTAAGCCACCAGAGGAAAGGCAGGGTAGAAATCTCTTAAATAAATATTTAAATACCACTTTTCAACACCAAGTGATTTACAGGTAAATAATAAAAGTTAAATGGCTCACTGTTCCAAAAGGGCTCACAATCTTAAAAAAATGCAGACCATTACCATCAACAGCCACTAGAAAAAGACACTGAGCAGGGGTGAATAGGGATAATTACTCTCCTACCTCTTAAATATACGAGCAACACCACTGAAAAAGTGGCTCTTGCAGAGTCATAATTTTTGTGGCTTTTCACAGCAATAGATACTTTTTTTTGCTTCACATTGGTGCAACCTGGTTGGAGGAGCCTGAAAAACTCTCTAACTGCATAGAGAGCAGCTGATTTTTTTGGCTGCTGGCTTGCTTGGGACGCGAGGGGCTGTTGTGGCAGCCATTTTGAGATGTTTGAGATGTTCCAGCAATTGGGTTGGAAAGAGATGGCTCTTCTTCACATTCTGACGCTCGAATACTTTGTCTCCTGTGTGCTCCGAGCCAGACACCTTTAGGGTCTCCAATTGTCTCCCAGAAAAGGGAGGGGTTCGGAGACTTAGCTTGGGGGGTGCTCTCATAGCAAAAGTGCTGCCACCTTATAGCTTGTTTGCACTCGCTATTTTTTCCAAACGATTGGCGCAGAACCACGATCCAAACGATCCAAAACGACTATTTTTTCCAAACGATCCAAACGACTATTTTTTCCAAACGATCTAGAGCCAGAACCACGGAGGGTGATTGGTCATCAGGATCCGGTCCTGAAGTAGCGAGTCTTTACCCAGGGGACTTCTATTTAAGCATGGCCAGCCCATTAAGAGACACAGACAAGTGACCCCATTTGGGTCACTCTGCTGAGTTGCCTCGGGCATCAAAATGGGATCCGATAGCTCAGTTGCAGGCTACAGTACAGGCTGCTATCTACGCTGGCATGGCCACAGCTAAGGCTAATTTGCAGAGATCTATGGGTATCCAACAGCCAATAAACCAGCCTACCTCTGAACAGGCTTCTGTGTAGGCTCCATTACCCTCAAAGCAGCCAGCCTCGTTGTCTGCCCCACAGCCCCACAGTCTGACATTCCTCTGAGTGTTGGGGTTCTCCCCACCCAAGAGGGCTAGAATGGAGCAGGGGGGCAGAAGTGGAGGGTGTCAAAGAGACTGAGGGGTATTCAGAGGAGGAGATTCCGAGAGATCTTCTCTGAAGAAGAACAGGAGTGAGAGCCTCCAAGGGTACAACAGTTTGCTCCAGATCAATTCCACAGTATCCTGCTGAGGTGCCAAGTCTCCAGACCATACGTCAACATCTCGACAAGACTCTTAATTGTCTGTGGCACCACGGGTTTGTGGTGAATGTGGAGAAGAGCCATCTCTTTCCAACCCAATCTCTGAAACAGCTCGGAGCCCTCACAGATACAAGGACTTATCAAGTTTTTCTGTCACAGGAGAGACAAAGATGTTGCAGCTGATAGATGTGCTACTGGCAGCACACAGAACGTTTGTCCTGACACTTGCGCAACTCCTAGGCATGTTTACATCTTGCCAAGACATTATTCTGTGGGCCAGATTTTGGGTAAGGTCCCTTCAACATTCACTTCTACCCTACCAGGGCAACATTGTGACCCAGAGGCCGGCTCACATTCTACTGGACTCAAACTTTATTGGACATTCAATGGTGAAGGAGCCGCCTTTGGCTCTTCCAGGGGACCCCAGTTTTGATAGAGGCACCAAATAATCCACACAGATGTGAGCCTCCTCGGCTGGGGGCCCCACAAAGACCAAGTGGTGATTCAAGGAAAGTGGACATGGAGCGGGGCTTGATGGAACATCAATTTTTTGGCGCTCCAAACAATCTTTCTGGCACTCAACGCCCTTCAGCCTTACACAGAGGAGCACGACGTATTAATATACACAGACAATACGTCTGCAAGATTTAGGTGAACAGGAGGAGGAGGAACCAGGTTCAAGTCTCTGCAACACAAGGCCAGAAGGATGTTTTTGTGGGTGGAGAAACATCTAGCTTCCCTGAGGGTGGTGGACCTTCTGGGCTTGCACAATGAAACAGCAGATTGGTTGAGTTGGGAGCAGGTAGATCAGGTGGAGTGGCAGCCACAGATATTCCAGATGCTGAACAAGAGATTTGACCCTCTGATTCTGGATCTCTTTGCTTGTCATCAGAATGCCCAACTCCTGAGATTCGTTTTCAAGAAGTTGCTTCTCAGGTTCACAGGAAATAGATGCACACTGTTTTCATTGGCCAAGGGGGGTTTCTTACTGCATTTCCATCCATAACACTAATCCCCAAAATTCTGAACCAAGTCAGATTAGAGAGCGCAGAGATACTGTTAATAGCTCCTCACTGGCCAAGGTGCCTATGGTTCGCATGATTTGTTGTGGTCTGCAAGGCAGCCACAAAGGCTATACCCCACACGTTCATAAGAGAGATTCTTTCGCCTCTAAGGATACTGCCTTCGGGAGGCGTGTACTCCAGAGTGGTGTTTCTCATGCTTCAGAAGGCTCCCACTCTTGAGGAGCACGACTCGGGTAAGTCCCAGAAGCCAAGGACGAAACCTGACATGCAAGAGGCCACGGGAGAAGGGGAGATTTGTACTTACTTGTGAATTCCCCTTCTTGGCGGACTACATGCCAGGTTCAGTCTGCTCACCCCAATTTCTTTTCTGAAGCAGGGGAAACAATATTCTTGGTGTAGAATGGTACTGAGGTGCAGGAGTAAAAAGAGTCTCTTGGTTAAAGAAAAACAAGGAAGTAAACAATCCCGTATGTTTTCGGACCATTGTTCTGTTTATGTGTTCTGAGATCTCTCTCCTAGTTAGAGAGTCAGTAGACCCTTTGTTCAAGCGAAGCCAATCTTCCAACAGGCCCCAAATCTAGGTTGTTGGATTGAGGAGGGCTTTTGCAGCTTGTTCCACTCTGGAATCAGGAGAGCTCCTCCCCTCAGGAAGAACTTTCCAGTCAGACTGGCCTGCCTGAGAGGGAAAAACTACCCAGACGCCAAGGACTGAACCTGGCATGCAGTCCACCAAGAAAGGGAATTCACAAGTTAGTACAAATCTCCCTCTTCTCATGGAATATATGGGTGTGGAGAGATCAAAGTATGGAAGTTAGAGCCATACAGTCTGCAAGCCAACTTGAAGGTGATAAAGTGAAGCATATGGCAATTGCCTGCCTGTCCTTTACTTAACAAGCATTACCTTTACATAATTCTTTACATAATTTTTTTGCCTTTCAAAAAGTTCCTTATATATACGGTTATATTACTCTGTTAACAGTAAAGAGAATCAACAGCTAATATGCAGGGAATTTATGTGCAACACCAAACCTATTACATTTTTGCACAGCCATTCAAAATTTCCAAAGGGTGTGCAGAACACCGCATACAAGCATTTGTTCCATCTTTTACGCAGCAACCAAGCACTTATTTGACGTTTCCCACCTGCAGTATTTTGGAACACCCTTAACATCAAGTATGGTCTTTCCTCAATTCACATCTAATTGCAAGAAATTTAATACTCAAGCATGATTTACTGAATAAATCTTGCCAAACATTTTGTGAAGCTAAGCAAGTGCTCTTAACTATAAGGCCAACCAAAATGAGCCAAGAGTATCAACTCTGAACTAGATTTTGAAGTCATCAATTCATCTTCCTATGAAACAATGGGCAGTTAAACACTATACTGCCCACTGGTTACTTAGAAGTCTGACTCACCTTGGAGTTAATCTAGGTTTGACTCCAAGGAGATTCATACTTCTAATTAATCAGTGGGCAGCATAGTGTTTAAATGCCCATTGTCTCATAGAAAGATGAATTGATTGTACTGATCAATATCTCTTGTTGTTCCAATAAAACGTTTAAGCATGAAGTGTTCATTAGTTCTTTTATGCACAAGTCTGGGTAGAACCACAAGACGTTCCTAACCTTTTTACCCCAGCACAGAATCCTTTGCCAGTGGTCCAGGCAACATTTCTTCAGCATCTATCCAGTTGTCAGTCTGTTCAGGACACGGAGCAATATACGAATATTTATAACAACTAATCATGATTGACCACCATAAGACAGATTGGTAGATTCACAAAATGCAGGTGTGCCAGCACTAAATTTTCTACCCCAAACAACACAACAACTGCAGTACCAAAAACAAGAGAAATATTTTCAGCATTTACATTTTTCCTACTTTGAGATTAAAGGTAAAGGACCACGACCGAATGGTCTAGTCGTGAGCAACAGTAGGGGGCGGTGCTCATCTTCATTTCAAAGCCTATAGAGCCAATGTCTTGTCCCAGGACAAGCTTCCATGGTCATGTGGCCGGCATGACTCTGTGCCATAGCGCACGGAACACCTTCCCACCAAAGTGGTCCCTATTTATCTACTTGCATTTTTACGTGCTTTCGAACTGCTAGGTTGGCAGGAACCTTGAGATTAGTTTGGAGTAAAGGTGTTGCATTTACAGTATGCAGTTTTTTTCTGGAATAACCCAGATTAACATCTGGCAAGACCTATTAGAGGGCTGCCAGAATGTCAGCAGGCCCATATTAATACACTTGAGGCACACCTTGAAACCGATCAGCCCCGCGCTTGAACTCATAAAAATTCGCGCGCAGGCGTTTCCCCAGGAAAGAGATGGGGAAAAGCAACCCTCTTCGCGGCTGGACTTGCGCAAGGACCGCTTTAGGGTCGCAGACGGACTATTATTATTGGCTCCCGTGAAGCCGTTTCAGGTACACACCTAGAGAAGGTCTCGCCCTCTCTCACCAGCCCTGAACAGCACCTGCAACGGGGGCTCTCCGAGGGGAACCACGAACGCAGGAGGGCAGCACCAAACACGCGCACGGAACGGCAGAGTCACCAACTAACACCAGCACCGCTGAACTCCGCCCACCGCCGCTTTCTCAAGTTCTTCTTTTACCCGCCCCTTCCTCATTCGACCCTCGCCTCCCGATGCACCCTGGGAAGCGTAGTTTCGACGAGCGGCAACGTCCCTTCGCAGCCTGCAACAAAAGGGGGGCGCGAAAAACCTTGCGGTCCAGAAGTCTGCGCGGCGCCGAGTCTGTTTCCATCAAGCAGGTTTAATAGTGACTGGAGAGAGAATTACACATGGAGTTATAATAAACTCCATGGAATTACATCGGTGTTTCTGATGGAGAAGCTTAAGGCGTTGGGAAGTGGGCGGGCCTTATGCATCGCGGGCCAATGGCGCGCGTGCGAGGCGGGGAGAGCGTGGGCTTTGAGCTGTCAGTTACGCTTCGGTCGCGGGGAGGGGAGCGAACAGCTTGGAGCGCCGCCGCCACCGGGGCTCGGACGGGAGGGACTGGCCCCCGCTCTTGCAGGGTGGAAGCCGTCGCCTGCGCCCAGAGCGGGGCCAGCGGTTGCTCGGCAGGCCCGGATCTTGGCCAGCGGATCGAGTCCTGCGCAGGGAGGAGGCTCCAACCCCCTCCTCCTCCCCCCTGCAGATAAGGGGGGGCAGCGGGCGGGCGGGCGACATCCGTGGAACAAAGGTGACGCAGCCCCGGGAAGGAGTTTGGTGGCCGCGGCGGCAGCGAGTGGCCGGCGGGCTCCCGGGTCAAGGCTGGAGCCTCCTGCAGGGCCGCTGAGAGAACGCGAGCGAGCGGGAAGCGCTTCTGGCTGATTGTTTTTCTCCTTCTGGAGGCTGCGGCGTAAAATATGAAGACTGTACTTTAAAACTGACAGTCCGCGAACCGCGGATCGTGGGGGTCGATCATCTACACCTGATCATTAAGACGGAGCTGCTAATCCGAGACTTCTTGCATTAAACCGGTTTCATTCAAACTATGCAGCAGGTCACGCTCTGATGTCAGGTGTGTCATAGAAAGATGGGTGCAGCTCTCTTGGAAGCGACAGACCTTACTACTGTTATATTCCTTTTGCGAGTGTTGACAGCTTCAATTTTCAAGTGGGGGTGTATAATTTTGTTTTTACATAATATTTTGTCCTAATCTTGTTTTCTGTCAGGGCTGTTTCATGGTTGTGTAATTGCTGCAGTCCAAGAATGCCAGTTTGCATTTCAGGAGTTAGGTGTCATTTATTATCTTACAATGACAGCACTTCCTGCTTGATGATCTCACTTCCTACCATAACTTCCATTTTAATGATATCACTTCCAGTGGGTCCCAAGTGCCCTTCTAAAAAGTGGGTCCTGGTCTAAAAAGTTTGAGTACCACTGCATTAAGCAATCAGGCTTCTAAGCTCTTAAAAAGCTGTTCAAAGCATATCTTGAAAAGCTGAGAAAGCAACATTGTAGGATACTTCTGATGCAGGTTATGTTCCACTTTGTTAAATAATGTAAGCTATTGCATTTATCAAGTTAGGTTTTTCAAGATCTACAGTTATGCAGCTGGTAGTGAAAATCTAGAAATCACCAAAACAGGTATTTTATAAAGCTAAAGTGGTATTTTTCAGCATAACTTCACTATAAGCCTCTTCTCTGTACCTGAAAGTCATCTCTCCTTAGAATAATTCCTGAGTTGAATGCGTATCAAATCTGTATTTTACATGAAGGTTACAAACTGAAATAAATGCTTTATCTTTCAGGATCCGAGTTGAGTTAAATAGTATGGAGCCACTTCCACTGTTCATTCTATTTTCAGTATATGCTGCTACAGACAATAAAAGTACAAGGTAGCACCAGTGTATAAATCTGATTTCTCCATAATTACCTGCCATAGACGGTTTTTGAATCATCACCACAAGAAAGTGATGGTCACAATTTTTACAATCTCTTCAAAGTGTCACTTAAGTAAAATCTCTTCTCACATGGTAAATTTGTTTATGAACATTAATACCTGCCATTTTCTACACAGAAATTTTGTGTCACCCAGCATGCGTGTCCCTGCTTCGCCAATGAAAACTTGGTAGAAAGTAATACGGCAACAATTTGCATGTAGAGATGGAGCAACCAAAGTTGATGAATCTTTTTGGTCTGAAATAAAATCAATCCACAGTCAAATTATAGGAAGTACAAAGTAATCTGAGTAAGATTTGTTAACTTTATTTTAGTGCACACTTGTAGCACTATGCAATTTTGAAGCGAGTAGAAGAGGTCTATAGCCCACATACAAAACCCCACATTTTAAAATATGCGTGAAAGCAGTTAATATACAGCAACAGGAAAATAATGCAAAAATAAAGTTGAATCCCAGCCTCCCCATCCTACTCAAACATAATTCATGTTAAGGCTTACATTAATCCATTGCTCTATGGTTAAGAGAAAGGAAAGAGAAAGGGCTGCAGAAACATGTTTAGACAAGCCTGAAATTTGCTTCTAATGAATGTGCTAAAGCTGGAACTTCATTCCATGTAGTTATTTAAAATTTATCTTGTAGCCAAAACCAACGCAAATCCACAATTATATAAAACGAATTATTGATCAAAGTACTTGGAGTAAAATTTGGTAACTTTTTAAAAAACAGATGTTAGTAGCACTATGTAATATTGGAAAGGCAGGTGAAAACAAGAAGCTCAAAAGATCATTTAGCCATCCAGAAAACCCCATATTTCCCCTAAAATGGTTGAGAACAGTTCTTAACAACACTGTTCCCAGGCCTTGCTGACAACACTAGCAGGCAGCCTGGCCTACGAGGTCACTTGGAAAAACTAAGTCTTGGAGGTGCTCCTGTAAAGTTGATGCTCTTAAATTTTAGACAAAGGTTTTATTACACTCAAACTAGATAGCAACAGGAAAGTACAGAAAAATAAAATTTATCCCAGCAATTTATTTTCAAACACTTATGGGCAACTGTTCAGCTTTCACTGTCCTTGTACATTTTACTCAAATGTTCAATTAATGTTACAAGCTCAGGGTTTCCGCCAAGTGCTTTGATTTGTTTATATGATTCAGATTCCATGTCTGAATGTTCCTGAAGATAAACTACAGGTAACTTCTGGGTATTTTCAAAAGAACCTACATTCTCAATACACACAATACTTTTTTATGTCCATATTTTCTGTCCTCTGTCGCAGAATGTTCTGCACCTGTGTGCTTTCCGGCCTGGACCATATGGCATGGATAGTCGGGGATGAGAACTTCAATCAGATCTTCACAAAAACTTTTGTTCTCGCTATATTCTTTGGAGTGCAAGTTTGCATAGTTGTCTCTAATTTGGAAGAATAGTCCAGGAGTGTTAAGGAGTAGTTTAAAGTCTTTTTTCTAATTGGAGAACCTGCATGGGGTCCACCGCTAGTCCAAACAGGCCAGCCATGTTTTGCCACCCATCTCATGGCTTTGTACTCTGCTTCCGTAGAATAGGTATACATAGCTCGCCAATAAATAACCAAACTTTGGCCCTTAAGGAGTCCCAGTGGGTGGTGAGTGAAAATTCCTACAGCGCCTGGATGATCAAGTGTTAAGACCTTCTTCAGACCAAGGAAATACACAAAGTATTACAGATGGTGTTCCTATGGGCCACTGGACAACCTCGCCAACCTCGCTTTAAATGATCTTCTATGTCATCTCTCAGTAAACTGGCATTTTGCCACATTTCTGTTACTTCAATGATAACCTGTTAAAAGAAACACATGTAATTATGTGCTGCATTTCACTTCATGCCACGCTACTGTAGCAACTAAGGTAACTAGCTAGCATTCCTCTTGCATACCCCGAGGACAGAATACATGTCACTGAGATGCCTTTTCACCAAAGCGAATAGGTCACTTCTCCCAATGAGTGTTATTTGTGGACTAGCTGTTTGTGACCCGGCGTTGCCCGGGGGACAAAGGACCCTGAGGCTCTATGAGGAGAAGGAATGAATTCTACCTGCAGTATCACAGTTAAGGACACAGGCACACAATCACGTAAGAGAGCGAAAGTAAACAGTAACACATACTGAACCCTGTCTGCAGGCACTGTGGCAGGATAGCAGTGAAGCAGGAGATAGGGGAACAGGTTCCCAGGTAGCTGTGTGGAAATGTGTCCCTGTACCATCCAAGTGGGTGCTGGAAAAGTGTGGAACGTGCTGCTTCCAGCCCCAGTAGTTTCAGTTTCGCTTCTGCCTAGTTCTACAGCAGCTGTACCAGACCCTGCAGAATCGTCTGTGACCACAGGGTGGCAGCAGACCTGTAGTCCAATGCAATCCCCTTGGATCCTGACTATCTGGGCCCCCTCCCCAAAAACGGGGGGCTGTAGGGGGGTCTCACCCCCGCAGTGTTTGTTGCCAGGCCACAAGGTATGTGCGTGGCGAGTT
>JAJKFI010000018.1:12032102-12053627 GCA_029204185.1 Lerista edwardsae | reverse complement strand
GCAAAAATATCAATCATATTTTTATACCGCTTTGCAACCAAAGTTCATAAAGCGGTTTACAGACAAATAATCAAGTTAAATGGCTCCCTGTCCCAAAAGGGCTCACAAATATGCAAAACACCACCAGCAACAGCCACTAGAAAAGACACTGTGTTGGTGAAGAGGGACAGTTATTCTCCCCTTGCTAAATATAAGAGGAACAGCACTTGAAAAAGTGCCTCTTACCCAGTTAGCAGGGGTTCAAAATAGTTCCGTGCTATCACACTGCATAGTCAGCAGTCAGCCTGTTGGCTGGCAGAACACCACATACAAGCATTTGTCCCATCTTTTACACAGTAATTTGCCATTTCCCACCTGCAGTATTTTGGAACTCCCTTAACCAATAAGTAGTAAGTTATTTTTGGTGATATTTTTTCCAAAATATCTTGATTAAAATAGCAAACTGTGGTGTTGTGTTTTTATCCAATTTTTTGTTGCAAATTGTCCAGACAGTGCAATAAATAAGGGTGAATGGCTCTACAAAGGCAAGCAATTACTGGCACACACACCGCAGCCCAAAATAACCTGCTCAAAAATTCCCAAGCTGCACTCTGATTGCGGCTTGGAGCATCAAGAAACTGCTACTTAATACTTCCACATTCCATTAAAGTCACCCCCAGCATGCACTGTGAACTACGAACATGTGTGTTCATGCAAGTTTAAGCAAGCTTCCTCCTGTTTCTGCCACTCTTCCTGATCCCTATGTGGGTAAACTATGTGGATACCTCAAAACTGTCAAAAATAAACAAAAGTGATGTCTAAATTTGGGTCAAACTATCAAAAATAAGCAAAAGTGGTGTTTTTCACATTTTGACCTATATTCAGTTTTATGTAGCATTTTCAGTAAAAATTCTCATTTAGCTTTTTGTGTTGATCACCAAAAAAAGCCATCTCTTCCAATAAGTATGTTCTTTCCTCAATTCACATCTATAAAACCAATAATCAAGCATAATTTACAGAATAAACCCTGCAAAACATTTTGTGAAGCTATGAAAGTGCTCTTAACTACAAGGCTAATCAAAATTAGTTAAGAGTATCAATCTTGGACTAGACTGTCAAGCCATCAATTAATCTTCCTATGAAATAATGAGCATTTAAACACTACACTGCCCACTGGTTAATTAGAAGTCTGGCTTACTTTGGAGTCAAACCTTGACCAATATCTCTTGTTATTCCAATAAAGCATTTAAGCATGAAATGCTTCATAATTGACAACTACTGCAGTCTTTAGAAAATGGGTGTGCTATATACATGCACAAGTCTGGGTAGAACCACAAGCAGTTTCCAACCTATTCACACCCAGTGTATATCACAGGCTCATATGCCCTATAACCAGCCCAGGGCCCATATGAACTGTGATTTTTTCAGCAGAGTGTGACCTTAAGCACTTTTTATACAAGGCAACAAGATACACATCCTTTGCTACTAGTCAGGGATCCCAGCCAAGAGTAACAGTTTTTTAACTTAAACTCTCCAGACTACAGAGACCTTTTCCAAGTTGTAAACTTTAAATCTGGTAAGCATGCCAAATTAGCAAACTGAATCTAATCTGGTTTCAAATACAAACAAAACTTTAGAGAGTTAACTGTAATTTATTTGTTACAAGTGGTTATCAAAATTAGGAAGGCATACAAGAACTAACAGAGATACACTTTAAGATAAAACAAAAACTAGGCTCCTACCACTGACTAGGCCCTAATAACAGCAAGCTGTTCAGCCCTGCCAGTTCACCTTGTCCTCAAGTCCAAGACGACAGCAGGTTTAGGCTGAGGCAACTTGGACTGATGTAGAGAAGGTGGTCTGAAGCTTAGTAAGGTCTTTTTAAGTCTGGTGATCTTCATGGATGATGGTTAGGAGAAGTTTTGAGGCTCTGTAGGTCTTGATGGTGGGCGGGCTGTTACACCCCTCTGGCTCAATCACTTATCCTATTAGGATAAAGGTCAGCTATCTCCTGATTGAAGCACTAGCTAAATGGAACCTTGCTGTATAGATTGCATTCCTGACCCCAGCTATGACCTCACACATTTTGCAAAAACAAAGGAGATAGGCTATTACACACCTGATTGCATTAGGAAGTGTGCTGATTACCAACAGCTGGTGTTCAGTAGTTACAGCTCTTTTCCACACCTGGAGCTATGTTTTAACAAAATGGAGTCAAGCCATGGCCTAGCTTTGTTTTGCTCTTTACACCCAGCACAGAATCCTTTGCCAGTAGTCCATCGCACGTTTTCTTCTGCATCTTTCTGGTTATCCTCCCATAAAGGACAAGGAGCAATATATGAACATTTATAACAACTTATCATGATTGACCACCATAAAATAGATTGATAGAATCACCAAGCGTAGCCAGCACTAAACTTCCCACCTCACATAACACACCAAATGCAATACCAAGGACAAAAGAAATATTTTCAGCATATACTTTATACTTTTCCTACTTTGAGATTAGTTTGGAATAAAAAGTGTTGCACCTACAGCAAACAGTTTTTTTTCCTGGAACAACCCAGATTAGCATGTTACAAGACATTAATATTTCTGCCACAATGTCAGGCATGCCCACAGTAACAGGCTTGAGGCACACCTAGGCTGTTACAGCATACCTAAACAAGGATTTCATCACTGCCTTTTCCTTTCCAAAGGCAAGTGTATCCAAATCCTATGACTACTTAATTCCATTTTCATGCTGGCATTTTAATTCTTGCTGTTTTTGTTGCTATATTAGCCTGTAAGCCTAGTTGAGCAGGTCATAAGAAGAGCCCTGCTGGATCAGGCCAAAGGCCCATCTAGTCCAGCTTCCTGTATCTCACAGCAGCCCACCAGGTGCCCCAGGGAGGCTTAAGACAACAAGATGCTTGCATCCTGTAACCACTCCTTTGTACCCGGTACTCTGAAGTAGCCTACTACTATAAGAACATAAGGACTTCGTCTTCAGAGCCCCATCTAGAAAACAAAACGATCTACAATTTCTTTATGTTGTCTGTAGGAAGATAAGAAAGCAGCTTAGTATAGAGAGCCACTGCACATTACAGTCTTTCTGCTTTACAAGAGCACTTAGAGTAGGTGACACATACTAAGATGAGAACCTGTCGTGAGGGACCCACACCGAGCCGCGGAAACTAGTGAATATTCCCCAGGAAGCAGCATTTCCGGGTTTCAGTTTAGAGTTAGTCACGTTCTGAAGACACGAAGCTGCGCCACATAAATCACATTGTCCAGCAAGAAGCACAAGCATCCCTCGCCAGGTCCTTGGGAGGGAACGCAGCACCACTTGAAACCCAAAGGGATCAACAGTACAATAGATCAGCCCCGCGCCTTCACTCATCATAAATCGCCCGCAAGCATTTCCCGTATGCACTGGGAAAGAGACGGGGAAAAGCAACCCTCTTTGCGGCTGGACTTGCGCAAGGACCGCTTTAGGGTCGCCGACGGACTATTATTGTTGGCTCGCGTGAAGCGGTTTCAGGTACACACCTAGAGAAGGTCTCGTCCTCTCTCACCAGGACCAGCCCTGTGCAGCACCTGCAACGGGGGCTCTCCGAGAGGAAGCGCGAACGCGGGAGGGCGACAGCAAACAGGCGCACGGGGACAGCAGAGTCACCAGCAAACTACAACACGACTGCCGAGTAGCGCTCTTACGCCTCCCTCCCAGCCGGCGGCCCCATCTTTATAGCAGGCACCGGGAGGGCGGAGCCTCGGAAGCGCACGCCCACGCCCAAGGGAGGGGGAGGAGGAAGCGGCCTGAAACCCGACGGAGCAGGACGCGCGCTGGGGTCAGAACCCCGGTTCCGAACACAAACCTCAGCTGCGTCTTCACCGCTCCTTCGCCGGCCCGGACCAAGGTCGTTCCTCGGCTCCGATGGAAGCTCCCGGCTGACCCTAGGCCTGTGGCGCCAGGCTCGAGTCCCCGCCCCCTTCCGCCTCAGTCGCCACCTTCGCCTGATAGGGGAAAAATGCGCCACCGAGGCCTGTTGGCGCAGGCGCGGACTCCGCCCCCCGTTTTCTCAAGTTCTTCTCTCCCCCGCCCTTTCCTCATTCGCCCCTCCGCCTCCCGATGCACCCTGGGACGCGTAGTTTCGACGAGCGGCAACGTCCCTTCGCAGCCTGCGACAAAAGGGCGGGTGAAAAACCTTGCAGCCCAGAAGTCTGCGCGGCGCCGAGTCTGTTTCCATAGAACTAGAGTGAGAATTACATCAGTGTTTCTGATGGAGAAGCTTAAGGCGTTGGGAAATGGGCGGGCCTTATGCGTCTCGGGCCAATGGCGCGCGCGCGAGGCGGGGAGAGTGTGGGCTTTGAGCTGTCAGTCACGCTTCGGTCGGGGGGAGGGGAGCGAGCAGCTTGGAGCGGAGCCTCTGCTGTCGCCGCCGCCACCGGGGTTCGGACGGGAGGGACTGGCCCCCGCTCTTGCAGGGTGGGAGCCGTCGCCTGCGCCCAGAGCGGGGCTAGCGGTTGCTCGGCAGGCCCGGATCTTGGCCAGCGGATCGAGTCCTGCGCTGGGAGGAGGCTCCATCCCCCTCCTCCTCCCCCCCCCGCAGGTTAGGGGGGACCAGCGAGCGGGCGGGCGGGCGACAGCCGTGGAACAAAGGTAACGCAGCCCGGGGAAGGAGCTTGGTGGCCGCGGCGTCCGCGAGTGGCCGGCGGGCTCCCGGGTCGAGGCTGGAGCCTCCTGCGGGGCCGCTGAGAGGACGCGAGCGAGCGGGAGGCGCTTCTGGCTGGTTGTTTTTCTCCTTCTGGAGGCTGCGGCGGGACTCGCCGATCTCCCCCCCCCCCGATTCCGAACCTTTGGGTCTCGGCGGCGGAAACGGGTGTCCTGGAGCCGCCTGTGGAGGACGCGGTGGAGCGAAGGAGGCTCCCTGCTTCTCCCTGTTGACCGGCGCCTCCTCGGCTTCCTCGATCGCTGACCAGCTCTTGGGCAGAGAGCTGCGGCTGTTGCTGAAACTCATTCCGCGGAGTCAGTGCGGGTGGGCGGGGGGAGGCAGGTTCTTGGGCAGATCTGCTGGGGATCTGCAGCTTTGAAGAGAGTGGGCTGCTCGGGACGTTGAGGAGAGCTGGCTGCTGAGCCGCCCCCATCTTCGCTCCTTGTCTTCGTAGTACAATGGAGAAGCCTCCCCTCCCGCAGGGAAGTGTGTGCCTGCATGGACGAGAAAGAGCCTCCGTCCTGGCTGGAGTCCCCGCAACCTGCCTCTTTCTTCCCCCCATTACTTGGGGGGGGGAGCCACTCCCAGCGAGCCGAAGGAGAAAGGCTCGGAGCCGGAGAGGGGTTTGCAAGGAGCGGGGGGGGGGGCGGTTAAGAAGCGGTTGTTGTTGTGGCAAGTTTCTCCTCTGACAGAAATGGCGTCAAAGGCAGCGAGTGAGGGGGAAGCCGAACCGCGGTGTGTACGGCTCAGAGAGGAAGCGGCTGCGAGGGGGTGAGGGTAGAACAAGAGGCTCTGTACGGCGGGCGTGAGGGAGGTGGGGTGACGGAGATCTTGGGGAGCGTGGAGAAGCTCCTGCAGAGCCCTCCCCCCTCCTCGCTGCCCCCCACAGGCAGAGAGCGCGCTCGGCTGAAAAGGGGGCGATGTCTAGCGGCTCAGTGCTTTGCTTTAAATTTCAGGTCCAGCCTCGGCAGCTCAACCTCTTTCGGATTTTTCTTCTGCAGCCCGAGTTCATCATGAAGGTAAAGCACGCGGGGGCGGGGGGCACTTGGGAGCCGCGGAGGGTTCTGCTTTTATTTGCCTCGCTGCCCTCCCTGGTGTGAGGGTCGGAGGCTTTTTCCAGATCGTGCTCTGTTTTCTTCCCCGAAGCTCGCGCGTTGGACTGGCTTTTATTTGATAAACTCTTCTTGTGCCTTTTGCTGAGGCCACAGTGTAGATTCCGTGTTGTGGAGTTCTCCTTTTGCAACACCCTTTTCAAAGGGGAATAAGGACATGGCTGCCTGGGCCACCGTTAGTAGTTTGGTAAAAGAATAGGAGGCATTACATATGCTTTCAATGGAAAAGTATGAAAGGGGGGGCGGAGAAGAGAAGCTCCTTCAAGCTGTTGTGTTTTCAGCGGTGGAGGTTAAAGGATGGACTTAATTTGCTTTCTCTTAATATGAGTCCTGTTCAGTTTATAATCTGAGCCGTTGGAAGTGCCGGTAAAGGCTATAGCTTCAGGATGCAGAAATACATACATTTCTAAGCAGTTTTTCACTATTGGCATGTGCCCATTAACTGAACGGCACTGAAACTGGTAGTCTGGTGTCTTTGGCAAATGTGAGGGAAGAAATATTCATACTGTGTTCCTTATATTAAAATGGGCACAGTGTGTGAACATAGAACCTTGGGATCAATCATTATCATCTGAACGTCCAGAGCGAGCAGCTAATCATATTTGTGCTTCTTGCATTGAAATAGCTCGGAGATCTGATTTCTCAAAATCTGTTCAAGGCACTTCTTGAATATATTCACTCAAGCTGAAAAAGGAATTTGCAGAAATCTTGACTAGTGTGTGCTGCCTTCCATCTTTGTTGTTAAATATTGTAAGCTACTTCATCTGTCGAGTTATCTACAATTATGCACTTGTTGTACTAGAAACACTAGGAGTAACAGAATTGAATATTTTATATATTTAAGATGGTAGTTTTTAGTACATAACATCATGAGCCTCTTTTCTATTGCTGAAAATAATGGTCTTTTGAAGGAATAAGTCTTGTATCAAAACCTGTATTTTACACAAAGATAGTTTGTTAAAGCAGTATTCTGAAATTTTCAATACAGAGATTGCTCATTAAAAAAACAAAAACCTATATATACAAATAATGTTCTCCTGGCATATATTTAGGAATAATTTAGGATGAAAGGTTTGTGATTCATTTGTGCTGTAATCAGATTAGGTAGCCATGCTGTTATGGAGATGTTGTTGTCAATAGAAAGGAAGTGTTGCGATTCAGTTTTTTGCTATGCAGCAATCGTAAATCTGTGTTTGTGTCTTACGTTGTGAAAAGTTTGGATAATTCTGAAGCACTTGTCTTAATTGCTTATGTATAGGAAATGAAAATTAGCATTCTTCTCAATTCTGAAATTTGTCATTTTAATATAAATATGAAGAGGAGCTAGAAGTCGAATTTTGAAAATGACTTTTACAGGCTGATTATTTGCTTGTTTACTTTGTCTGCAATTTCTAGTGATTTTTAACAAGTTGACTATATACGTTCACTAGGAAGCATCCAACATTGTTCAATGAAGTTCACAACTAAGAAAGTTTTCATAGGTTGTACTATAAGAATTGAAATAGGTTGGATCTTTATAAAGAAGTTTAAGGCTTTTTAAATGAATGAAATCAATCTCTTTGAAAAATGCCTAGCTTGTTTGTTTGTAGATTGTCAGAGCAATTAAAAAGTTAGAAGTGACACTTCTGATCTCTTGTCAAATGCACAGCATTGGTATAAAATAAGTGGGCCTGAAACTTTTTCCACTTTAAAGAGAGGAGGACCTGTCAGAAAATGGTGCCTACATTGTAGGCATTCCTTGATCTTTGACACCCGTAACTTGGGAGAAAGAGATGATAGTTCGTTCATTTTTTTCTCCCTGCTCAGAGAGGGTAATTCCACATGCTGCTTCAAACCTCATTCTGCTGCATATCTAAACTTTGAGTAACAGCTGGGATGTATGTGCACAACAAAAAGAATAAGGAGCTTGGCTAGTCACGTTCTAGTCAACCCTGTAGCAGTGTCACTACTGTGACTCATCAAGATGTTCCTTTATATCTTGTATTGTGAAAGAAGTTGCATTCCATGTTCTGTGTATGCTGCCTTTTCCTTTGTTGCACACTGTCCCAATTTAACTGTTTTATTTGTAAATTACTAATGCACAGTTCAAAATGTTGCTTCTAAATTTGTAGAAAAGAACATAATGTGTTCCTTTATCATGCTTCTGTAGTATTGTAAGGTTAAGACTGTTTAGCCAAAATAATGAAATAAGAGAGAAAAAAGGATAGGGCATGGTGTTGTTGTTTTTATTATTATTGTAATTATATTAGTAGATTAAGCCTGAATCTGTAAGGTGATGTGGAAGGTAGTGCATTAACAGATAAGTTTAGGCTATGAAATTTTTAATTGGGCGAATGAAGTCTACAGACTCACCTATGTGGAGATGAAATTAATAATAGAACAATGCCCTAAGCTCTAAACAGTGGGCCTAGTTGCCATTCCCTCAAGTGAAGGAGGCAGTGTTGTCTTAGCTGGCTAATGTTCAAGGCTATTGGGCTGGAAACCTGACTTTTGTTCCCAGCTTGCCATTTTAACTCACACAAGTGACTTTTCTGTGCTATAGTCCCTTATCAGCATCTGAAGGATAAGTACAGTTTTCTCTCCCTTGAACAGAGCACATTCAGATCTAAGAATCCTGAAATATGTAAAAACATACTTCATATTGCTGCTGATGGCTTAGTAAGTTGAGTTTATGAATAAGGTGCATTGATATTCCCTGGGAGTGTGTGTGCGAATCCAATACAACTAGTCCTTTTGTGTCATTGAGTATATTGTATAACATAGAAACTAATAAACTATTGTGGTGACATAAGAATCCTGAAACACATTTTTAAAATAGGTGTTAAAAATTCATATCCCCATTTTAATCACATTGTTCTCATGATAACTAAAGATTGATAAAGTGTATTCCAAGAGACAGCATGAACTGCTATAGACAATTTTGTGCTGTGAGAATTCTTATATGTTGCTTCTTGGTTTTCACAAATGATCACGTTTTCTGAGTACTTCAGTCCTTTTCCTTTCTGATGAACATGCAAAATGCACTTCTCTGATATCCGAACAACAGATTCAAACTATATGTCAGCATAATATTTGATTTAAACAGTAGCCGAAAGTCACTGCCTTTTTTGTCGTTGTTAATTTTTATTTAGTATAGCAGTGAGTGGGGGTGGAAGGTGAGGGAGACCTGCCCCACCAGAGTTCTTTGAAAAGTGCCACCACTGCTGTGATCACACACACACACACAGGCTCTGAGCAGCTGCAGCCCTTAGGTTGTGCTTGCGGGATCATAGCCACCACAGCAGCAGCAGTTAAGGGGTACTTAACCAGTACAATATATGTAACTGTCTGGACTAAATCAAATACAGTGTAAGTGAATTAGTATCTACCAGATTTCTCCATAACTCTGCTAATAGTTATGGTCAGTGACATAGCCCAGTATTTCTCATTTTAGAAGTCCTTCTAGACCTGCCCGATTTATAAATGTCAAGGGGTGTGGCTTTAATTGTGATTGTGCAGCAGTACTTCCCCCCAAGTAGCAGCTTGTTTAACCCTTGATGCATATAACCTAACCCTGTCAGCTTTGCAAACTACCAAAAATTGGATCACAACCCACTGGTGGGTTTTGGACTGATATAGTCTGTTGATATAGCCCTTCTGCCTTTAGAAATACATTAGAGCAGAGGTTTTCAAAGTGGGATGTCATGATGCCCCAGCCTGAAAGCCTCTGCTCCTTTCTCTTTAAGGGGCGGAAGTGGATAAAAGGCAGCAACACTATCCCCAGAAATGCTGCCCGTGGTAATGGGCTGCGGTTGGCTCCAGTGAGTGCAGGGAGCACTGCGGAAGCCTCTGAATGAAGAAAAAAAGCTATAGTGATCCACTTCTAGTTTCGCGATCACAACAATCAACAATCACAATCTGGTTTCGTGATCACAACAAACTATGCACAGGATCACGTCGTTGCCTTCGCCTTGCCCCCTCACACACTTACAGTGGTGCAAACTCTCCCTGAGCATTTGAAAACTGCTGCATTAGGGAGTACAGCCTCTAAATCAGTCGTGTCCAATGGCTGCATTATAAATGAGCTCTCCCAGCTTGATAATTTGGCTATCTCATATTTTGAGAATATAAACAAGATTTGCACATTTTCTCTTCTGTCATTTGCAGTTAATGAGTTTCTACGTGAAAATAAAGTGTTTATTTCTGGCCATCATTTACTTAATTATGTCCTTTTCTATTAAATGGTGCCACTTTCTGCTTAATGATGTCACTTCCAGCCCTCAGTAGGTGCCATGAATGCTAACTTTGGCCTTCTGTATGAAACAAGTTTGACAAACTAACACACACTTTGTTTGTTGACTTGTAATGCAATTTGCTTAAAGTACCCAGATAATAAAGCAAACGTTTGTATTCTTGACTGTTTATAAAATAATAGTCCTCCCAAAAAGTTTGAACTATAGTTCTTCATTTTGAAAATGGAGTGAAACTTAACATTTTTTAGAATCCCCATAAATGTTTTTATTTAGGATGGTCACTCACTCCAAAGACTTGTTCACAAATGATGAATTCCTTTGAGTATTAATTTTCTGTACAGTATAAGAAATTGTAGGTGTGCTTTGTGTATATTATCACATGACCAACACAAATATACCTGTTTGGCCACATGAATACTCAGCAATAAGTCACAACTGGGAGCAGATTTGTGCAGTTACACGCGGCAAAATGTGTGTGTTTGTTGACTGTGTGTGGCACAAAAGTGATGCATTTTGGAAATGTGTTGAATGAAATGTCTGGCTGCAATTCTGTAATGTATATTCTGAAGTCTGGTTGAGTTCAGTATGGCTTACTCTTGAGTAGATGTATATTGGATTGGACCCTAAGTGGCAAACTAAATGTTTTGTTAAACATATCACTATCTTTCCATTTCTTTAAAAAATAGCAGAGGAAGTTGAGCTGAATCAGGTCTCTCTGGCTGTGTGATCAGTGTGTGTGAGAGAGTGAGGGCGCAATCCTAACCTGGAGTTAGGTCGGCACAGTTAGGCCAGCAAAGTTTGGTTGGCATAAGGGACACCGTAAAGTATGTTTGGACCATTCTCAGAGAGGCCAGCACAAAGATGTGCGCTATCCTCCCTGACTCTGAGAGTCCTCCCAACGCACTTGACAGTGGCCCTTGTGCTAGCCAAACTTTGCTGGCCTAACTGTGACTGCCTAACTCCAGTTTAGAATTGCGCCCTGAGACTGTTTCTCCCCATATTGCAGTTCATGAAAAATTCCCCTCCTACCTTATATTTGCTCTAAGATCGAACTACATATACTGTATAGAAGCAAACAATATACTAAGAAGGAACTGCTATTTACACCTGATTGAGAAGAGATATGCTGACACCCATTCTGAGTACACATCTGTCTTCCTCCCATTTCCATCTCTCCATTATTAATTATGCTCCCTCATTGCTGTTGGGCTCATACGTTTTGCTCTTGCAATGAGTAAGAGGGTCTGAAAGTGTTTACAGGATTTTCTTTTGAAATGTAATATTGAATAGGCTTATCAGCAATTGGTTGTGTTTCCATACAAATTATTTAAAGTGAAGTATTCTTTAGTGCTTTCTAACTTTCTGGCTGCAGCATTAAAAGCATCTGCTTGCTCAAGTCTGGGCAAGGTTGGCTACTTCTCAGATGAAGTTTCCTGACATAATATCAGGGTCATTGCCCCTGTAGTCATGACTCACCTCTAGCATTTCTATTCTGCTTAAGCAAAACTATGAATTGCCTTGATAGGTATGACCCTAGTATTCCACCTTTGCAAATGGCCAGCAAGAGACACAGAGCTATTAAAGAGTGATCCATGCATATCCCAGTCCTGACAGTGCGTGCTATCGCTTAATGAAGACGCAGAGGAACGCCCCAGGGGCCTGATAGGAAGCTGGTCCCTAACTTCTTCTCTGTTAATTAACAGTGGCATAATGGAGTTTATAAAGTGCCATGGGGTTATTAATATTATAGCCTCCCATTACTAGTTGAATAAAGCATCTCATAACACATTTTTGGTTTGCAACTCATTGGGCTTATTAAAAAGAAGGACTAATGAGACTTGTAGCAGACACTGATCTCATCTCAGGAGAAGATGAAATAGGAAACACAAAGGAGTAGGATAGGTGGAGAGAAAGTGTCTATTCAGAAGTAAAGACCATTCAGTCCAGTGTGGCTTACGCGCAAGTAAGTGTATTTAGGATTGTAATCTTAAGAATTGCTAAAGACAGCGGGGCAAATTTAATGAAGTTTCTATGTTTGGTGAATAAGATCTATTAAGTTTAGATGTATAAGTTTAGCTATACATAAAGCTAGAGAATTATTATAATTGCACTTATTTTTGCTAGAATCAAAATCAAGGGCAAAATCAAGTTGTCATGTCTATTAAGCTGATAGAAAGAGCAACTTTTCTTAAATTAAGGAAAACAACAAGAAACATGCAAGAAAAGAAACAATCTTAAGATGTTAATAAAAAAATTGCAGCAGAGAAAGTTTAACTTGCTTTCCTCTCCATTTTTTCGAATCAGTGGAAATTACTGAAGTTACTTGGTTTTACCAGAGTTGTTCCCAATCCAAGAGTTGTGACTTGTTTTACTGATCTTGAGTCCAAATCAAGTTGCAAGCTTCTGCTCCACAACTCAACTCCTGCACAAGTCCTAGTGTGTGCCGGTGGTGACTCAACTCACAGAAATTCACAAGTTCCTTTTACTTGAGTTGAGTCTTTTTTGATGTCACTTCTGGGGGCAGAGCACTGCCCGGATGAACATCCCAAATTCAGCACAACTGTTCCCTGAAGCCAGGATGAGGCACATGGAAGTCCTGCCCTCAGGGAGAACTGTCACCCTCACGGAGAATGTCACAGCATTCTCCCTCCAAGAGGGCAACATAGGAAAAAATGCACTGGAATGAAGCTGGAGGCTCTAAGAATCACCTCTCCTCCCTTTTCCCCTGCCTCCTTCTCCCTTCCCTCTGTGGGCTAATTCGCTAACTATAGCCCAAACACCTGGCCTCTCCCTTCCCTTATTCAGAGCCAAAAATCAGAGCACCCTTTTTCATTTGATTGATTGTCCATCCCTTTGGAGGTCGACAAGCCGCTCTGGCCTCTCTCCCTCTTGAGCTGGACCCCATGTCTCCTGCTGAATGCAGCCAGCTACCCAAAATAAAAACAGATACATTTTCAACTTTCTTAACCCTTCCTCCTCCCCCCCCCCACTCCTCAGACTTGGCTGTGTTGCATTCTGGCTTTATAGGAAGCCTACTTTTGCTTGTGAAGGCTGTCAGAAGCACAGAAGCGATGCAACAAAGGAGTGAAGCACACCCAGACTCACTGACTTGAGTTCCCAAGATTGCTGACTCATTTCCAAGTCAGTGGCTCAAATCTTGAGTCAGTGCCCAGCTCTGTGGCATGGGTGACTTGAGTGAACACAAGACAATGAAAATTGCACATTTTTGCAACTCAAACCCGCCTCATCTGACTTGAGTTCTGATCTCTAGTTTTTACTATTTCTGGAAACTATAGTTCCCAGAAGAAATCTATACAGGTATACAAACTAAGTATACAAATATGTAATTGGAAACGTCTCAGATATATTTGTCTCACACCAACTTAAACTTATGAATTTAGTGAAAATTTGTGGTTGTCAGGAAAAAGTTTAAATTTAACCATTTGACCTTGTCTGAGAACTACTATCTTTTTCTTTTCTTCCTCTAATGATGAAAAATGTTCTGCTGTTCTAGCACAAAAGAGCAAATGAAAGAAGTACAGTACATGAGCAAAATGGCACACCATTTTTCATGTACATTACAGGGCTTATTTTTCTTTATGAGATACGTTCGTACTATTTTTTTCATTGTTTACAGTGGATTATATCTTAAGAGCTTCTTCCATTTGTGGGAGAAGTTGTGTTTGCACAGCCGGGAAGGTGTGATTTTTGTCAGTCTCCTGTTGCCTTTGCAGGTTAAATAACCCTCATGAGCAGCTATTGATGGGACAAGGTGCTGCAGAGAAAAGTGCGAATGAGCTCCTTCCCTAGCCAATAGCAGTGGTAGAACACATGCTTTGTATACAGCAGGATCCCAGTTTAATCCCTGGCATTTCCGGTTACTTACGTTTTAAATATATTTTTCTCTGACAGAACCAAAACTCCAAATAATAAACAATAAAAACATGTCAAGAACAAAATAATACAATTTACAATAGACCCAGCAGCACAATAACATTTGTGTTATTCATCATAGATTGTGTTATACATCATAGATTTTCCTAGTCATGTTTTTACCCGATATTGAAATATATAGAGTAGTGGTTCTCAAACTTTTTAGTTCCAGGATCCACTTTTTAGAATGGCACTAGTATCAGGACCTAGGGATGGGCAGACAAAAGTGATGTTATGGCCAGACGTGACATCATCAAGCAAGAAGTGCTGTCACTGTGATGTAATCAAATGACACTCCTGGAATGCAAATTGGCATTCTTGGACTGCAGCAATTACACAACCATGAAACATCCCTGACAGAATGCATGACTAGGACAAAATATTATGTAAAAATACTGAACTAAATTCAGTTTAGTTCAAAAAACAAACAAACCACTTCACTTGAAAATTCAAACTGTTAACATTCAAAAAAGGAATATAGCTAGAATGAGGTCTGCATCTTCCAGGATGGTTGCTCCCAGCTTTCCACGACCCACCTGACATGTCACAACCCTCCAAGTGGGTCCTGACCCATCGTTTAAGACACACTGGAGAAGATGGTATGGAGCTAAATTGGCCAATGGTATGAGACAGCTTCATATGTTCATGTTCCTAGTGGTGGTAAACATGGGACTCAGAACACATTTAATTCATTGCACCACAAAGGGACTGGATTTCCTTAAGGATTTGGGTATTTTTGCCAACTCTGTCCTCTTATGCCTTCATCATTGTGACCTGATGTCAAGTTCCATTTTGCCCTCTTCTGTGTTTACTCTTCCAAAAATGTTAGAACAGAGTGTGATATGTTTTGATTGTCCTTGACCTGGTGTAACCTCGTTCTTGTTGAGGTCCAGGGTACAGACTCCTGCACTTGAGAAATGAGGCAGATGATTTTAGGATTCAGAGGAATTCCCCCACGTAGAGTCTAGAAGCCCTTACTTCAGAACCTCCTAAGCAAGTGGTACCTCCTGGGATTGGATTCACCACCATGACTAGAGGATGCAATTCTTCAGGAGCTTGCAAGAGTATCACATCCCCCTCCCACATGCTGCCAGAGTTGATAGCCGCAGAACCAGGCAAGCTTCTGCGTCCACTGATTTTTAAGCATTGCAAGGTTCTGAGGGGAAGGGGTCTATACCTCAACATGTCCTTAAACCTTTACTTTGCTTCCCATCTCTGCTGGAACAAAATCCAAGCCTGCCTTGGTGGTCCTTCTGTCTCACTTTTGTAAGCTGTTGGAAGCCTGCCTCCTCGGACCAGCACTGTAATTGGCTCTAATTGCATCTGAGGCAAGGTGATGTGGCGATATCTCCCCTATGGCAGGACACCCTAGCATCACTGCTCCGCCCCCTGCACTGTTCCACCACACCCCCAGTCTCCAGAATTGTTCTATTTCAGAACCAAATGGACACAAGGGAGGGCAGGAGAGTCAAGCTTTCACTCCTGCTTTTTCCCTCTCATTCTTCTTTGCCTGCTACTCTTCCTTGTAAATTTGCACCCAGCATTCCACTGCAACTAGTTCCTAGATCACCTGCCCTTCCAAAGCCACCCAAAATATGCCTCTGCCTGAAACTATCCTTGTCACATGATTCAGGCTCTGATGTACCTATGATAGCACATGAAAAGGGACAGTTGTTCAGTATCCTCTGACTGGTGAGGATGGATGTCTTATTCAACTTTATATTGCGTGTAGAGTTGTGTTCTTACTCATGATTCATTTTTTGCATTGGGTGGGCAATACAACATTGTGTCAGTGCTCAGTGTGAGAGATAAATGGTCTCTTCCTACCACTTCTGGCATATTTAAGCTGTGCAAATCGTTGGATAATACAACTGATGGCCCATGACACTATCAAGTTCCCTTGCGCAGGAACAGCCTCTAGATTTCTCTGTGTTTATTAGACCTCTCTGTATTGATATCCTGCCTTTCTTCTGTCTGTCTGTCAACTCAAAGCATATATACAGTATGCAGTTATTAAGTGTTCACCCATAAAGGCACTGACCAGATCGACACCTTGGTTCATGTGCTTCAACCTTGCCTTAAGACCCAGTGTGTTGACTAAAGGCATATCTTGGTGCAGGACACTTGGACATGTGCAAAAGCCTAGTATCACGTTTGACTTGCAGCTTTAGTGGATAAAAGGTACAGAGAACGCCAGAGAAATGAGCATTACAGATGTTGTCAAGCCTAGGCACATAAGTGAAGCTGAAGGTCTGTCAGATCATCCTACAGCTTCTTCCTTTGGTGAGTGCTCAGTGGTTACATGCAGGCAAAATCTCAACTTGAAAATTGTCTCATGTCACTGTCCACTGCAGCCATGAGTCTTGCCTCATCGATCCTCTTAATCTCACACCCTCAAGCAGTTAGCCTTTAAAATAGCATTGGGCTTTTTTAAAAAAGGGACTTTTTCTGTAAAGTACTGTATTAAGTTCTCTTTCCATGGTAGTACTAGTAATAACTTGGCTTGTAAGCAAGTCAAGTTCTAGTAGTCCATGACAAGTGTGTGTGCTACTTCTGGCACTGACTGAATATTTGGCATTTAGATCAGCAATCTCCAAACTGGAGATGGCTGTGTCCCAGAAAAGCCCTCCCTGTCCTGAGCGGCGATTACCTTTCCGCCACATTGTCTCCCAGCTGCACTGTGCACAGGAACTCGTTGCCAGAAATGACAAACAAGCAGGAAGCCTTTTAACATCCACATACAACAAAATTAAAGGCCCAATCCTGTGGCCCACAGCGCCTGTTATGCATGTGTACCGCCAGCTGCGAAGCACGTTCACAGCACTTGGGGAGAAGGGAGTGCCGGTGCTGGCCCTCAGCACCAGGAAGACATCACTGAGGTGTGGCTGGTGGTAGGTTTTGCTGCCACACAGCAGCAACACCTTTCAGGGTTGGGGGGATGCGGGGAGGAGCGGAACCGGAGAGGGTAGGCAGAGATGTCAGCAACTTAAGTTAAAAGTTTAAACACTTATCTATATATATATAAAGAAGAGCGTGTGTGTGTGTGTGTGTGTGTGTGTGTGTGTGTGTGTGTTTATGTTTCGCATAGGCTCCGCAACGCCTGGAGCACGAAACTTGGCACGCATATACCTTGCGGCCTGGCGACAAACACTGCGGGGGTCGGGCCCCCCTAGCACCCCCGGGGGTGGAGGTACACGGGGGTCCCCACGTGAAAATGGTCAAAAACGGCCGAAATCGGCATGCGGCACCAAATTCGGCATGCAGAAGCCTAGCAGCCTGGCCACAAACACTGCGGGGGCGGGGCCCCCTAGCACCCCCGGGGGCAGGGGTGCGCAGGGGGCCCTACGTGAAGACGGCCGAAAACGGCGTCGAGTCCGTAGTTTCCGGGGTCGCCGAGCCGAGCGGCGATACTCGCGACGCCGTTGGAGTCTGGGTCCGGGGCCCCCTCGGCGTGGGGGGGGGCAGAAGGGGTACAAAACAAAACATCCGCCATGCCGTGCTGGAATGCTTGGAGCAATGTGCACCAAACACGGCACATGCGTGCCTTGCGGCCTGGCGACAAACACTGTGGAGGTCAGGCCCCTCCAGTGCCCCCAGGGGTGGGGGTTGCAGGGGGGCCCACGTGAAGATGGCCGAAATTGGCCGAAATCGGTGTCGAATCCGTAGTTTCTGGGGTCGTCAGGGCGAGCGGCGACGCTCCCGAAGTCGTTAGAGTCCGGGTTTGGCCCCCGTCGGCGTGAGGTGCAAGATGGGGTGTGAAATGAAATGTCCACAATGAGCTGTTGGGAAAATTTGTTACCCGGGCAACGCCGGGTAACAAAAAGCTAGTTTAAAATAAAAAGAACCCTCCTAACCCTCCCAAGGGTCTATTTTAAAAAAAATTCCCCAAACACCCCAAAGGTTGCAATCCTATCCACACCTACCTGAGAGTAAGTCTCATTGATTATCATTGTTAAAAGCCTATACAGTTGGCCTCGTCTGCAGGGGTTCCATTCCCGGAGCCCCCACTGTGGCTATTCAAAATCACAGAGCCCCAAAATCTGTGGCTATTCAAACCTATGGATTTGGGACTACTCCACCTTCTGGAGTGGACTCTGGTGGGGTGGCCCTGAATCTGTGGCATTCTGATATCACAGGTCCACCTGTACATAGTAGCCTGCTAAAAATACAGATATGTAACATTTTCCCAAATGCAGTCACATGCCATGTTGTAGCATCAAGTCTAATATATTAAAACAAAATACACAATGGAATGAATGGGACCCACTTGAAATTGGCTCACGACACTAATGGGTCCCAAACTACAGTTTGAGAAACACTGTCTTAAATTGTATGCATTCTCAGAGATTACACCCATTCCTTTAGATATGTCACAAAAATCTAGATATTTTCTTGGTTCATAAGTTAGAGAATTTGCTCATGCCAAATAATTAATAGCTCGTTGAATTTTGGAAAATTTTGCAAATGATTTACCAATTTACCATCATCTAGTACACTCTGGAAGAAATGGCAAAACTTCCTATAGTAAAATTACGTAATAAACATATTTCAGTCTTCCAAATGTCTAATGAAGGATCTCTCTAATCACACCAATAGCTCTTGAAGGAATCTTCCACAAATAAGTAGAAGAGTAATATCCTCTGGAGGAGAAAAAGCACTTTAATAATACATCAGGTCGTATAGTAACAAACATACTACATGCAATTTAGCTTAATTTAAGTTTTCTCAGAGAGAGAGAGAGAGAGAGAGAGAGAGTGCCCAGAAACTCTTTTGCAAAATATGTTGTACCTACTATGTATTTAAACTTGTTGCTTTCAACTTCTTTTCCCTATAAATGGAACTTCGTAAGATAAATCTAACTTTGCCTGGATGGGTCACTGAAATCAGGGACTGTGACAGACAAGTCAGTCTAAGAACAAAAATGTTTTCACAGAACTGCTGCTTTAGCAGTCCTATTAAGGTTTAGGGTGCCAGCCAGATGTGTGCACCTCTGGCTGAAAACAAGCTTAGAGGCAGGTCTCCCGGTAGCCCTAAACGTGACAAGCCTTGAGGGAGCAGATCTTGGGGTGGTCTGCTGACCCCTTATCCCAACAATGTTTTCAATTACAACAGTGTTGTCAGACTAGAAGCCCATTCCTTTCAGCGCAGGTGCTGGGTGGGTGTCACAAACATGCCATAAAGTACATGCCTGTGCTGCCCTGTCAACACTGCAGAGGAACATCCACCCCCAGATTCCAGCAGAGGAAGGCGTTCCCAGGCAGGGTAAGGGTGGAACAGGGTTGGGACTGGTGGAGGCCTTCTCCTCAAATCTTGTCCCTTTTATTGGGCTCAGAAGCCTGACACGTGGCTTGCGTCAGTGATTTAACCCCATTGCTAAAAGCCCCATTACATTGCCCTTCCCCCGAGGAGACCTCCAGCAGCCTCCTTGGCCTTTTAGTATACAGTGGCAGCCATTTTGGCGCTGCTATACTGCACTGTGCGACGAAACTTATAATTGGGCTGCTCATGTGGCAAAACTGAGCTTGTGAAAAAAATGTGGTTCCTGGGTAATTTAGTTGGAGCTCATAACTTGACAGTTTGCTTACATAGACAGTAATGAACCTCAGGCTAAAATGTCTATCTGCCTTCTTCTCTGAGAAATATTTGCTTCCCTTTGGGAAGCTACTTTCCTTTTTCTTTGTAATGGCAGAAAGACACATAATATCAGTTTCTCTCATCAACAAAAAAGATTTGGCAATGGTAACCAGATGGTTACCTAGTAATCAGTGGTGCATAGATGGCAGTGGTGGAGAAGTTATGATAGGGGGCAGTTGCTCTAAATTCTAATCTCTAAGAGAAATTGACAAAGAAGGAATGATAGCAATGGTAAATTAAGGTTGATATCCTATACTGCCAGGTTTCTCAGACTGTAGGGTCTGACCCACTTGGTGGCAAATGTACCTTGGCTCATTGTAAACAGCAGGCCGAGAAGAATCCAACATCACCAGAATGGGTCCAGTGCGATGAACGCAGGCCCCAAAAAACACCTGAGAAGGAATTCCCTTCATCTAAGCTGAGAAATAATGGAAACTGAGTAGTAACTCAGTCTTATGGAAAGCAAAACTAAGGCATACATTTCTTGAGTAGGCCAACATGGCTTGGCTTGTGTTAAAGGCCAGGCAAAGGGGAATGCAAGGCCACTAGGATGGTCCCAATCTGATGAAGGTGGAGCTCCACAAGTGCTCCAGAATGTAGCCTCTACACCATAAAAAGAATATAAGAGGCTTGAGGTGGCAAGCTGAAACTTTTTTCCTTTTTAGTCTTGTAAAGCTGGGTGGATCCTGATAGCATGTCATTTTTAAAAATGAGTCCCAGTGCTGAATGTTTTGGGAACCGATACTTTATTGGAAAGGGTTGCTGTCGTTTCCAGACTCCCCCCCCCCCCGGCCACAGTGGAGCCTCATTTCCTGTCCTCATCACTCCAGGGTTTTCATAGAGTGAAAGTTGCAAAGCTCAGGGATGTTACAGGGGCCACGTGATCCTGGGCGGCACTCTCCTGGGGGCAGCAGTGCCTCAGGCTGCCTGCCCTCCAGCTCACAACCTTGCTGCACCAAGGAAGCCTCCAAGGGCAGTCCTTCCTCAGTGCAGCTCGGCCAGTGTGAAGTGCTCCAACCATGACAAGAGAGGCTCCGCAGGCAGGTGGAACCTGCCACACCTGGAGCCTTCCTTGGCGCAGCCGGTGCAGAGCCGCCTACTCCCAAGGAAGTGGCTGGCTCTGACTGCGCCAAGAAAGGCTTTGGTGGTGGGTTCTGCCTGTGCCTTGAGCGTTCCTCAGCATGGCCGATTAGCTGCACCTGAAGTAATTGCGGTGACTTCATCACAGCACTGCATTATGTCCGGGTGGGGGGCAGCACGGTGGTCAGCTATGCCACTCTAGAGGGAAACTTTGAATCTCAATCCAGCCCACACAAAACGTGTTAGCTTTAAAACTGATTTCGTCCCAAATAACACTGAACTGGTTTAAATATGAGAACAAATTGAACTGGATAGGGCCGAAAATCTTCCTGATTAATTGTAAGGTTTTCATGGCCGGTACTATTAGTGTTGCAGTAAGAGCTATTAGGGCTTGAAGACCATGGTCTATGAAGGATTTCATTTCCTAATGTTTTGCCTGCAATTATGGTGGACACTTTCAGCTGTGGGTAAACACGTGGCAAAGTGTGTTCAGCCACTGCAGTGGGCTGTATAGTAGTATGGCAGTGGTCTCCAAACTCTGGGCTGGATCCGACACCTTTCCCAGTGTGTACAGCATTTTCTGTTCCACTGGGGACACTGTGAAGACCCCCAGCTACATCCCCCAGGGGTCCTTGCGGCCAGCCGCATCTGTGTGGAATACAGGGTGCTAGGCTTGCGGAGGCAACAGACCCCAGAAGCGGCTGGCTGTGAAGATCCCTGGGAGATGTAGTTGGGGTATTTTGCAGCACCCCCAGTGGAATGGAAAGTGCTGTTCGCTTCGTGGATGCTTTTTCCCACTTAGTCCAGTTCCTTACCAGCGCACTTACCATATCAAATCAAAAGAATTCAAACGAAAGCCCT
>JAJKFI010000018.1:11947331-12031845 GCA_029204185.1 Lerista edwardsae | reverse complement strand
CTATAGGATGGATTTTCAACTTGTACAACTATTGTCTACAGCTACTCAATACCACACTTGAATTTACAGGGAAGCAATGCAGATTTTAAAAAATGGTAACAAAATGAACAGAAAGGAGAAAATTTTGAGCATCAGCAAATGCTTGCTTACTAGAAATGCTAACATCCAGGAATTTGGAACAGGAAAACGAAACTTACCTTGAGGAGGTCTTAGTGACTACTATTCCACTGCAGGATGTAGCACATGCCCCATTGGCGCAGCTAAATCAGGGCTGGAAAGTTGGGTAGGATTGCACCCTAAACTAAACTATGCTTCCACCACTAACTCTCACCACAAGAGACTAAACTGTGCTTCTATCACTGGAAGCATAATTTAGGAATGGAAGCTACCTTGGAAACAGAAGGCGTGTGCCACTTAACCAAAGGATCCTTCTGAAGACCCCTTTTGCAAGCAGATTGCTTCTTCTATTCAGTTTGGGAACTTCCAGCGGCAGAAATGCTAGACAGGATTCTACCATAATTTGCACTAACTCCATCAGGAGGTGGATTGCCGTGCTCTACATCTTCTGAAATTCCCAGAGCTTGTTGTTACTCATGTACTTCTGTTGGAGAGCAAGATAACAGAGGGATGGTCACAGATGGTTATGGTGTTTGCGGGAGAGCAATACTCTTTAGAAGCCTGCAGTAAATAAATATGGTTTGCTCCTTTGCCCAAGTAGAGGCAGATAATTGAGCAGCCTCGCTAAATATTGCTGGATACATTTTCCAAGTGTGTAGATTGTTTAATTGCTTATATGTCTTGCCATTTTTCAGCCATCTTAAGGTAGCTCTAGTATTCCATGTCTGTAAATCCTTCTTACATTTTTGTCATATATGGGTAGGTTAACTATTCCAGGTTGAATACATTCTGTTTCTGTATGTATTGAATACATTCAATATGTTGAATACATTCAATCTGTATGTATTGAATACATTGAATACAATGTATTGAATACATTCTGTTTCAATATGTATTGAATACAATACATGAATACAGTTGAATACATTCTGTTACTAGTAAATTGTGATGATATGAGGTTGTTGCTCTTACAAATGAGTTATTTTAATATGTTTCTAGGTGTAGATATCAAAATAATGTATCTGTAATTTCCTGCATTAATTTTCTCTTATATGAAAAATTGGGGGTAGAGGCTGGGAGGTGAGCACCATATGTGTGCTTTTCCTGTCTCCTGGAACCATGCTAGCTTTCCATATTACCCAGCTAATTCAGTCAGGAACAAGCCATGCAGGATATAATTTTTGGTGGCTTGGCATCAGTTCTTTGCCTGTTCTGGCTTCTTACCTACAAATGAGTAAAATGGGGACTATGTAAGTAGATATGTTAATAAGAAAAGGAAGAAGAATGGGATTTGCTTGCAGTTATGCTGAGGGAAGAAAGGGGAGCAGAGACCACAGGAAATATTATGGGCAAGGGTTAGGGGTTAGCAAGAATAAACACTCTCTCTGGGCTGAGGGGAAGGTCTGTGAATATGTTGGCCCAGGATAGTAGGAGAGGATGTTGCATGTCCTGTAGCATCATTGAATGGTAGAAGGGTACAGTTGAAGGTAATGTACAGTTGAAGGTAATGGTATAGGTAAAATAAAGATATTTCAAAACTGTGCTCAGGTCATTGATTTGACATGTAGCACTGCAGTTTGAAGTGTGAGCTGAAATGAAAAATTCATGGTGTGAATTGGGCTGTGGACATGGGTAGAAAGCTTTGATTTAGACAACCAAATCAGCAACTACATTCATTTTTAATTGTTTAGATTGATGAAAGAGAGGATTACAAAGCAAGATTTTAACTACCAGTTCTTATTTTCTTGACTCAGTACATTTTTTTTCTGTTACACAAACCAGAATACAACACATGTCCTAATTCTCCTATAGAGTCTCAAGAGCTTTGTTGAACATTATTGTTTTTCAAACTAAAAAGCTGGTATATAGTAGTGAGATTTATTATCCAAGTTTGCTGTGATACTAAGAATAGACAGAAAATCGTTTGTCTGTAGGTCCTGTTCTTTAGTGACAAGGTCATTATTCTACTTATTCTACCATATTGCATTTGCAGAGGCATAGAAAAGGTGCTGTGTGGGGAAGCAGGTGCAGCAGGGTGCAGTGGGCGGGGGGGGGAAGCGGCATGCATTTTTGCCCTCCCTCCCTCCATCATGTTTGGCTTGCTCCTAAATGAAGTGATACTGGGCGCGGGGGTGAGTGGCTGGACAGCGCAGGGGGTGGGGTGGTGGCAGCACTAGGGGCATGGTCACATCACCTTGCCCCGGCGCCCTTTGAGCCAATTATGGCTCTGTGCACTTATAATTAAATGCACCATCTCACTATTTTGATGCTAGAATATTAACAGCATTGTGAGAATAGAGTACATCAGAATGCAGAGCACAGTGGAAAGATGGAATCAAATTACATGGAGTTGCTGTGACTCTACAGGCTCCAAATGTTGAATAGAAAATTCACTACCAATCTATGTAGTGTATAAAGAGGAAACTCCTTTGCCAATGTTACCAGAAGAGGTTTGGATGGTGATTCTAGAATCTGTACTCCTCCTACCACTGACAATTACTGTATTGTGAATTTTCTTCACACTTATACACCTTATTTTGGGGGAGAGCCATAACTCAATGGTAGTGCACTTCTTTTGTCCACAGAAGGTCCCAGGTCCCTAGCATCTCCAGGCAGGGCTGAAAATACCCTGGAGAATTGCTGCCTGTTGATGTAGAAAAACTGAGTTAGATCTGAGCTAGATGGACCTGTGGTCTGATCCGATACAAGGCAGCTTTGTATGTTCATGAAAGTGAAAAGGAGAGTGCAAGTTTGAACTACTATTTACATGCAAAGCTTTAGCTTCACTAGAACTGGCACTACCCCCTCATAGTTTCAAAGTCGTAAGTCACTGTAAGTATGATATGAAAGCATGGTTTAGGAACAAGTTTCAAGATATTTCAAATTCCTAGAAGCTATCCTGTATTTAAGAGCTTCCTTTATACAGGAAATATTTAACGTTTCAGCATCGGTTTTTAGGAGCTGAGACAATTCCTGTCTTGCCTTGAAACAGTACTGCAACTTCTGGCAAGGAATACTATCTACTTGAGAGATTTAAGAACTCATAGGTACAAATGTTTGAGTTCCCTTTTAGTCATTTTTGCAGATTTGCCATTTGGCACAATATTCTGTGAAGGTTTTACATACACAGGAAACATATGTTAAGGAGGCAGCACTCAGGGATTTACAGTACTTCTGATTTTCACTAGAACCAATCATACAGCGTAATCATTGTGCACCAATCAAACCAGTTTCCTGTCCCTTGAGATCTGTGACCACCTAGTGGTTGGACTATCAACATACCACTTCTAATTTGCTCGGAGGCCAGAAGTGCAAAAAAGAGGCACTGGGAAGCTAAGCATCCCTAATCATGTTTGTTTCTTCAAACAAATGCTTTATATTAAGTGTGAACAGCCTTCATGCTTAAAACCACAAATGCAGATGTTTGAGGGAAGTCCTGGAAATGTTGGTTAGGCTAAGAAGGATGTCTGCATCCTGGCAGATTATTGTGGTCCAGCCCATGTCTCCAGAATGTGATTGGTAATCCTCCCGTACTATACTGAAGCCTAGACCCCTTGAATGGTCTGACCAGAAACAATAGCAGCTACAATAATAAATTGATATCTACCTAAATGTTGATGTAAACTGTAGAAACTTTCAGTGCTCTTTGAAAATTGCACCTATTATAGCAAGCAAAGTGATTAAATTGGTTTACCTTGTATGGTTTTGAATGGGCTTAAAGTTATTCATTTTACTACATAATCTTTTTCCTCATATCTATGAGGGAGGTTTAAGGTATATGGGGCGGTTTATATGCATATATGCTTATATTAAAAACGTTTCTGAAGCACTTTTCCTCTCCATGGGTATCTTCAATATATTTCTCTTTTTTCTCTCCATGTAATTGAGTATTGAATTTTATTTCAGTAGTAGAATCAAGTATCTGTGTCATTCTGTGGGCATGGTCCAACCAAAAGTAAACCCTTTCATTGATTTGAAAGCAGTTGATGATTTGAAGAGTCTGATTTGGCATTATCAGAAACTACTTTTGGCTACTTTTCCCTCTTCCCTTCAGGAATGAGTTCCCCTTATGCCAGAGGTTCCTAAATTATGCATTTACTGGGCATTGCAGGATGCCTGCCACCTGGCAGCAAGACCACGAGATGAGCCTGCAAACAGTGGTAGGAAGCTTGGTGTATAGCTGCTGTGTGTGGTTTTCATGCACTTAGAAAGGCCCTCCTACCCATCTTGAACCACTTTCTGCAGGCTTGCTTCTGATTGCTGAACCTGGAAGTGAATGATGGTGACATCATTGTGTAATGTGTTTCGCATTATCACCACTCACTTCTGGGCCCCAAGCATTGCATCTGTAGCAGGAAGAGTGTGTGTCCCAGGTAGGTTTGGGAAGCGTTGTCCTATGCAATAGTGATGGTTTAGCTGTGCACCTGTACCAATTGTAATGGTTACAGTTGTTGATCAGACTTTGCAAACTCACTTCAAACACTGCTTTCAAAGTCTGTTTAAAAAGGGCGCTCTGTTTAGCACAGCTGTGGAAAGAGTTGATGCAGTTGTGATGCTAAATGATGGTTAAGGGAAGGGGACATGCATGTTCCGGAGGCTAGCTTCTGTTTACAAGCTATGGATTGCAGAGAAGCAACATTATGTCTGCGCTGGACCTTGGGCATGTGTTCATCTCGTCCCTAGAAAAGAATGAAATTTACAGGTGAACGTAGAAAAAGTCCTACTAGATTAGGCCAAAAGCTCATCCTGCCCAGCACTCGGCCATCCAGTTGCCTCTGTGAAGCCCACAAGGCAAGTCACCTTCCTGCTATTGCTCCTCTGCAGCTGGTACTTACAGGGATATTGACATTTAACCTTGCGGTAACTCTTAGCCAGGTGTTGTTGGCAGACCTGTCCTTGACAACTTGTCCAACCCCCATTTTAAAGCCGTGCAAGCCAGTGGTCGTCACCACATCTTGTGGCAACTAATTCCACAAGCACACTTCGTGAAGATGTACTGTATCTCCCTCTGTCTAAATCTCCTGCCAATCAGAATGGTTCTAGATATTTAAAAAAGAGTTTTCTAGCCACTCTCTCCATACTATAACGCTATATGTCTCAGCCATGCCCCTTTTAATTGCCTTCTCACACAAAAGAGGAATCTCCAACCCTCGCTTTTCTCACCAATTGCATGGCCAAATCTAATTAAGAGCTGCATGTTAATTGAAGCCATAGAATCCAGAACAAACCAAGAGTTTGTGGCCACATATTTGGCAGAGTGCAAAACAAGAAGCGCCCATCTCAAGCCACAGATGAGCAATCAAGGGCCTTCAAGACACAAAAGAAAGATCCTTGTTGAGTTTACCCTACTAAAGCTTCTATGCAAAAAAACTCAGACCCCTTGTGTTCTTGGTCTGTGCACAGCTTGTTTGTCCCCAAATGTTTGTCTCTCATTTTGCCCACTGATGCTGCATCAAACACCTCCATTCCCTCTGCTACCCAAGCAGACCTTCCATTGCTTACTGGGGCTGCTGGAGCTATAGGTCTCATATCTGCATCACACTGTAGGTAGGGACATCTATCTTCTTGCTGAATTTGCTGGAACTCAGCAACTGCAACAGTTCTATGACTGGGTGTTCATTAAGGTGAGTACAGTAGAGTTCTTAGAAGGGGAGCAGCATGCTAAGTTTTGCAGGTACCTCACCTATGCCCCTGCTGAGGGAGGCACTCTCTCCAGTCTATTGAGTAGAATGCAACTTTACTGCATGGCAGGAATAGAGGGCAAAATGCCCAGCTGTCATGGATATTTGACTTATCTGCAGGCTCATCCCTTATTTTCAGAATAGAAGGCTTGCGGGGAGAGATGAAGGCTATGTATGAGTCTTTGAGGCACTGTCTCTCTGTGAGCTCTCTCATCCCTTCCTTACCTCTGTGGTATAGCCCCAGTTGTAACAATGGAGTTTTCTGGTGGTTGTTTGCATTTGGAATCCTGAGGCATGGTACCTATAAACCTATTATTTTTCATTTGCTTGTTATCGTTGTATTTTTGAGATTGTTTGTTGTGCAATATGTTTTTCTTTTATCCATGTTCCTAATCACCCAATTCCCATTTATATGCTCCTTGTTCTAAAAACAAGGAACAGAACATGCCACAAATCCTGATATGTGAGCTGTGTTTCCTTCTGGGATTTATAACTGATGAAGGGAACTTACCTGGTGACATTATGTAAATGATACAAATTAGTTTCCTATGCAAGAGAAAGGCAGCACAATCTTGTGGCCTTGGTATTCTTATTGCTATACCAAAGTTAATGTCAGCATAATGGAGTTGTGCTCCTGTGCTCCATGAGTACTTGACAGGCTAACCCTATCCTGCATTGGAACAAGCAGGCAAGCTGGATCTAGTGCAGGATTTGGGGGGTGGTGGTGGTGGCTGCAGCTCAAGTTAGCATACGTAGCAGCCACCCCAACAGGGCTACTTGGTACCAAGTACCCAAGTCCTTGGGTAAGTCCTTGGGTACTTGTGCAAATCCAAGTACCCCAGGTAAGGCTGAAGGGAAGTTGGCTCTGGCCTAGGTCACCCAGGTCTGTCCCACCACTTCCCCAGGCTGGTCCTTCCACTGGCCTGCCCTCCCTTCCCTTCCCCCACCCAAATCCAACTTCCTAACACCTTCACCAACCCCCCCGCACTGACTGCCATCTGCCAGCCCTACACGTACCAACTGAAGTCCAGGAATTGTGCCAGCTTCCCCAACTTGAAAGGAGGCGCACATGTGCACATGTGTTACATTTGCAACACTCCTGGGCTAGCGGAAGAGACTTGTGCCAGCCCAAAGAGCATTCGGGATTGAGCTCTGAGTGAATAACAAACAGTTGTATTGCCCCTGGGCCATGATACAGCGCCTGTTTGGGGTGGTGGGTGCAAGTGTGTGCTTGCCAATTGCTTTCCCCAGTTGGTGTGCGTGCGCCCTCTCCCATGGCTTCCCAAGTCGTGAAGCCAAGGGGGTGCTTGGGTCCCTACAGCCTTGGCCCAGGTGAATTAGCCCAGGCCTCACTGGCAGGACACTAAGACTTCCCGAGTCAAGAAGCCAACAGATGATCCTGTTGCCGTGGCCCATGTGAATTTGCCCAAGCTGCACCAGCAGGACCTTTCACGCTCCAAAGGTCCTGCTGCTGTGGCCAGGGTAAATTCGCCAGGCTGCATTGGCAGGACCCTCTGTCAGTGAAGTGAATTCACCCTGGCCGCATCAGCAGGACCCCCGCACTCGCTGGGCTTCCCTAGTCGGGAAACCGGGGAATGTGTCATGACATCATAAAAGCCTCAGTACTTCTCTGATAGCAGAACAATAGCTGTTAAAACAAATGCTAATGTAGTAATGCTGATTCTTCCACAGCATCACTGGCAATTTCACCACCATTCACTAATTACAGGCGTGCCCCACTATCTACTGAGTCAGTATCCACAGCTTCAGTTATCCATGGATACTATTAAAAAGATAGGAGAACGTTAAACAAACATCTTTTTTATCTTGTTGCAACAAAACCACTAATGTTCCCCTATCTTTAAAAATGCGTCCCCAGTACCCACGGTTTCAGGTATCCACAGTGAGGTCCAGAACGGAACCCCAGTGGATACCAAGGCATGCCTGTACATTATTGTGCACCAACAATGCTCCCATATTCCTCCTACATAGAACCCATTAGCTCAATGCACAGACCTGGTTGAGCAACCTCATGACTCAACGTGTGTGCGCGCGCGCACACGCACACACACGCACACACACGCACACAGAGAGAGAGAGAGAGAGAGAGAATCAGTCAGACAGGCAGGCAGAAAGAGCTCTAGAGTCGGGATTTCCGCCACATAGTTGAATTTGGAATTCTCCCAATACTGCTCATGTTTCCATTATTGTATGTGTAAGAGAAACCAAAATTGTGCTTGGAAGAGGGAGCCCCACAGAGAAGGAAGAAGTGAAGCTGCAATTCCTGGTTTACAACACATCCCACCATAAGATCCTCTGTAACATAGTGGAAAAAAACAGTGCAAGGATAACAGGTGGTGGTGGCTCAAGTCCAAGCCTTGGAAGATGTGAATATAGTCTCCTAAGGTTACTGCGTATCTTTTTTATTTAAGCATTCTGCTGCCTTAAGTTTTTTCTTTTTTAGAGAAAGCATAAGCTGAAAAGTAAGAACATGTAAAAAGCAGATGCAGTTGTTTTTACTGACTTCTTGCTTGTTAAGGCTTAATGGACATGTATAGGAATTTTTTAAAAAATAGATCAGCAACTGTTTGGGAGCTTAGGAGGGTTCTTAATTTTAAATAATTTTTATACTTATTGTAAACTTTGAATTTACTTACTTGCTTTATTATTTTCCTGTCACTTCCAGGTTAATGTCATCACTTCTGTTGCTTCTCAAAAGATTGTCATTCTAAAAAGTGGGTCCTGGCGCTCAGATGTTTGAGGAAACACTGTGTCTTGATTGTGCTTCTATATATCCGAGAAATAGACAGAATTGTACAGGCCACCATTGCTCCAGGCTTAGCTCTTGCCATGGAAGCAAGAGGATAAGAAAAGGAGGGAACAGTACCAAGGGCACAGGGGAAAATAATAATACATTTTATTTAATAATAATACATTTATTTATACATTTTATTTAATAATAATACATTTATTTATATACCGCCTTTCTTAATATCACTAGATTTCTCCAATGATTGAACTCAAGGCGGTTTACATAGGCAGACTTTCTCACAAACCCGAAGGTTTTTACAATTTTACAGAATGTTCTATCTTCCAAGAACAACACTCCTACAGATCTTTCTTTCTGGATTTAGCCTTCTTTCTTTAGCCACCCGTCTGTCGTCTGCTGGCTGATGAGGCTTCCCTGCTGCCACCAGAGATGGCAAGAAAAGTAGCAGAGTTGGGGGCATTGGTGAAGTAGTCAAATAATTTGGAATACTATCTTCCCCCAGAGCTAGTTCCCACCTTCTCCACCATAAATCTGTGGTAACAAAATTACTGTCCACTAGAATCAACAGAGAGTCTGTTCCCAGCTTCACCCAATTCAGTTCCGAATCCCCATACAAGATCCAGAGTCTTTAAGCCCCAGCAGGAGAACATAGCTTGCAATATGTGTGGCATGGAACTACATCACTGTGTTCCCTTGTCTTTCAAACAAGGACAATATAAGTGGAAGTGCACAGTTTCAGGACTAAGGAAGGGGAAGATCTGATCTTAGTATGATGTCTGGTTCTCTGTCCTTTGGAAAAACCAACAGAATCCCTCTGTCAAACAGGCCGCAGGACTGTCCCTAAACTGGCTTTGTAGAGACAAGTTCCCCAGTCCTAGGAAGGAGATGCATGAATGACAGTATTTTTCCCTGCATGTCAGTTGAATGCACTTCTTATCGCCAAAAGTTGTGCCATGTGAATAGACAGCATCTTCACTCAAAATTCATTCCGTAATATCTCAGTGCAGAGTTCCCCAGAAGTTGGGTGCTACATGAAACAGTGCCATTGAAAACATCATCAATCTAATAGGCAGGAAAAGCTGCTGATTGCCTGTAATGCACTACTCCCATTGATTAGAATGGATGTTTGTCATGTCAGGACAAAGCATGCTGTAATGAATCAATGCTTAAGGAAGCAATGTGCTATGGAAGACATCTGTATTTGAATCAGCCTTTTTTAAATCAGCCCTAATTTAGAGCTCCCCTAATTTAGGGGTCAATCCTGAGCCCCTCAATGTGTGTGGTACAATGCAAAACATGCTGTAAGGCACGTGCAGTGTGGGCAGTAAGCTCACACCACCCATGCTGTGGCACCGCCGGCCCCTTGCTGCCCAGAGATGGTGATGCGATGCAGGTGAGAGGTAAAGTTGCAGGGATTCTGGGGTGGGTGGGAGGGAGTTCCTGGGCAGGGGAGGGACAGAGCAGCGATAGGACCGGCAGCGAGCTTCACTGCCGATCCCGACTTCTGTGTTGGGCTGCGCGGCCCTACCTGAAGGTGAGTAGACCACTCGCCCACCCGCTCACTTACTGTAAGGAAAGGGGATGAATATCCCCTTCTCCCGCGGAGCCTGACTAGGCTCTCTTTTTCCAGTTGGGAGCAATAACATTTATTTATTCAGCATTCTGAAACCATAGTCAGTAGACTGTTCCTACTTAGTCTCAATTTTTATGAAACAAAATGGCCTGCATTCCTTATTATAAAATATTGTATTAATTATTTTCTGAGGCCAAAGTGAACCATAGGTTCTGAAGAGTTGTGTAATCTCATAGATGCTTGGAATTCTGCTCATTTATTTATTTATTTAATATATTTTATAAAATAAATTGATGGTCCCACCTTTCCCTCACAATTGTGGTCATCCACAATGGCTAACAAGATAAAAAAAATATGTGGATACAATAGTATTTAATTAGTATAGAACCACTATATGTAAATAATTAAAAATTAACAAAAACATTGCCCATACAGTTAAAAAGATCCCCAGCACAATCTCTTTCTGCAGTGTCATATAAGACACGTTCAGAAAGGGTTGAAAGATTTAAGAATAGATCTTATTATTAACATATGTAAGTATGCTTAGAGTTCTGAGTTACTTTTTCAGTAGCTCTGACTTTCTTTGCCATAGGATGGACTTTGTCCTTGTCAATCTTATAATTCAAGTACGTACAGCAGTACTGTACTTCTGGTTTCATGAAAAAAAATCTTTTTTAAGCAGTGTCCTGCTTCTTTTAGTTTTTGAAGTACTTTCTCAAGTGTTGAGAGAGAATTTTTGTTAATGATGAGCATAAAGCCTGATGACATAGAACTATACTGCGCTGGAATGGCGAGGCTGGCCAGCCAACACCATATCCTAGCGCAGTATAGGTGAGGTTGGAGCCTCCCCATGGCAAGGGAGCATGTGCTCCCTTACTGTAGGGGAGGCTCCAGCCTCCCCTATGTGCTCCTCGGCCCTGCGCCCAATAAAGAGCAGGCGCAGATCCAAGGAGACCATGCAGCCCGAATCCGGGCCGTGCGGCCTCACAGTCGGGCTTAGGATATGGCCGTATGGCCGCCTCCCAAGCCCGCCCACATCCCGCCTCCCTCCCTCCTTCCAATCCCCTTGCTGCCTTGGCACGGAGCCTCCCTCACACGGTCGGCGTGAGAGAGGCTTAGTGTGGGCACAGCAAACAGCCTGCCTGCAGCACCAGTCCTGTTGCTTGAGCGCTGATGCGAGGGTGCAGATCGGCACACCCGCATCAGTGCTAAGCGCTCAGCATCAGTGCAATCCCATTGTGCTGACGCTGCGTGGTCTATAGGATTGCGCTGTCAGTAGGACCACTCCTTCAGCCATTCACTTCCAATCTCAATTTAAGATGATAGTACTGACCTTTAAGGCCCTTCATGATTTAGGCCCAGCCTACCTAAAGGACTGCCTTCTCCCATACATACCAGTTCACCCTCTGAGATCATCTAAAGGGGCTCTCCTTCAAGTGCCCCCTCTGTACCAAGTTAAAGCGATGACAGCTTGGGGGCAAGCCTTCTCTGTAGAGGCACCCCAAATATGAAATTCCCTTCCAGAAGAAGTAAGAACTACACATTCCCTCATGGCTTTTCAGAGATGGCTCAAATCATACCTATTTCGTCTAGCCTTTGGATGATGGTTGGTTGTCTGCCTCTAGAATATTGCTGTAGTTTGACTGCTCCCCTGGACAATTGTTTTGCCCCGTACCATGGACTGATGAGAAGAGTTGGATTTTGCCCTGTTTTTGAACGTTCTCTGTGTTCATGTTCAATGTTTAATATTTTTGATTGCTTTGGTTATTTTGATGTGTTTTACTTATTGTGTTACCCTGTACTTTTATGTTCTCCATAAGCCGTCTTGGGTATTTGTTTTGGCATGGGAGGCGGGATATAAATTCTTCAGATAAATAAATATTATCAATGCCTACCTTCCCTTCAGAAATCTTCCTGAATAGGTTTTCCATGGCTCTCTTGACTATTTGAAGACTCTCCACAGGGCACTCTATTTTATTGGGATAAACTCTTGTGGGTGTTTTCTGTGGCAAATTTCTTATAGTCCAGTTCCAACTCTTCAAGCACTGTTACTTGTGTGTCTCTATGTAGAATGGGGTCATTGGCTAACTTGGGGAAGTGAGTTACTGTGACTCCGTATCACCGCAGATTCAGATGTGGTGGTCTGGCTTAGCCCCCGAAGTCCAATTCAGCTTCACTCATTTTTCTCCTGTCATAGGACAGATGTGGCCTAGCAGGCTCTCCTTTGGAATACAAACTCTGGCTTCAATCCTTTACAGGATATCTAACCCTTCTTGGAGCACTGCAAGATGGGCCTTGAGGATGTATTATTGTTGGCATTTTTTTTCTGCTCTAACTTACATTTCTTTCCAATCCAGTCTGAATTCTTTCAGCTAAGTTCTGCTTGGCCCTTTCTCTTTGATTACTAATGCTTGCAAATCCTTCTGTTGTCATTTATTTTTCACAGGAATACGCACTGATCCTAGCACAGAAATGGGTTCCATTTCATTTCATTATTTCATTTCATTTCAGTTTCATTATTGTCTTTTCAGTTCAGACCTATTTCATGTTATGGAGAAGTTGTTTCATTAGGATGCCCCTGTATTCATAACATCTCCATACAGCTTGATTATTTAACTCTAGAGTTAAGTGTAGGATTCCACCTTTTCCTCTTATAGAGTACATAGTGTGGACAATCTCCTTTCCTCTTTGTTTTGGTAACAAGCCTTCTACTTTCTTCCTTTTTCTGCGGCATGATAGAGATCACTCTCATGTTTTTGTTGTTTTGACGAATATCTCCTTATATACTTTTTGGCTATGTGTCCCGTTTTTAGACTTCTCTGGTCACTGGGACACTTTATGCTTACAAACTGCAGCTGAATGAACGCCTCAACAATGAATGCACCTTTTCAAAGCCTGAAGGCCCAATCCTTTCTAATTTTCTAGCACCAGTGCAGCCCCAAGGTAAGGAAACAAATGTTTCTGTGGCCACTCCCCCACCGCAGGATGCAGAATACATCCCATTAGCATGGTTGCACTGGCACTGGAAAATTGGGCTCTGAATCTTTTCTTCTGGGCTTTGTGCTTTGTTTTTTACATTCATATGCGTTTTCTTGTTTTCTAGCTGTAAATCCTTAATGTATGATCTTTAATATTGTTATAGCTGTTTTCAATTTTATGGCTATTACCAACTCTGCAGTTTTTGCCCAAGTCAGATTTCCTTATTCCAGTGACTGCCTTTAAATTTTCTTCTTATGTATTCCATAAACAATAATATACTCTCTTTAAACATATCCGGAACATTACCAAATCAGCAGTACTCAGTTTTTGAGTTCAACTGCATAGTCTGACTCTCCACTTCATTCTACTATCAAATTTTAAAAGATCCATAATAACATTTGGCTTTGGAGTGTAATGCTATGTTAAAGGTATCACAAACCTGCAAAAGATCTTATCACCTGCCTTCTGAGTTCGCAACAAATTTCTTAAAACGGAATGTTGCTGCCATAGACATAAACGGTTTCTAGTCTTTGTGTTTGATCCTGATCATTATGTCATTTGCTGGAAAATAGTGTCTTTCAGTATATTGCTGTTAGTTCTCTTTTTCTACACCAAGCATGTCAGTTTTTCCATAATTTGCTATAAGTAGATTTTTCATTATCACTTTTGTATAGAAATCTAGGTTCCAGAAGAACTAATTCTGTGAGTGAGTAAGAATTATTAGTCTTCCTCAAGACAAACATTTTTTTTAAATTGTAGGACAACATTCTATGGGCTTAATCCTAACCTGGAGTTAGGCCAGCACAGTTTGACTGGCACAAGGGCCATTGTAAAGAACATTTGAACCAGAGACAGGGAGGATGGCACATGTCTGCGTGCTGGCCTCTCTGACTCCGAGAGTGGTCCAAACATATGTCACAGTGTCCCTTGTGCCAGACAAACCTTGCTGGCCTAACTGCCAGTCTAACTCCAGGTTAGGATTGTTAGAAACTTGAAGTTAGAAACTTGAAGGAAAAGTCTTAAGGGTGGAACTTAACTCTTGCTCTTATAAGAAGATGCTAACATTTCATTCTAGAATGGTTTCATTACTATACTGCCTGTTTGTCCAGTTAGCAGGGGGATAACAGGATTTGCAAAGTACTGCACAAAAGACGTGCACTGATGCATCCAGCTGAAGTTGATCAGGTTCATAAGTATTCAAAATGGGCAGCTCTTTAGACTTAAAACCAAATTTTACTATGAGACTGGTTTGGGTTTGTTTTTTTTAAATCTCCAAGGATTACAAAATGATTGAGAATATTTATATATAGACATTCAGTCAAAAAAAGTTCACAAAGTAGTTAACATAGCAAAATAAATGAAATGATTCCCTGTTCCAAAAGCGTTTACAGTCACTAAAATAAAATAAAGCTACAAGCAATCAGCCATTGAAACAAATGCTATGCTGAGATGAATAGGAACAATTGCCCTACTGTGCCAAATGTAAGATACCTTAGTTTTTGTCATTTAGAAAAGATAGAGTTTTTATGTTGCCTAGAGTTTGTTTTGTCTATTCCTGGAATATTTGGGGAGGGGAGAAGAAATTGTAGGCTTAGGAATTGTTCCCTCTCTGTGTCGCCATGCTGCTCAAAGCCTTGGGAAGCCAAGCTCCACATAGCTTAGGGCTTGGTGTTCCCTGAAGTCTGGCAATGATGTATGAGGTCATCACCCTGCATCCGTAAATGCCTCAGACCATTTAGATGGATTATTAGGAGACACTCAATAGATCACATATTCTAATGGTCAGTTAACATCAGTTCCATTATTAAGAAAGCACAGCAAAGGATGTATTTTTTGCGCCAACTTAAGAAATTTAACCTGCCTCAAGAGCTGTTGATTCAATTTTATAGTCATTGAATCTGTTCTTTCTAACTCTATAACGGTCTGGTTTGGTTCAATGACTAAACAGGATAAGAATAGACTCCAAAGGACAGTCAAAACTGCAGAAAGAATAATAGGAGTCAGCTTGCCCTCTGTGGACGATTGCTCAGATGAGGAAAAGAGCAGAGAGGATTGTTGCAGATTGCTCTCACCCTGCCTGTAATCTGTTTGAACTTCTTCTCTCTGGATATTGTTATAGGACATGGTATATTAGAACAACTAGGCACAAGAACAGTTTTTCCCCCCAAGCTATTGGGCTATCTCTTGGAGACTGGGGAATTATTGTGTGGCTGCCATGCTCATGGAGTCACCAGCCGGAGGAGGAAGGAAGACCTTTGTGGCTGAGCAGGCATTTTGCCTTCTCATGGGTAGTGGTGTCTTGTGTAAAACAAAGCTGGTTTTGAATGATAGAAGGGAAACTAATTAGCCTACTGTGAACATAAGATTGCAGAGGAAGAATCTGGCACAACAGTTATCCCTGCAGAAGCCAGCTCAAGCCTGTAAAGGGCTCTGCAAGCCGGTAAACTGAGCTCAACACAGTGACATGCATTCCTCTATTCCAGGCAGATATGTTTAATCATTTCTAGCCTTGAACGGTTTTTGTGTGTGCCTTGTTTCATTATTCTAGCATGCCTTTCCCTTTGTCTCTAATGACATCCCTTCTGTTCCCCATAGGCTGTCATTTTCAAAAGTGGGTCCCAGTGCTAAAGGTTTGGGAATAACTGGTTTAATAGTTGCTTGTTATGTTGCTGTTTTGTTTTTCCCTGCACTTTAATAAATAGGTAGACTGTACAGTTCTTAGGTAACAATTACTGGTAGATCATTTGCCAGAATCTGGTGTTGGGTTAAATCACATGATTTAATTCAAAGAATTGCAGATATCTCTAAGTTTTCCCCTCGACTTATCCACGGGGCATGGTAAATTCCATGATTTTTGGCTTAAAATTTGTCCTTGGCATATCCATGAGATTGACTTATACTCAAGTATATACAGTGAGTGCAGAATTCTGTAATGAATTTGTGGCAGAGCCTGGTGAGGCTTATGAGGCTGTCTTTTGAATCAGAACACATCAGAATGTGAACGGTCTGATTATTTCTATATAAATCTGGAAATCTATAGTGTTAATCTTTTTTTGAATCTCGGACCTGGTAGCCCTGTTTGATTGCAAGATAACATTCTGGTTATGAAACTGTTCACCATATAGAAACATTCTCTTTTGCAGGACAGCTAAAATGAAATCTAATATGAAAAGCTGGCAGAAAATTGCATATCTTCTGTCTGTTACTATTTGGATAGTACTGGCGATGCATTTGTCAGCCCAATCACATATTAAGTAGCAAAGAGTGGCCAGTATGTTTCCTGGTAAAAACAAAAGGGCAGTTTTAGAAACAGTTCTAGAAGAATAATAATTGTACAGGACTAAGAGGTATGGGGTACAATTCAGTCTAAAAGCCTGGCTACACTTCACTTATATCAAAAGTTGCTATCAGTAAGCAAAGTTCTGACTGTGGAGAATTCTAAAGCTCTCCCAGAGTCAGACAGAAAAAGCCTGGAGAGGATCTTTGGCAAACACAGTGAAAATAGAAGCAAGGCTTGGGTGTGACAAGTGCTTGAATGAGAAGTTTATCTAAGAAGCCCTTCTACTCTGTTGTGAGTTCCTTGGATAGAAACTCAGATACATACACAACAAATTATCGAGCAAATCAGAATGAGTGCTAAAAAATTTCACTTTCAGTTGCTTAGGTAGGTCTTGAATGGCATGGATGGCAGGAAATGAAAAAGTGGGCAATGGCTGAAAAAGTAAATGAATGGAAAATTATCCTGAGCACAATACATGAAGTTACATATTAACTTACAGTATTGATACTGCCTTTCTCAAAAGTCTCTTTTTCTAGATTCTTCATGTGTTCTATTTACTTTTTTTGTTTATTTGTATGTTAATTGCTTTCAGCATGATAAGGATCAGTAGCTTGATTATTCTCAGTTATAATAGATGTAAATATGGTGTCACCTAGGACCAGGAAATAGTACTGCATGATGGGTTTTTAAAAATGTTATTTTGCTGTTTTTTAAATGACTGATTGTGGTATAAATGTCTGGGAGGAAGGAGATTCAAAAGCCAAATGTGTTCCTTTTTGCCTCTTCTAGGCCCTTGATGAGCCTCCATACTTGACAGTGGGCACTGATGTGAGTGCTAAATATAGAGGGGCCTTTTGTGAAGCCAAGATCAAGACAGCAAAAAGGCTGGTAAAAGTCAAGGTGGGTTATGTTATATGTATTCTCAACCATCTGGCTCTCTTGGTTGCATTGTTTCTACATGGTGGAAGCTCATTGCCCTCTTTTTCTTTCTCTGTTGGAGTCCCTCAGTGCTCTGTTTTTGAATCCTTGCGGTTTACATAGTTTCATCAAATCCTGTGGCATACAGTGTCACCCGTATGTGCACAGTACCCTATGATACCACTTTACCCCAAATTTTCTCCCTTCATCCAATCTATAATTCTCACTGCCTGCCCAATACTTCAGCTTGTTTCATTGCCATCTGAAGCTGAGTATGTCCCAAGGCTGAAATTCTAATCTTTCCTTAAAGCCCTTCTCCCCTTGCATTATCTTCTTAGCCATTGACAACATTACCATCCACCTTGTAGAACAGGCATATATACTTTTAACTGAGGACCCAATCCTATCCAATTTTCCAGGGGGACATGTGATTTATCCAGGGGTGGTGGTGTAGGTTTCTTCCCTTACCTTGGGTCTGTATTGCAGCTGCATTGGTACCTGAACAATGGATAGGATTGGACTCCTAATCTTTTACTCCTGGCAATGGTGGATCTTTTCCCTGTTGCTTTCTTTTTTCCCCTCCTCTGCCTCTCAGGGCTTGTTGGTGTTACTGTGTCAATGCTAAATTTAATTGTACCACTCCACATTTGGAAATGAAAATCCATGATGAAAGATCGAGAAGCTATTGTTTAATGTAGGTGCGTTCTGTTTTGTGTGATAGCAAGCTCTCTTTTTAGGCCCTAGTTACAGTGTTGGCTTTTTGGCATATAGCTCCATACATGAACACATGTTCTTGCCCAAATCCTATTTGTTGCAAGGAAGCTTGCACAGGAGATACTTTCAGGGGGTTATTTTTATTAGCCCCTATTGCAACTTTTGTTTGAGTTGTCTGTTTTGAAACCTTTTGCATTTTACTCTTTATACCAAGTGTATTCAGGAAAGTAACCATAGTTACCAAAGCTTAAAAGCATGAATCAGTTAACAAAATGATCATTAATGTGATCATTAGTCACATTTCAAAAATGTGTAATTCCAAGTACAAAACATTAAATTAGGCAAATATCAAATAATTGGGTTTTTCCAAGTGTCACAAAATTTGCTGAAGATGAGATTTTTTTAATTCATCTATACTCTGCATATTTTGAAATACAGATTTCTGCAATCGTCAAATATTTCATCCATCAGTTCCAAATTGGTGATAGTTTTTCCAGCTTGTTCTCTGCAGAGTGTGAGGGCTTAATGCTTTTTCACATAAAATATATTCCATCATGCTGATGTTGGCACATTTAGAAGCTCTACTTGGTGGCTGCGATATTAATGCCAGTGGATCTTAAACCAGCATTGGCAGGTGTGGAATATATATTTGAGAACCATACATTGTAAGCTTTCCACCAAAATTACTTGGTAGAACCATCTATTTAGCTGTAGAAAAAGGAGATAACTGCCATGCTTTTTGCTTACTTTTGGAGGAATCCATAGATGCTGCAAATACTCCCATTTACAAAATAAATAAAATGTGAATAAGTGGGATTGCCTCAGCTGTGGCAGTCACCCATATGCCACTACTTTCCCAAGGAGGACATGCTACATATTCTTTGACTGCGACATAATCTGCAAGTTACTGCAGACTATTTAAAGTCAAAATCACGATGAGGCAGTTATATTTATTGCACTGTTTTAACTGTCGATTTAATTTTGTGTTCTAGGTAACATTTAGGCATGACTCATCAACTGTGGAAGTTCAGGATGATCACATAAAAGGCCCTTTAAAGGTAATATATTTCACTATTTAGTCAAGAAAATAAGTGGTTCCTTGCAAACCAATATATTTGTAGTAATAGATCTGAAAGTTATATGTAATTACGAGGCAGTACAAGTATCTAGTGTAAAAATTGTCACCTGAAGTATGAAAAACTGGATGCAATCCTATGCACACTTTCCTGAGAGTAAGTCCTATTTAAGACATTGTTGCTTACTTCTGAGTAGACAAGCATTAGATAGTGCTCTGTGTTAAAAGTAGGGTGCAGTGACATTCCTGGGGGGGGGGGGAAACGCTATGTTCTGCAAAGCCTCCGAGCCACAAATGGCTCTGAAGATGAGATGGAGGGGCTGTGTCACACAGAAGCTCAGGCTTCTGAAAAATTTAGCGTTTTGCCCCTCCTCTAGGAACACCACTGGTAGAGTGCACAATATTAAAACTGGGCTGAGCTGTTTTGATCTGTAGAATTTAGAAAGTAGTGACTTATCTCTGGCATAGATAAGTTACATGTGGTGATTAGAATAGACTCTGAAAACATGTGGGCTTGGAGTATGTATCAGGACTAACTTGACCTTTTGTGCTGTAGCCTCTCATGCTTCCCCTGCTCCAGAAACGTACATAGCTAAGGGTCAGAAGACCTTATAGAATAGCATGCAGTGTATGAATGAGGGTAAGTTGGTGAGCTCACATGTACCACTATGTGAGTACAGAAATGCCTTCTGATCACATATTATATAAGTTGGATCGCAGCTGCTGTTCTGTATTGTATCTTGAGTCATTCTGGTAAAAAAAAACTGCAGCACTACAAATATTTACCCATGTGAAGAGGCTTGTAGTAGCTTATTTGAGTGTTTTTGTCAAACTCTTCAGTTTTTTCAGTTTTGTCCAACTCTTCAGACCCCACCCCTTATCACAAACTATTTCGGAAACCCCTTACACTTAAAGAACACCTTGCTATGTGGCATTGGGATCTACTGTTTGAAGACAGACAAATCTCAAGCCCTCTTGTGGCTTATGAAACCACTTTCACAGTTTTTTGGATCCTAGTATAAGGCAACAGTCCTATACACACGTTTCTGGGAGTAAATCCGACTGAGCACAATGGGACTTACTTCTGAGTAAACATACATAAGAGTAAACTGAGTAAGCATGCACTGTCAGACCAAGGTACTAAGCACTTTTACCAGCAAGTAAATAACATTGGTTAGTTTTTCTCCCAAAAAAGTATGTTTAGGAACAGGGCATCGGGGTGATTTCTGAAGCAATTTGTTTTTCCTCACATTACTGCTTAGAAAAGGTTTTCATGAAGGAATAAATTTAGGAAAACATTGTTTCAGGATAGAAACTCTTGTGAATTTTGCAATATTTATTCATTTAATTTGGGGTGCCTGGAGTCCTAGCAGTTCATCTTTAAAGATCATTCCAAAAAAAAAATCCATGTGAATTTTCTGTACCTCAGTTGCTAGGTACGATTTAAATATGTGCTTCTGCACTGCATAGGTGGTTTGGCTGTATTTCATGTGCACTCTTCAAGGGTTCTTCATACTTAGTTTGTAGCAAATATTCAATGTTAAGAAGAATGACAAGCCTTCAGGGTTGTTGTTGTTTTAATAGTGTATAATGTCGATTCTGTCATTAATCAAGGATTTTATTTTTATATAATATCAAATTCTTCCATATTAATATTCAGGACAGTCAATAACTGAGGATATTAGTAAACACAATGTCCACAACTCCCTTCTGAAGCCAGATACTTTTCTCACAACTTCAATTGTGGGTAAAATTTACTTAAACTCAGAGGTGGCAAGTGAAGCAGTTTGAATTGGTGGTTTGTGGGCATAAGTTGTTTCTAAACAAAGTAGGTGTGTCAATTTGGCTTTAATAAAATGATGTCTGTCTTCCTTTGTTTTTTCTATACCTTGCTGAGTAAAACTCACCAATGGCTCATCTAATAATGTACTGCAGAAATATATTGAATACCTCACAGCTTTAAAATAAAGCTTTAGAAATGGGTGATATTCAATCCCCTTTTTAAAAAAAAAAATGCTGACATATTGTAATGATTAGACATCATTTCTCTTTAATCTTTTTTTAAGATGCAAAGGAGCTGAAAGAGCAGTGCATACTAGTTCTGACTTCTGTTTTCAGAGCTATGAAGTTTATCTTATTTTTGTTTTAGGCACCTGTTCTGGCAAGTGTGTTTGACCATTAGCTCTTGTTCACCATCTGCTGGTAGTCAGAGGTGGTACTCGGCAAGTCAGCATTTCTGAAAAAGTGCTTTTGGGGATAATTATGGGTAAAAGTTGGAAACACAATTTAGAGCGCATCCTAAACTGGAGTTAAGCCGGCATAAACTAAGCCAGCAAAGTTTGGCCAGCGCAAGGGCCACCATAAAACATTTTTCGTTACCCTTGGAGTCAGGGATGATGACTCACGTCTGTGTGCTGGCCTCTCTGAGAGTGGTCCAAACATACTTTACGGTGTCCCCTGTGCTGGCCAAACTTTGCTGGCTTAGCTTATGCCGGCCTAACTCAGTTTAGGATTGCGCCCTCAGTCAGTGGTGTATGGCAAATTTGATCAGCACAGTGCTGCTCCTACCACCTTTCTCTTTGGATTCCTTCTTCTGGGAGTTCTTCACCTTTTGGATTTCCATTCTGTTTCTGTATTGCAGATAGTATATTGTGCCATACTAGTGTATTTGTACACTTGAATTCAGAACATTGTCAAAGTTGTAAGTTGCATAGTGTGTATATCTTGATCAGTACTACAATCCTGAAAATTGTACAAACTTGCAGTGTTATATGCACATGTCAGGGCTTTTCAGCCCCCGTGGTGCCAAAGGCAAACTCTGAACATTGGGAGATACTCAGCTGTGTTACTCAATAGAATTATAAAATGATTCTGTTCATAGTTCTAAAGGACACAATTTCTATACTAATAAATATGTAAAAAGTGAAATCACTGTCACACACCCTGAGATAATCCAGATCACCCAGTCAAAGCTTATGAATTATTATTTTACAAAGATGAGTGATCCCTAAAACCCTAAAGCTCTCAAAATATCATAGTGGTTTAATATAGCTAATTTTAGGCCAAGTATCCCAATTCAATTTGGAGAAATGCATTTTTAAGTCAATACCTTCAGTCGTTAGTTTTCAAACTTCCTCCCCCAAATGATCTTTGTATTTGTCTAGCCATTTTTTTTTTAGAAATCCAGCTATACACTGTGCTTTGCTAACTAGATTGGATTGCAAGAATAGAAGTTGAGTGTAACAGAATCAAAAGAGAAATATTCAATATTTTTTACCTCCTTGGAAATCCACTAAGCGGCTTTTGTGTTTTAGGTAGGAACTGTGGTAGAAGTAAAGAATCCAGATGGAACTTACCAGGAGGCTGTCATCAACAAATTAACAGATGCTAGTTGGTACACTGTAGGTAAGGAAACTTAACTGCATTTGTCATCAATAAAAAAATTACAGGGCAGAAAAATGTATGATCTTCCATAATCATCAGTGAAATTCAGCCCTTTTAATATATTTATTGGGCATGCCCTTGATCTTGAAATGTCATTTTCATTGAACTCTGGATATGGTTATTTAGGAATATTCTTGGGCAGAAGCTCTTTAACAACAGGAAGAGGCAGTGGGCAAAGAAATGAGAATGGAAAGAATGGAATAAAAATGGGTCACAGAAAAAAGAATTAATGTCAACAGAGGGGCGAGAAAGGGGAGTGCTCTGTCACCAGATTTTTCAGGGTGCTTTCTACATGTACATTATATGAGGGCCCAATCCTATCCAACTTTCCAACAACAATGCAGTCCCAAGATAAGGGAAAAATGTTCTCTTACCTTGAGAAAGGCCTCTGTGACTGCTTTCCCCCACTGCAGGATGCAGTGCACCCCCCATTGGCATGGTTGCAAAGGTGCTGGAAAGTTGGATAGGATCAGCCCTGAGACTCGTAAAAACTGATGATTCAAAAACCCAAAGAGCATGTTCAGTAGATTTTAGTAGATCTAGAAATCTACTGAAATTGTAGATTTGTTATTGTTAAATGCTATTGAAATGCTTTTGTATTGTTAAATGCTATTGAAATTTATAAAAGATCTTCAATCAGTGTGAATTAACTTATAATTCATAAAAGTAGATATTCTCTGGCTTTGTTTAATACATAAAATCTAAAACTAAAAATAATCCAGAGAGTTCATTGAAGTGTGTACAAAAGCTTGCAGTTGTGCAACATGATTTCTCCACTTCTGTTGTGATCAGGTGCTCTTCACACTGTACTGGAGGCTGATTTTCACACGCCCCTGTCAATTAGGGTTGGATCTGCTTCTGGAAAAGGAAGATGTAGAAGCTTCCCTGAACAATCACACAGCCTTTGGGATTGGGGCCTAAATTTCTACCACATTTATGCAAAAAATAATTACCATCTAACCGTATTGCGTTCTTACTGTGTTGTGTATTGCATCTTGATAACCGCTATTCTACATTATTGAATCCATGTTATGTATATTTTACTTAACTAGAAACTTCCTTTTTCTACAAGGCTAGCTGAATATAAAACCAACAATTTAATTTAGCATAATTAAATATAGGTTTAATTCTGAACATTTTACCTTTCTGTAAATTTAAATTGCCCCTAATATAAAATACTGGAAATCCACATGTCAAGTGAAAGAATAGTCTTATTCTTGAGTTTCTGCTCTTTGCCTTTAAATACTATGTAAATGCATGATATATTAGTTGGGATCCAAAACAACTCTGTGCATGAGCAGAAAGTACTTCTGTAGATGTAGCAAGTTACTAGCTGCCTTAACTTGCACGATACTGAAGATCCTTTTCCAAAGGGTCTTCTCCTCTTCCAAAGGGGAGAGGCAAATAGAGCATCAATGAGAACAAGGGACTGAAAAGTCCCATTGTGCTCATGACCCTTTGGATCTTGGCCATTACTTTACTGCACTAGTTCCCAAACTTGCACTATGGCTCCTAAGGACACAGCAGCAGACTCACAGAGGAGCTGCGGGATGTCACTGGCAACTTCTTCCTTCAGGCTCTCCCCAGTACCACCATTTTGACTTGCACAAGATCTTGTGAGATCACACACAATTCAAGATGACTGTACTGGGAAAGGAGTGCCGCCATCTTGAATCGCACAAGATCTTGCTGAATTCAAGATGGTGGCTGCCAGGCAAGCCAGGCGACGGTGCCACCATACCATGATTGCAGTAATTTTGAGAACTGCTGCTTTACTGTATAAAGAGACTACCAGATGACACTGCCCCACAAAAAAATAGGCAGAACATTGTTTTAAGCTTGACTCTTACAAGAGCCAGTAATTGACTTGGTTGTGTCTTTAAGAAGGTGCTTGGTTGTGCTTGGTTGATTTCAATTTCCGTCATATGACATGTTTAAAGCAAAATGCCTTTAATTTTCTTCTTCCTTTGCTCACTGGCTTTAATCAGTAGCTTGTTCTTCATCAGTTAGCCAGTCATCCTCTTAAACATTATTAGGCTTTATACAGCGGTTTGTTTTAGATATTTATCTCAAAATATATACCCTGCCTTTCCAATTTGACTCATTGCAGCTTACAATTAAAAGATTAAGGATGCCGTCCTAGGCGCCCTATAATGTTGATGCCAACTGATAGCGTCAATGCTATGTGCATAGCGCCAATGCCGGGGCACCAAGCAGCACCCTTGTGTCGGCGCTCTCGTTCTGAGACTGGTTCTGCAGGCAGCGTCAGCCTCAGAGCGCCTGTGCTCCTCGCGTTCTGTGCCAGCTGAGCCCGGCTGGTGCAGAGGTGAGATGAGCCGAGGCGGGGGGAGGGCGTGCAGGCAGGCATGCTGGCCCGGGAGGGAGGCGGGCCTTGGACTCCAAGGCTGAATCCAAGGCCTCATCCTGAGGTTGCGCAGCTCCGATTCAGTTTAGCAGGTGCCGACCCTGCTGTTTAGCAGGTGCAGATCCGAGGAGGCTGGCGCCTCTCCCACGGCAAGGGCAGGAACGTGCCCTTGCACCAGGGAAGCTACAGCCTCCCCAAAGCAGCACTGGATATGGTGTTGGCCGGCCAGCTTCACTATCCCAGCACTGCTTAGGATTGCGCTGTAAAATATATTTTAAACTATTAATTAAAAGTTGACACAATTAACCACAGCAAAAGAAAACTTGAGTATTTTAGATATAATCCAAAGCAGAGTTTGTCAGGAGCAGTGATCTCTATCCACACTTACCTAAGCTCCACTGAACACAGAGCATTGTAAGATAGCAGAATATGTAGGATAACAAGTTTTGTTATGTACTTGTAACTTAAAAGTACTTAAGGGAATCCTTAATGGTAATTCTTCCATGTTTCCCTGCACTTTTTGCACTAGTATTTGATGATGGAGATGAGAAAACTCTTAGACGCTCTTCACTTTGCCTGAAAGGGGAGAGACATTTTGCTGAAAGTGAGGTAAGTATTTGTGATAATTTCATGGAACAGAAATGGTTTCAGTTATGTATTCTAAACTATCATTTTATGAATAGAATTAAGTGTTCTGGTGCAGGAAAATACACTACTTGGACTTCGAAGACACACTAAGGGCTGGCAGGGGTGGGGTGGGGCTGGGGCTGCAGCAGTTGTGCTGTCGTGGGCATTTAGGGACATGTGCTGAATTGGGGGGGTCTAGAAAGGTTGGGGAGGCCACTGCCACCTCCGCTGCCCTCCCTGATGCTTTAAATAGCTCCATGGCAAGACAGGAGCTTACTTCCTGCTTTTGCTTGAAAGCAGGAAGTAAGCTCCTACCTTGCAACAGAACTATTTTAAACATCAGGGAGGCCCATGGAGGTGGCAGTGGGCCTCCCCAACCCTTCTGGACCACGGCCCCCAGGTTCGGCACATGCCCTTAAATGCCTGCAGTGCTGCAGTCGCTGCAGGCAGTGATTTCTGGGGCCACTCCCCTTAAGGGTAAATGGTCCTTTTTTTAGCTGTATGGTGGCTCATGACCCACCATTTGAAGAGATGTGACCTATAGTATTGACCTTGTCCAATTAATTAGCTTTAGGGCTGTTCTCCATTTGTTTGCATTCTGCACATAAATTGCAAGTAGCAAAGTATATTCCACAGATTCACTTTCCAATTTAATATATTAATTAGTATCCAAACAAACTGGGTTGATGACACTTTGGATGAAAAATTCATATAGTAATTCTCATAATTCTTTTGTCAACAGACACTAGATCAACTCCCACTTACCAACCCTGAACATTTTGGGACCCCTGTCATAGGAAAGAAAACCAACAGAGGAAGGAGATCTAATCATATGTAAGTTTATTCTTCATTGTTCTCGAGTTTACTATCTTAGTTTTCAAGAGGTTATTTTTGAAGTTTGTACTGTTAAAAATAAATCATACAAATTGGAAAAACATGCAACGTTAAATAGCAGATGCTTATATGAAATCCTTTTGTGGAGTAGCAGTAGTGCCCAAGGGCATTTTCAATGCAGGCAATGTTGAGAAGAAAGTGACCACCACTGTTGCCTGCCCTGAACATCAAATAAGGGGTGTGTGTGTGTCAGACCAAAAGTCCATCTAATCAAGCATCTTGTTTCCAACAGTGGCCAGTCACGTGCTTCTGAGAAGCCTACAAACACCATGAAGGCAATGTCTTTCCAGTTGTTTGTCTGCTAACATTTGATGTTCAGCAGCATTCTACCTCTGCACTTGTAGATTCTGTTTCAGTCATGATCTCTCAACACTGATAGACCTGCTTTAGCCATTAATTTGTCTAATCCCCTTTGAAAGCCATCTAAGGCAGCAGCCCTCATGACACATCATGGCAGCAAATTTCGGGCACAATTCTAACCAACTTTTCAGCACCGGGGTAAGGGCAATGCAGCTCCAAGGTAAGAGAACAAACATTCCCTTACCTTGAGGAGGCTCTGTGTGACATGCCCCTTTAGCACTGTTATGTCCGTGCTGGAAGGTTGGTTAGGATTGCGCCCTTAATAGTTTACTTATGCATGTAAAAAAATAACCTTTTTTTGTCTATCCTGAACCTACTGCCAATAGATTTTGTTGAGTCAGTCCATGTTCTAATATTATGACAGAGGTTTATCCTTACGCCCTTGAGTTTCTAATGCACAGAGTTTCCCTTGTACTTAGTAGCAGGTAGAGCTGAGTTAACTAGGTCTGGCCTGCTTACTTTGCACAAAGTGAAACATTTGAACTGGGAATTGGATCATCTATTCTACTTTAAATATTTTTTTAAGGGCATAGTTGTGGGTTGGGGAAAAGCACAAGTATGGTATCAAATTGAGCAGGTGCTGTGTCCTGAATTCTGAATTGACATAAAGCATTGCAATGGATAGATGAATGCAAATGTAATGAAATACACATATTAAGGTATACTTTCCTTTTTACTTTTGTGTTTGCATGTAGCAAGACACTGTTTGAGAAAAGATACAAAGAGGTACTTTACAATCTACAGAAGAAGCATGGGCACTGAAATGCCCAGTGTAATATGTATAGCAGCAGATAGTGGGTTTTATGCAACACTGAATCTTGTGTTAATAGCAGTCTTTAAAATTTTATGTTCTGTTTAATCTGTATTCCTCTTATTTGTGGACATTATTTCCTGTGCTATTTTTAACAGGTCTTGAAATTAACAGTGTTGTTTAAGTCTTTGATTAGATCAGTGTTGTCATTGAGGAATGTGTACCTTTTAGAATAAAACCAATCCCATCCTGCCAGTTCATAAAATAAATTTCTGTATAGATCCAGTTAATCATCCCAGCCTATCAAATGCTCCCAGATCTTGCAGACTGGTTATATCTTTTTGAAAGGCCAGCAGGGTGAGACTTTGCAAATCTCCTTGGAAGCTGTATTACACAGTTCAAATAATAACCAAAATGTTCTGCTCTCTCACTTTTAAAGTGGCAGTGATAGTCTGATCAAGGTCCAATGTGTGTATTTTAAGGAATATTCTTATAATTTTTGTTTCTTTAGACAGAAACTAAAGGGAACCCAAAGAGGGGTGACAAATTCTGCCATCTTGAAATTAAATGTAACACTCTTCCAAAAGATTTTCTGCTCTAAAGTCTCAGGTCCTTATTTGGCAGCTTATTTGTTCAGCAATTGGCTTCAGAATAGGAAGTTAAGTCACCTCACTGGTATCTTCATTTGACTAACGTTTTTGAACTCATCATCCAGGGTTGGAACTGCTCTCTTTACACAGGATAACTTTCACTACAAAATTTCCCCTTTTTTATCTTTTATCTAGGTTTGCTCACATGACTACCACACCCACCCACACTCTGCTTCTGTAGGTCAGCTGCTTGGGAGATGCTCAGTTGGTTGAATTGCCTCATTTGTTTAAGAAATTTATAACCTATCATTCTGTCCCTGTAGAATCCACCATGAATTAGAAGTATCATTTTATAGTATACTGAGACATTATTTTTGTTAATAACATTTTCTTTCAGTGACCATTTCAAATAAATACTGTCCATACTAATGGTTAATTTGCAACTCTCTTGTAGCCCAGAGGAAGAATCTTCCTCTTCCTCAAGTGATGAAGATGAAGATGACAGGAAACAAACTGATGAATTGTTAGGAAAAGTTGTATGTGTGGAATCTGTAAATGTGGATAAAAAGAAAAATCTCTGGTTTCCAGCCTTGGTAAGTAATAGTCTTTTATATTACTTAAAACATTTTTGTTTAGGAAAAACAAATAAGAGCCCTAGAAATCATTACACACTGAGATGTATAACTGAGCAAATAAGATTGTAAGTGGGGTCCAAAAATTTCAATTGCACAAAATGAGGTTAATGAAAAACAATATGCAGTCAGACCTGTGTTACCAAAACAAAAAACAGCAGTTAACTAGTGCAGGCAATTCCGCCTGCATTTTACTTACTTGAAGACATGCCCTGGCTGGAACTTGACCTCACAGAAAGAAGCTGCTTTTGGTTTCAGTTCCAGCCTGTGGTTCACCTTATTTAAAGAGACAGTACACATTTTCTTCATGTCTGAGAGTTTCAATGCAGCGTTTACTACACAGGTGGGTTCTTTTTATCTGTGGGTTTGGAACTATAAATTTGACTCACTGCTGGTTCAGAACCTGCTGTGGATGACCCACCTGGCCTCCTAGATGTGACTGGGAGGCTGTCTGAGGCACAGAGAATCCATGCTTGGGAACGGGAAGTGCTTTTCTGATACCTCTGGGAGATGTTCTGAGGCTTGGAGAGGTGGTGTGCAGCCTCTGTGGGCTTCAGAACATCTCCAGAAGTGACTGGAAGCGGCTTCTGGTTGTGTCTGGAAATCAGGTAAAGCCCAGACTCAAAGATTCAGTTATCTGAGGGTTTCAGTATCCATAGAGGTTCTGGGAATGGAACCCCTGTGGATGCTGAGGGCCAACTATACACAATTTTGGCTACATACAACAAATCCTGAACGTAACCCTCACTCAGAATGAGATCTGACTGTATAAAGATAGTGTGTGCAACTTTTATTGTGCAAAACTGATCATACTCTGAACTATGAAAGCAGCGTTATAGCAGCAATTTACTGTATTAACCATAATGCATAAATGGCAATAAATAAAGTATGATTTATTTGTAAACATATGTTGCTTTACTTCAGTAAGTAGGAGAAACTGGAAGTGCAAATCAGTTTATAGATACGAGTGTGTACAAAAATATATACTGCATTTCTCTGTAAAATGGATCCCTATTAATTTTTTTCAACTTTTTCATGACCCCTATTAATTTATTCATATTTTACTATGGCTCCAAATATGATTATGATTTGAAAGGGCAAAGGTAAAATCTATTGTATTGATCAATTTTTATGCACAAAATTGATTGGTGGAACCTCCCTGTTCAGAATCAGTGTACCTCTGAATATCTTTTGCTGGAAAATGGAAGTAGGCTGTTGCCTTCTTGCCTGGCTTGTGAGCTTTGGTGATAACTTAAGGCAAAGGGTCCCAAATTTTGGTGTCCTACAAATGCAACATGCAGCTCCTAGAAGTGACTGGCGATTATATCATCACTCCTGGCATAGGATGCTGCTTCAGGCTTTTAGCAGTCAAGTGGGGATTGCGCACAGCCTTCCCATGCTTCAAAAGGCCTACCCGGAGCCTTATGAACTTCCAATTTAGTACTAATCTGGAAGTTTGCTTCAGAAGGCTCTGGCCGGCCTTCTGAAATGGTCCGTGGCTCCTTGGGGTGTGCCTACCTATGCTCCAAGGCATTGCAACACAGTTTGGGAACTGCAGGCTTAAGGGCTGATCTTCTGCCCTGCAGTAGATAGGAGTAAGGTGTTGGTGGTAAGGTTGGATTTTTATTGAAGTGTGTTCCAGTGAGTTTGTTCTTTGCATTCAAGGTAGCCCCAGCTTACATTATTTGGTGGCAAAGGTAAAAGATTCTCTTTCAAAATTTTGTTTCCACCAAATTACGGAATTCTGTGAAGTGGCTACTCAAAAAGAAGTAGCCATTCCTGGATTGCCATTACTGGGTTGGTTCTGCTGTAGGCTTCTTACCAGCTTGAAGGCATGTGAAAATTATGCTTTGAACATAAGAAGAGCCTTGCTGGATCAGGCCAAAGGCTTCCTGTATCTCACCAGGAAGGTATCTTCAGTGGCCCACCAGGTGCCTAAGGGAGCTCAGTAGACAACAAGATGCTTGCATCCTGTTGCTACTCCCTTGCACCTGGCATTCTGAAGTAGCCGACTACTAACGTAAGGAGGTTGCACAACTCATCATGGCCACGATGGACTTTTCCTCCAGAAATCTGTCCAGTCCCCTTTTAAAGGCATCTAGGCCAGATGCCATCACCACCTCCTGTGGCAAGGAGTTCCATAGCTTTAATTACCCGCTGGGTAAGTATTTTCTTTTATCTGTTTTAACTCTACCAACCCTCAATTTCAGTTGATGTCCCCTGGTTCTGGTGTTGTGAGAGAGGGAAAAGAACATCCCTCTATCGACTCTATCCTTCCCGTGCATAATTTTGTATATCTCAATCATGTCCCCCCCTCAGGCACCTTTTTTCTAGACTGAAGAGCCCAAAATGCTGCAGTCTTCCTTCATAAGAGAGGTGCCCCAGCCCTGTAATCATTTTTGTTGCTCTCTTCTGCACCTTTTCCAGCTCCGCTTTGAGATGTGGTGACCAGAACTGTATGCAATACTCCAGATGTGGCCTTAACCATTGCTTTGTACAATGGCATAATAATGTTGGCCATTTTATTCTCAACCTCTTTTTTTATTACCCCAAGCATAGAATTGGCCTTCTTCATCACCGCCGCACACTGGGTCAACACCTTCATTGAGTTGTCCACCAGCACCCCAAGATCTCTCTCCTGAGCTGTCAGACAGCTCAGAACCCATTAGCCTATAGGTGAAGTTTTGATTTTTCTTTGCCCCAATATGCATCACTTTACATTTGTCTACATTGAAACGCATCTGCCATTTGGCTGCCCATTCCCCCAACTTGGACAGTTCCTTCTGGAGCTCTTCACAATCCCTTCTGGTTTTCACCACCCAGAAAAGTTTTGTGTCATCCGCAAATTTGGCCACCTCACTACTTATGTCTGTTTCCAGGTCATTTATGAACAAGTTGAAAAGACAAATCCTTGGGGCACTCCGCTTTTCACCTCTCTCCACTGTGAAAATTGCCCATGGACCCCCACTCTCTGTTTCTTGGCCCTCAACCAATTCTGAATCCGTAAGAGGACCTGCCCTTTTATTTCCTGACTGTGAAGTTTCCTCAGCAGCCTTTGGTGGGGGTTGTGCCAAACGCATTCTGAAAATTCAGAAATCTGATATCCACAGGTTCTCCCAATCCATTTGTCTGTTGACGTTATCAAAGAATTCTAAAAGGTTTGTGAGGCAAGACTTGCCCTTACAGAAGCCATGCTGACTTTCCTTCAGCAACACTTGTTCCTCCTGGGTGTTGTACATTGTCCTAGGCTTTGGAGATACAGAAGTGGCAAAACTATTTTCTCTCGTTTTGGACCTGATATTAGGAAAGAGGAAGCTGCATGAGTGACCTGCACTTATGTTTCCTTCTCTGAAGCCCATCGCTAAGAGAGAAAAGACTTTCTTACCTCCCCCCCGTTCTTTGTGCATCCATGGACCCAGAAAGGGAAGGAGGATCTTTTCTCTCAATAAGCATTTCAGAGAAGACAGAAGTTCTCTCCATAGTCCATGCAAAATGAGAGAACAGCCTCTGCCCCAGTTCTGTGCATATATGAAAGAATTTGGAAGGGGCAGAGTCTTGTGTGGCTTGGTGAAGGACCTCTTCACATTGATTCATCTGCAGAAAACTCAGTGGAGGAGGAGAGATCTATTGGCAGAGATCAGATTTGTCGACTCTGGCATATGAACAAATATTTCACAAAAACTTGATACCATTATAAGATATTTATTTCAATTTCCTTTTTTCAGGTGGTTTGTCCTGACTGTAGTGATGAAATTGCAGTGAAAAAGGATAACATTCTTGTTCGTTCTTTCAAGGACGGCAAATTGTGAGTGAAAATGCTCAGTATTACATGAAAATATTATACAATTTAGAAGAAAATTAATAACAAACAAATCTTCAGTGATACTTCTGGATTTGTATTTTTTAATTAGTCATTATAAAATGTAGTTGTATCTGTCCATGATGGTAGATACAAGGATGAGTCTACATGTTGATAAAGAAGGTGGATAAAGGTTCTGTTTAGCTCCACATCGTGTCAGCTGTGGAAATTAGTTGTATGATATTCATGGTCTGACTATTGTTACTCCAAAATATTTTCTGTTGATAGTGAATGTATGAACATATTAAGTTGTCTCCTAAGGAGTTGGATCATTGTCTGGCTGGCTCAGCATTGCCTGCTTTAATAGGCAGCCGTACTCCAAACTGTGATCTTTACCAGCGCCTGATCTGGTTGTTACCCAATTCTTTAACTGGAGCGAGCTCAAGCTTTGCCCTCAAAAGGTCTCAAGCCCACTGAGCTATGGTTGATATTTTATCCACAGATAGTTAAGGGGGGGAAGGAATTCTTTTTTAAAAATAAATTCATAGTGGAAGTGCAAAATTTTAAATATTTCTTTTTCTAAAAAAATGTTTCATCAATATCTTTTTAGTTCTTCAGTACCAAGGAAAGATGTCCGAGAAATTAGTGACTCTTCACCAAAGCCAGATTCTGCATTAAAACAAGGTAAGAGCATCTTGAAATAATGGAAAAGCATTTTCAATTCAGTTATTATTGGCAAGAAGTTAATGTTATATAGTATTGGGAGCAGCAGGTTCATCAAAAGTAGGAATGCTACAAGTCTCATCACCCTATAAAGCCATGCCCACCTCACCTTCTCATTCAGCCTAACCAAAGTTTGTCCTACCTGCTCCATTCCAGCAATCCCTTCCTTATGAAGTATGATAGCAAAATTGAACCTCCGCATTCAGAGACAGTATACCTCTGAATACTAGATGCTCAGGACAAACAGAAGGCATACTAGCGAGACTGAAAGATATGACTTGCTGGAAATTGTAAAAACCTTAGGGAAATCATAATATCACATCACAGGTCAGGACTATTGCCTTCCAACTTTAGGCAATAGGCATGGAAGGCCCCAGGACCTAAATGGCCTTTTGGTTACTGATAACTTTACAAGCTGCTTAATTGGTCCTAACTCACAGGAATCCAGTCAGGCTATATTTTACACAATGAAGTAGCATGCAGAGCATGAAGGAGGGTTTAAATGAACTAAGTTCCCCTAGAGTATTCACAAAACAAGCTTTCTCCAGTGGCCTGTTCATGGCAGGGTCAGTCCTTGTCATATGGGAAGCTCCCCCCCTCTCAGGCAGACAGGTCAGATTGAAAGTCTTCATGAGGGGAGGAGCTCCCTGTGCATTCCAGTCTGACCTTGCCTCTTGGCAGTCAGGTTGGGTCTTCAGCTAGCTCTTGCTAACTGAGACAAAGACAGAAAACAAAGGCTTTACTGTGAACGCTTTTCAGCTTGCAATTGAAGTTGTGAGCTCTCTGAAGAGAATGGAACAACTAGCTTGACACCAGAGTGTGCCGTGAGGATTCCTCAGCCCACTGCAGGTCAGAGCAACTGTGATTGTCACAGTTAAGGTGACATCTCATTAAGGAAAGACAGAAAAAAAAGACCTACAGAGACTTAACGTAGACAATACCTAGGGTGCTGCGTGGAAGGGCAAGAGCAATGGGCACCGCTTGCCATGGGGCCGCCAATTGCTTAGCCCCCCCCCCCCAGCACAGTGCCCAAGAAGACACCCAAGCCACGGCCGAAGGAAGCCATGCCTGCCCCAGCTTGCCGAGCCGAGGAGGCGTGCAGCTTCTCCGAGCTGCGGCTCCGCCAAAATTACCCAAGCGGCAGCCGAGGGAAACCATGCACTGCCTGGCTCACCAAGCCGGGGAGGCTCACACCTTCTCCCAGCTGCCACTTGGACAAAACTGCCTGAGTGGTAGCCGAGGAAAGCTGTGCGCCCCCCAGCTCACAGAGTGGGGGAGCGGGGGCGTAGCTTCTCCCCGCCGTGGCTTGTCCAAAGTTATCCAAACCATGGCAGAGAGAAGCCACACCCTTCAATGTCATAACATTGCAACATTGTGACATCATGGCATTGCATACCATGGACGCAGTTTAGCCCTGGTATGCCTCTGTAGACAATGCATAAAAATAATAAAACTGAAACTCCTTAACTTACTGAACTTAACTCTTATAGGGCATAAGTCCTCTTTAGTATAGCAGAAGTGGTAATTTCATTCGTTTTCCTACGTTGGAGAAAGAGTCAGGTCCATGCTGGTAAAAATAATGACCTAGAGATACTCTCCAGGATTTTTCAAAAACAAACCCACTTCTCTCAGGTGTCTTTTATATTTCTTAAGACATTGATCAGCCAATCACAAGGTCAGGCCTGAATCTTGTGACTGGTGATATAATACCAGAGGTTACTAAGAGTCAAACTGCAGCTCACTAAACGATACCTTCACAGCTGCACTAAATTTTTGATGATTACAATGTCCTTAGTACCGAGTTCCGTTTTGCTCTTTTCAAAGACCCCAGACTAAGCAAAATGGAGGAAAGGGTGATGTGGCCTCTGTTGCTAACCCCACCACCAAGGTGAGAGAAATGGACAGACCATTAAAAAGCCCCCTCCCCTTATGAAAAGTAGTTACCAAAATCTGGGGGTGCTACTTACACCAAAGCAAAAACAAGCAGCAGCAAACACTGTGTGATCTAGGAAAGCATGACCAACCCTCTCCTTTATGGACCAAAACTAGGCAGATTATCAAGAGCAATAAAAGGACTGTATTAAACAGATTGACAAAATCTGTTTGTTTAATGTTGAGGCAGGCTTGACATTAAGTGCTTATAAATTTAACTCAATTTTTACAGCTTTTGATCAAGCCCTAGAATTCCGAAAAAACAGAACTGTTCCCAGTAACTGGAAAACTGAATTGAAAGAAGAAAGCTCCAGCAGTGAAGCAGAAGAGGAAGAAGAAGATGAAAAAGAAAACGAAGATAAGAGCAGTGAAGAAGAGGCAAGTATACTATTAACCCTAGTAACTGGGCAAAGAGGCAATTTTTGAAAGTGTATTTCTCTTGTATTTTGCATTATATCTCCTCTTCACCCCAGTCTTTTCCAGTGGCTGTTGTGGTGCCGTTTCTGTGTCTTTTTTTAGATTGTGAGCCTTGGGGGATGGGGAACCATAATGGATTCGTTTAGCTTTGGAAACCACTTCGTGAATTATTGTTTGTTGAAAAGTGGTATATAAATATTCTTATTAATAATTATAATAGTATGTCATGTTAAAGTCTTTCCTAAAAGGAATATACAGACTGTTGAATTACTCAGCTTCATCAATAGAGTTGATACCAGAGCTTCTGTTACTGCACTACATCACATTTTTGTAGTATTGATTTTCCTTGTTCAGATGGATCATGGTTAGGTAATAAAGTCCCTTTATTTTGCAGCCAACTAGCTTGTGATCAATGAATGTGAAGTTCTTCAGGATAAAAAAAACATATTAATTCTAGGGTTGTCTGACCTATGTTACAGTATGTGTAACCATATGAACCCCTTCTCCACAATTCTACTTAAATTCAAGAGAATACATAACTGAGGAGGGAGAAAACAATCATGTAGCCACTTCCTATAGCCTGAGAACTCTGTTGAAATGGTACATCATGGAGGCTATTCTGACTACACGTTTTGCACCCTTAGATTAGCAATGATCCCCCAAACATCCACCATCCTTCTGTAAATCATGATGTTCAGTTGGCAGTACCTGCTGCTTTTCTGAATTATTACTGGAGTTGGTTTACTGTTCTGTAAAAGTTGTGATTTCCAAAGCAAAGAGTTGGAGAGCCAGGAGAGATTAAAATATAATTCCTAATTGACTGTTTAATTAAATTGCAGATAACCAATCTCAGTTAAATTGGTTGTCGGTAATTTGACTGAAGTACTATATGAGATTGGAACATAGATATTTATTAAGTATTCTATACCATCCTATGGTGAAGCTCTGTGACTATTTTACAATAAAATGTACATGAAAGTAAAGCAGTTGATTTAAACCTACCAATAATGAAACGCACCTTTAGATGCAGGGTATACAGGTTGTGCCGGCTTACCCACAGTTTTGATTAACTGCAGGTTCCAGACCTGCAGGTGGGCCAGACTGGACCCTCCAAACAGTGCAGAGCTTTCCTGGGCCTCAGAATACCTTAAAAAGGCTTAAATGCATCACTTCCAGCTTCCCCCTCCCCAAAAAACAGGAAGTAATGTTGAAATGCCTTTAGAAGGCGTTCAGGGAGACGGTGTGCAGCCTCCCTAGCCACCCTCTGAGCTGTTCGGAGGATCTGGGCCTGACCTCCAGATTTCATTATCCACAGGTTTCAGCTTCTGTGGGGGTTCTGGGAACAGAACCTCCATGGATGCTGAGGCATCACCTGTATTTGTAGCACTCTCAGTTTTTGAGCTTTCTTTTAGAATGTAAATTTAATTCCTTGCAAAGGTTTTTTTGCCTATTATTGGCCCAATTCCATTGGAAAGTGTCTGCCAATGGAACATGCATTCCACTGGTGAAAGGATCTAGATAGAAGTGTTTGGATCTGGCATACATTGAATTATGATGTTGCATTGGCTGATACTGTTGGCGAGTGCAGTTGCTGGTGGCTGTGAGGACACCATTTACCAGTGCCAGATAAGGCAGTAGTGGAGGTGGGCAGTGGGAGGGGAGGGGCTGGAACAGGAGGGGGCAGGATCTGCATGATCCCATATCTTATCTCCCTTTCCCTCTGCCTCACCCTCCTTGGTTCTGGGCTAGCAAAATAGCTGGCACAGAACTAAGGAGACCCATTGAGGAATTAGAGGGACTTCCCCAGGGTAAGGGAACAAATGTTTTCTTACCCTTAAGAGTCCTCCTCAACTTCCCCATTGGAGGAAACATGTGCCTTGGTGGGTGACGGATTTGGATAGGATTAAACTATAAATATCATACTTTTATCTAAGTTATAACTTCCCCCTATTGTATTTTTAATTAGGAAGAAATAGAACCTTTTCCAGAAGAAAGAGAGAACTTTTTACAACAGCTGTATAAATTCATGGAAGACAGAGGTGAGTTTTCATTATGTTCATTGTAAAGTTTGTTTTATTCTACAACAAGTTAGTGCAGCCCTGGAAACATGTCTGTTGTTACTTTTTGTGTATATGAAAGTGGGCTGGAAAGGAAGTTGTTCTTTATTCATGATCAATAAAATGCATGTCTTCACATTCAAAATTAATGACTATATGTGGGCTACTATCTTATATGTATGTATATTAAAGCCATTTTGAATGTAGGTGGGATAAAGGTTTGCAGCTTGAGGAGGCTCTTAGACTCTGCTCTATTCTTGGGTGGATAGGTGGCAGGTGTGACCAGGAGTGTTTCACTCAGTTTCAAGTAGTGCACCCACTTCTGACGGGTCTTCGGGATGGTCAGTCATGCATAGGTGATACCTAGATTGGATTTCTAAAACAAGCTGCATGTGGTCCTGTCTTTGAAGACAGTTTCGAAACTTTAATTTGTCCAGAATGCAGCTGCCAGGTACTGGCTACTCCCAGGAGTTATGACCATCTGCTCTCTTTACCTAAACATTTCCTGATAACTCTTCAAAGTGCTAATTTTGTTTCATAAAATTCTTGATGGTCTGGGACTTGCTGCCCTGACAATCTGCCTTTCCTTTGAGGTTCTTTCAGGAGTCCCTGCTGTAGGTGCCTTTGTCCTTGGAAGTGCAGTGGATGGTAATTCATAATAGGGTGTTCTCTGTTGTGGTACCTAGTTTGTGGAACTCCCTCTTATATGAGATTAGAACTACGCCCTTCACACTAGTATTCTGCTAGGCCTGGAAATCCTTTCTTTTTAAAGAAGCCTTTAGTTCTTCCTATCTGCTTTTTAGTTTGCAACTTGATTTTATTTGGTTGTTTCTGGTTCTTTACCTATGTTTTTATCTAGTTACTAGCTTGTCCTTATCCGGCATTGCCCGGGTATTTATTTATCCCAAGCTTCTATTAGGCTAGAAAAGGAATGAATTCTATCTATAGTGTAAAATGGAAGGAATTTTATGTACAGGTAGTTAAAAGTATAAGTACAGTATAAAAATTATACAGTGAAATCTTTTACAAATTCACTATAATATTAATTTAAATCAAAACTTGATTATAAACAACATTTTCAGTTTCACCTCCTGGAGCAAGAATAAATAAATTCTTGGGTGAACCCACCCTTGAGCAAGCAACATAAAGTTGTCCATGGGAGAAACATGGCGATCTCAAATCCACTCTGCAGTACTTAATAGACTGCTCCTGTGACTTGTTGATCGTGATCGAGAATGCAAGTCTCACTGGAAATTGCAATCTCTTAAAGTTACAAGGGAGATCCGTCGGAATGAGTGGTATCTGTGGGATAAAAACTGTTTCGCCCTCTCCCTTTCTTGTTAAGATAGTTGCTTCAATTACAGTACCCAGCATCTTCTTGACACACAGCCTTGTGCCGTTGCAAAGTTTTGGCGGGCCGAGGTTCCATAGAAAAATAATTAGAGATCTCACTGTAAGTAAAAGACGATGTGGTGGCAATCCAGCCGGATCAAGTGAGTTTAGGAAGTCTGATGGGAAATTGACGACCCCATAGGCATCTGCTACGGTATTGATAGACTTGTATTCAGTAACATGGCAAGTATTTTATTGGAGTCCAAGACCAGGGCATAATGATTTCTGAAAATTTCCAGAAGGTTCTACAGAGTTCTATTCATTCTATTTTACTACACTTGGGCTTAAGTGTCATCGGGACTGTCACCAATCAGCTTAGTGACCCTGAAAACTATAGATTTGACACGAATGTCAGTCATTATGGACATTTTATTGTTCACCCCTTCTCACCCCCCACGCTGATGGGGGCTGAACTTGGATTTACACCGCATCGGGAGTGTCACCGTTCATCTCAGCGACCCCGAAAACTAGATTCGACACTAATATTGACCGGTTTTGATTATTTTTAGATGTCACCCCCTTCCCACCCCCACAGTATTTCTTTCCAGACTGTAAGGCATATGTGTACCAAGTGTGGTGTAAATCGCTCCAGGCATTCCAGAGTTATGGTGGAACGAACGCACGCGCGCGCGCGCACACACACACACACACACACACACACACACACACACACACACACAAGTTCAGTTTTATATTTATAGAATATTTTTGTGCTTTTTGTAGTTAGTTTTTGATTTGCTTTTTTTTCTGGTTCATTTGTTTTGTTCTGTATTTAGTTTTTAAATTGGATGTTGAGTTTCCGATTTGAAAAGAAAGGCAGGTTATGAATATTGTAAAAGAAAATAAATGAAAATAAATCCTATCCAACTGTGACCCACCAATACAGCCCACCAGCTATGGACTGGGGCCTGGCAAGTGCTTCAGAATCTCAGATAGACAGCAAAAACAGGAAGTTTATCAACCCTTAGGTGGATTCTGTACAGGGTCATTAGTCTATGTTCAACTTGATGGTTTTCATGTTGTGGAAGTCTGAAGATAAACATTGACACAGGGCAAATACTGTACTGTTTCAGTATATTCTGTTTACAGTGGGCCCTTGGTATCCACATGGGATCTGTTCCAAGACACTTTGCAAATACAAAAATCAGCAGATATTGGAACCCACCCGGGGGGGGGGGGAGCTACATGGTGCTGCAGTTACTCACCTGAAGCCTGCATCTGGCCCTCTGGAGGTCGTGTTGCCCTCCCAGCCTCCTCAGAAGGCCTCTCAGACATGTCCAATAACCACTTCCAGTTTGCACCAGCAACACTTGGTCAAGACTAGAGATGTTTTAAGGTGCAGGGAAGCCACTGGATATGACCTGATGTAACCTGAGCAAACCAGAAGTAGCTCCTGGTCACATCCAGGAGGCCATCTGAGGTCCTCTGCACATGGGCTTGGCATCCACGGATGCTCAAATACGTGGTTGTCAAGTTCACGGTTAAGGAAGACCCATTGTATACAGTATATTCTGTTTTCCCATACTGCCATTTGTTCAGCTGCCCAGTCATAGGTCATTTTGAAAGTATCTGAAAATAAATACAAATTCATTTATGGAAACCTGGGAGTAAGCTCCACTTACTTAGATTTGTAGTTAGATTTGCTTTTGAGTAAAGTGTAAGATGGGGCTCTGCAATATATATATGTTACATAATTTGTGCCTTTGAAACTCTGAATGTATTTATGTGCATTGGCTTCAATGTGAGGAGTTGTCCTTGCCATGCGGAAAAGCTCCACTTCAAAATACTTTCTTTCACAGGGACTCCTATTAATAAACGACCTGTACTTGGATACAGAAACTTGAATCTCTTCAAATTATTCAGACTTGTACATAAGCTTGGAGGATTTGATAATGTAAGTACTATAAATATGGGTTAAAAAAGTCATTGTTAATAAATAACTTTAAAATGAAAATGAAAATAGTTGTGTAAAGAAAACAGGCTCAAATACAGCACCTTTGCATCTTATTTTTGAAACATTGAGAGTGCAATCCTAAACTGAGTTAGGCTAGCATAAACTAAACCAGCAAAGTTTGGCCAGTACAAGGGACACCATAAAGTATGTTTGGACCACTCCCAGAGATAGAGAGGCCAGCACACAGTCGTGAGTCATTCTCCCTGACTCCAAGAGTGGTCCAAACGCGCTGTATGATGGCCCTTATGCTGGCTAAACGTTGCTGGTTTAGTTCATGCCAGCCTAACTCCAGATTAGGATTGTGCTCTGAGATTGCTTTCTATGTTTTGGTTTCATTTTCTTCAAAAAGCATTTTGTAACATTTGAATAATAAATTGAGTGTCCTTTTTTGTGCTGGATACACATTCAGTGTTTATGTTATGAAGTTATGGTTTATGGTTTTGGTAAGTTCCTGCAACTACAGCAGAAGCTCAGAATTTGGTGATACATGTAGAATTCAACTTCTGGAGATAAGCATTTGTTTTCAGTTTATTTTAAAAAGGAAGTTGTTGTTGTTGTCATAGCAAAGTTTGCTTTGAAAACATGTGGACAATGCCTTCTGCTAATGTTATGTAATTAATCTGTAAAATACAAAAAGAAAGTCATTTTTGGGTTAATTTTTCTTCTTGCTATATATACTGTATATAGCATGAAATAGATGAAATATAAAGCACATGAGCAATGTGAACTATCACTCCTAAAGTACTTCCATTTAACGTATGCCTTCTTCCCAGCATTCTGGTAATGTTGTGTATGCATTAAATCACTTGCCCCAATATTGAACAGGGAATTTATTGAAAACACAGTACTTAAAAGACCAGTAGAACCACATATTTAACTTTTGGATTGTATTAGGGTAAAGATCTTCAATATGATCTTTAATATGCAAGACTTTGTGGTAGTAGGACTAAATGGTTCTTAATGGTCATATATCTATGGAACTAATCTGCAAATTGATAACAGCCTTCAGGGGAAGAACATCACCTATTTTTGTGTTTAAGAACGCAATACTAATCTGTGCTGGAACAGGCTGTCCGGCTGGCCTGTGCTGTATCCAGTGCAGGTTAGGAGGCAGCTGGAGGCCACTTCAGGGAAAGGAGATATTTTCCCCTTATCTTGAGTAAAACTCCAGCCATTCCTATGGGGCTACTCAGATCTGCGCCAGCAAAATCTCTGTCTCTTATCTGAGCAGCCTGTGTATGACTGACCAGGCTGGGGACAGGGGTTAGGAACCAGCCTAAGTGCTGGATCCCGGGTGAGCATTCCCCCACCCTAATTTGCCTTCCCTCCACCCTCCCAAGCCCCTGTGCCGGGTTCTGGACAACGGCCTTGCCTTGTCTGGGTTATGGCTCAGGGAGGACAGTGCCAGCCTCCCTGACTCCAAAAGTGGCGCAAACGCACTTTATGGTACATTTGCAACACTTGCAGGCCGGCACAAGAGACTACTGGCCAGTTTGTATTGCTCTCTAAAAGTGGGCAAGACATACCACATAGCATACCACGTATGACGCAGACCCACAGGAAGGTGGTAATTATCTAAGCAGTAATCTGATCACTAAGTGAAATATAAAACAGAAACTAAAGTCCTAACGTTGCTATTTACAAGTACTTATTGCTACTTACGAGCTACTTACTACAAGTAAGTTCTTAGCCTAATTTTCATTGGGCTAGTCTGAAAAGAGGAGGTAAAAGTCATTGAGTCATCCCATACCTTTCAACAGTGGAAATCTATGCAGTTCTAAATTCTGTAAGTTATATGCTAAGAACTGCAGTAAAGTCACAGAAGACTATCTCTCTGTCTGGTCCTCTACATTCTCAAAAAACTTCTCCTGAAGATTGGAGGACCAGTATGAGGTACAGGGAGAAGGGCATCATTTCTGAACATCAGGTGGAAGGTACCTGCTCTGCACCAGAGGATCCCTGGGCCTGATTTCTTGAGACTCCTCCATCCCATAACAGCCTCTGCTACACTTCCCATACCTTGAAGACCTCCTCAGCTGCAGTCCTACCATTGGGCGGGGGGAGGGGCAAGGGCCCCCGTGCATGGTACTTCGGGGGTGGGAGGAAAGTGATGACGCTTCACCTCTCAAAGAGGCAAGCAGTTTCTGCCCTCCTTCGCCCCTGTACAGCTCTGAAATGTCTGAAATGGAGCCTGTTATGGCAGGAGGGTGTGTCAGTAGGTCGGTAGGGGCGGAGAGAACGCTGGAGGCGCAGAGTGTCAACCTGGCCCCTGAGCAGAACATGGGTTGGGTGTCCCACTGGATCTCCCACCCCTCAAGAGTAGCTTTTCAAGGAGTTCAAGGATCTGCTGTAGGGAGGAGGGGATTGAGGAAGATAACTTGCACTTGGGCCATTGTGATTGTCCTACTTTTAGGATACAGCCTAGAGTATCTATTAGTGAGCTAGGTGTGTGGTTAGAAGCAGATCTGCATACATTCAAAGTCTGAAAGTATTGAAAATGCAATTGTAGTGTGGCGTGAAACAAAATGTACTGGTGTATGTGTGATAACAGTATTTGTACATCTGAATACCCTCCCTGAAATGTTTATTTAGTCAATGGTAGTGAATGAGAAAAATTTTCATTTTGTTCTATAGATTGAAAGTGGAGCAGTCTGGAAGCAAGTGTATCAGGATCTGGGGATCCCTGTTCTAAACTCTGCTGCTGGATATAATGTTAAATGTGCTTACAAAAAGTAAGTAAATCTGCATGTATGACCTTTGAGGTGGAGTGATCAGTCTCAACTAAAATGAGTGTAGCATATATATTCTGTTTTACAGCCATCATTATTAAAAGAAAAAAAATGTTTTGCCCTATGAAGGAACATATACTGTGCAATATATTTTCATTTCAATGGGTGACAGCCATACCTTTGGTGTCGGCAGAAATTCTTTTCATGAACAGAAGGCTCCCTTCTGCTTTCTTGAGGACCCTTTGTGTGAATGTTCAGTTCCTAGGAGGAGCATCCAGTGATGACAGGCTGCTGTGCCAACACACAGGACCCGACACAGAGACCTCAAATAGCTGATGCAGCCTTGAGGAGGCCCATTGGCAGTCCAGCACCCTTACTGGGGGAAAGGGGATGAATGTCCCCTTCTCCCGAGGTGCTTCCTTACAGCTGCCACAGGCTCCTATGGGGACCCGACACCATTGGATTGGGCTGCAAGTCTGCTGTTTTTGTGGAGGCCTAGAGAATGCCAGTTAAGCCCTTTTTAAAAATCTGTTTGGATATTAATAAATCTCATTCCTAATCTTTCAGGGTGCTCAGCTGACTTGACTTTAATTCTGCTGCCTTCCAATTTGTATAGCAAGTTTTTTTCCCCTTTATTAGTGAAAGGAAAAAAAACACATCAAAACAGATTAGCACAAACAAACAGTGAGGGGGCGGGAAGGAAAAATGTATTTAACTTTATTGTTATTATTTGTAAACTGCCTTGTGAACTTTGCTTTGAAAAGCAGTATATGCTGTTCATTGATTGATAACATACATAAAATGCAAAAAAATGCAAAAATGTTAATAAAGTATCAGCAATCTGTACAATGAACTATACCATAAACAGTAAATAAATAATGCATATAGATCTAAAAATGCTTCCAATTAAAAAATGTCAATTAATAATGGTACCTGTAAACTATTTGTTCAAATTTTAATAAAACAAGTTAACTTTTTTGGCAGTTGCAAAGAATGTCACTTATTCAACTGGGGGCGCAGTCCTAAACTGCGTTAGGCCAGCATAAACTAAGCCAGCAAAGTTTGGCCAGCACAAGGGACACCATAAAGTATGTTTGGACCACTCTGAGTCAGAGAGGTCAGCACACAGACATGAACCATCCTCCCTGACTCCAACAGTAGTCCTAAAACACTTTATGGTGGCCCTTGTGCTGGCCAAACTGTGCTAGTTTAGCTTATGCTGGCCTAACTCCGATTTAGGATTGTGCTCTCGAACAACTGTTTTTAATAAACCCATCTCAACACATTTTTTAGTTCAGTGCTTTAATTAATTGGTTAAGCAGATTACTTCGAGTTCTCAATATGTATTTTTCTCATAAACTAACACTGATTGAACTTTGTATGTTGTTTTCTCTTAGATACCTTTATGGCTTTGAAGAGTACTGCACATCAGCTAATATTGATTTTAAAATGGCATTGCCAGAGAAAGTCACTAGCAAGTCCTGTAAAGACCATGAAAAAGATGTGAAAAAGCACGATGAAGCTGAGCAACATGTAAAAGAAATAAAGGTAGAAACTGAAGAAAAAGAGATCATAGCAGTAATGAAGCAACAAATAAAAACAACCGAGAATGAGAATGAAAGGAAAGAAAATGATAAATCCGCCTCTTCGGTAAGAGCTGTAACATTCTGTTAATTGCACAATGTATCTTTTTATTGACGTTCCGTGAAGAAGCTGAAATCACAATTTGTTGGGTATTGTGTCTGTTAATGTCACCGTGTTTTACAGCACAAGCCTGTGCATGCCTACTCAGGTCCCATTGAGTTCAATGGGAATTAATCCCAGATTTGGGTGTATAAAATTGTTACTTTATTCTATCATTTAGGTAGTATTTGCTGACTACATTCTTATATGGTAAAGGGGAGCACAGCCTTTTGTGGTCTAGATCAGCCATTCTCAACATGGTCTATATGACCCCCTGGAGACACCTGGCACAATTGAAGGGGGTCACAGACTGAAAACTGTGAGAAGGGGAGCCCTAAGGGTTTATGGGAGACCCTGGTAACTGAATCAATAAAGTACTCAAGCAGCATTTTATGGTTGTGCCATATACTTGAAGCTGCTACAATGGCATGGAACCTTATTGGCCTGTGGTAGGCCAAGGTTACACGGGGCAGTGCGCCTACAATACTACCTTGTCAGCAATAAAATAGAAAAGTGGGTCCTAATCAGGGAAATTACTCAAGATGTGGGGTGAACTGTGCCAGCTCTGCTTGGGATGTATATCTTTATTTATTTTTTAAAGATATGTAAGTGAACACTAATCAGGAGCCAATAATTTCTTTAATTACTCTTGACTTACAGCAATGTTTTTTTTTATCTTAGGGAAACAAGAAGGCTTTTCAGGAGTGTCACTCTGACCATGAAAAGGAATTCAAAATAATGAAAACAGATGATAAAGCCAGTGTGGAATGTAATGAGGATGAGAAGAGTAAAGACTTGGAAAATGAGAACACCAGTTCAGAGACCGAAGAGAGAGAAAAATCAAAGTAAGGGTGCTTTACTTTCAGTTAAACTGCATGTGGGAAACAGTACTGAGTTTCCAGGTCAAAGTTGGCTTTGATCATTGAAAGAAGGGGAAAAAAACGCCCAAGATTACGCCCTGGTCATCGTCCTCAAATTGAGGATTTGCCTCTCATGCCCTTTGCAAATGGGTAAACAGCATACACCCTCTGCTCCCAGTTTAGCCTCCTCATTCTTGGCCTGTGCTAGGGCCTGTGGTAGGGTTGAAGGCAGGCAAGACCACTCTATCACTCTTTTTCTCATTGTCCCCAGCACCTTCTCCCACTCCTGGATGTCACGGATACAGCAGCCAGGCTGTATCCCCACACTTAGGGAGCACATTATTGGCTACAATGCTACTGGCTCTATCTCTCAGCAAGAGATGGACACCAAGACTGTCTGATGCCAGACAGGATAACATTGTATAACCATAGCTTGGGTCATAATATGTAGTTTACGAAGAGATTCCTGAATTAAGGAAATTGCCAAATAGGTTGAGTATCTCTTATCCGGACTACTTGGAATGAGAAGGTGTCTGGATTTTGGAATTATTGAATAAATACAATGAAAAATGTTTTCTCTTGTTCTTTTCACTGTTACCCATTTGAGTGTCTGCTGGTCTCTTTGACATTTTTCAACAATGGCATGCGTCACAGAGCAGAGAATGCAACTTACAGCCTGTATGTGGAATGAGTGCAAGATCTTCTAGTGTTCACACTACTGAAAGTTGTTAAAAAGTCTTGGACAAAAATGTCTGGATTTCAGAATAGTCTGGATAAGGGATTATCTGCCTGTAACAGATTCTAACAGAATTCTAACCTAAAGAACATATTCTAAAGATAGAATAAGTTCTAGAAGTATCATCAAAGTTTGTGACTTGGCACAGTTGGTATCCTCCAGAAGGAGTGTAAATTTATCTGTTTTATCTGAAAAAATCATTCCCATGTTAAAGTGGCAACATGTGCAGAAGTGATCCTGCTACTTTTTTGAAAATGTATTAATCTTCCAATCCTCTCTTGATTTTGCTGGCTGGCTTTGAAAACAACTTTAACTATCCAGATTAATGGATTATATTGCCATATCATATATCTGAAATGAATTCAGAAATACCTGCGATCTGGATATCATATGCATGTGACTGGTCTTGGTTTGGGGCCTGTCTGAATAGTTGGCACTCAAATGTGCATGAATGTATCCGTCCCTTTCAGACAGAAAGGTGATTAATCAATCAGTTTTATAAATGTATGTTCCTTTTTTAAAACATGCCAATTAAATGTATAATATGTTGGAAGTAGCTCATTGTGTTTGTAAGTTTTGCTATTAAGCAGAGTTCATTGCTTTTTGATGTTGAGGTCTGCGTACTTTTTTTATTGTGGATCTACCTTTTAGGCTTTTTTTTTTTTTTGAGGGAGACTGAATGTGAATCTCTTTCAGTTCAGATTTCAGTGTTACTGGTACACATCTCAGATTACATCCATAGTGTGGGTTTACCTTAGCTTTGCATGTTTAACTGTGGTGAAAATTATCCATAGCACTAGTTCAGTGCAATGGTGTTTGTATGTTTGCTGGTGCCTTTTGTTTAGTCTTTGGGGTTTGGAGGCAGTGAGAAGCTGTGCGGAATGTGGTGAAACTAGGTAAAAGGAGCTATTTAGGAGAGCGAGCAAAGGAAGCGTTTGATGTAGAAAAAGATTATCTCTGAGGAGCACCTTAGAAATAAGTAGCTGAAAAGTCTTTTAAGGCAGAAAAATGCATGCTATCTTTTCTTGCACATGTTCTGGACTTAAACATATGCTGCTCTATTGAATAAATGTTTTAACTGAAGGTGCCACTATAACAATTCACTACCATGTTCCATTAGCAGTTAGTATATTCCTTATTACTGCATTCAGTTGAATAGGTCCTCAGAATGTTATCTGAACACAGTGGCTCAAAGCCTAATGTTGATGCACTCACTCGCCATATGGTTGTCTACAGTGTATGCAACATGTTGGAATTCTGGGAGTTCCAGCTGTCATATTTTTTAGAAATGCATTTCTAGCCCTCATGGTTTCAAACAACTTTTGCCGTTACAGATTTGAACTGTTTGATTTGCTTCTTAGTGACAAGTTCCATTTCCCTGTGCATCAACCATGGGGAGTAGTGCAGTTAGCTTTGGTTACCATTCTTTGATGTTGGGAAGACAAACAATTAAGTGTCTTTAAAGTACTTTAAATGCTTTTGAATTATGGTGTTGGAGAAGAGTCCCCTGGACTGCAAGGAAATCCATTCGGTCAATCCTCCAGGAAGTCAAGCCTGATTGCTCCCTGGAAGGACAAATCCTGAAGCTGAAGCTCAAATACTTTGGCCAACTCATGAGAAGAGAGGACTCTTTAGAAAAGACCCTCATGCTGGGAAAGATTGAAGGCAAAAGGAGAAGGGGGCGGCAGAGGATGAGATGGTTAGATAGTGTCACCAAAGCAATGAACACGAAATTCGGCGAACTCAGGAAGCTAGTGGACAACAGGGAGGCCTGGCGTGCTGTGGTCCATGAGGTCACGAAGAGTCGGACATGACTTAGTGACTGAACAACAAAGTACTTTAAAGTGTCCCTTTTCGGTGTCACTCTTCTATGATACGTTATTCAGGGGGATTATTGCTTAAGACATTTTCTACATGGAAGATAAAATCGTTTATTCCTGATACAGTTAATGACCTATAACAGTGGTTCTCAAACTTTTTAAAAGTCCTAGAGCAGGGTTGTCAAACATAAGGCCCATGTTGTAGCCCCCCGGAAGCTATTTCTCTGGACCCTGTTATAATTTGTCTCTTGTAGCATAATTAGGGTCTCTCATATCTTTAAATTATGAACAAGATGTGCACATTTTGTCTTCTGTCATTTGCAACTAATGAATTTCTCTATGAGAAAAAAGTTCTTGTTTCTGGCCATCATCTGCTTAATGATAACACTTCCTGCTTAATTATGTCACTTCCGGCCCTAAGCAAATGCCATGAATGCTATTTGGCCCTCTCTATGAAATTAGTTTTACACCCCTGCTGTAGATGCTGCCGCCTGATTTATAAATGCAAAGAGGTGTGGATATAATGGTGATGGGGCAGCAGTGCTTCCCCTTCCCCAGTAGCAGCTTGTTTAACTTTTGATGCACGTAGCCTCCTGATATAGCTCCTGATCTTCTCCTGTCAGTTTTGCAAACCACCAAAAATTGGGTCATGATCCACTGGTAGGTACCAGGCCGACAGTTTGAGAACTGCTGGCATATAGCAAATCACTTTCATAACTTAGTTAATTGCTTTTGATGCTGTAGCCTTGCTCTGTTAACTCTTTTTGTATAGAGCAACATGCTAGCCTTTGCATTGCTGCAGTTCCATGACTTGAGGTATATCCTAATGGTAAGCATTGCCACGGTGGTATTCTGTTAAGATTGCAACAGGGCTGTGTAGTCTGTAAATATTTTAAAGGTCCCTATAACAAATAATAAAAGTTAACCTTGATCTTGATAGAATTTTTATATCTACATGCAAACATATGTAAATCTGATCTATAGCATGTACATGAAATTAAAAAAAATCTGGGGTATAATTATATAAAGCCTTTTGTATAGTTCCTTTTTTATCAAAATCTCTTGGGGGTATAAACAAAAAAAAATACTGACTTAACATCTTTTAGCAAACCTGCTGCATCAGCTTAGGCAGCTGCTATAGAATTGTGTGAGGTTTTCATTAGGTTTCTGGTCTTTCAGACCCCCTTCCCCGATGCCGTGGATGCACACGATTTTCCTATTTTTGATATTCTTTGGTCAGTGCAACATGTTAAGGCAGCAAAGGGAACTATGGCTATAACTAAATTTAGTCATAATGAAGAGCATTTATTAGGATGAGATACAAAAGAGGGCTTTTAAATAGATATTTTATTGCTTCTGATTATCTAGAACAGCGATTTTCAACTTTTTTTAACTCACTGCACACTGACAAGGTGCTAGTCAAAGCACACCATCAGTTTTTTGACAATTGACAAGGCACACTGCACTGCTGGCTGGTGGTTCACATCCCCCAATAGCCCTACTAATATATGACCCTCCCCCAAACTCCTGCAGCAAACCTGCAGACCATTCATGGCACACCAATGTGCCCCAGCACAGTAGTTGAAAATAGCTGATCCAAAAACATAGCCATATACTTTAATGTATTACAGATGGTTTTGAAATAGCTTGTATATTATATATCTAATGCTTGTGTTCTGGATGTTTTGCTACTTTTACTGATTCAGAAATATGTTTCTAGCCTATGAGATCTCCATTATCTCCATTTTCTTGCTCTGTCTAAAAAGTAGTGAGTTTATTCACATATTGTCTAGAATAGTTATGTTTGTGACTTGTAAAGTTTAGCTGTAAACTGTTAAAGGTATCCTGCTGTTCAGAGAACTGACCTCTAATCTTTACAATATGTATGCCTTGTGCTTGTGATTCATGTAGTGTTGTACTGCTTGGGCATAGATTGAGATGTTAAAAGCTTACGGATTACAATCTGCTAAAGCTTAATATTAGGAACAAGTCTACAAAGCATAATTGAAAACTATGAAACATAATAGGGGTATTTTAAAAATTGTCTATTAAGCGCTAAATCTCTATAATCCTTTCATAATTACTTCATTTTGGAAATTAGCCATGGTATGTTTGCATCAAAGGAAATCATTTCATTGGAGTTACTAGTTGTTACAAAATAAAAATCATTGGGAGTTGCTCTGCCTGCTGTCCCAACCTCCACCATGCCTATCTTTTGAGGATGTTCAGTGTCCAAAAAGTGATTGAATCTTTTTTGGTGAATACAACTGTGAATACATTTTCTCTTGTTTTTTATGAGTGATATTTTAAAGTATAGGAAACTTCCTAATGGTGTTCAGTCATTCTTAATAGTACTTTAGTGTCAGAGCTGATGAAATGCTGATTCCCTGCAAATCATAGTTTGCTAATTGGAAGTAAACCTTGGGAACATGAGCTCTTGCCTCCTCTCCTGTCTTTATTCCAGATTCTCTTTCCTTATCAGCTTTCCGCTAACTAGATTCTCCTAATGCTAACCAGATTCTTTTTTTAACCAAATCTACATCAAATGGCTGAGAATGCAGAATATTAACCATGATTGATAGCCTAATCCTAAACTGCCTCCCCCAGGAGTAGTGGTGTCAAAACAGCTACTGCTGCATGTTATGGGTGCCACAGTAGCCATAGTAGGCTCTTTGGGGGAAGGGAAAGCATTCATTCATCCCTGATAGCCTCTTGTTCAATATTTAACACAATCCCAGTTGTGTTACAGGAATCCAAAGCTAGAACTTTGATTTGCAGCCAGCCACTTCAAGAAGCAAAATTCCATCTCCCCTTTAATTTAGAATATTTATACCCAGGGTAAGGGTGCTGGCCCTGCAGTGGACCTCCTCAAGTCTGTGCCAGCTATTTTGCTGCACGGCCCAACACGGAAAATAGGATGCAGCCGTGGAGGTCATCACCAGTTTGTTGCCCATTGTAGAAAACAGGAGAGTAGAAATATTCTCTTCGCTGTTGCTTAGCTATCCTAGCTGGAGGGGCAGATAGCCGGTGGCAAGCTAGTTTAAATTTAATTCAGTGTGCCTTTTGTATGTTGCAATGCAGGTTCCAGCCAAAGGGAATCTGTACATTTTAACATCTTAAACACTGAGTGTTATGCTCTGTTATAGGCATTTATTGTAATAGACTAGATCTGTTCATGTAGCGCTTAGGAAAAATAAGTAGAGTTTTGAACCAATTTGTTTCATTGATTTGTGTTTACAAAATTGTGCTTTAAGTATTGTATACATTTGCATCCAACTCAGGTTTTGATTTCAATGCACTGGGGTTTATGTATAGTTGCAAAAAGATTTCTTATATTTATCACTGAGAAATATATAGCCCACAAATACTATTTTCAGAAGAAAGAACAAAAGATAATTAGAATTATCTCTTCTATCTATGTAGCTTTTGAGTTCATTGGATAAGTGGTATAACTAGATATGTTAAAAGGTTTTTAAAAGGCTTTTGGTACTATCATGTAATGACATAATGTAAATTAAGGAGGCAATTTTGAAGAACATACAGATTCAAGGTTTATTGTAATTGAGAAGAATGTAGACGATTCTGAATTAGCATTTAATAGTGGAAATAAGTAATTTCCTATTCAAAACAAATACCTTCCTCAAAGTTGTCCTTCAATCTTGTTATGATTATGATTATAAAGTATTTTTCCTAAGTACTTAAAAAAAAATTTGTATAGCCACATTGTTCCATTTGTTGTTGCCGCTTAAGGCAACAACACTTAAGGCATTGTCAAATGCCCTATACTAATGATCACTAATCTACCGATCACTTATGCTAGTAGAAATGAGTTCCATTCATTTCTACTTAATATTGTCATTGAATGTACTTGGTATGAACTGAAGAAACTTCATAGGAGACTCAGGGCCCGATCCAGAACTGCCCTACCACCCAAGAATGCAATGGTAGGCAGGCGGCTACCGCTGCATCCCACAGCAGCCAGGCAGCCTTGGGAGCCCCCCCCCATGGTAAGGGAGCAGGGCGGGCAATAGGTCTACTCACTCCTACGCTGGCTTTTTAGCCGGCGCTAAAGCGAGGGCCTCTGAGTAAGGCCGCATAGCTTTACTTGGAGATTGGGAATCGGCGGCAAGAGCCCTCCCATCCCACCCAGAATGGTTGCATCACTGGTGAGTATTGGGCTAGCAGGGCTCCCTTCAGTGCGCCCATGACCGCTGTCACCATGGAACCCCATCCAGTGCTGGCGGTAACAGCTTACCTCGGCATTGGATGTGTTTTATGGCGCCTTGTGCGACATTTGCCCAGGCAGTACAAGTGTACTGCCCATGGTAAGGCCCATTGGATTGGGCCTTTAGGGTGTAATCCCATACATGTCCGCTCAGAAGCAAGTCTTATTAAGTTCAGTGGAACATACTCCCCTGTGTGTATAGGATTGCAGCCTGAGTGACAAATAATATATGATCATGTATCACTGAAATATTGATATACTGTAGTGAAATACACTACAGTAGCTTAAGTATTGAACTATGAGCTTATGTCCCATTGATTTCTGTAAGAGCTAAAGGGCTAAACCTTCTCTGGATTTTGTCCCTGGAGTGATTGCAAAAAGTGATTGTAAAGAAATAAATTAATGATTTAGGGCCCAGTCCTGTCCATCTGTGCAATGCTGATGCAGCCTCAGTATAGCATTGAGGAAAGGGAACAAACATTTCCTTAACTTGAGGAGGCCTCCGTGACTACCCCTCCCCCCCCCGCATCAGTGTATCAGAAAGTTGGATAGGTTTGGGCCCTTAGACTTGTACATTATAGGGGGGAAGGCAATACTGTAGATGTAATAAGGTGGTTTGGAATTGACAGTTATACTAAGTCTAGATCCAGTGCAATTGATATTGGATATGTTGGGTGTTATTTATTTCCCTTAGGTTGATCTTTTCACTATCTACTTTATGATCACGAAGTATTTATCAGTTTCCTAAATGCATTTCAATGTAGTTGTTGTCTGGTTCCTTTCATTTTCTCTTTCTAAAGATTGACACTCCTGTTCTTTGAGACATGGTTACTTTTACTGCTTGAAGTAGTTTACTTTTGGGAACGGCTTGCATCCTCATCCTACTTTGTCAGTTTTCAAAATACTCGTGAAGCTCTCGTGCTCTGACCGTTCAGGTGTCTGCTGTTCAACACTACCATTTTTGTACTGCTTTGTAGCCTAAATCTTCATATTGTTGTAGCTTTGTAGAACATATTTAAAAACTTATAGGTATCATCTGCTTTTTCTGTTTCAAAAACAAAAAGTTTCAAAAACTTTTTCTATAATATACCATGATACACACACACAAAATATAGTTTTTGCCTGTATGCACACAAGGCAAAGTAAGGCTTCTCCACAGCATACTGGTCTACCCTGGCTTCCTCTTCCCTAAGGACTTCTGCTTCATGGTGTTCAGTGCTTTGCTTGCTTCTTACCTGTACAACAAGATTTTCAGTCTGAGAATAAAATGCTATGGTCTTCATAGTACAGATCTACAAACCATACAGATCTATTGGAAAATCAAACAGGCATGTATTCTTGACAGTTCTCCCTGAATATCCTTGACTTGGTTGCATCTTTGTATCTTCCATCTGTGATTTCAAATCACTCTTCAGCATTTTTAAGTATAAAATGATCTCTGCTATAACTTTCTTGTGCATCCTGGTGTTTGCTTCAAGAAGATGTTACAGCCTGCTTTGAGGATTTAAGGATAATTTTATGTGCTTTTTAGTCTGAGTCACACTTCTATAATTTTTTCAAACTTTCTTTTGCAACGATTTGTTGGCTAGAAAATCCACTTTAAAAAAAAAGAGAGAGAGAACCAAGGAGGAACTAATGGGAGACACACTGACTGCGTTTTGTCTTCCTGTGATTTAAACAATGAAGATTTCATAATAGGATAATGCTAAAAAATGTATACAAGTGAATGTTTAGACATATCTGTTTAATAGTATCTCCATCATCAGTGTTGTCTTACATTTAATAAATTCGTTTGTAGGAACTGAAAGCCCTGATGATGTAGGCTTGATAGAATGAGGGTGAGAGATACTGCAATCTAGAAGCTGTTCACAGAGCCCTTTTAGGCAACGAAAGTTTTTACAGCTTCCAGTGTTTGCCATATGCACAATCACATGATTAACACATCCAATAACACTTTTCAGTTTGTTTTGTAACATTATAGTCCTTTTAATACTTTCCCCACTCCACCCTCATGCTACACAGCAAACCAGTTTTGAAATGGCAATTTTATTGTTCCTGTGTATGTGGAATGTGGGGTACAGTTTGAAAAAAAGTGAGCTCAAAATCTCTTTGGCACTGCTGAAAAGAACTTTCTGGATTGTAGCCAAAGGCCATAATAGATAATGAAATAGGTCATCTCTTTGCCAACTTCAACTCAGTTGAATACTGAATAGGCTATAGGTTAAGATTTAGTTTGGTCATTTTGAGAGATTGATCCTGTGAGAAAAGCATCTGAATTTTAATGAATTTGTACTATAAAACAACTGAGGAAAAACAAGATGGCATTTCTTTTTGTTCATGCTAAGTATTAAAGATTAAAGTTTAGATTTTTATATTTCAAGCAGAGTGTATCTCTCCATAAACAGTAGTTGTTAACCTATTTTAAAAAATTGGTATGGTTTTAAGATTTTCTCTAAATAGTGTTCAGTTATAAATGGTTCCCAACTATAGACAATGAACTAGGTACATTCCCACATCCAGTTTATCATTATTTAGGTTTGGAGTTCAAAGAAGGAGCTTGCATAATGTGAGAGAGAACTGCATGCAAAGCTGGAGTTTTGCAGTCAGTTTTTGTTGTAACAGTTCCAACTGTTGAGTGATAAATTACTTTTTTACGCTAAAGAAAGCCTGGTCTTTTCTGCAGCAGAAATTGCTGTGACAAAAGCAGAAAGTAAAGCTTCAGCTCTGCTTTTAGTTCTCTCTTGTACTCCTCTTGTACTCTCTTGTCTCCTCTTCAGATCCTAGTTAGGCATTCAAAAATATCCCTAATTTGGGGTACCTGCCCCTTTAAATACTGGGCTAAATTCAGTAGGAAACTTGATATAAAGCTTCTGCCCAAATATTTCTAAAAAGGTACTCTCAAAATGAAATCTGTTTCAAATGTAGTAAAGCATGTGATTAAAGTGTTGCATTGAGGCATAATTATGAAAATTTTTATTACTACATTGATATTTCTATAGATCAGGCAGAACCCAAAGAACTACTTCAGGTGTGCTGAAGGACCTGGTTGTGCTCACTGAGATTTCTGGCTGGTTTTTTTTTTTTTTTTTTTAAAAACAGAAGGCACTTCTTTAGATGTATGAAATTAGTTGCACAGTTCTTTGGATCCATGCCTTAGTAGGCTAAGAATATCTGCTTTCCAAGCAATCCTTGGAAACCACACATTTATCCAGTATTCCGTCCTTGAAGACTAGTCATGTGTAAAGCACACGGTGAAAAATTTAAGCAGGATTATGAAACTACACTACAGTGAGAAATATGGGCCCAAGATGGGGTGGGGGAGCTGAAATAACTAGTGGTAGTCAGCTCCAATAGCTTCTTGGCTCATAGGTACATCCTTAGTCTTCCTAGATAGCGATAGACATTTCTCATTAAATCAAGTCATCTTTTAAATCTTCTGTTAGCTTTGAAGCATCTTTCTGTCACTGATTCTGGTTGCTTGGCTATTTTCTTGTCAGTTGACAATACTAATAAGAAAATTCTCATCTTTAAGGGATTTCATATATATTGCATATATATATGGAGCCTGCTGTTCTTCATCCTCTGTGCACCCACAATATTAATCAGTATACGCCATTTGGCACTGAACATTTTTTTCCAAGTATTTTTATTATTAACTGACATTTTTTAAACCTTTCAAGCGATGGCACCATTAAGGAAGAAGAGGAGGATGAAGAAGAAGAAGAAGAGGAGGAGGAAGAAGAAGAAGAGGAGGAAGATGACAACAATGAGGAAGAAGAATTTGAATGTTATCCACCAGGCATGAAAGTCCAAGTGCGGTATGGACGAGGGAAAAATCAAAAAATGTACGAAGCTAGTATTAAAGATTCTGATATTGAAGGTGGAGAAGTCCTTTACTTGGTGCACTACTGCGGATGGAATGTGAGGTAATTGAGATTTAGCTAGTGATTACTTCCTTTAAAATTCTTCTAAAATACACTTGTGTATTTTAAGAACAGTGAATATTGAACTTTTTCAATATTGCTTCTCTATGAAGATCATTGTACTGTATAAAATTATTTATATTATATGGATATAACCATAGCAGTCAGTAGCCTATAGATCAAGAGAAAGAAATCTTGTTCAGACTTCTGCCTCAGCTTTTAAAAATGTACTTCCTGATAGTGAAAAAACATGAAGGCCCCTTGTCTGTTAATTCTGCTCAGTCATGTTGTGTTGAGCAAAATGTAGCTGGAGCTCTAAACATCACTTGAAGTATAGCATGGAAATCAAACATACATTTTACCAAGAAGTGGTGGTGAGATGAGATTCATTTGAAAAACTTGCATTTCTTTCTGGACAATTGCATGCAAGATCCATATTTCACTTCCAGTATTAGATCACATGATCAGCCTCTGAGTTCTTAACTTGCATCTTAGTCTTTTCGTGCATCTTAATGGGCAGTAAACAGCTGTCTTTCTCTTGGCTTCATGTTGTGCTTCAAAAGAGGATTCATCTTGGCATATTATTGTTGGCATCTTTGTTGGTATCTTTCTTTTATGGCCAATGGCTATAATTTAGTGTTCTAATGATTTTAATATTAGTAATATTTTTGTAGTCTGGATGCCATTAAATGAGTTTTCTGCTTTGTGTGGTTTCCATACTGATGTATTCTGACTCAACATCTTGTTTTAGGAGTACAGTATGTCCTTTGCAAAGACAAAGCTTGACATTCTCTAATACTCATGAACTGCTTATCATCTTTGCTTACAATGTAGATCTTACTTTTTATAGTAATCTTTGTCTAAGAAGGTTGGTGAGTGAGAGACTTCTGGCAGAGGCAGTTGGCAAGACTCATAGTTGGAAAACCTTGTCATGCTACCTTTTCTGTTTTCATCATGGAGGTATTTTCAGTGAAATCATCGCTAATCAGATAAAATTCTGATACTGAAGATTCTGATTTCTAGATTTTTTTTACCATATCTTGTTTCAGTGACTGTTGCCTGACTCACATGTGTCTTTAAGTGTTTGTATCACATGCATATGTATCGCAGAAGAACAAATACTGGGTTTTACATTTGGTAATAGATAGTAGAAATAAAGCAAACTGCCATGCTGCCACAAAGAACTTGCATAAAGCATAATGGTTTCATTCCATTTTGAACTTTTGAAAAGACAACTGCATCTATGCAAGCAATGTTCCCATTTCTCTCCAGACTTCGGAAAACTTTGAAACAACTTAGCTTTGCAAAGTTCATTTGCTTCAAGTCAAGGCTATGTATGATACTAGTTGAGTTTTCAATTTAGTTTATAGGGCATTATAAGAGGGAAAAGTGCAGTGGTAATTGTTTTGAGCCTATATTGGAGATTGAACTGGCAGATTTATGAGCACTTTGTGACTGTTGGGTTTTAATCCTGTTTTGTGTGTTTCCGGCTGAACTTTAAATGAATTCCTGCTTGAAACTCTAACATTTGGAGGTGAAATAATTTAATGTAGTGTCTTCAAAATTCTCATTATTCACATAACTGCTGTTTAGATACTGGAGTTTAAAATAACTTCTTTCATACATGTTTAAGTATAATCTTAAGAAACATTGTATTCAATATTTAGGTCAAAATTATCAGTATAGACAATGTGATTGTAGCTTCCATTTCCTGTATCAGTGGGTCCTGGCATAGCTCCTACTATACTAGTAATATAAACCTATAACAGCCATTTCAGGCTCAGATTCCAAACTCCAAGGACTTGGAGGAAAACTTTGCCGTATAATCTAATGTGGTGTGTGCTTGGGGAGCACCATTTAGGTTCCTTAAAAGAGGGGCAAGAGGTTGGTAATGGTATCCATGCGAAAGGACATTTGGAGATCAGAAAGCTTCCAACTGCTTTTGTTGCTACCTCTATTCTCTTTTCATCTTCCAAGGCCAGGTATTTGTATTATGAAAGCATACTGTTGTGTGCCTCTGTCTTTCTCCACTCTTCCAGAGTACATTGAGGTGGACTGTGTTCCTTCACAGGAACTGAATAATAAGGGATTATCTGGCATCATACAGATTTGTATAATCATTCTATTCTATTAGTTAGGATGAAGCATCATGACTATAGCCATTTCATTGCTGATTTATTGTTTTTACTTTGGACAGACTACACAATTTAAGCTTATTGTATACAGGTTTTTATCCATGTTATCCTTTTTATCCATAAGGGTTCTGTTGTGAATGAAAAAAAATGCATTAAATGAAATCATGCTGTTAATTAGCATTCAGTCTTTAAAAATGCTTCTCTTACCATGGTAAAGGGCTGCAGCCGTTCTGCAGGGGCTTCAAGCAATTAGTATCCATTAGCTATGACCTCTTGCCTGTTGCAAGGTGAAAAATGCACTACAGAAGTGATTAATCATACTTGAGGGAGGAGCTAATGAGGGAGGAGCTAATGAGATTCCTTTTGGAAGGAAATTGAACAGATGAGCCTCCACTGTCCTCTCCAGCCTGCTACTCATTGAACCCTTGCTGGGTGCAAATCAGATTGCAGCAGTGGCAGCCTCCTCCTCCCTCCAGCACTTCAGAATGAAGAGGTGCAAGCCAAGGAGGCTGCATGGTGCTTGCTTAGTAAAGCAAAGGAAAGCGGGATGGAAGCATGCTCACTCATTCATCCACCTGCCCTCTGTAGGAGGAATGGATTTGGGCACTCACGAGCAGAGACCTCAGTGGATTCAGGAGGAGAAGGGTTGATCGGATCTCAGGCAGAGGGGCCTCTAAGTTTAGTCCAGGAAATTCTGGACACATACTAAACCAGGGGTAGGCAATGTGGGGCTTGTGAACTACCAGTAGTTCTTGAGGTGGTTGCTGGTAGGTCATAGCCTGTTCTCTTGCTCTGGCAATTTTTTTCTACATTTAAATATTGGGGGAGAAGAAACCAGGACCGTGAGGGCTGTATTTATTAATGATAAGTTCTGCATGTGTGTTGCTTCTGGGAAGGATCCCCTGCACTGCTGCCTTGCTCTGGGTGACTTTTTTGTACAGTTAAATATGGGAAGATCACAATAGCTCTTTGCCAGTTAGTCATTTTGTAAAGTACCGTTACAAAATCTGATGGTTGCCTACCCCCGTACTAGACTCTAGAATCTACACCCAGTTTTAACATTATCTAGAGCCCACCACTCTCTCTGTGGCCTAAGTTGATCCGTGGCAGCAGCTGCAGGGACTTGGGGCAAAGGAACAAAAACAGGTTGCCTTGGAAATGGAAGAAGAATAAAAGGCAAGCACTCAGGTCGCAATCCCAACCAACTTTCCAGCAACAGGATAAGGGCAATGCATCTCTAAGGTAAGGGAACAAACATTCCCTTACCTTGAGGAGACCTCTGTGACTGCCCCCCCCATTACAGGATGCAGCGCATGCCCCATTGGCACAGCTATGTCAGTGCCAGAAAGTTGGTTAGGATTGCGCCCTCCGTCTCCCCTTGTCCGTTCTCTTTGTCTTAATTTACCTTAATTATGCTTTAAATTACCAATCTACCTAGAGCCTGAGGATTTAGGCTACAGTGAAGGAGAAGTGTCCACCTGTTTGAGAATTACTTTTTGGAATTACTGTACTAAAGATATTTGCTACAAGAAATACATTCTACGTGACTGGATAGAGTAGTGGAAACACTCCAAACCAAAGCACACAGAGGTAATTGCAGGACAGGAAACATCCATCCAAGAAGAGAGAGGCTGTCAGCCTAAACTCAAAGCCAATGCCGCAACTTCTGGGTGAGAAGCAGCTTGACCTATTGACCTACTGAGATCTGCTGCTGTCTGGCCTCCTATGGTTATCACAATCTTGGAAGGAAATTAACTGATATGACCTTGAATTTACCCTGAGCCTTGATACCTGCCTTGGGGAGGGGTAATGGAGCCAAACCATACTTTCCCTCAGCCTGGAATGCTGTTTTATTTATAGGTTTTAAAAATAGGTTCCCCTCACAGAAGAACCTTCTGGAAGGAGAGTTCCAGAACCCTCTAATTCATGGAAAGAGAATTCTTCATGTGTTTATCTGTCATTCCTTCTTACATTGTATACTAGCCAGTTTTCAGTGTTTTGCCAAGTCCCTTCAAGAATGCATTGCAGTCCTTTTGATCTAATGTTGACCTTTCACTGTTCATACATTTAAGTCTAGAATCTTGGCGCTCTCTCTGCTAGATTGCCTTTAGGTTGAAACTGAGCATGATATCCTCAGGAGTGAGTTAGCATGAACACATTTTGCCTTTAGCCTGTGCACAGGACTACTTCACATGTTACTTAGTATGCATGTAAAATGTAAACATTATATAAACATGTTTGCCAACAGGTGCTCTCTGACAAGCTCCAAAATTAGCTGTATGTTTGGTACCAAATCTAGATTTTCTGTAATGACTTTTGAGTCCTTGTATGCTACCTCCTAATGCTTCAAACAGTTATTACTGAGTCTGTGCACCATAGAGATTGCAGAAAAAGCATGTGTAGTAAGTATTTACCTAAGTAGGTCTAATGATCCTTGAATAAATTGCATGTGACATTGAGAATGCAATCCTAAGCACTCTTACTTGGGAAGAAGTCCCATTGGACACATTGACACTTCTGAGCAACATGTTTAGGATTGCACTGTAAATATGAAACCCAAAATTTATTTATGTGAATAATGTGATGACAAAAATACTTAACGCACTTTTTATAAGAACATGTTCTCCATTTTTATTTCCTTGTAGGTACGATGAATGGATAAAAGCGGACAAAATAGTGAGACCAGCTGACAAAAATGTGCCCAAAATAAAGCATCGAAAGAAAATAAAGGTTGGTCTCCTTCTGAATTGCATTCTTACATATTGGAGGTGGAGAAAAATCTGTATAGAAGCACTTCTCTGCAATGGCAGCTCTTCTAGTTGCAGGGAAACAATAAAATTAGAGCACAGGGCATATCAGTGGCTTGAATCCTAAGATGTTCTTCAATTTTGCTGATTCTCCTCCCCGGGCATTGCAGCTTTCTTTGTCACATGGCGTTCTTTTCTGGAGGTTTTCCCTCACCCTCTGAAGCAGGTGTTTCAGAGATTCTAGCAGAGTTGAGGAAGCCATATTCCATTCCATTGACAGAAGAAAATTTAAGATCTAAGCCAGTGGTTCCCAAAATCTCTGAGAGTTTGGGACACTGTAAGCATTTGTGGATGAGGTGGGAGGTGGCACTGCAGTTGCCACAATCATGCCATCCTGTGCCCAGGGAGCTCCTAACGCCCTCTGAAAACCTCCCCATATCGCCAAACTGCTCTAAACAGTGGGAAAAATCCACTCCCGGGTTTTCTTTTTTTCATTGTTTGGAGGCATGAGGAGGCCTGCAGAGGGGGTTGTGGGCTCCCCGGACCCTCTGGAGAGCCATAGCAACCCCCAGGTAAGTTTTTAAAAACAGCTTTGGTCCCCAGTGGCGGCATAATCATGGCGACCACCCCATCCCTTAAGGGAGCAGTGACTGGTGCGTCGCAGTGCCCTTGTTTGAGAACCTCTGGTCTAAGCAATTACAATTAGTTTTCCTTGAATTTCTGCCTGCCCTGTGCTTGTTAAAAGGCACGTTAGTTCTAAAACAATATGGCAACAAGGGAAGCTTTTCCCCAACATGACTATTTTCAGCATTGTGGAGGTTCTGTATCTGAATATGAACACCTCTCAAAAGAACACGCTAGAAAACCAAAACTTCACCTATAGGCTTATGGTTCTGAGCTGTCTGTGACAGCTCAAGAGAGAGATCTTGGGGTGCTGGTGGACAATTCAATGAAGGTATCGACCCAGTGTGTGGCAGCAATTAAGAAGGCCAATTCCATGCTTGGGGTAATTAAAAAAAGGGTTGAGAATAAAACAGCCAATATTGTCATGCCATTGTACAAATTGATGGTAAGGCCGCACCTGGAATATTGTGTACAGTTCTGGTCGCCGCACCTCAAAAAGAACGTAGTGGAGCTGGAAAAGGTGCAGAAGAGAGCGACAAAAATGATTACCTCCCTTATGAAGAAAGACTGCAGCGTCTGGGGCTATTCAGCCTAGAAAAAAGGCGCCTGAGCTGGGACATGATTGAGACATACAAAATTATGCACGGAAGGGATAGAGTCGATAAAGGGATGTTCTTTTCCCTCTCTCAAAACACCAGAACCAGGGGGTATCCGCTAAAACTGAGGGTTAGGAGAGTTAAAACAGATAAAAGGAAGTACTTTTTTACCCAGCGGGTAGTTAATCTGTGGAACTCTTTGCCACAGGAGGTGGTGATGGCATCTGGTCTGGATGCCTTTAAGAGGGGATTGGACGGATTTCTGGAGGAATGTCCATCGTGGGCTATAGGCAATGATGGATTGTGCAACCTCCTTACATTGGTGGTGGGCTACTTCAGAGTACTGGGTGCAAGGGAGTGGCAATGGGATCCAAGCATCTTGTTGTCTCATGCCTCCCTGGGGCACCTGGTGGGCCGCTGTGAGATACAGGAAGCTGGACTAGATGGGCCTTTGGCCTGATGAAGCAGGGCTCTTCTTGTTCTTACGTTCTTAAAAGGGGTGGAGACTGTGACCTAATTGCTCTACAAAGAGTTCCAGGAGGATTAAATGGATATGTCCAATGTTGTTACTGTTTGGGCCTTCTTATGGTGATGTGTTGTTTTTCTGCCTGTTGTGTAGTTGTTGCTTAAAAAGATCCTTAAAAAAAATTGGGATGTGTTGAATGAGAACGATTGTGCAATCGCTTTGCAGATTTGTTTGCCTTTGTTTCCTTTATGTTGTGGCTCAGCTTACCTGTTTAAGAAATTGCTTTACATAGATCTTAAATTCTGGGGTGTTATCACCCCTCTCCCGGTAAAGGGAGTCATTGAAACATGACTTTCTTCCATGAGCAACCTGTTTTGCATGGATTTTTTGTTGTTGTCAAAAGAGAACAAGCATTAGTTTCTTAATTTTTTTTTTAAAAAGTTACTTGGATCACTTTCTTTGTGACACCCTAAACTGCAACTTGCCTCTGTAAAATCAGTGAACTTCCTGATGGAGATTGTAGGCCATAGGTTTTAATGGAAGTAATATTGAAATATTTTGATGTTAGAATGTCAGACAAGGACTGTAAAGGTCTTAGTTCAAAACCACATTCAACGATTAAGCTCACTGGGCAGTTGTGGACCAGGCCCTGTCTCTATCTTAAGGCGCAATCCTAAACTGAGTTAGGCCAGCATAAGCTAAGCCAGCAAAGTTTGGCCAGCACAAGGGACACCGTAAAGTATGTTTGGACCACTCTCGGAATCAGAGAGGCCAGCACACAGATAGGAGCCATCCTCCTTGACTTCAAGAGTAGTCCAAACACGCTTTATGGTGGCCAAACTTTGCTGGCTTAATTTATGCCAGCCTAACTCCCAGTTCAGAATTGCGCTGTTACTTGCCTCACAGGTTGTTGTGAACAGAAATGGGAAAGATTGCAGAACTATGTTTGCCACCCTGAAGTCTTTAAAGCAGGGGATCCTCAAGCTTGTGGAACCTTTATGGGATTTTGAGAAGGGGTGGTGGGGATTGTCATGAAATGTCTACCAAAGTGAATCAGGCCTGCTTCCAGCTTGGACAATTTAAGTGATGACAAGTGCTAATTGGAGTAGGTTACAATTAAATTTTTATAGCAAAAACAAACCAGGCCTTTAATCAAAGACTGATTAGATGTATTTATAATAGGCCTGGCTTCCTTTGGTAGCCGTTTGATTATGATTCCCATCACCCTTTTTCAAAATTCCATAAGTGCTGACAGGCTCCACAAGGTTGAGGCACCCTGCTTCAAGCAGTTCAGGGTGGCATACATCTCCCTTCCCCCTCTTCTTTTGTTCTCTTAAATAAAGTCTGGTGAGGATGTTTCCCATGAGAAAAATAGTGTCTTAAAATGATTTTTTCCCCAAAAAATTTGAATAAGCTAACTGAGATGTCAATTTATTAGCTGTGTATTCTGTAGCATACATTGCAAAGGTAGCTACACTGTAGGATTCATTATGAGTCAGGAAACAAATTGATGCTGTAAGACAACAGAAGGATTTTAGTACATAAATGTGAGTGCCAATTTTTTTTGTGTTGCAAAAGTGCATTATTTTACAAAGTCAGCATTACATTACATGAGGGTCAGTTTTTCTTAGGGAACTGTTCCATTGGACATTATGTGTGATACATTGCCATTTTTATTTTGCCCACAATGTTAGCTCTAATAAATTGTAAAAGTTAATTTTCGAAATATGTTTTGTCTTTTAAACTAGAATAAAGCTGACAGAGAGAAAGATGAGAAGTATTCTCCAAAAGCATTTAAATTGCGACGCTCGTCAAAACCCCCTTTTCATGCCAGTATATCATCTGAGATGGCATCCAAACCAGACAGCACTGACACCAAAACCTCTGAACCAGCTCAAAATAAATCTTTAGAAATTACATCTATCCTTAACGGACTGCAAGGTAATGTACACAGACTTACTAATTCATTGTGCCTATTTTTATCAGTATTGGAGAAGAGAATCCTGTGTATAACACAGTCCTTGTGTGGTAACCTACTTGTGTGGTAACCTACAGTAAGCATCTTCTTCAGGCCTGAAATTTTTTGTGAGTTTGTGCAAGTTTCACAGTGGCTAACATGGCTGTATCACAACAGGCATGCTAGTTATTTTTCTTTTTAATTTGGTGGTTGTGTAAATGGCTACTAGTGGCTGATGTCTCAGCTGCTTTTAAGATGCTATACCATTGCAGAAACCATTGGAGGCTGTTCTACCAAAATAGAGAAAAGCAAAAGGCGGGGAAACACAAGGATTTTTGCTACAGATATATTAAAAATTTAATAGAGAATAAGCTGAGGAAGCTTTTATCTTTTGTAGTGTGTAATTTTTTTGTACTGTTGTGTCACATGTATTTTGCAGTGAAACCATCTTTTTATATGGGATTCCACCCATGAAATGTAAGAGTTCAAAAGAGAACTTGAATGAGCATTAGCTCCAGGAAGAAAGATGTCTATCCTTTTCTGAAGCAGATGCCTGTTGTCCAGGTTCTCCTTTGTACCCTTACATGTCATGGGTGGAACCAAAGTTCAGATTGAGCAAAAATTCTTTCTGCTTTGCTTTTGTGGTCCAGATATTAGTAATAAGCATTAGTAATAGCTGATATTTTCACCACCCTAGCTTAAGTCTTTAGGGTTTTGGTACATGAAGAAACTTAAGTCAGATCTAGTCTGTTTTAATATAGCTGCCTGGAACATCTTTCCATCTTCATTTATTATTACTATTTGCCTGTAAACCGCTTTGTGAACTTGGTGTTGGAAAGTGGTATATAAGGATTGATTGATTGATTGATCATGGAAAACAGAACTACAGCATTTGCTCTGGGGTGTCATACCTTTTCTGTTTCTGAACCATGCTGTAGTCTGACTTCACTATTTCCTACTGTTTTAAAATTCTCATCCATGATTGTTCTTATTAAAATGGTTATTTTTCAGTGTGTTACCAGTACTTTTGATTTAATAACAAATGTACGTTTTTCTTCTTTCCTCATTTGTTCAACCTTTTGTCTGTGGTATTGTGTTCTCTCCTTGGAGAGGTTTTTTTTTTTTTTTTTTTTTGAGGTGGTGGTGTTCTTTTCCTACCATTCCACATTCATCTGTTCCTACTTTTTTACAAACTTATTTCCTTTTTGAAATCCAGCAATATACAGCACTGATCTCTTCTTATAAATTTCTAATTAATCACATCCTCTCACCTTTGTGACTCTTTCACCCAAAGCCAGTTGCTGGACTCCTGACAAGGGATCAAAATCTAAGCAGCTGTTCTAGGCATGTCCAAGAGCTTGTGTGTGCCCACAGGAATTCTTGACTGTGTTCTTTAATAACTGGCCTTTGTGCAACTCCTCTCAATTTCAGAATCTGTTTGGCATATGACATAGGGGAATGCTGTACAAGAAAATAAAGTTTTAAGCCCCTTTTGAATATGGAACTAGTTGTACAGTTCTTTGAATCCCAGGCATGGTCTCATACAACATTGATTTTTCAAAACAGAAGCACTCTGTGGAGCTGCACAGCTCTTTTGGGGGCTGTGGTTCTCCTATTTTTGATTCTGCTCTTCCTAAGTAACCCTAGATGTGGCATTTATCCAGTATTGAAAGAATAATGTAATTCTTCTTTAAACCCATTCGATAAAATCCCTCCAGAATCACCCTCATTTCCTTTTGCTTCAGTGTATTTTCCTTTGCGTCTCTTTCATTGGTAGTCTTCAAATTATGTTCTGAAAAGAACAATTGTTTTAATCAGCTAAAATAATACACATACTGACGAGTGTCAGAATCTATGTATTATGTTGAATATGTGCAGACATGTGCCATGATCCAACCTTTTTCTTTTTACAAGCACAGGAGCTTTCACACTCAAGTTGAGGTCCTACTCCTGTAAAGATAGCCTCATTCATTTATTTTCAGTCTAGATTTTGGATGTAATAATCTCGGTTAAGGCTGCAATACTATATGCTTTTACTTGAGAGTAAGTTCTGTTATTACAATTCACATTTTTGAACCCATGAATAAACATGGGACGCTAACCTTACTTACTGGCATCCCATGTGGCAAGTGCAAACTTTGAGCAGAAACAAGTTCTGGCATATGTAAAAAGCTGCTGCATTGGAGAGGGCATCCTTATACCTCATTTGTGTTTTCAATCATGTGATCAGCGCTATCTACTTTGATAGCACCAATCGCATGCCGCGGGTGAATTATAACCTTCCCCATTCTATCCAGCAGCTGATTAATCTGTAAAATGAATTCAGATTTCAAAAATATTATGAAAGATTCTTAGACTAATTTCCCAGACGTATTATATTACAGATAATTGTAAATAAGCAAGACTTGCTTTCAGTATAGGAAGCTTTTTTAGAAAAAATGTGCTTGACCAAAAAAAGTTTGCTTTTTTTTTTTTAGGGGTTTTTTTTTTTATTCTGACAGGTATATGACTATAAAGGAGTTGAAACCTAATATGAGTGATGTATATTTGCAGTATCTGAAATGTGACTGGTACAGTGATCTGTCCTGTCTTTTTTTTCCCCAATAGCTTCTGAAAGCTCTGACAGTGACCAGGATGATGACCGAAGTGCTCCAAGTGTATATAATGATGTTGAGGAACCTCAAGATGAGACTGTGAGCCAAGATAATAATGAACTCTGTCCAAAAGAGCAGAACAGTTCCGCCTTTCCTGAAGACGCTAAACCGTTTGCAGATGCCATGACATCCAAGTCCGTTTCCAAATCTCCAGAAAGATTGCGGAAAGAACTGGCTGAATTATCTGACGATACTGATTATGAAGGAGAGAATGAAGCCACCAAGAAGAGGAAAGAGGCTAAAAAGGAGGCAGCAGATAAAACAAAAACACCAGTTAAGCGTAGTAAACGAAGGTATTGTGGCACAGAGGAATGCTTAAAAACTGGATCACCTAATAGTAAGGATGACAAATCAAATGGCAAAGACACACTTAGCTTGGAAAACAGTAGCAACAGCTCCTCAGACGAAGAAGAAGTAAAAAAATTAAAGGTAACACCTACTAAAAAGTACAATGGATTAGACGACAAAAGGAAATCCTTACGGACAAATGCTTTTTATACTGGTTTCTCTGAAGTCGCAGAAAAGAGAGTAAAGCTTCTAAGTAATTCTGATGAAAGGCTTCAAAATACCAGGGCAAAGGATCGAAAAGATGTATGGTCAAGTATTCAGGGACAGTGGCCTAAAAAAACTCTCAAGGAACTTTTTTCAGACTCTGACACTGAAGCGGCAGCTTCTCCGCCACATCCATCTCCTGAGGATGCTGCACCAGAAGCACATCTGCAAACTCTTGTTGAAGAGGAAACGTCTTTGTCCAGTTCTAAAGGTGAAAGACCTTTGCCACTCAGTACAGATGCTAAATCTGTTGAGGAGAAGCCAACTGAAATGAATGACAAGAAAGTTGAATTCCCAAGTAGTGGCAGTAACTCTGTTCTAAATACCCCTCCCACTACACCTGAGTCACCCCCATCTGTAACTGTGGCAGAATCCAGCAGACATCAGTTCAGTGTATCTGCCACTGAGACATTGGCACCAAATCAAGAAGAGGTACGAAGCATCAAGAGTGAAACGGACAGCACGATTGAGGTGGACAGCGTTGTTGGGGAACTTCAAGATCTTCAGTCGGAAGGAAATATATCTCCTACAGGGTTTGATGCCAGTGTGAGCTCCAGCAGCAGCAATCAACCAGAACACACCGAGAAAGGTATATACATTGGACCATGTGGCATGTATTCCTGTGGTTATTCATGTATTGTTGTTTCTCTCTTAGTTGAAGGTGCGTGCGCGCAAACACACTCACTCACTCACTCACTCACTCACTCACTCACTCACTCTACGACAAAGCACACATCTCTACGACAAAGCAGTCCGGTGCAAGCAAGGAGAGAGAGGCATGGCAATCTGTAGCCCAGCTTGCAGCATGCGCTACTCTTCCTGTTGCTTTGAAATAGAGGGTCAGAGAAAAGGGTAGCACTGTAACACCAGGTAAATGCTGGGCTCCAAATCACAGCACCTGCATCTGCCTCTCCTTGCCCCCTCTCAGCAAAAAGGAGAAGGTGACACTGATGACACATGAAGCGGCAGTGAAATTAGACTGCCTCAAGCAGTGCCAGAGCTTTGACCAGGACTGATCAGACTGTATATACAGAGTTGATGTAGCATTGTGTCTGAGTTGTGAATCGGGACTTTTCTGAACTTCCTAGACCTTATGTAAGTTGCTCCCTATCAGCCTTGGTTAATATGGGGATAATAATACTTTATAGGATTGTTATAAGAACAACATCAAGATAAAATATATGAAGCCTTTGGCACACTCAGAAAGTGTTATATAAATGCGTCATCTTCATCATCATCATCACCTTTTTTTCCCCAGTGATCACTTGCAGCCAGTCCTTGATTTGCTGCACAGCATGCGTCTATTTCTGTTTAGTTCGTAGGCTGTTCCTATTCTGGTTCAAAATAAATATTGTCATGTGAAGACATGTAGATTAATACATGTTCAAGCTAGAACAACATTGTTTTACATTGTAATCCTATAATGTCTACTTAGAAGTAAGTCCCATTGTGTTCAATGGGGCTTACTCCTAGGAAGGGGTGTACAAGTCCAGCCTGTATATCTGCAGCTTCAGAACCTGCAACTTTGGCCAACCTGGACCCTCAGGATTTAACCAGATCTGTGCTTGTCTGGAGGTGGTTCTCCCCAGGAGACCTCCCCAGCCTTCAAAATGCCTTCAAAAGGCATCACTTCCAGTTTCCCCACAAAAGCTGGAAGTGAGGGTTTTGGGGTTTGTTTTTTGCTTTTTGAAGGCATTCTGAGAATCAGGGAGGCCTCCCCAGTCCTCAGATCACTCTCCAGACATGACCAGAGCTCAGCTGCAGTTGCATCCAGACAGTTGGGTGCCCTGACCCATGAATTTGTTTATCTGTGGGTGTCGACACCTATAGGGGCTCTGGGAATGGAACCCCCACGAATGCCGAGGCATACCATATAGAGTAGTAATTGAAAATATTTAAAGCTGACAGAAATATACAAGCTCAATTGAGTGTTCTTATTACTATCTTAAGACTATAGTGTCATATTGTGATATTGACCTATGTTAGTTTCATGCTTAGTATTTCAGGCTTTTTATTGTAGCGTTGCTGAATGTTCCTCACATCTTCTTAAGGAATTTCTAAATTTAAAGTTACCGTTACTCTGTTGTTCCAGTTCTGTGAACAGTCTGCCACTTTGTGTTAATTTTTTTAAACCTAACTTACAGTGCAATCCTATGCCAATTGCTATAGAAACTAAACACTGATACTTGTTTTAAAGTAAACATACATAGGATTGCTTTCTTAATGTATTTTCGTTTCACTATTTTAAGCAAGATTCCTTTTTAGGCTGAACAGTGGCTACTCAATGTCTTAAAAACAAATAACACAAGCTTGTATCATGTTTGTAGTTTTCTCTGACGTGCAAATATCCTTCGTTTGGTTTTGATCTCTTTATTTTCGGGAACTTGGACTGAACAAGGAAGCTGATAGTATCAAAACATATTTAAAATGTCATACATTGCTTCTGGTATCTTAAATATATATTTTTATAATAACCTTGTTCTTGCTATTATTAAAGTTTGTGCAGGTCAGAAAAGGCTTAAAGAAGTCCAGGGAGGTAATTCCTCAAAAAAGCAGAAAAGAAGTCACAAAACGTCTGTTGTGAACAACAAAAAGAAGAACAAAAGTGGTAAGTGTAGCCAGAGGCATTACTAGGGTTTGCCTCACCAGGTGCGAGAGCTCATTGTGTCACCCCCATGATGGACTTCTTCCCATACCAGATTATACAGAATAAATCCCAATATGCTATGCACAACCTAATTGCAGTGGCATCACTGTGGTTGGCTATAACCTCCATTAACTTAATCTATTTTAATATATAACAGTGCAGGTCACCCAACAAATCAGTAACCATTATTCATATTGGTATTGTTCATAAATACAAATTTCCAGTATTTTGGTCACTAGTGATGTCACCACCACCCCCAAGGATGTTACTCGGTGCGGTCTGCACCCCTCCCCCCAGTGATGCCACTGAATATGGTAACCATATGGCTACTCTGTATGGCAAGTACAGAGCAAAACGTACACTCAGAACATTATTATTTGAATGATAATCATTGGAGCCAATGTTTTCACCCCATGAACTTCCGTTCACATAAAATGGTCTTCCAGGAATATCATTTTATTTTCACGAATGACATTCCATTCCACTTCTGGAATATAAACATTGGATCCAACCCATACCAATGTTTTTGACATATTAGAATTTCTGTACAGTTACACTTGGGTAGTTAACTTTAGCTGTTCATTTGAATTGAATGCTATTTTAAAATACCTTGCTGCGTCGTTCTTGAACCTGGTTTTAGGCCTTAAAACTGTTTAGTTCTTCACAACTGAAAGCATGGGCCACTTCTGGTGAGAAAAGTGGGGTATAAATGTTTTTAAATAAATACATTTTACATGCATGTACATGGACACTGTACTGAGAATTCTACAACCAAAGAACAGGTTTCATAAATGGTTTGGAAGGCTTGCCAAGTGCATTACATAGCAGATTGTTTAACTGCTCTCCCCGCCCCCAGCCCTCTAGGGCAGGGTTACATTCTCCTTATCTGGGCAGAAACATGTATAAGCTTTTGAAATCTGCCGTCCTGTTTTTATTAGAGGATTGCTAGCGGATTGTCTGCATTGAGATGAGTTTTCTTTTGGAAGAGAGAATGCTTCTCTTGATAGGAAATAAACATTTGAAGAATAAAGTAAATGTATATAATATATTTTTGTGTGTTTCTTCAGCAAACAGCAGTGATAGTGAGGATCTTTCTGCTGGGGAAAGTATTGCCAAATCTCAGCCAGCAAAATCAGTTTCTACAGGAATGAAGTCTCAGCATACCAAATCTCCAGCAAGAACACAGTCTCCAGGAAAATGTGGAAAAAATGGCGAGAAGGATTCAGATCTCAAGGAACATAATCGCTTGCCAAAACTTTACAAATGGAGTTTTCAAATGTGTAAGTTTTCCATTGTTAAGCCTGCAGTCTTATATGTTCACTTTCCTGAAAGAAGAATTGGCTACATATTGAATGTGCATGTTGTTTTCCATTGCAAGCATTAAATGAAGAGGCTTGATCTCTAGGCTTGTCTGATCTTGCATCAGTTATTAGTAAATACCTATATATAAGAATTAACATTTTGATGCAAAGTTTGACTTTATGAAAAATATAAAGTCTAGACTTTGTATAATGCTGTGTGCTTCTTCATTGCTTCCCTGTGCATCTGTTCTATATCCTTTGGTGGTGGTTGGGTTTTTTGTTTGTTTTGTTTTTTGTTTTCATCAAAAAGAAGAGGAATTATGACTTTGGCTAAAATAAATGTTTTCTCACAGCTGACTTGGAAAATATGACCAGTGGAGAGCGCATAGCAGTCCTTCAGGAAAAGCTACAAGAAATCAGAAAGCACTACTTATCATTAAAATCTGAAGTAGCTTCCATTGACAGAAGAAGAAAACGGTTGAAGAAAAAAGAGCGAGAAAGTAAGTAATTAGACTTAAATTTTGTCCTCACTTAAGGTTGAATGGTGCCAGTGATATAAGAATTTAGGTTTCTTTGTTCCTTTTTGTGAATCTTGGATGACTTGTGCTCCCTGATCCTTGATCAGAAATTAATTAAAATTAAATGTGATTCATTTTCACTGGGAAATTTCATTTCACTAATTTTCATTTGATCCCTTAGGATAAAAGCATTTTAATACCCCATTAAACATTTTTCCAAAGGAGCAGGTTCTACATACCAGTCAGTTTGCACTCTCATTGAGTTGTTTTTAGAACATTCTGAACTTTATGCAGGAAACTAGTACTCATCATCCTTTGCCTATATCACCAATGCATACATCATAATATTTGAACACAATTATTTAAACACGAATTCTGCCTGATCCTGCAACATTAAACTCATCTAGTAAATTAACTCTAGAGCAGGTCAAATGTCTTCTGCCTTTCTAAGAACCACCCATGGAAGTAAGTAGTTTCATTTTCCATGGAGCAGTGTAAATAGGCATAGTATCGAACCCTAAATTCTTCAAAAATACCAGATAGACAAATTGACAATTTTGTATTGGTCCAGTTTTTGTGTATTGGTCCAGTATAAGCCACTGAGCTTTACAGAGCTTTTCTTCAGTGTGAAAACATATATGAACACTGCAACAGAAGCTAATCTAATGCAGAAAATTAAGAATACAGTATAGTCATGCCGGCCACATGACCACGGAAGCTTGTCCTCGGACAAAACGCCAGCTCTATAGGCTTTGAAACTGAGATGAGCACCGCCCCCTACAGTCGGTCACAACTAGACCATTCGGTTGTGGGGAAACCCTTTACCTTTACACTGCCTTATCCATGGGTCTGGTACCCATGGATTTCACTATCCGCCGATGCAGGGGTTCCCTTTAAAAAAAAAAAAAATCTAAAATAGCTTTCCCTTCATGCCACGAAATTGTGCCTTTACTTTTGCAGGGCTTCAGGGCAGTTTCTGCACTTCAGTAAACCATTTTCATCACATGATGCATTCTGGGGCAAACCAGAACCAAGGGAGGGAGTTGTGCGACCCGGAAGTGGTTTATAGGAGCACAGAAAACAGCCCTGCAAACAGTGTGATTTTGCAGTGTGAAGGCAGGGTGTGAAGGCTATCGTCTTACTGATTTTTTAATAATTTTTTTAAGAGACTTGGGTATCTGCTGATATCTGTATCCCCGGGGGAGGGAGAAGAACTGAACCCTCGTGGCTACTTTACTTTTTTAATGTGTGTCAGTTTCTGTGGATCATAGCAAAGTAAAAATCCATAAGATTGTTTTATTAAACAGCATACATCAAAGATACAATCCGCAACTAGAAAAATACTTCAAAACTCTTTGCAAAATAGAAATGACCCAGCTTTTATTTGATTTCCGTAACCATCTGTTTCTTTTTTAATCTGTCTTCCAGGTGCTGCTACCACATCATCGTCCTCTTCATCGCCTTCCTCCAGTTCCATTACAGCGGCAGTTATGTTAAGTTTAGCAGATCCACCCATGTCAAGTTCATCACAAAATGGAATGTCAGTCGAGTGCAGGTGACAGCAAGCCTTGCCTAAGCACTTTGCACTTAATGGCTGCTGAGAGCCACTTTTTATACTGCACAGTGGCACAAAATTCAGACAAGCACTATTTTGTATTTAAACATTTCTTGACAAGCTAACTTTGCACTTAAGTGCACTTTTTATGAAGAAAAAGTACAACAAACTGCTTTTCCTCAAGCAATAATTGTTTCCAACTTGTCCGGGAATTATATGTTGAATGAGTTAAAGGCCTTCCACTGTGGCAAATGGAGGCTGGTCACTGCCTGTAGAATCAATCTGGCAAGCATACAGTGGTGGAGTAAACCGAAGTAATGTGTTAAAACGGCTTATTGTTCACATGTTCCCTGGTATTTTGTTAAAGCTGGAGCATTTGATATTTTTCCATTATTTAGGAAAAATGAACCTATTTTCATTTTTACAAGATAATTGTTTTTTAACTAAGTCACCTTTTGGTGGCTATAACTGTACAACTCAAGCACATGTAATTTAATTCCAAACCTACCATTAATAGGATGTTTCTCATCAGACCTGATAACCAAATATAAGGATTATGTTTAAAAGGCTGACTAATGTTTACAGGTTTGAATTAGGCTAAATAGGTTCCTGTGGGTTTTTAATAACCCATAAATCGGAATGAAACTACTGTACTTTGCCATTTTTCTATGAATCAGTATTTTTTTTAATTTTGATAAAAATACATTGTGAAAAAGGAAGAAAATGGCTAACAAACTGTATTAAATCTTATGTATAAAGATTGTACTTAGCCAGTTTAAAGTGTATATTTATTCATAATGAATTATAACACTTCTATTTTTGTGTTTTCTGGTAAACGTTTCCTTTCTGTTAAAGCAACAAATATTTCATTTGTAATGCTTATTTTATTATGAGCTACAACTGAGAGGTCTTCAAGAAGGAGTAAACCGCATTAATATTATTTGCGGTTGCTGAGAAGAACATTGCCGCAAAGAGATAGTTGTTTAGAATAAAAATAGCTGAGTGGGTAGATCTCTTTTTTAAAATGCCTTGTACAGAACCCAAAATCAACTCAACTGTTCCACTTCTATTGATTTTATGTTGTATGATTCCCAAGCCCTCTCTTGTTTGGCACTTGTATTTAATTACACACCTTTGTAAGACATTTGTATATTGCGGAAGTGTTCATTCAAGCTATTTAATACCTGGCACTGTTAATACACAGTACTTTATTGTACAGATTGTTTTACTGTTTTAATTGTAGTTCTGTGTACTTTTTTTGGCTGGGCTTACAGGGGCTGGCATGTTTTTTCTTTTTTTCTGGCAATACAACATGTAAGAATTTTGAACATTCTGTTTGTAGATGCTAGAGTATCAGAATCTTTACCTTCGACTTTTCTAAGAAAAGCATTTTCAGTCTTAGTAGTGTGTGCTTAAGGTAACTGATTTTATTGAAAATGGTTTCAAGCTATTCAGATATGTACAGGACTGTAAAAAAATTGCTGACAAACATTGAAGGAAAGGCATATGGAGAAAAGCTATAAAATATATATTAGGTTCTGCAGACAATGGAATTATGTAATATATTGTACAAATGTAAGCAAAGACCTCTGAAATAAAATGCCATAGTTTGTGAATACTGGATTCTGTTTCTAACAGTTTAATTAAGACTTTTAGTATATGCACAAACACTAGCCAGAGACTCAGCTTAGCTAATGCGTAACTATTGGAACAAATTATTGGGTAACTACCTCTGAAACCAATTCAAGTTAATTTAATCTAGGGCATTTGTTCTGTTGAGATCGATAATGCAGCTTCATGAACCTCAGATATTGGCTTACCTTATATTTACTTCTAACCCAGTGGTTCCCAACCTTTTAAAACTAAGACCCACTTTTTAGATATGAAAACCTGTCAGGACCCCCCACCCACAACCAGAAGTGATGTCATTAAGCAGGAAGTGAAATCATTGTGCTGGCAGCGCTGGAAATGTTGTACTTGTTTTAAATCAGACTTTTAAAATAAATCACAGATTGTACTCATAAACGTCCACATTTGGCAAAATGGATGGAAAATAAATGAGAGATTTTGTAAAATGCCTAATCTTGCAGATGCTGCATCCTGCAACAGCTGAGGTGTATGATCAGTAAAACCATGTGGGTTTGGGTTTTTTAGATTTTCTGGGGTGAGTGCAGCTTTTTCTGCATAATTTCCTTAGGCATTAATGCTCAGCACCCAGGATAGTGCTTGTAAAAAAAATGTATATAGACTACCACAGGCTACCAAATGCAAGAGTTGTTTTCAGATATGTGGAAATACCTTGATGTTTGTTCTAAAACACATTTTTGTTTTGGGGGTTTCCTAAAAAGGTTTCAAAAATGCAACTTTTTATATGTGCGCAAATGCATCTACAGTAGAAAATGGGTTCCACAGCCCCCTGAAAATCAATTTGCAATCACTCCCTCCCAGGGATCACAACCCCACCCCCATGTTGGGAACCACTGTTCTAATTAATCACTATCCCCCCATGTCCTCCTCATTTGTGCTGAGGAATAGCAAAGCAAGAAATAGGAAGCAACTCCTGCTGCTTCTTATCCTTCTCCAAGCAGTAGCACAAGTGAGGGTTAGGGAAGGAGATGTGTGTTGCGGGACAACTTTCTTGCCAAGAACACTTATCCCTGGAGAGTAGATTTGTGGGTACCCAGATTGCCCCAACATAATTGAGATAGGTTTGTCCCTTTATTCTGCAACATAAGTATTTTTCCAGATAATTTAAAGACATAATTATGTCTAAAATGGCATAGTTTCAGAGATGCTTCTACACCGTATGCCTTTTACGTGACGTATTATTTTGCATACTATGAATAGCTGGTTCAATTGGCATCTCATCCTATGTCAGGCCCTTAAATAGGTCTCCATTTCCAGGTTTTAATGCAGGAACCTTAGAATCTTGACAAAAAGGTAATGATTTCACTGCAATGCCTCCTCCTGTTCTTCAATAAGTACCTTCAAGAAATATATGTTAGGTTCCAGGGGTCTGTACTTAAGTCGAATTGTACTTAAGTTGAAACATCCAATCCATGCCAGCCAATTGTGCCTATGCGAAAGCACCATTGAAGGACATACCGGGCTTGCCCAAAAGCACCAACACAGCCATCCACAACTCAGATATCTGTAATTTGGGGAGCCAGTAGAGTTCCAAAGACTTGACTGTGGGCAACATTATGATTTAAGGCTCCAAACTCCAGCCTGTGGGCCAGATTTGGTGCCCCCATTTCTTTTCCCCGGGGTGACCCAAGCTTGCCGTTCCACTAGGGAGCATAGCGACAGCCGCACCTAAAGTCCCCAGGTATCCCTGAGACCAGCCGCTTGCATGTTTGGTTGCCCCAGCAGGCCAAGCACCCAGTGTTCTGGGCAGCCACAGCTGGTCATGGGGTCACCTGGGGACTGTAGGCGTGGTTGTCACTGTGCTCAGTGGCTGAACCGTAAGCTTGGGTTGTGCCACAGAGCCTTTTTACTGTTGTGATGGTCTCCAGTTTGGAGACCACTGAATTAAGGGGAGGGGATTGCTGGGCCAAAGCCACTACAACATGGAAGAGTGGCATCATAAGAATATTTCTTAGGTTTTTCTTAATTTGTAGTCATATCAATCTGATATGATAAATTGTGAGGTTTAGTCTGTAAGATTGTAAGATAAAATTAACATTTTATGTGTTTTTGCTTTATTTCTATTTCAACTTGAAGGAAAATACAAATGCTATAGAGAGAGCAAAGGAATAAGGGCTTATCTACACAATTGTATGAAATGTGCCCCGCTGGTTTTGTTAACTCTCTTGTCAGGGGCGTTTCTAGGGGATGGCAGGGGGTGGCACGAGCCATGGGCGCCATCTTGCAGGGGCGCCGTTCGCATGGCGCACGCCCCCCAAAATGGCGCCCACGGCCCGCCCGCTCCCGACCAGGCCCTCGCAGCATTCTCCTCACTCCGGCTGGCCTTAAAGAGCCAGCCGGAGCAAGGAGAATGCGCTGCCACCCGGCGCCCCCTCCCGCTTCTCAAGGGGGGCGGGGCACTGGGGGGCGCCGCGTTCTGTTCGCCCGTGCCGGCACTTTAAGGCCAGCACCAGCAAACAGAAAGAACGCGGCCGGGGCGCCGCATTCTGTTCGCTCCGTAGCGAACAGAACGCGGCGCCCCAGCCGCATTCTGTTCGCTCGTGCCGGCTCTAAAAGCACGAGCGAACAGAACGCGGCTGGGGTGCACAGAACGCGGCGCCCCGGCCGCGTTCTGTTCGCCCATGCCGGCTCTTTAAGGCAAGAGCCGGCACGCGCAAACAAAGAACACGGCTGCGGCGCCGCGTTCGCTGCGGAGCGAACAGAACGCGGCGTGCCGGCTCTTGCCTTAAAGAGCCGGCACGGGCGAACAGAACGCAGCCGGGGCGCCACATTCTGTTCGCTCCGCAGTGAACGCGGCGCCCCAGCCACGTTCTGTTCGGCCGTGCCGGCTCTTTAAGGCAAGAGCTGGCACAAGCAAACAAAGAACACGGCTGGGGCGCCGCGTTCGCTGTGGAGCGAACAGAACGCAGTGCCCCGGCCGGGTTCTGTTTGCTGCCGCTGGCCTTAAAGGGCCGGTGGCAGCAAACAGAACGCACCTCTTAGAAGGGGCGCTATGTCATGACGTCACAATGTGACGTCATGACGTTGCGTGCCCCTAGGGGCGCATTTTCATTGGGCGCCATGGGCGCCCTTTCAAATAGATTCGCCCTGTCTCTTGTGATCCTTCTGTAAGAACGCTTCATGAGACAATAGAAGGGGAATGCCTTGCCAAGCACAGGGGAAATTGTGTGTATGTGTAGTAATGGATATGTGTGCTAGAGCAAAGGACCAACCCTGAACTATGTTGGTTTAAAATAAAAGATGCTGACATGGCAGAAAGAGATAAAAGCAGTTGGCACCATTCTTTATATAAGAAAAGCCTTGCTGGATCAGGCCTAGGGCCCATCTAGTCCAGCTTCCTGTATCTCCCAGTGGCCCACCAGGGAGCACACAAGACAACCAGATACTTGTATCTCGCTGCCATTCCCCTGCATCTGGCATTCTGAAGTAGCTTATTACCCTTGCACCATCCGCAAGGAAGACACCAGACTGTAGTGTCCTTTACTAGTGTGGAGACAGTACAGTAGGGAGATCCAAAATGCTTCCCTAAACTTAAAAAAAAATCCTAAAATAAAGTTGGCATTGATAGCTGTGACACTCCTCATGGGTGCTATCAAGGGCATTCTCTAACAGAAGTATGTAGTAGTCATACAACCACCATGGAAGTATTAACAGCAGCAAAAGGAAATGGCACTTCCCCTGTACCAAATGCTGTGGGTTATTAAACATAATGCCCCTGCAATTGAAGCCTTCAGGAAAGATATCTGGATCCCTCACAACAACTTAAAGACACTTAGATCCTGAACTGAGCAACTGCTGCATGGTGTGTGTTTGAACTAACTGTAACACTGAAATCTGGGGTAGACAGACTTGAACAAGATAACCACATACTACAGCCATCAAAAGCAGGGTCATCTGAAAGTGGAAACCATATTTCCAATGACAAAATACTGGTATTGCAATACTGGGTAAACAAAATTTCCCCCAAACATGTGCAGAAGCTGAGGATAAAACTATTTTTTGTATCTTATAGGGCAGTGGTTCCCAAACGGTGAGTCACAAGCCAATTTCAGGTGGGTCATGCAGCACCCAGCACAGCCTTTATTGAAAAAATGGGATGATGTGATACTAGACAGGGGGAGGGCTGCGTGGTAATTCTGCTTGTGTCGAGATTGTAAATAGGTTTTTTTTCCCCATTCTAATTCACTTTGCTATTGGAAAATGGCTGAGAAGTAATCCTACCTATTGCAGCGTTCTCAAGAAAATAGGCTCTGGTGTCACAGTGACCGCAGTTCCAGCCGTGGCATCACTTCCGGTGGGTCCCGGACAAATTGTCATTCTAAAAAGTGAGTCCTGGTGCTAAATGTTTGGGAACCACTGCTCTAGGGTAACAGCCGTTTTCGTTTGTTTTTTGCACACTATAAGAAAAGGTCTTTGATGAGAGTAGGCGGCGCGCAATCTGTTGAACGCGGAGGGCCCTGCAAGAGGCGGAGAGGCCAGGGCTTTGCCGTGTGGACCCTCCCGCTTCGCTCCAGGAGCCCCGAGGTCAGGCAGCGCCCCCCCCTCGACCCTTCGCTTCTCCAGGAGGCTCCTGTCACCATGAGGGGTCCCACGACGTCTGGGCTCCGTCTGAACGGCCACTGGAACCCCCGGCCGGTCCGAGAGGCCGACGGAAGGCGCCGAGGCCACGCCGGGATCAGGCTCTGTCCTGCGTGTTGGCATGTTCCCGCGAATGTTCCTTTCTCTAGGGTGCAGAGGCTGTGAGCTCCTGCCTGTTGCTGCGAATGCCCTCAAGACACGCGCAACGCTCGTGGAAGAACAACTCTAATGATCATGTTGGGTCCTCGAGGGTAGGAAGACAGGAGGAAGTGACGCTCCGAATGCAGGGCCTGGAGGAGCCCCTTTCCTGCCCAGAACTCGCTTTCTGCCTCTCATCACTGTCTCCCTCCACCACTACCTCACAGGCTGCCTAATGCAATTCAAGAGGACGATGGATGGGTGCCCAAGTGATGTGAGTGGGTGAACCAAATCCCAGACTAAGCGAAGAGCCCCGTGCGGCACGATCCACCGACCCCTCTACCTCTTTCTGCTAAGCCTTAGGGCCCAATCCTATCCAACTTTCCAGCATTGATGCAGTCTTGCCAATGGGATATGTGCTCCCTCCCGAAATGGGGAGGCCGACCCGGAGGCTTTCTTAAGGTATAGTAAGGGAATGCTTGTTCCCTTATTCAGGGCTGTACTGAGGCTGCATCGGCGCTGGGCATTTGGACAGGATTGGGCTCTTAGCCTGTCTGTCATGACAGGGCTCTGATCTGAAGCATGGAATCGATGTAATCATATTTGGGAATAGAAAGAATGCTGCCAACAACTGAGATCAGGGATCAAGGCTAGCTTCTGACTTAACTGGCCCGAGTTTTTGCGAATCGGAGTACTGATTCACTTTAAATCTGATTACGGGCGGCCCAGCACCGAATTTGACTGGTCTGCTCTCGCATCATCTGCTGCTGCAGCGCACGGCGTGGGGTGAACCTGCCAAAATGAAACCCTCAACCCTCCCCTGCACGGAGGAAGAGCCGCTTCAAGCTCCCAAACGTGTTTTAGTCAGTCACCCCAGAGGGAGTGCCTGAGCTGCTTCCACCGGCCTCAAGTAGGTTAGATTGATGGGAGGCGGCATGCCTGTAGAATTAATAGGAGCTAATTGAAGCCAGGGGGCGGGCTTAGCGGGCTTAGCAGCCATGTTTGAGCGCCCCAAACAATCTTTATTCCAAGCGTTTCAGATTGCTTTGCACGTACTGTTTAGGACTGAATAGTTTACTCCTGAAGTAAAAACTTACGAAAATAAAAACGTGTGATCGTGTAGAAACGTTATTGGTAACCTTATTATGATTTAATATGCAATTACAAGGTTAAATTCCGCATAATTATATTACTAAACATACCTGAGGAAATGCTACTTGCTGTCTATTAAAACTCGGATTGCACTGTTTTGACAGACTTATTTTTTGAAATCTACACAACCAAAAATAAAGTGTGAATGGGAAGGAAAGAAAAAAAAGGGGGAGGGTGGGCAAAAATTAGATAAATATATAGGAAAATTACATTAAAATCTCTTCATAACACAAGTAGTTGTCAATATGAGAGTAGTTCTTTTTTACTTCTAGACTATTAAGAGTATTTTTTAAAATTTCTACACTCACCCCCGCCCCCGAAAAAACAAATTCTGTTAATGTTCAGAATTTTGAGAATATTACAGTAGAAAATGGAAGGTGGGAAAAAACATGTAAACGGGAAGGGGGGAAAAAGGAGGGGGGAAATATATTTTTTTCCCTTCTAGACCATTAACAGTGGGTGTCAGAAAATGGTGAATAAGACTGCTAGGAACAACAAGAAATTACACAGCCTCAAAAATAATGCACTCACTGAACGGTAGTTTTATTGAACCGATGTAGTGAATCTTTCCGTGGAAATTAAATCCCATTTTTCGTACAGCGATTCGCACACCCGTATGCAGAACACGCAGGCATGCTTAAAAAGGTTGATATTAACTTTTACACACGTGCAGGGAGATTTTTATTCGTGAATTCGCGGCAATCCTTCTCCTTGGCGGCAATGATCTGAGTCAGCCATTTTTGGCAGTCATCGGCTTCAAGGAAATGATGTCATGTCCCCTCCTGTTATCTTACCTTTATGCCTACAATACACCGCCGCGGAGACAGGAAGGTGCTCGAGACACAGGGAACGTGGGCAGGCCTTCGAGCAGGAAGTGCTGCGAGCGTAGAGACGAGCACGCAGTGGTGTTGAGCCGGAAGTTAGCAGAGCGCAAGCTTCTGCAGGAGCGTTTTCTGCCAGCTAGAAGATGAAGCCGAATAAAGCGGTCAGGGTCCGGCCTAGGTGAGGAACGCTGTCGGCTCTATCCGTCCCCCTTCTCCCGCTCCATCTTCCGAATCCGGAAGTTAATATTTGTCGAGGCTGGAGTGCTTATCGCGTTCCATTCTTTCCTCTGGGCTTGTACAGCGCGTGCGCACTTCCTTAAACAGAGCGTGTTGGGCTCCCGCCTGAACTCCGGAACTCAGGCCCTTGCCCCATATAGGACCCGCTGTTCACGTCCAGAGTTCCTCTCATCTTTAGAATGGCTTCTCGCGTATTGTACATTCTGATGTACGCAGCAAAGCTACAAGATTGACTAAAAGAATCTGACATTAAAAAGTGGGACTTTCCATCCTCCTCCCTGCAGGGTTGGCCTTGCATGAAGTCAGCTGAGGTGGCAACGTCAAGTAGCAGACCAATGCGGATGCCCACCTCTATACACCCAGTGGTCTGTGCCTCTCACTCCCCCGATTGGAGACAGAGCAGAAGGGAAAGCGTCCATGTAATGGACTCGATCCAGCATTCCAGGATTACCCACCAAGGAGTGGTGGCAATGAAGGCTTTTATTTCTGTTCTTTGCCACAGCCTCCTTTCTTCATGCTCAATCTTTGCATAGCCTCACACCAGGCAGCCGCTCCCCCCAGAACCTTTTGGGGCAACAGGCAGCAGAAGTACGAGGCTGTGTGAAGATCAGGCATGCAGAACAGAAAGCCTGTGCCCAAGTAATCCGGGGACGCAGCAGGCCACGGTTTAAAGACTCCTCAGTTAGTGCCACTCACTGTTTTCCTCTCCTTCACTCTTCCTCCCTTCCATTTCTTCCATTCCTCCCCTTCCTTTCCAGTTCAGGAAGCAGAATGATTTGAGGGGAAAGAGCAGGTGCCAGGAGGCCTTAAGTCCTCCCTGCCTAGTGGTTTCTATATGGTTATGATTTGCACAATATTTTGCACAAGTTTTGTCTTTTATTATTACTATTTGCCTGTAAACCACTTTATGAACTTTGTGTTGAAAAGCAGTATATAAGTACCGATTGATTGATTGATTGATTGATTGATTGATTGATAAAGACAGGTATGTTATTAGATAGTCTGTACCTGTTTGCCATTACTTTCACGAATAAAAGGTTCAAGGATAGCATATGTCTCAAATTGGTACAAGGTGAGTGGTGCATTTTGACCCTCACACCCTTATTCTTAACTTGCCATGTGACTGTTTGCATACTAAAATTGCCGTTTCATGTTGAGGATTTTTT
>JAJKFI010000018.1:11928105-11944468 GCA_029204185.1 Lerista edwardsae | reverse complement strand
CCCCCCCCCCACATACACGCATTCTCCCTGTTGGAGCTACACAACTTTCTCCACCACCACCACCACCACCACCACCACCACCACATTCTCTCAATTGGGTCTACATAACTTTCTATCACCTTTTCTGATCCTACTATTTTCTATTTTCCTTATGGGCATTTTCTTTCTCATCATTCCCCCCTCTCTTTCCTGCTCTTCTCAAGGTCAGCACCCTTTCCCTTATCCTCATGTAATTGATCTGTGGAACTTCTTGCCACAGGATGTGGTGATGGCATCTGGCTTAAAGAGGCATTTTAAGGATGTCTTTAAAAGGGGATTGGACAGATTTCTGGTTAAAAGCCATGATGCGTTTGTGCAATGTCCTGGTTTTGAAAGTATCAGAATGTCAGATGCAGGCAAGTGGCAATGGGATGCAGACATCTTGTTGTCTTGTGTGCTCCCTGAGGTGTGTGGTAGGCCACTATGAGAAACAGAAAGCTGGACTAGATGGGCCTTTGGCCTGATCCAGCAGAGCTCTTCTTATGTTCTCTTCCGTCCCAGATCTACTGTTAGTTCTTCTGTCTTCCTGCCGGTTCTTCCCCTTATTTACTGACCCAATGCTTAATCCTTGGCTAGACTGGCCACTTTGCTTAGTCTGGTGGAAGATGGTAATCCCATTATAGTTGCTAAGCAATGGAAGGATCCATCTATTGTCTCAACCATTTCCAAAGGGACCTGGGTGTGGTGGGTGAAAGTCCAACTGTAGTTTAATAATTGCAGTTTAGAGGATAGCAGCAAGCACAGCTGCTGGTGAGGCTTGGGCTGAAGTATATCCCAAGTAGGCAACACCAGCATACAAAGTGGGTGGCAACAGCAATAGTTATATTTGCAATTGGTTGCCTTGTTTCTCCTTGAGTGGTTACCCGAACCCTTCATTGAATGATTGGGCTGGCCAGGGTTATTTCACAGTACTTGCAGCTTTATAGTACTGCATGGAACAAACACATTCCACAAAGTAGATTCCTACTTTTGTGAATTTGATTGGGAAATCCTCTCTTATCTCCCAGTCTGTCAATGTGATTTTGCATCTTGACCTTTTGTGCGTGTGCACAAAAATACACTTGTATCCCTTGCCTGCAAATGACAGCTTGCTTGTTCTGAAGTTATATAAATTGTTTGGCAAATGAAACCAACTGCATCATGAATCAGCACTTGGTGTTTGCCTCAGTCACTGTGCATAAGTGCCGGTCCCAGCATTTCTGAAAGGTTCTTATGTTTCATTTATTATTGATCAAAGGTTTGTACCCGTGAATAAAAGCTTGATAAAATCTCTTTGTTCCTCTCTTCTCTCCATCAACAAGAGATTACAGATATCAGCACAGAATTGTGCAATGTAAGCATTATATTTGTGGTTGACTTTATAAATATGCACGCCTGCAGTAGTGCAACTTCCACTGATTAAAACAGCAAAAGTTCTTATTTCTTTCTTATCTCCTTTGTTTATTTTACATAATTTACTATGGTCTAGATATGATTAGTACAATTTAGACACTGGTGTTTGTTTTTAGTGCAACAGACAGACACATACCGATAAACATGTTTTTGACCAGAGAGGTCCTGAAAACTAAAAAAAAAATTCTGACCATTTAATTGGGACCCCATACTGGACACATTGGAAGGGCTTCTTCTGCACCTCCTACATGCTGTAACTAATGCCTGCACTTGGCAGCGAGTTTGACTGGATGACCTCCAAGGTACCTTCCGATTTACTGTGATAAGACTCCTCCCTGAGACCTTGGAAAATTGCTACTAGTTGGAGTAGCCAATGCCAACCTAGATGGACCAATGCTCAGCACGTGGACCTGAATTGGAGGTGCCTGTGGCTACTATTTTACCTGAGAGGAAATATTTAACCATTGGCATCATGGGGAGTTTCCCCGCACAGAGGAAATAAGCAGCTGTGGGGAGGACTAAGTAGCTATGGTCCAGATCCAGATTGCCCCATTGCTTCCATTTATTTACATTTTTTTAAAAAGACACATAAGGCCAAAGAATATGTCATGCTTAGTTTGGCCTTAGGGCACAATCCTAACCTGGAGTTAGGCCGGCACAGTTAGGCCAGCAAAGTTTGGCCAGCACAAGGGACACTGTAAAGTATGTTTGGACGATTCTTTGAGTCAGGGAGGATGGCACACGTCTGTTAGCTGGCCTCTCTGACTCCAAGAGTTGTCCAAGCATGCTTTATAGTAACCCTTGTGCCGGTCAAACTTTGCTGGCCCAACTGTGCCGGCCTAACTCCAGGTTAGGATTGTGCTCTTAGTTTCCTAGCTGCTGTTCTGCCAGGTTGTTGGGCCAAGAATGCTCATTCAATCCAAGCAAGTGACTTGATTAAAAAAAAAAAAAAAGCTGTATCATGACTAGGTGAAGGTCCATCTTCTAAGGATTAATTCCTGGAACTGTAGAGCTGAAGCTCCTACAACATCTCCTTGATCAGAACAATTTATTTCCATGCCGATTGCTTCCTTGTACGACAGTGTATCTGGTCTTATCTCTTGCCTTCCCTTTTCTGTACACAACACCCTGGAATATCCCATTGCCCTCCAAGTGAGTCTGATCATTCTTGAATGATCCCTTGAATACCTGCTTGGATTAATCTAAATTTCAGCCCAGGTACTAGTCCTCTGATATTTAATCCATCTGTCCTATGCCATCAGGCCTCAGCTTGCCCACTGGTGACTTTGGCAGTTATATAGCTACCTGTCAAGAAGACTTTAGCATCTCTTTTCTTACAGCGGGGGTTGGGCTGAGTGACCCATGGATTGCTTCAAGCTTTTAAGATCTTATTCTTCTTGCCATTCAGTTGCTGAATTATGGTGGTGTTATAAAACCAAAAGATGAAAAACACGATTGTGGAAAGCCCAAGTAAGGAACGAGATGACCAGTAAGAAGGTGATATGGGAGGCCAAGAAAGAGTTTGAGGAACGCATGGCTAGCAACATAAAGGGAAATAATAAAAGCTTCTTCAAATATGTTAAAAGCAGGAAACCTGCCAGAGAGGCAGTTGGCCTGCTGGATGGTGAGGGAGGGAAAGAGAAGATAAAAGGGGACTTGGAGATCGCAGAGAAATTAAATGAATTCTTTGCGTCCGTCTTCACAGCTGAAGAACTTGGGCAGATACCGCAGCCCGAACAGCCCTTCCTAACTAAGGAATTAAATCAGATAATAGTAAATAGAGAAGATGTTTTAGATCAAATTGATAAATTACATATAAATAAGTCACCAGGCCCAGGTGGTATACACCCAAGAGTTACTAAGGAACTAAAGAACGAAGTTGCTGACCTCTTAACTAGAGTATGCAACTTGTCCCTTCAAACAGCCACGGTGCCAGAGGATTGGAGGATAGCCAATGTCACGCCAATCTTTAAGAAAGGGAGAAGGGGAGATCCTGGAAACTACAGGCTGGTCAGCCTAACGTCTGTTTTGGGTAAGATGGTGGAAAGCCTCATCAAAGATAAAATCCTAAAACATGTAGAGGAACAAGTGTTGCTGAAGGAAAGTCAGCATGGCTTCTGTAAGGGTAAGTCTTGCCTCACGAACCTTTTGGAATTCTTTGAAAAGGTCAACAGGCACGTGGATGTGGGTGAACCTGTGGATATCATATACCTGGATTTTCAGAAGGCGTTTGACACAGTCCCCCACCAAAGGTTGCTGAAGAAACTTCACAGTCAGGGAATAAGAGGGCAGGTCCTCTTATGGATTCAGAATTGGCTGAGGGCCAGGAAACAGAGAGTGGGGGTCAATGGGCAATTTTCACAATAGAGAGAGGTGAAAAGCAGAGTGCCCCAGGGATCTGTCTTGGGGCCGGTGCTTTTCAATTTGTTCATAAATGACCTGGAGACAGGGATAAGCAGCGAGGTGGCCAAGTTTGCGGATGACACAAAACTTTTCTGGGCGGTGAAGACCAGAAGGGATTGTGAAGAGCTCCAGGAGGATCTCACCTAGTTGGGGGAATGGGCAGCAAAATGGCAGATACGTTTCAATGTAGACAAGTGTCAGGTGATGCACATTGGGGCAAAAAACCAAAACTTCACCTATAGGCTTAAGGGTTCTGAGCTGTCTGTGACAGCTCAAGAGAGAGATCTTGGGGTACTGGTGGACAATTCAATGAAGGTATCGACCCAGTGTGTGGTAGCAATTAAGAAGGCCAATTCCATGCTCGGGGTAATTAAAAAAGGGGTTGAGAATAAAACAGCCAATATTATCATGCCATTGTACAAATTGATGGTAAGGCCACACCTGGAATATTGTGTCCAGTTCTGGTTGCCGCACCTCAAAAAGGACATAGTGGAGCTGGAAAAGGTGCAGAAGAGAGCAACGAAAAGGATTATGGGGCTGGGGCATGTAATCCCTTATGAAGAAAGACTGCAGCGTCTGGGACTCTTCAGCCTAGAAAAAAGGCACCTGAGCGGGGATATGATTGAGACATACAAAATTATGCACGGAAGGGATATTGTCGATAGAGGGATGTTCTTTTCCCTCTCTCAAAACACCAGAACCACGGGGCATCTGCTAAAACTGAGGGTTGGGAGAGTTAAAACAGATAAAAGGAAGTACTTTTTTACCCAGCGGGTAGTTAATCTGTGGAACTCTTTGCCACAGGAGGTGGCGATGGCATCTGGTCTAGATGCCTTTAAGAGGGGTTTGGACGGATTTCTGGAAGAAAAGTCCATCGTGGGCTATAGGCCATGATGGATTGTGCAACCTCCTTACATTAGTAGTAGGCTACTTCAGAGTACCGGGTGCAAGGGAGTGGCAACACGATACAAGCATCTTATTGTCTCATGCCTCCCTGGGGCACCTGGTGGGCCGCTGTGAGATACAGGAAGCTGGACTAGATGGGCCTCTGGCCTGATCCAGCAGGGCTCTTCTTATGTTCTTATGTAATTTAGGCCATACTTTTAAAAGATAATAATAGTTATTCCATACAAGAGAGCTCTTAAATGGAGTATCTGTCTTTCCTATCAGCAACCTTTTCTCAAAAAGTGACCTACTTGTATGTGGAACCAGCTGATATGAAAGCAACAACTCTGGGGTGTCCGCCCAGATGTCTAGCCTTTTCAGAAGCCCTCCCCCTACCTTTTTATAACAATAATTCTCACACAGATACTTCCATGTACAGATGTTTGCTGTTCAGAAGACGTTTTGATCTCGCTGTGCTGTGTTACTGTTTCTGTCATCATCAGTGTGAGTCACAAGTGAATGTTTGCATGTGCCTTGTCCAGGCTAGATTTTAAATGAACAAATTAATATGCCACAAGAGAAAACTGGTTTGATTAGACACTGATGATTGTGAGGTAAAGCTGCCTGAAATCTCTCTCGCTTGCTCACTCAGTCACTCAGAATGCATCCTAATTTGGAGTTAGGCCAGCAAGATATGTCCAGCACAAGGGCCACCCTAAACCGCATTTAGACCACTCTCGGAGTCAGGGAGGATGGTGCACATCTGTGCACTGGCTTCTCTGACTCCAAGAGCACAATCCTAAACTGGAGTTAGGCCAGCATAAACTAAGCCAGCAAAGTTTGGCCAGCACAAGGGCCACCATGAAGTGTTTTTGGACTACTCTCAGAGTCAGGGAGGATGGTTCACGTCTGTGTGCTGGCCCCTCTGACACCGAGAGTAGTCCAAACATACTTTACAGTGGCCGTTGTGCTGCCTTTGCTGGCTTAGTTTAAGCCGGCCTAACTCATTTAAGGATTGCACTTCACGTGTGGTCCAAACATACATTACAGCATCCCTTGTGCTGGCCAAACTTTGCTGGCCTAACTCTAGTTTAAGATTGTGCCCTCACTTACTCACAAAAAAGGGCACAATCCCACGTGGGGTAAAGACAAAAAAAAGTTCCTTTACCCTGAGAAGGCTCCGGTGGCTTCCTCACAGGATACAGCAGTCACCATTTTGGCACTGAAGTTTCTCTGGGTACTGAGGCACCATAGGATTGGCATGTAAGTACTAAATAAAAACCATACACAATCGTTTTATTTTATTTTTTCAGATTTTGGATTTTTTAATATACATACGAAAATGCATAAAGTGGTGTTATGTGTTTTTATTTTAGCATCACCATTTTCTCCCATCTCTAGTTATAGAGCATGGGAACAAGATGAAACCCATAGAATAAATGCAGTGGAGCCAAGCTGTAGCTGTCCAGCACTACTTTCTGGAACCAGCCTTCCAACTAAGAGTGGAGCTACCTACTTAATGTGAATTACTTATTAGTGTTATATCCTCTCCATTTCTCAGAGCAATGAGAAGTGAAGGGTCAGTGCCAAAGGGTTTGGTTTCCTTTGGATGATGGAATGCTACAGCCTTACAGTGTTTTTCAATTTCTATACAAACAGAGCACAATGGGAGAAAGCAGACTCCTAAATCAGCGGGCAGCCAAGTTAACAACCCTGCCCCCAATAATATCCAGGAAGTGCCCCCTGCACATCAAAGTGTGTGCCATCCATACTATCTACTCTGAACTAAGCCCCATTGTAGCCAATGGCGTTTACTACCTGGTAAGTGTGGCTAGGATTGCACCCTGTGATTGTCTCTCTATCATTTTCTCTAAACTCAAACTGCAGATTGGCTCCAAAACCTTTATCTGCCCCCTCTAACTAGCTGGAGGAGGCTACCTGCCCAACTCTGGTGGGTGTCACACTCCAACAGCTGGTGAGAAATTCCCAGCTTTCAGGAGGATGTCATTTGCTCCCATTGATAAAAAACGTCATCCTGGACTATTATCAAGCCATCAGCCTAACAAGACATGATCTCCCAGTGTCCGTAAAATTGCATTTATATTTGTTTAGCTCTAATACCGCAGATATGCATGGCACTTCATAGGAAAAAAAGTCTCCTTCCTGCTGCAAAGTGCTTTCAGGCAGCATTTAAACAGTGGGGGAGAAAAGAGAGGGAGAAGAAAGGGACTGTCCTGCCTTTTTGTTCTTAAAAATCAAAGAGGTTCAAAAAGGATGCGTCTCTCCCACCACTTCCAGTACATGTTTTTGGGTGAAGCCGAGCTGCTAATGCACATCTGAAGGGACACGGAGGGCTGGTTCTTTCAACTGGCTGATGCAAGCCAGCTCAACTGGCTTTGAAGAGGATGGCCCCATCACCAAGGGAAGACAGGAGCCAAAGAGCACTCAGTCACACACAGCTGATCAGCGCCTCATAAAAGTTCCAGATGACTAACTGCTTTTAAATCATTGGAGCATTGTCTCAATGAGTTGCACATTGAGACTTCATGTGCACCGCAGGCCATTACCTCACGGATCGTGCTTGCAACAAGGAGGGCCACGCCTGCTGGATCGGGGAGCGGGTGGAGGAGCCTGTAAGTCAGCCAAGTCGCTTTTCAGCTTGAGAAGTCATCAAGTTAATTCTCAGTATCTGGACGGGAGGCCTTCAAGGAAATCCCTGAGTGCTCCAGGAAGGAGTATTGATTATGCAATAAGTGCCACTCTTCCTCTGAGTCAGTTCTGAAGTAGAACAAAATAGGCTGAGAAGCTTGTTCCTTGGCCAGTTTCAGACCAATGAGGAAGTTTTTGCCCCTGGCATCAAGCATATTCTTTTCTCATTCAGCTTCAAGGACTGCTCTGAACATTGGCAGCCCCAGGTTGACGCTGCCAGGAATGCCCACAGGGTGGCACTTATGCCGTGTGTTTAACTTCTGAACTCCCTGGTTGCTGACTGAGCTGGTGCATGGGGTGGGTGTGGGTGTGGGTGTGGGGGGCTGAAGCAGGGACAGAAGGAGGTGAGCTTTCAGCAGTTTAGTTGTGTTTGCTGAGGTAACAGGAACATGAGGGAGTACTTTCTGGGGAGGAACAGCAGACAGACTGCTGAGGTGCCTAATCCTGCCCATAAATTAATATTATTTAGGTGCGTGTTTGTTCATGCGTTCCGTGTCATCCCTGTGTACGGTGCTTTTCCACAGGTGAGAGATTGGCTCCCTACCTTGAGGGGTTTTTTTTATGCAAAGATTTTTATAACACCCTTCAAGAGAGCTTTGCCAGGACAGCTTACCAGTGTAATGAATTGCGACAAAACAAAATCCAAATAACAAAACCCAAAAACTAAAAACAGTGATAACACAGCGGATATAAAAAATATTCCTTGCCGATACTCTCTGAGGTAGTTTCCTTCTCCTTCACCCCACCTTTGGCTGGTCTCACATTTGATTCCAGAGCATGGCTGGAGAGAATAACTATTTAAAATATCTTGAAGAAGGAAATCAGGAGCCAGAGAATAGGTTAAGCCCCACCTATTGATCCCCCCTGCTAGTGTCTTCTGTGTGAGATCTGGGGGAATTTCCTGCTGATATGGTTGAGGGTTTTGCTGAAGCCCTTGTTGAGCCCTGGAATACAGAGATGACTCAAACGCTTGACATGATGGCTCCTAAGCAGTCTGTTTCCTGTAGTGCAGATCCTGTGGCTACTTGGTTTACACTGGAATTCAGAGTGATGAAATGAGGATGACACCTCGCAACACTCATGGTGAATATGAGCAACCATGGGCTACAGCCCATTTTAGGATCTGCTCTTATGATGGTGATAGTGGTGAAGAAATGGGGCTTTTCCACCACCATTATTTCTGCTCAGTGCTGAAAACCTTGAGATTACAGATTTTTTTTTAAAATCTATTTGTTTTAGAAAGGCCCTTGCTTTGGGTTGAGACCAGTTCCATTGCAACTTGTCATACAGGGGTGTAGCTAAAGAGGTGCAGGGGGTGCAATTGCATTGGGCAACAAGCTTTAGGGGGGCAACAAGCTGAGCTTGGCACTAGTGGCCAAAATTGTGAAAATGTTGGTATGTATGAAGTCTACCATCATGTTATACACCGTTCAAAGCAGAATTTCATGCAGAATGCAATGAAACAAATCAGAGTGGAATGTTTTTACTCTATCAAAAGTTATGGCCAAAAAACCCAAGAAAATGAAAATACAACTGTGATGTCACTTCCTGCTGTGAGTCACTTCAGGGGCATCATTTTGCTCTCTGCACCGGGCTACACTTTCATTAGCTATGACAGTGATGTCATATATGTACAGTAAACTACTGTTTGTGCAATGATTTATATTTTTCAGTTTTCTGTTGCCGGTGTTGTTTTGCTGGTTTTAGATATTTCATTGCTTTTATTTTGCATTGATTTTGTTAGCTGCCTTGGGTTCATTATTGATAAAGAGGGTCACGGTTTAAAATAAGTAAATAAGCAAGGAATTGCAAGGAAAGTTTTAGGCAGGGAAAGGTGTCTGGGAGTGTGGCCGGTTCCCCCCTTCTTCTAGCAATGCTGGAGGGAGTAGGGGGAAAGAGTTCCTTATCTCCTCACTGTGACCTGTGTTTGCACAGAGTTAAAAATGTAAAAGGAATGCATCCCCTTAAATGTTAAACATCATGCAAGTATAGAGTGAGGGGAGGAGTTAGCAAAGTGTTCCTCTTTTGCACCTTCACTTTTAAACTCTGTGCATGGTGAGAAGGGCATGATCCAATTCCCCTTGGTGTTTAGCATGCAGCGCCAGATCAATGTGGTGTTTGTGTATGAGGGGCTGAAGGGAGATGGCAGCGGCAGACTCGGGGTGAGGGCACCCCAAATCTGCTGCTCTCCCCACCACCTGCCCTGATGCAAGCCAGTTCACATTGCTGCACTGCTGGGCCATCCGCGAAGAAAGGATTGGATAGTTTTCCCCAGAGCTCCCATGGGGTTCTGAGATCAGGACTGAATGCAGGTGTCATGGTTTGCTTGAACATCATATAACGTTTTGTGCATATGCCATACCTGTGCACTCCTGAACACTTTTGCCACTGGCCTGGTCTGTATGATAGAGTAGACACTCTACAATCCGGGCAGTCCTGTATTGAGCTGCTTCTCGGTTTGGCCTACTATAGTTTCCTGGTTCATTGGATGGCCATGTGTGCGGCCACAGAAGATGATTCAGAGGACTTCAGCAAGGACAACAGCTCCATTGCAGAGACGAAGCGAAACCAGCGGACTCTAAATGAAGCTGAATTGGAGACCTCTCATGGGATTACATAGTTTAGAGGAGGGGGTGGGGAAACGTCTCAGCCAGACATAAAAAGTGCTGCTTGGGTGTGTGTTCAAAGGGAGACCTGCAAGGAGGTGCTTCAGGAGGTGATTCAGTAATGCTGCAGTCATTAGATGAGTCACTGTTGGCACAAAGCCACACTACAGCAGGGCTCACTGGGGCAGGTTTACACACCGAGAGCTGAGACCAAAGTAGGGGCAGTGCTGGATACGAGGGTGAAGGACAAGGAGTTGGCGCCCCAGGGCCTGGTAAATTGTGGGGAACCCCGAAGTGATACCATTTGAGCCCTATTAGCAAACGTTGTACTCTGTGTGTGTGTGTGTGTGTGTGTGTGTGTGTGTGTGTGTGCGAATGAGCAATTTGCTCATCGTTCCTGTGGTGATATGTGCAAACTCCACATGAGGAAAAAACAGCACATGCTGTTGTTCAAGTTCTCCCTTTGTATATAAATGCAGAAGCATAGAAAGAGGAAGTGCAAGTCTCTGGTGCCCCAGAGCCCTGCAGCAGAGGGGGGGGGGAGAGAGAGAGAGAGAGAATACGAGTGCATTTACATTTTTATTTTTGATTAACAGTTACAGGCTGACATCTCAAGGCAGATAACAGTAGGTGAAAGCATGTCAAGTATAACTGGGCCCTGTTAAACATCAGCCATAACGCGATGAATGTGAAAACAATGGTTTTCTACGAACCGGCCTTTAAAGACAGCCCAATTGTGTTAGGGAAAAAAGGCACTTCCACCAGTGAACGCAGGGCCAGCCCTAGATCTCCTGATGCCTGAGCTGCCATGCCAAATGCTGCCTCTCTTACCCCATGATGTGCCAGCCTCTGCGCCTCATACTCTTCCATTTTCTAGCTTCGTACTCTCCTGCCCTCCACATGTTCTCTTGGTCTCTGTCCCCTTCTTCCTTTTCAGATCCAAGGAGTGGAAGGAGAAGGAGTGACGGCAAGGAGGCAGACGGGCATGGGCACCCCCTCTCACCAACCTGCTACCTGATACAGCCGCTTCAGCTGGCCCCATGGATGGGCTAGCCCCGAATGGATCCGCGTCTCATTTCAAGCCACAGGCATTTGCTATAGCATGTTGAAGACCAAAAACGGTGGTTGGTAGCTGTCTTCCGGGATCATGGAGTTGTCAAGCTTTTGTATTAGTCACGTTTCAGGTTTATAATTTTGTCACTCTGGCATGCCAATAGCCGTCTCAAATGCATGCATAACTCATACAAGGGGGGGGGAGTCAACAGGGAGGGGGTGCCTCCCAGTGCAGAAGAAAAGGCTCTGAGGAGTTTAGAAGTAGGCAAGCTTAGTCTACGCTCAAATGAACTTAGTGCACATGCACAGCATTGTGGGTGAAAACATTGAATGGGTGTGACACTGTAAATGTAGCATACAAAATATTTTCAAAGGGTTCGGTAATGACAGAGGCATGGTTGAAAAAAGAAACAACACAACTGGGCTTCCCTGATCAATTCTACGTTCTCATTGAGTGACATACCTCTTTCACATCCATGAAAAACAGGGTACTGAGTACAAAAATAGAAGAGTCATATCATAAAAACAGAACAGCAAGTTTGGGTGCAGCTTTAGTTTGCAGTGGAAGGTACACAGGGCTGTACGTAGTCCACAATTCTGCACATGCACAAAAACCCTTCAGATTGTGGCACTGGGTGCAAAATTCAAACGGAACGCAAAGGAAATCATGCAAAAGCAAGCAACATGTTTTCTTGGCACAAAATATGGGTAACCCTTGGCACAGAATTGTGAGTTATAATTTTTTTTAAAGCACAGATCACAAACAACCTTGGGCACAGGAGGAGCTGAAGTTACAACTTCATATTTGCAGCAAAACTCCCAGCTGCTTTCAAGTGATTCGGTTGATCATTGAATTATACTTGAAGTTGACGTAAAGTTTGGAAAACAATTCATCTGGGCTGAGCAGGGCTGGGTATGTCCACTGATGCAAGTGTGCTGTAACTCGGGAACCAGCAGATGTCTGTGCCTTCATGCTTAACTTGAAAGAGTTACAAGGGAGGGGGGACCAGTTCAGATTGGTACACAGCTGCGTAGATCAGATGATTTTGTCAGCTGAATTTCCCTCCTCGCTGGCTCTGATGATTTATCGCAGGCAAAACTCTGACCTTTGTTTGGGAGCAAAAGATTCCATCTTAGGAACATTTTATGAAGGCTGGCAGAGTAAACGCTGACCACGGTATTGGTAATAATTCACAAACTGGGGAAGCACACAATGACTGTACGTTGTTGCAATATCTACAGAAATGAAACACAGGCAAGGCATCTTTACTGTGAATGATTTGCTTTGCTCTCATTTTAGATCTCGAGTCACGCAGAATGAACACACAATAATAATCCCTTCCCCAACATGCACACAGGGGTGTAGCTAAATAAGTGCAGGGGGGTGCAACTGCACCGGGCAACAAGCTTTAGGGGGGACAACAAGCTGAGCTTGACACTAGAGCCAAAATTGTGAAAACCTTGGTATGTAGGAATAATACCATCATATTATATATCATTGGAAAGGTCATTTAATGCAGAATGCAATGAAACAACCCAGAGTGTAATATCTTCATTTGATCAAACACTCTGGCCAAAAAACCAGAGAAAACGAAAATATAACTGTGACATCACTTCCTGTTGTGATATCACTTCCGGGGCAACATTTTGCCTTCTGCACTGGGCTACATTTTAATTAGCTACACCCCTGCATGTGCGCGCTCACAAACACACAACTGGACGGACACACGGATGGATGGACGGACGGAAAAACCACATTTAAAAAGAAGAAACCTTCTGGCATTCAGCACCACCAATTGGCATGGCAGCGACTGCAAAAGCATTTACCACCATGGAGCTCACCACAAACACCACGCTGGGGAAGGGAAGAGAACAGGATCAGGCAGGAGCTTTCACCTAGCAGTCCCTCTGTAAAGCACGTTTGCACCACTTTCAGAGTCATGGACATGCACTGTCCTCCCTGACTCCGAGAGTGGTCCAAATGTGCTTTACGGTGTGTTTGCAACACTCCTGGGCTGGCAGTAGTCCCTTGTGCCGGCCTAACTCCAGGTTAGGATTGAGCCCTTATTAATTTAAATGTAATTCATCCATTAATTAAAAATTGTTTCCAGCCCATAAAAATCTGTTTAATATATGATGTGGCCCTCATATTGAAAAGTGGAGACCCCTGCTCTAGCACCACTGCTGCCAGCAAGCACTCATGGTGGTGGGGCTGGTGGAGAAAGCAGTGGCCTCTGCAATCCTGTTCTAATTGTTCCTCTTCCCAGGAAGAGATCAAAATGGATTGCCCTGCCGCTGCTGGTGGTGGTGGTTCTTCTTCCCCACCTGCCCAGCACTTTGTCAAAAGAGGTTGGGTGGACCATGCTGGGAGAGCGTTTCCACTCTTGGCTGTCTCTGCCTGGCCTGTTTTGAAGAAGCAGCCAGGCAGGAAAGAGAGAGGCAGCAGGAGTGGTAATGGGGATGAGGGAATGAGGAGCTTAGGGATCACTTTGTTGCTTCCTCCTTTCCCACCTGGCATCAAACGGGTCTGGCAGACAAAGGTGGCGACAATGGAGATGCCACTTGCCCTTGGGTCAGGCCTGTGGGAAGTGAACACATGTTCTCCACATGCTCTGACAGGTATGTGGTACCTGTGTAGGAAAATCTTGGTGCAAAACAGCCTGTCAATGGTTCCCAAACTATGGGTTTGTGGCCCACCAGTGGGTCACAACCCAAATTTTGGTGATTCATGAAACTGACAGGGTAGACTAAGCTATATGCACTAAGGGTTAAGCAGCCTGCTATTTGGGGGAAGGACTGCTGTCCAATCACTATTCTACCCACAGAGGCTTGAGTCAAGTTGCGGACCTGGCCCTTTATCCACTTAGGGCCAGGACTGCAGACTGCTGCCCCCGACCTACTTGGAGTTACGCAGCTTACCTTCCTGCTACCTCCCAAAAGCGTTCTAATGCTTTTGGAGGGCCTTTAAGCAATACTTCCAGTTTTATGGTGAAAATGGGAAGTTTTGATCAACAGCCTTCCGGAGGAGTTAGAGCGCTTCCAGAGGCCAGCAGGGTATCACTGCTGAGAAGGCACTGGGGGGGATGCTGGAGACAGCAGCATGGCCGTGGTGGATGCCACTCCCCTCTCCACCGGCATTGTGCGTGGGGCATTCCCCCCCCCCACACACACACACTCTGAATAGTAGGACCTCCACTGGCTTGAGTGGCTGGTAAAGTGAAACTGTTTTTTATGGGTCCCAGTGCTAAAAAGTTTGGGAACTACAGGCCTAGATACTCCAAGCCACTTCTGATGTCATGGTTGTCCCTCAGCTTGCCTGGACTTTGGTCTGGAAAAAGACCCTCTCATGTCTATTTCTCTTCTTCCTTTCATACTTCCACCTTACTTTCGCCTTACTTCCATCCCAGCAACATGGCTGCATTTTCTTCCAGGTTGACCCAAAAGCTGTTGGAAGAAATGCATCCTGTCCCTGCCTAGGAACTGTAGCTTCTTCCTTGGAAAAACATCTGGCCTTCCTGAACTGATGGTAGGATGAGAGAGATCAGGGAGAAGCTGGCCCTAATGATCATGTCCCTGAGTGGTCTGACAACTCTTTGCTCCAACTTCAGAATCACTGATGCATCCTCACCTACATATAATTTTTTATTTGGCTTATAATTTTGCTGTGGCAGGATTCCTGTCTGTCTCCTAAATGCTGCATTATAGAACTCTCATATTTTGTACATGGTTGTACAGTCTATTATTTTGAACGGGCATTATGGAACATGAAGAATTACAGGCACTATGTTAAGGACAGATGAAAAAATAAACAGTATAAGCATTTCACTGTAGTTACACTTGAAGTTGGGTTTGTTTCCATTGGCCGGGATCCAAAGTACTATACTGAGGCTCACCTACAGGCTTGTGAGAGACCAGTGGAATTTTTTACTTTCTTTCTTTGAACAACAGATCCCTATCTCATATCACAAACTATTTTTTGTTTTAGTGCAGCTTGCCATGCTCCGCAGGAAAAGGGGCAGCCTGAGGGAAGAAAAAACACAAGTCTTTTCAGGCTTTCATTTGTGTAGAATGAGTGAGGGGGGGGGCTCCACTCCCCCACCTTACATACATTCATTAGAACATCTGAAGGGAATTCCTGTGCAGTCAGCTCTTGTGCTGGGGTCTCCCTCCAGATGTTCTCCTGTATCCACATAGATTAGGGATTAGAGCCGGCTGCAGCCGTGTCACCTCTGTGCATGTTCATTCTGCATAAATGAACATTGAAACGGGGCTTAAAGCTCTCTTGGGCTAAAGCAGTGATCTTCAACCTTTTTCGTACCATTACCCCAATATATTTAGAAATAAAGTATGAAACTGGGGACCCCACTGTCGATCCCACTCCCTTCCAGGACCCTCTCTGCCCATCCCACCCTCATCGCCATCCAGAGGCAGATCTAAGGGAGGGCAAAGCTCTAAGTGTTGCAAGAAGCCTTACCCTGTCATGTAAATCCCTCCTCTCCCTTGCTGCTGTAGCCAGTAAGCAACGCCAAGATGTTGCTTTTCCCTGTGAGGATTGGCTAGAACGGTGCAGGAGAGGAGTGATTTCCACTGCAAGGTAAGGCTTCTTGCAAGATTTGCCCTCCCTTAGATCTGCCTCTGTCGCCATCCACTCCCTGCTGTCCCCACAATGTCCTCCCAGCACTGTTTACTGTTACCAAATATTTTTATCAGAGAGAGCAGAAAAAGTTACCAAGAAGCCCAACACTAGCGAAAGCTATTTTAGCACAACTGCTAAACACCTGAGCAGTACTAGGACACAGCCCCCTGGTACCTGAAGGGATAGACCAGATATATCCCCCTTTACCTGGTGGTGCTCTTGTTCAGTGGTCTTCAACCCTTTTCATTCTAGTAAGTTGCTGCAACCCCACAACTGAGGCTTCACTGATCCACTGGGGTCCCAACCCCAAGGTTAAAGAAGGAATGAGCACCACAATTTTTGGATCCTGTTCTGTACATAGTGGGAGGCTGGCCTAGTGTTATAGTGGACTTCTTACTCACTTAGCATAGTGGCAAAGAGACTGAGTTCTGCACTGGAACTGCCCTGATGCAAATCTTGCCATGATCTCACTAGATGGCCTTAGGCAAGTGAGCCACCCACCTCAGCCTCAGCTCCTGGGCTGCAATATGTCCATAACAAGACTTGCTTTCCTGGGCTGCTGTCAGGATGGTAACAACATGTGAGAATAATAATAATAATAATAATAATAATAATAATAATAATAATAATAATAATAATA
>JAJKFI010000018.1:11864754-11928095 GCA_029204185.1 Lerista edwardsae | reverse complement strand
TAATAATAATAATAATAATAATAATAATAATAATAATAATAATAATACATTTATTTATATACCGCCTTTCTTAATATCACTAGATTTCTCTAATGATTGAACTCAAGGCGGTTTACATAGGCAGACTTTCTCACAAACCCGAAGGTTTTTACAATTTACAGAATGTTCTATCTTCCAAGAACAACACTCCTACAGATCTTTCTTTCTGGATTTAGCCTTCTTTCTTTAGCCACCCGTCTGTCGTCTGCTGGCTGATGAGGCTTCCCTGCCGCCACCAGAGATGCAGCTGATTTCAGCACACTCCTCCTCCCACGAGGCAGCTGAAACTCAGCTTTTAATCAGCCGCAGTTTCCAAGGTCTGCTGCTCGCAGAGACTTCCGGCAGTCCCGAGCTCACGACCTTGAGATCTTCAGGTGTTATCTTCGGGCAAACTGAGGCATTAACCCTCTCGGCTAAAGAAGCACTTTGAATACCTGAAAGCACTATACAAATGTTAATGATTACTGTTCGAGTATTGCTGGAGTGCTCATGGGGTGAGGTGAGGCAGCTAGCTCTGGTGACCAGCTCTGCACCCCATCTCTCCCCGCTGCCTCTGCGTGGTTGCTCACCGTCTCAGTTGGCTGCCAGAGTGGGCAAATGGGCTGCTCCAAGAGCAAGAGCTCAGTTGAGAGAACAAACACTCACTCTCTTGGCCCTGATCTCTCTGAAAAACAAGTCAAGGGAAAGAGCCAGTTCAGCCTCTTGACTTGGCTCCCCGCCTTTGGGTCCATCCACATCTTCCAACTGGGTCCCCTGTTTAAAGAATATCCTCTGAGCCTGTGGCGTGGATGTGTATGTGTGTGGAGGAGAGGAGAGTGGTGGGGGCCTAGACTGTCCCTGGAGGTGCTCCCAAGAGACAGTCTATGCCACTACCACTCCACTCTCCTACACATACTGGTTACTCCACGTACCACATCCACATACCACTCCACACTCCTCCTCTCTCCCCAGGTTCAGCCAGTCCTTTCCAAGCCAGGGAGCTGGACAGAACTGAGAGCAGGAGCAGCCAAGGTGGCGGCTGGTGGAGTGGTGCATGTCCATGTGCAGAAAATACTTAAGGTAAGACGGGGTGGGCTTTTACTCGCCCAAGTTTCTGTACACAATGACTACCAAAGGAACGGAAATGTGTCAGCTGGCCAAGGAAATCCAATCCTGAACACTTTGTGCCAGATACCCTGAGAGTAGAAATGGTGAAGAGGGATCGCTCCAAATAAACTGTTTCTTGCTAAATCTGAGAATGAGGATGTGTTCTTAGCCACAGGAAAAGCGTTTCCTTAGTCACAGCAGTTAATCATACCAACTGGGAGAAATGCGTACAGTTGGTTCCAAATGTCTATTTCAAAATTATTTCCACCCTCCCCCATTTGAAATGACTCATTTTTTTTTGGTCTAAGTCACCTATGGCAGAGTAGACAGTAGCCGTATGGTTAGAGAAGCAGAGCCTCTCTTAAGTGCCTGAAATATATCCTTGTCACTAAACTAACCTCCCTGTGCTTCATAGGATTGGGTGGGGTGGGGGAGAGCCAGGAGGAAAGAGAGATGGGGCAAGCCAGAGCAGCCTACTGACGTCAGTGAAGTCCACACTGTAGTAGCATAGTAGTAGATGACTCTTTACCGCAGCCTCCAGGCCCCTCCAGCTTGCTAGAAGCCACGCAGGCTGGGTTGAAATGTTCATGTTTGCGCCGCTCTCCCCTCAACCCAAAAGGCTGTTAATTGCCAGAGCTGGAAAGCAACTTGATTCCGTCTTCAAAGGGCTGAAACAGAAGGGGGATTTCCATGAGTAATTATTCAGGCCATGCCTGCGCAGTGCACCGTAGGCAAGAGTAAATTGATCCAGCTGTTTGCAAGGCTAGATGGAAAAGTGCCCAAGGGGGGGGGACCAGGAGTACATCAACAGATGGAACAGGATTGTGTTGTCATCACGTGTTCTCCCTGGTCTGCTGAGCATGCTCTGGCTTGATCTTCACCGTTAAGCTGGGAGCTCTCGGCTTTCCTGTCTGTGCTGACTTGCAGGGTGAGGCAAAATTTCCAGCCGATGTTGCAACCTTTTTCTCGTGAAATCAAACGGATAATTTTAGATGAGCTGAAATTGCCTTGATGTTTTCCCCCTTCCCCGCCTCCACCCCTTCCCCAAACATCCTGGCAACGATAACCTCCTCTGCTTTACTACCCTACAGAAATCCTCCCCGTGACAAAGTCTACGCAGAAGTGGAGCGGGCCAGACTTGCTACACAAACGACCCAATTTGGCAAGGTTAACCTGTAACCCGAGGCCATGAAAACACAAATTCCACTCTCCAGATGGCAGAGTTCAAAGTTCCAGCAGCTTCCTGACTAAATGTGCCCCATAAGAGTCTGACTTCAGTTAAAAAGCAGCCAAAAAAAAAAGACATCTAGCAATTAGTTGGTTATTGTGTCCTCAGTCACATGTATGTTATTTCTTTTTTTGCATATTGCACCGTGTAATGTGTTTTGTTCATATAATGTGCATTTTTTAAAAACAACATGATTTTCTGTGGTTCTGCTGAGAAATGACAAGTCCTTCCTATTTGTCTGAATTTTGGCATTTTTGAATAGTTAAATGATCCCCATAATGAATTTGGAGGGCTATAGGTAGCATTATCCTTCAAGTTACAACTTGTCTGTCTGTCTGTCTGTCTGGCGTTTTGTTTCCAACCCATAAAGTAGTAGAGGAAAGCCTGAGAATGTGATTCAGAATAATGCTTAACCTAATTTGTTTTTCATTTGATGCCTTGCTCATGCATGATTTTTGGATGCAATCATGCTTAAGGGTGCAATCCTAACCTGGAGTTAGGCTGGCACAGTTAGGCCAGCAAAGTTTGGCTGGCACAAGGGCCACCATAAAGTGTATTTGGACCACTCTCAGAGTCAGGGAGGGTGGCGCACGTCTGTATGCTGGCCTCTCTGACGCCGAGAGTGGTCCAAACGTGCTTTATGGTGTTGCTTGTGCCAGCCAAACTTTGCTGGCCTAACTGTGCCAGCCTAACTCTAGGTTAGGACTGAGCACTAAATCTACGCCATACAGCAACACTGACTGGAACTGAAGTCAAGGGCAGAGTAATAGTCAATGAAGCCTACAACATATCCCCCCCCCCAAAAAGAGAAAGTCTCCTCTCTACAAGCAACTTTGCCTTGAGGCTCACATATTGAACCTCAAAATGGCACTTTTGTTAGCCATGAAATTGTGAAGGGGGAGCCGTATGTCAGCACCCATGACTTCTGCAGGGTAGCACTGTCTGTTGTGCCATTGGTTCAATCAACAAAATGCTTCCTATCTCTTTTAGATTTATAACAACCCTTGCAAAGTTGTAGGGTAAAGTCCAGAGTGGGAATGGGGATGGAGACACCTTTTGTGGTGGGGCTCTAGGGATGAAACCCAGGGCACAATCCTAACCTTGTGCTGGAATAGGACAACAGGTCTGCCCCATATCCAACATGGGGTAGCACAACCTGGGGCAAGGGGAATTGATTCCCCTTCCCCCGGGTAACATGGCAGTGGCCTGAATGGGGCTATTTAGATCTGTGCTGCTGAAATTGGTGGCTCAAATTGGGGCCAGGCCACCTGGGATGGGGGTTAGGATCCCCTGTCCCAAGTGCTGGAACCTGGCACCCCCCCTCCCTGGGCTGGGTTGCCCATGGGCCCCCTCCCTTTCCCCTGCCCCATTTTGCCTCCTGCCTCACTGTTCCACCTTCACCCTGCCATTCCCAATCCCCTGTGCCAGCCAAGCTTGGCCAGCTTTACCTGGGTGTTGCTGGGCCTAGGAATTGGTGCCGGGAGGCTGGGGACCCACCTCGAGAGTAGTCGCAAATGTGCTTTATGGCCCCTTTGCGATATGCCTGGGCCGGCACAAGTGCTGGCCCATTGAGCACTATGAATTGTGCTCCCAGTGAGTTTTGAGTGGTGGGGGGGCAGCCCAGCAAGGCTCCGTAGTAAATAATCTATACAGATTTTCTTTAAAACAGCAGAGCAGGAAAATAAAGTGTCAATTGCTTTTTTGGCAATTTACCCCAAAGCAAGACCCCCAAATGGACCACTTTTTTCAAGCTGGCTGGCAAGAAAAACAATCATTTGACCCAGCAGGGCAGTTTTGCACATTATACATATAGCTATGCTGAAGGTGGATTCGCAAAGGTTCATGTGATTTGTACAAGCAGTTGCTTTTGTGTTCTGAATCATGCATGAAGGGGAATCCACACATCCCCCCTTACAGAGTTACCCTATGCATGTCTATTCAGAAATATGCCCCATCGAGTTCAATGAGATTCACTCCCAGGTATGTAGGGCATTGCACTATTTATTTAAAAGATTTTTACCCCACCTTTCCTCTTGCCAAAGCACTTTTATAAACTTAGGAACTGTCATGCTCCGGGTTGTTGTTCATTTTAAAGAAAGCGTGTGCTTTCTTTATGAACATACGTGCTTGAGAAGAAACAGGCCCCTTTCATTTTGATCCCTCATATTAAAATGAGTTTATGAACCAGCATGTCCAAAAAGAGTGTTCATTAAGCAGGACAGCCCAATTCTAATCAACACTACTTAAGTGATGTGTCAGTTAAAAAAAATCAATTAAAAACTGGAAACTAGCACACGAGCATGGATAGCTCCTTAAAATGCCTTGGTACCATGTTTGTCTGGTGGGCAAGGAATTAACCACTTTGACAGCAGTTCTTTTTTAAGAACACATGTTCTGCCTTCCTGAGCTAAGTGTTAATTCTCCCAAGCAAGACTGGGGAAGTGTGAAGTTCAGATCTCGGCAGTCTTCTTAACTCTTGCCACGTGGATTGCCGTGTGGAGCGTTTGTCCCGCAAAGTTTTCGACGCAGAGCAAAGGAGGAGGAGAAGCGCTCAGCCAGTCGGTTTGCTTTGTGACGCTTTGCCCTCGCAGGCAGGGTCATGCGAGAAAACATCATCTGAAATCTGCTGGCAGGACTCTTGCGTGGACCCAGGACGCTCCAGGAAAGCAGACTCCGAGTTCCAACCCGAGAGTTTATGATTAATTTTGCAGGCATTTCTTGTGCAATGTCAAATGGCGACTGGCCAGCTCAGGAGTTAAGCCAGGCGATGTCTATCAAACAAAGCTGTTATATTTGGCAGCTCTTTCCAAAGCTGCTGTGCAAAACAGACAGATTGAAGCTAATTTCTGGATTGACTCGATGCCTACTTTCATCCTTGGATTTCCACCCGCCCCTTCTCTTCTGAAGTGGAAAAACATGTCCTGACTTGCACAGTGTCTATAGTTTTTAAGGTCAAGATTCATACCACGGACAGTTTCATGTCTTCTCGAGATGTTTACTAGAAACAGCTTCTGCTCCCCACCCCCGCAGCCAACCCTTCCCCAGTGACCTTAGAAGGAGCTGCTTGTGTGTTATTTCACTTTCTAAAAATGAAACTGCATCCCGTGAAGAACTTGACAGTCTCCGTCTCGCAAAGAGAGACGAGGGGGTTCAAAAGAGCCATGAGAAATCATGGTTTGAGACTGCATTTGGACATGTTCTCCTTCTCAGCTTTACCTTGGCTTAAGGTCAGTCAGAAAACGGTGTTTAGACAGAACCTGGCATAAATATTTTAACAATAAAGCTTAATGTGTAACCAGGTTTTGTGTTTCTTCTGTGTCAGCAGTTGGCAAGGCGATACTGTAAATAAGGATCCCTGTGAGTAAATAGATCTATGTGTGGAAAAGGGAGGGGGCAACTGGAGTAAGCAGTTTTGAAATTCATGCCCATGTTATTTTAAGTGATAAGATTATTTGAGTAACCTGCCAACCATGCAGATGCTTTGGTTTCAAAAACAGGAAAGAGCCTTGTTTAAAAAAAAAGAAAAAAAAGCCCTTGTGAAGCAACACTAAGGGCTCGAAAAAAGAAACTGACTTTGTGGTTATGAGATTCTACTTCCTTACTACTATAATGATTTAGACCGAGCAAAGCATCATGGGATGGCATGCTGTTAACCACAAACCCAACTGTTACGATGACAAAGTTCTGAAACAGGCCAGGGAGCTTTTGGAAGAGATGAGAAATCAGAAGTTTCCCTTTTCATCTGCCCCTCATTTTTTTTTAAAGTTATGGTTTAAATGGATTAAACTTCTTGGAAATTGCAGTTAAAAATGAAATTTTTAAAAAGAGGTTCTGAATAGGTTCCTTTCTATGGCTCTTTACTACATCTTTCGATCTTTATGGATCTACTGCCTGCCTTTTGCTAGATGGGAACCTGCTGAAATTGCTTAATGTTGGTCACTGAAGGCAATACTTTGAGGCACCTCTAGTTAACATCGATTTTTCTTCAATAGTCTCTTTGCAACATTTCAATTGCTATTTTTTTTTTACACACAAATGAAATAATTGATCCACATTTCCAGACAGATGGCTTCTGGGATTAAGTAAACTAGGAAGTTTGATAAAAGGCTCCTGAAAATTCCTAGTTTTCTATAATTAGTGGGCACAAGACACAGAGAAGGAATATGCGAAGGGGGAAATTTGGATTCATGCTGTCTGTGGCCGAAATCACAAGTGCTTTTTTAAGTCTGGTAGTTATTGGCCCCTGATGTTAATGCACACTAGCACAATTCAGAAGTTACAATTTTTTGTTTTTAACTGTCACCACATATCCCTCCGTGCGTCCGTGCGTGTGTATGTGTTTGGTGAAAGAAGATAAGAGAGGAAGAAATGAGAGAAGAAAGCCTACCACAGATGGCCCAGAATCCATTAAGACTTGGTTGCAATCCCATAATACCTATCAGAGAGCCTTTCAGGATTCAGTTTTGCCTTTTTAGTATCACAAACCCAGTCTTGGACAATGGACAGGGCAGAAGAAGCACAGAGTACGATACGCAAGGGGAAGAGCTAGCCAGATCAGGAACGTCCTTGGGATAAGCAGAGGAGGGGCTGGACCAGACATGTCATGTAGCAGGTACGCAGGGGTACGCGAGTACCTGTTCCTAGGATTAGGGTTGGCCCCGCCCATTCACCCGCCCACTTGTCGACTCTGTCGACGCTCCGCTCCGTCCCCTGCAACGTTTGAATTGCCTGCACGTTTGAGTTGTCTGCATGTTCTCAGAGCCAGGCAGGCAGGCAGGCAGGCAGCAGAGCGAGGGAGACCGATGGCAGCAGCAGCGTGAGCAGGTAGGCTGCCTGGGGCTCCCTCCCGAGGAGGCGCAGCGGTTCCTGGGGGGGGGGAATCGGTAGCCCGCGCGGCGGCCCAGGAGAAGGCCTACTGCGGAGGCGCGGCGGATCCTGGGGGTGGTTCCTGGGTTCCGGCTATGACCTCACTTCCAGTGGGCGGGCCCCAACACAAGTGCCAATCAAAAGTGAGTACATGTTGCTAAATCATTTAGATGCCATTACTGGGCTGGACCAGGCATCAGTACTGAGCTGGAGGCAGCTGGCGTTGAAGCCTATCAGATGAGAGGCCCTCAGGAGAGGGATCCTCAGAGACAGCAACCCTTTACAGCAGCGATTTTCAACCTTTTTCATCTCATGGCACATTCAAAAGGTACTAAAATTGTCAAGGCACACCATCAGTTTTTGGACAATTGAAAAGCCACACCATGCTATCAATGGGGTGCTCACATCCCATTGAATAAATGACCTTCCCCCAAATTCCTGTGGCCCACCAGTGTGCCATGGTAATGGTTGAAAATGGCTGCCTTATAGGCTTGAATGAGGGTTCTGCCCCTTTCACACCATGGTCCCCATGCTTCTCAATGCCACTAGGAAGGAATTGACAGAGGGACCAGGGAGTGAAAAATTCTGGTCCAGAGGACTACACCTCAACACAGCAATCCCTATGTAAACACAGCAATGAAGATTCTTTGTGAAGGACCCTGAAGGGAAGCGCTCCATTGGTTTTACGATGTGAAACCAAAATTACGATGTATTGAACAGAGGATTGTGTATGGGTGGGTGGGTAGATGGGAATGTCTGGGGTCACTATAGCCCAATCCAATCCAGCATTGGGCTTTCCTGTGGAAGGGTTGACAACAGCGGAAGTGAGTTCTGCTGTTGTAAAATGGCTGCTGACAGAGCTCAGAGCATTCAGTTGGGAGCCATGTTGCTGCCAAGAGGCAGCAGTGCCACAACTGATGCTGGACCCTGCCAGGTCAGGTGGCAGTGGAGGCAGGATGGGCGTGGAGGCAGCAGGAGAGGGTGGATCCAGTGGCAATGGCGTGTGCCAGATCCTTTCCCCTTTGTTGAGGAGCTCCCTCCTCCTTCTTGTTGGACTTGCACCAGAGCTGGTGCAGGTCTGAGGAGATCAATTGTGGCGTGGGAAGCTTTTGGTGAGATAAGGAGAAATCACTCCTCTTTCCCCTCCCAAGCCTCCCTATCCATCCTCCCTGCTGGATACAGTGACCGCCTTTTGGGGGCTGCTGCATCGGCAGGGGAAAAGCATAGGATTGGGCACTCAGTGGGGCAAATGGGCTGCTATATCCAGGGTTTCCGTATCTGTGGTTTCAATTACCCATGGATTGGGTGGCCTCCCCTCCCCTTCCTTTAATTTTACTTTGGGTCACTATAAAACCTTCTTACAGGGCAGGGAAAGGCCCTATAATTAACAGGGGTTCCCTCTTATCCACGGCTTCAGATATCCACAGGGAACCCATCCCCCTTGGATACCGGGGCATGCATGTATTTGACTTTGTGGGCAGAGAGTTGGGAAGGGAAGGGACTGGCTGGGGACACAGCAAGCATTATGGGGAGCAGCAGCTGTAGACATCGGTGTGCTCATCTGAGGGTGATGCCGGGCTGTGGTCTCTTCCCCTTTGAGCATCAGAAGTAATGAATACAGGCAAAGTATATGTTAAACTGTTCCAAATAACTGCTTTCCCTCTTATATTAGGCCTCTGTGCAAAAGAGAAGTAAGAATGTAGTTCCAAAAATAGTTTTAAAGTGTTGTTAATAGCATCCAACACAATCTAGAAAGGTGCTGTGTGCCTGCAGTGTGTGTGTGTGTGTGTGTGTGTGTGTGTGAACACTAAGTAGGCATGTCACTTCCAAACAGAACAGCTGAACCTTTTATTTTCTTTCACGTGTGGCTATTTTACATCAAACTGTATATTAGCTCACTGCGAGTCAGGGAAAAAGGACTTTGAGCTCAGAAGTCAACGTACTCTTTTACAGCTGATGCAGATTAGATTAAAAACGGCTTTGTGTTTTCCCATTGTACATTGACTTTTGCAGTAGTGGAGCAGTGGAACTCAAATGAAAGTAGATTGTGTGAGGAGAACTGCGACACTAATGACTGTCACCATGGTTTCAGCCAGCTAGATATTTGCAGTTTGTCCCGAGCATGGTGTCTGCAGAGCCATCATACATTAGACAATGTCAGACAACCTGTTCTGTGAACATGTAGAGCATGGTGAGGAAAAAAATGGTCTGAATCTATCCTTTGATGGCATCAAAACTTGATTCTGTATTGCTGAGCCCTTTGTCTTTCAGCAATTTGAACTGGTAGTCACAAGAATGAGGTGGTATTAAAAAGGAGAGAAAGCGTCTCTGAGGGGGTGGTATTGAGGGAGGGGAGAACCCCATGAATGGTTCAGAGCACATATGACTGGTGAACAGCTGTTTTTTCCACATAGAGGGCTGGCAGGCAGTGCAAGAAATCACAGGCAAAGCTGTGGACGCTAGAGGATGCTTTGAAAAGTGAAAGAAGCAAAAGTGCTTGGTATGTCTCAAATAAATTATGTGTGAGAGAGAGAGGGGTCACATTTAAGGATCTAAGATGATCCGTCTTTCCCTCTTCCCCTTTTTGGTGGGCCAAGGAGAGAACAAAGAGAGAGCTACAGGCTGGCATTTCTGAAGTGTGTGCGTGTTTTGCAACAGACAGAGACCGGCACATGTGATTTGAGTTTGAGAGTGCAATCCTAACCTGGAGTTAGGCTGGTCCAGTTAGGCCAGCAACATTTGGCCAGCACAAAGGCCATCGTAAAGCATGTTTGGACCACTTTTGGAATCAGGGAGGATTGCGCACATCTGTGTGCTGGCCTCTCTAACTCTGAGAGTGGTCCAAACATACTTTATGGTGGCCTTTGTGTCAGCCAAACTGCTGGCCTAACTGTGCTGGCCTAACTCCAGGTTAGGATTGCGCCCTAAAGCTGATAAGCAAGTTAAGAGAAGAAACTGGCTAGGGCAGCACCTATCAGGTACAGCAGATGCCTACAACATATGCAGGCTGTTGCTTTTTATTGCTTATAGGAATATGCTTCTTTCTACATTCATGCTCACCCTGTTTATTTGTAAATCAAACAAATATACACAGACCCTATAAGCCTCCAGTTATCGCTCTTACAAAGGAAGCCAGAAATGCTGGAACTTCTCACCACTAGGGGAAATGGGGTGGAAGCACATAACAGTATCAACGTGTGTAGGATATGGTACACATAATTAGATTCTAACTACAGCACTGAAAGTTATACTTGGTCCCAATAAGCCTCTTGGTGACATGCTAATTTTGCCCGCTGCTTCAGCAGTCAGTGAGTCTGTTCAGAATTTGCCCAGTTCAAAGGTAGCAACACTCTCCAATGTATTTACAGGTTGATTATCCCTTGGGACAGGAAGGTGTTTTGGATTTGTCAGGATTTTGGAATAATTGCATAAACATAATGAGAAATGCTTCCTCTTTATGTGAATGCTTTTCACTCTTACCCCTTTGGGCTTCTTTGACATTTTTCAACAATGTCTGTATAGACACACTCCACAGAGCAGAGAACTTACAGCCTGTATGTGGGAATGAGCACAAAATCTTTCTACAGAAAGTTTAAAAAGCCTTGCACAAATATGTCTAGATTTTGGAATAGTCTGGATAATGGATCATCTACCTGTATTTTAAAGCTATATACCCTGCCTTTCCCCTCTAAAAGAAGGTGCCCAAGGTGGCTAACAGCTGAAAATAATAATTAGATATGCAAATATAAACAAACTCACAACATAAAAACAAACAAAAACTAGCATCAAAAAAACCAGTTAATACATTACAGGCATGTCATGCACCCACTATGCACCACTACGTGCATACCGGTTCCTAGAAGTTAAGCTGGCCCCGCCCACTCGAAGCTGGCCCCGTTGGCTGGTTGGCTCAGCAGCTGCGCATGCGTACTGCACGCCCGCAGCCATTGCCTGCACTTTCTGTGAGGAGGCAGGCAGGCAGGCAGGCAGGCAGCGTGGTGGTGGCGGCAGCAGTGTCAGCAGCGGAGCGAGAGGACCGGAGGTGGCAGCGGCGGTGGCGGCAGCAGCAGCAGCAGCGAAGGAGACCCAGGAATAAGGCAGCAAGCATGAGAAGGTAGGCTGCCTGGGGCTCCCGCTCCCTCCAGCCATGCAGATCCAGCGTCCCAGTTCCTCCTGCAGCCTCCCCCCAGCCCCAGCCCCCACGCGGTCCTTTTTTGGTTGCCCGTTCCCCCTCCTCCTGCTCCTTGCCGGCCGGCCCGGCACTCAGTCGGGCGCCCACGTGGTCGTGCGGCCCGGTGGGCGCCTGTTCCCCCTCCTGCTCCTTGCCGGCTCCTTGCATTTAACATTAAAGTTAAATGGCTCCCTGTCCCAAAAGGGCTGACAATCTAGTACAGTCTAGCCTGCTATTTAACCAGGGAAGAGTTGAAGCAAAATATGTATATACACATCTCTAGAAAGCAAAGCAATAGAAGTTAAATCAACACTAACCACCAGCTGAAGTTATTACAAACATGATCACATCCATGGCAACAATCATGACATCACTTCCGGCTATGACCTCACTTCCTGCCACGACATCACTTCCGGCTATGACCTCACTTCCTGCCATGACATCACTTCCGGCTTATGACATCACTTCCGGTGGGTGGACCCTGACAAGTGCCAATCAAAAGTGAGTACCTGTTCCTAAATCATTTGGATGACACCACTGATTACAGGAGATCAGGGAATGCAGAACAAAACAAAAAATCCTTCAGATATCATCAGAAAACCAGGAGAGATTGAGCCAAGCTCAGCTCAAGAAGTGCCACAACACCTAAGAACATAAGAAGAGCCCATCTAGTCCAGCTTCCTCACAGTGGCCCGCCAGATGTCTCAGGAAGCACATGAGACAACAAAATGCCTGCATCCTGTTGCCACTCCCTTGCACCTGGCATTCTGAAGTAGCCTACTCCACACCTCCACAGAGATGGTCTATCTCTTGACCAGCTCCACTTCAGATGGAAATGGCAGTCAGAAAGGGCCTCCAGCTGAGCTGAAAGGATGCCCATTTCTTATGGGGGGGGAGGTGGTCCTTCAAGCACCCTGGTAGTCTCACTGGTATTTCATAGATAGCATTGGGTGTTTCCAGGCCTGAGAGTTTCATCTAAACTACCACAAACCAGAGTAATACAAACACTGTGTGGAGTGCTTGGGGTGACCATAGGTTCAAGAGCAGAAGTTTGGGTTCAGCGGTTTCAATGAGGCCTTTGGGATTGAGTATTTTTCTCCAATACTAAATCCCAGAATGCTTGCAATTCAAGGCATTTTGAAGAAGTCGAATTATGAATATGTTGAATTCATATTTACAGAATTTACTGTCAATTATATTCTCTCCTGTCATGCTGCTGTGGGTTAATGAATGATTCAGGCATTTGTTCTCACACCTACGTGGGCAAATAAAATAAAATTGAGAGTATGGCATGCGAGGGATAAATGCAACAGTATTTAATTTTACAGAAACCTACATTAATCTATAAATGCACCCTGAACAGAATGGCAAGCACTTTGGAAAATGGAATCGTCATTTCCAGAAAGGAAAACCAAAGTTTACATCACATTGTTGTGAGTCAATTACCCTGTCTTCTAAAGTGCTCTTAAGTAGGACCCAGATGAGGTCATGAGTCATTCAAGGCTTGAACATCCAAATGTCTTGTGGCTGTTCCAACATTCTTTCATCAGCATCCCACATGACATTAAGAGACAGTTATACTATTTTGTTTTCCTTCCAAGTGTGTATCCATTTGGTAGGGAAGCCTGGAAAAAACCTGTTTTTCAGATTATTGGAAATTCCTATAAATAAACTATTTGCACAAATCATTTCTGCATACGCCTTTCCAAAGAAGCCTTTGCAGCCTTACGTGGCTTAGGGTGAAATCAGAGCATTAGTGGTATTCAGACGGCTCTTCTTTTATGCATCTTGGCCGTGTAAGGAATTGTCACACGGCTGCCAACCCAGTGAAGGGTTCCTCTTAGCAAAGCTAGCCACGGTCTTATTCCATCCACACCCGTGTATCAGCAGCATTATTATTGTTTTTTAAAAATGCATCATCCACTGTCATGAACAAAGGAAGCTAGGCCTTCTCCCACTAGGAGAGAAAGGTGGCTTACAAAACCACCAAATCCAAATTAAAATCCAAATTAAAAACAGACAATGCAATACAAGAAAAAAAATGAAATCCAAATTCAGCCCAAAAAACTAAAAACAAAACAAAAAACATCCACAACCAAATCAGTAAAAACAATCCAAGGGGGAACAGATCAGAAATCAGGAGTACTCAAGAAGCAGCTGTTGAAAATTTAGGGTCTTTGGTTCTGGGGCACTCTGGCAAGGAAGGGGACAGACACACATTTAGCAACATGGAATTCCACAGGATGGAGGCTTCAGTCAAGAAGGTCCTCTCACATGTCACCACTAGACCAGCCTCAAAGGCCAGGGGAACGTGCAGATCAGCCTCCCTTCCAGATCTTAACAGATGGTAGATTCATAAAGTGGAAGGCAGTCCTTCTGGTATTTGGGTCCTAACTTAAGCCATGTAGGGCTTTAACAGTAACAAACAGCAACTTGCTTTGTCTCTGCAAACAAACTGGAAACCAATTTCGCTGAAGCAACAGAGGTGAAATGCAATCATAAAGCCTTTTGCTTGGTCAGAAGCTGAGTAGCTGCATTTTGTACCTGTGGTAGTTTCTGAAACGTCTCCAAGGGCAGCACCACATATATAGTACAGTATGGTCAATCCACTTTATATGCAAACTCATTATCTGCTAATTTGCTTATCTGTGAGGGGCAGAATTGCTACATTCCTCGTTATCTGAGCTTCTGTCCTCTTATCCATGATGCAGGAACCTTCTGAAGGCTGCAGAGACCTTTAGAATGGCACCTGTAACCAGCACTGACCCCTTTAAAGTAGCCAGCATAAGCATCCACCAGCCATGTTTAAGGGGGCCATTCTGGTCGCAGGTGCCATTCTGAAGGTTCTGGAATTCCCTTCCAGAAGAATTAAGAACTACATATTCCCTCATGGCCTTTTGGAGAGGGCTCAAATCATACCTATTTTATCATCATTCTTTAGATAATGGTTGGCTGTCTGCTCTCTGTCCCTCTAGAATAGTGCCATAGTTTGATTACTCCCCTGGACAATTGTTTCCCCGCCCCCATGGCCTGATGAGACGAGTTGGTTTTTGCCTTGTTTTTGAACATTCTTGTGTTTTCATGGTAAATGTTTAATGTTTTTAATTGATTTGGTAATTTTGATCTGTTTTACTTATTGTTCGTTACATTGTACTTTTATGTTCTCTGTCAGCCGCCTTGGGCATTTGTTTTGGCATGGGAAAGGCAGGAACTAAATAAAAAAGATACCTGCAGCCTCTGGAAAGTGTCTGCAGCATTCAGAGATCTTCTGGTACTTCCTGCTGCACTCTGCTGGCTTCCTGAAGATGTCTGCTGGATTCTTCTGATGGCAGATAAGACACCCCTTGCATCTAACCCCATTCATCCCATAGAATCAATGGTTTGTTATCTGCAAATTCGCTATCCACGAGAATTTCCGGGAATGTAACTCTAATGGACTGAGGAGGGCCAAATCCTATTTTCCAGCCCTGGTGTAGTTGTCCCAATGGGGTGTGTGCTGCATTCTGTGGTGGGGGGACAATCATAGAGGCCTTTTCAACGTAAGGGAACAGTTGTTCCCTTATCTAGGGGCTGTATTGCAGCTGCATTGGCATCAGAAAATTGGATAGGATTGGGCCTTGATTATAGGTTGCAGTCAAAGTGACTAAGGCAGGTCTCTCTGAAGCAGAAATGGATGCAACTGGCTCTCCTGCCAAAGCTGGACTTAAGCATTCCAGGCTACAGCTACCATCTGGACACCCAGAGGCAAAACCAGATCCATTAGTACCTCCAAACTTATTTGGAGTATTTGAGGGACTGCCTCCTTCCATATAATCCTACCCATACTCTAAGGTCATCTGGGGGGGGGGCCCTTTTGACTGTGCCGCCACCAAGAGAGGTGAAAGGGATGGCGGCCGGGAATTGGGCCTTCTTGGCGGTGGCCCCCCAACTTTGGAATGCCCTCCCCTTAGAGCTGAGAACTGCTCCCTCTTTGGCGGTATTTTGGCGGGGGCTGAAGACCATTTTGTTTCAGCAGGCTTTTAGTTGCTGACAGGCTGGCTGGTTTTTACATCCTCTTTTATGATCCACGGTGTGGGCTGTTTTATATTTTTAATTGTTTTAATATTGTTTTAAATATTGTTTTTAACTTCACATACAATTTTACTGTATTTTAATTGTTGTAAGCCGCCTTGGCTGCCTTTGGGCAGAAAGGCAGGGTATAAATTAAACAAACAAACAAACAAACAAACTGTGAATCTGCTTCTTCAAGGGGTGTTCCAACCCATCTGCATAAAAGCTGATACATGGTTACTGGACCAGAGGAATCTCTGTCTTGGCTCAATTTGCAGTTTGTGTGTCCTTCACTGCTCCCAAACACCAGTTTGGAACAACGGTCTCTAAAGTACGGACCACTGTGCAGCAGAAACCCCTTCCCAGTCCTGAGTGACGCGTATTGTTCCATCTTGCAGCTGCTCCATTTTGCAGCCAATCAGGCATTTGCACCCAGGCCTTCTGGGACACCCAGCCATAGACATGAATGCCTAGAGCATCACTGCCAGCTGATCTGCTGGCAAATGGAGCAGCTGTGTGACAGAACGATCCATGCCACTCACAACGGGGAAGGTATCCCCCGTGCACCGGATCTGGTCCACAGGCCACAGTTTGGAAGCCCCTGGTTTAGAACTTCCAAAGCTTCCACAGCTGGAGAGTACAACAATGGTGTGAACGTTAAAGCGAGGAGCGTGAGGAGTGTGTCATGACCTGCCACCTGCATACCATCGCCAGGTCCCACTGAAACTATTATAAAAAATAATCCACTTTACTCTTTTTCATGAAAGTATTTTCTTCTGCTGCTTGTTTCTGCTTTGAAACTTATTATATGCACAGTGCAAACCTCTGCATGTATACGGAGACATAATTCTCATTGTGGTCAACGTGGCTTACTCAAAGGAAAGTGAGTATGTGACTGCAGACCTATATATGTTTGTTTCTAGTAAGATAGGATTACAGCCTAAGGGTGCAATCCTCACCTGCGCTGGAACAAGCAGGCCGGCTGGACTGCGCTGTATCCAGTGCAGATTGGGAGCAGGCTGGAGCCTCCACAGGGCAAGGGGACGTTCATCCTCTTATCCCGGGGCAGGCGCCAGCCACCCTTATGAGAGTGCTGAGATCTGCCCCTGCTGTATAGCAGGGGCAAATCCGAGCCCACTGAGTGGCCTTAATTGGGACCACAAGGACCGGGGTTTGGATGCAGCCATTAGGTGCCACCCTCTTCCCCGGGTCGCCCTGCCCCACCCCGCCTTGAGTACCGGGTTCAGACTTTTCTAAGAAAATGCATATCCAGTGAGGGGGTATTTGATGGAGAGTTTTAAGATCTCCCTACCTTAGAAGTGGCCTGTAAGGGGCAAATAATAAAGATATCGTGTGATATCAAGCACTTCGACGATCACCTGGAAGTCTTCCCCGGCTTCAGAAACTGTGCATTACCAATATTCACAAGTCATGCATTTCCCATTTTAAATGCCCCATCATTTGTTTGCTTTTTAAATGGCAATGTGGAATTGGTCTGCTGATAACTGGACACAATACATGTTGATGTGAGAAGCCAAGCCAACAATGTGCACTGACACACAGCACTCGGAATGCTCACTGCAAATGGCTGTCCTGTGCGTTGGGCCATAGCCCATTAACCTGACCTCAATCCACTCCACTCTTCTGTTTGAATAACTCTTCTCGTCATCCTTCAGCCTTGCTCTCAAATCACTGGAGAGCCTGTGGTGAACAAGCTGCAGTGCTCTGTTCCTTGGGTTTGTTCTTTAGATTTACTCCAAAATGCTGTTTCTAGATGAGCTGCATTAGATAATTTCGGCATCGAAAAGTGTTGGAGGAAGATTGTATTTCCATGAAAACAATTACCATCCCATGGATTCAGCCTTGAAGCAGCAAAAGGTCAAATGCCCTTTACAATAACCACAGAAAGTCAGCATTTATTGTTCTCGTTAGCTGCAAAGGCTTGGAGGGGTTGTGCAATGATGAACTAGAACGAAGGAGTGGAAAAAACTGTGACATGGAATTGAAATGAACTCCTCTCACGCCAGTCAACCAACCCCTTCCCGGCTCCCTCCTGGACAAAGAAAACACCTCACACAAACAAAACATCCTCCAAAAGCAAAAGAGCTCTGCCACGCTGGATAACAAATCTGCAGATGACTCCAGGAAGGAAACATTGTCTCCTGCGCATGAAGCAAGACCAATTTGGACCAGGATTATGTGTTCGGAGATTAATTTCTCACTGCTGCAATTGAGTCTTATCCTCTCTCATCCCTCAGAAAATCAAGTTGCTGCTATCTATTTAGAAAAGTAATTAAATCAAGGCTCTTGTATCACATCTGAAAGCACGTCCCAGCTGATTTCCTCTTTCAATGTTTTCTCTGTGCTATGCTGGCTTCTTTAATGGAAAGAGAATGGGATTATACACTGTGTGATGAAGCTACAGTGCCCCATTTTTAAAGGTTTCTTGCTCTCTTTTATTTCCTCATCCTTCACTGTCCCCTATGCTATGTTATTGTTTTAAAAACTAGGGAACCTACACAAGATCTTCATGGACTTAGAATCCATGGCTAACATTCAGATTGGCAGTTCAGTGCATTGTCCTCATTGTCATCTGTAGGGTTGCCAGATACAAACTGGGACAGAGGTCCTGTACCGCATCACTATACAGAGTGACTATACAGAAGAGGGAATTCAAGCTCAATATGGAAGGGTTTAAAAAGCCGCACCTGCCCAAATTCCCTTTTCTATACAATGGTTAAAGGTACAGGACCTCTGTCCCAGTTCGTATCTGGTGCGCCTACTTATCTGGGCAAATTGTCCAGGCACTGAGCAAAGTTTTGCGAATTGGGTGGCTCTTAGATGTAAAAAACAAGGCTGTGCATGGGATTGCCTGTGCATTTCCAGCAGTTATGTATTGCGTTGTTTGGTTGTGGCACACTTGGGCTCTGCCAATCTGACAACCCTGTAGGACAGTGGTTCTCAAACGTTTTAGCACCAGGACCCGCTTTTTAGAATGACAATCCGGGACCCACCAGAAGTAATGACATGGCTGAAAGTGCCGTCATTGTGATGCCAGAGCCTGCTGGCTTCCTGAGAATGCAGCAATAAGTTGGGTTATTTCTCAGCCACTTTCCAATAGCAAAGTGAATCAGAAAGAAAAACCTTGACACCAGCAAAACAACCACACAGCCCCCCCCCTTTCCAGTATCCCATCTTCCCATATTTTCAATATGGCTGCTCTATGTGCTTCATGACCCACCTGAAATTAGTTCACAACCCACTGTCCCGACTCACAGTTTGGGAACACCTGCTATAGGAAAACTGCTGTTAACATTCAAAACTGCCTTTAACTGCTTTTAAAATGTCTGCAAAGCTTCCTATCAATTTCTGTTGTTTCTTTTGATCATCTGTATTTTTAAAAAATTGCTCATCGCATTAGTAGCATTTCTAGCAGCAATGGTTCTTTTTGAACAGGCTTGTCAAGAGGCAGAGACTGAGTCTTAAATGGAAGAGATATACAAGTACTACAGTCATCCTCACTCTAGTCAGAAAAAAACACCATTATAAAACCACTTGTTACCACTAACCGCAAATAACAATATAAAACTCTATACATACATACTAAAAATATAAATACAAACCCTGAAACAATTACAGTTGATATGTAGGCTTGTTTAAACCGAAGTCTGTTTTAGCTTGTTTCGGTTTCTCTCTTGTTTCGTTTTTATTTTTAGATCATTCTCAATGCTAATCAGCCGGCCAATTTTAAACTTTGTGATATTGTACAGAATTGGCATATTCAAACGTCTGTATATTCCACCATTGAAAAAAGGATGCATTTGTTTATTTAGTTGAAAGATTTATATCCAGCATTATCCTAACCATACTTCACAATAACACAACAAGAACAATAAACACACATTTTAAAAACAAAAAACCCAGCAGCACTAAATATAAAATCACGTGACCTCAGCTCCCAAATCTTTTCCTTGTGCCTTCACAGCACAACACAAGATGCATTTTTATGAGTTATATAGAATTCTTACTCCATAAGAGGAGTAATAAGAGGCTCCTAGAGGAGGCCAATCTCAGCAGAGCTACCCATGCCATGATACAGCAGCACCAAAATGGCTGCCGCTGTATCTTGCCCAATGGGGTTACTCAGATCTGGACAAGCTTAATCACTGGTGCAGAACTGAGTAGCCTCATGTAGAGCTTTCAGGTCTGGGAAAGAGGTTAAGCTCTGGTGGAGGCCTCCAGTGACCTGCCTCCTCCCATGCCTGAACCACCTTCTTCCCCACAGTCCATTCCTGTCTCCCTGGAATGCCTCTGAGCCACTCAATGACAGACTTACTACCTGGGGCTCGCCTGGCCTCTGTGCTGGTGACTCCCTCTTTCTGGCCACCATGAAGTGCTTTATGGCACTCTCACATTGGTGTCTCCTGCGCAGTGCGTTCAAGTCCGGCGCAGTAAATGTATTCCTCTAAAATTCTACACAGGTATAAAAAGACCTTCCTTTCTGGGTCCCATTCTGGGTCTACTGTTTTGGTGAGAGACAGGATTTAACTTAGCTACATCAACATTGGCAGCAGGTTCTGGTGCACAGAGCCTTCCAGGGGTGTGTGTCTCCACACCTCCCAAGGAGGGGTAGCATCAGAGGTTGGCAATGTGAGCCCTGGTCAACGGCCCACACCCATCTAAGGGTCTACCTGGCCAAGATCTCCTTTGAAATATCAGGCCTGGTGCACTAGTAGCACCCAGTGCACCACCTGTGGGTGTCATGGGCGGCTCACAGCAGGGCCACTTACAGGGCGGCCCTGTAAGTGGCCACCAACTGCTCCGAAGCATGACAGCTCATCTCAGATCTCACCCTTCTCATTGGTGAAGGAGGGGAGATTCTTCGATGGCAGCTGTTCTTCCTTCACCATTGGTCAATTGGAGCATCCTCTAGTCTAGAACCCTCCTATGATTCAGGGCCTCTGTGCAATGTTCCTGTCTGTGGATGGCAGTGCTGGGTGCAGCAGCAATTTGAATCTCCCACTGATGCATATCACCACTCCTACTAGTACTGAAGGGTTCAGGGGTTGGCCTGACTGGGTCGGCCCTCAGCCAGAGTCTGAGCTAGCCGTCCCCGGATTGCCCCCCCCCCCCCCTCCCCCAATCCTCACACACTCAATTCATGAATTAACATTTTAAATAATCTTCTTTAGAGTGCTGAAGTCATTAGCTACTGTTGGATTACACTTGAAGCTAAGACCTTTCTGCATGCATCATCCATTTTATTTTGCACAATCAATGTGCATTTATTTCCTAGTTGTGCACGGTCACCCTCAAAAGTCCATGCAACATATGTAAAGAGTGTCCTGTACATTCACTTCTAAAATTGGATTTTGGAAGCGGATTTTCTTCACTGGACTTGGATCAGTATTTTCTGAATACCACTTTGGATGTTCATGCAAATTATGCTTGTTGCCACAATTGATCCCCTCATGGGAAGTTTGAGAGAGCATTTTTTACATTAGCTGGAACATCTTAGCCACTCAGGTTCCTTTGCCTCCTTCAGAAGCTTCCTTGAAAACTACCCTTTCTGAGACATGAATATTCTGCTCCTCCTCAGATACAACCTGTTCCACTCAAATCACTTTGAAAATGCTGTTCAGGTAGAAACACTGTATTTTATTTGATTTCAAAAAACAAAGACTGAATTTGAGTACCTACGATCAGAGAGGCATCTCATAAACATGTGGGCATACCTGGAGTATAGCTTCATTTCTGGATGGTATCGCTTTTATATGATACAACAGTGTGTATCAAACTGTGGGTCAGGACCCACTTGGTGGGTCGTAACCTGATTTCAGGTGGGTTGCAGAAAGCTGGGAGCTGCAGACCTTATTTTTGCTGTATTCCTTTTGTTAATGTGTTTAAATTTTCAGGTGAGGGCTTTTTAAATTTTGTTTTTAATTCAGTGTTTTACATAATATTTTGTCCTAAACCTGCTTTCTTTCAGGGAAAGAGAGAAAGGGAAAGAGAAATTTTGCTTTCTCTCAGTTCCCTGAGAACTTGTGGGAACTGCAGTTGTGCAGTTGCTGCAGTCCAAGAATGCCAGTTTGCATTCCAGAAGTGTCATTTTATTACATCACAATGACAACACTTCCTGCTTGATGATGACACTTCTGGTTATGACCTCACTTCCAGGTTAATTACATCACTTCTGGTGGGTTCTGACATGAGTGCCATTCTAAAAAATGGGTCCCGATCTAAAATGTTTGAGAACCACTGTGATACATGCAAGATCTTGATGGAATTGGTTTAGTTATCACAAATGCATTCGCATGCTGATGAACTTCATGTGACACATAAAACATTGACTGTCTAATATGAAAGTGACTGTTTTGAATTAGATAATGGTCTAACGATGTATTATTAAACACAAAAGAGGGTGCGGGGCTAAATCATGAATAATACTTGGGGTGGAAACATCAGTCATGACATCCCTTTGCTTTTCTTTATATCATTGTGAAGGAAGTTTAGAACCTGGATATTTCCTGAGAATTATAGTGCATTTTTTTCTTAGAACGCAATCTTAAGTTGCATTGAAATGGCAAGGCCGGCAGGCCTGCACCATATCCATCACACCTTAGGTGTGCTGGGAAGCCTCGCTGGGGCAAGGGCACATTCGCACCCTTGCCCCAGGGAAGGCTCCACCTTCCCCATAGGGTTCCTTGGATCTGCATCTATTGTATAGCTGTATACAGTGGTGTCATTCAAATGATTTAGGAACAGGAACTCCCTTTTGATTGGCACTTGTCAGGAACCCGGAACCAGCCACGGAGCCCATTAGGATCCGGAACACCCATTCTGGTCCATTCCCCCTGAATGACATCACTGGCTGTATACCATTGTTGTGGGCAACGTCTATTTAAGGATCAAAAGTGAAGGAACGGCTTCCAATGACCAAAGGTATGTGCCTGGTAATGCCCACCCATGGCTTCCGGATCCTCTGCTGCTCTTTCTCCAAGCAGCCTGCCCACACCCGATCCCGGTCTCCTCGCCTTGGTCTGCCTTCAGCCCAGGCCTTGCCAAAATGTCTGGGAAAACCAAGTGTTATAATTGGAATCTGTGACAAATCTGCAGAATGTATTCTAGGCACAGAATATTGGGCTCCTGGGCTGATGTTGGATGAATTCCTGTGTGCAGAGAGAACAGTTTCCCTGTCCTATTTACAACACAAGCTGCAAATATCCAAAACAACCCCAAAGGTTACCACTTTATGTCACTTCCACAAATAACCATTTGACAGCTGGCTCCAGCAAAAACCACTGCCCCAATGATACTGGATCAGCGGCTAGTTATGTAGAGCAGGATGTGACTGTGAGCACAAGCCTAACCTGGAGTTAGGCCGGCACAGTTAGGCCAGCAAAGTTTGGCCGGCACAAAGGACCCCGCGTTTGAACCCCTCTCGGAGTCAGGGAGGACGGCGCACGTCTGTCTGTGGCCTCTTTGACTCCGAGAGGGGTCCAAACATATTTTATGGTGTCCCTTATGCCGGCCAAACTGTGCTGGCTTAACTCCAGGTTAGGACTGCACTCTGTGTTTTTTTAAATATTGTTTAAAGTATACCACAGATTGTGTAAACCCACGTTCTGTTGTATCTGGGGTCAGAACAGCACTGTCTTCAAGTTGAGAAAATGAAATCAGAAGCAGATACAAGAGTACATCCCTGTGTTCAACCATGCAAATATTGGGATCTATAACCAGGGCCAAGCAGAAATTTGTGGGTACAGATGAGATTCTCCTTTACGTTTATCTGTTGTCGTGGCAGTTCTCTCAGGGCACTGCAACAAAAGCACCTGAAGGGAATAATTGTAAAAGCCACATGTGGAAGAAATACACAATGGCACAAGGTATGTAGGACAGGACTTGATATGATGCAAAAGAATTCAGACATAGGTGTGGTGATGATCGTGTGCCTAGAACTCAGATCAGTTCTAGGGAACCATGGGAAAGTTTTCAACGGACCTGCACCATTGTGGTTACTTAGATATTTGCAACTTGTGCTGAAAATAGAACAGGGAGACTGTTCTCTCTGCACACAGAAATTCATCCAACAGCAACCCACAAACCCAATATTCTGTGTCTAGAATACATGTAGATTTGTCATGGATTCCAATTATAACACTTGGTTTTCCCAGACATTTTGGCAAGGCCTGGGCTGAAGGCAGACCAAGGCGAGGAGACCGGGATCGGGTGTGGGCAGGCTGCTTGGAGAAGGAGCAGCAGAGGATCCGGAAGCCATGGGTGGGCGTTACCAGGCACATATCTTTGGTCATTGGAAGCCGTTCCTTCACTTTTGATCCTTAAATAGACATTGCCCACAACAATGGTATATTAGGACAAGAAACTGGTTTTATTAAGAAACAATGCACTGCAATTCTCAGGAAATACGAAGCGTCCAGGTTCGAAACCTGCTACAGACTGTTGTAAAGCTGAGCAGGGGGTCACCACCCTGCTCTTCAAGGCTGGGTGGTGTCTCTAGGATTCCAATTCCTGGGATTTGGCTCAGTTCTGTGAAGCCCTGGAAAGTCATTCAAGGAGCTGCACTTAAATTCTGGGTGTTCAGATGGGTCATATGAACCGCTTTGAGCGGTTCCATCCGCTCAAAGTTCCATCACCTGGAACTGAAGTGATGGCATCAGACTGTAGCACATTTGAAATAGTGTTAGTGTAATTTTGTGTGGGGCTTGCTTGGGGACATATGCATTCATACAGCCTTGAGCTGGTCCCCTGCCCATCCATACAGTCTATAGCAGTGGTCTTCAACCTTTTTCATGCCACAACCCAAACAAACAAATAAACAAACAACAAACAAACAAAGTATGGGACTAGAGACCAACTATCAATCCCAGCCCCTTCTGCCCTCTTCATCACTCATTCCTGGCACTGTTCACTGTAACTGCAAGAGCAGAAAAAGTTACCATGAAGCCTAGCACTAATGAAAGCTATTTTAGCACAATTGCCAAGAACCTGAGCAGGATGAGAAAAAATTTGCTGGTACCTGAAGGGTACACCAGGTGCCTTCCTCTTTTCCTGTTGTTCCGCTAGTCCAGTGGTCTTCAGCCTTTTTCATTCCTGTAAGTTGCTGTGACCCCACAACTGAGGCTGCATGACCCCATGACCCCATTGGGGTCCTGACCCCTAGATTGAGGAACACTGGTCTATAGGGCTGGTTGAAGGATCTATGAGATCGCCACTGTTTGCAGCGCAAGTACACAGAGTCCAGAAAAGGAGTCTTTTTTAATTCACCCACTGCTCTTCTTCATACACTCCCCCCCATGTCCCTTGTTCCCTTTTTAAATTCAGGGAGCACAGGAAGAGGAGAACAATGAGCAGCAACAAGGGTGGCAGAGATGCGGGAAGGCAGCAGAAGCAGTGATGGTTCTTTACATCTTGATGTGCTGCAGGTAGGGAAAGATGGAGGCAGTACTGGGTACCCGGGCTCAGCCTCTCCTGTGACTTATATTGATGTTGCTACAGATTCTCAATCCCTTTGTGTAAAAGATATTTATAGGCACATACAGGCTTGCCATTGAAATTCAATCCATGTGGCGGTGCGTTTGATACCACTGGGTTGTTTGAGCAATGTGTAAATGTGCTCATTTTAAAAACAGAGCAAACATGCTTAAATTCGAGATAAGATTTATAGTCTCATTGCACCCATTGTGTTTGTTTTATGCATGCCCATTAATGGGTGTTATATGTATACACACGCATGTCCCTCCCTCCCTCCCTGCCTGCAATGCTGATAGTAAGAGAACAATCAAAAGCATTAAATGTACTCTAAGCCACACTTCCTCCCCTGAGTGCTAAACTGCAGCAAGCTGAAATCATTAAAGTGGAGGAGAAAAAAATGACTCTTGGCTTTGACTGAGCCCTCCTGTCAAAGTTAGTCGACAATCTCTGTGTTGGATGGAAACTATTTCCTTTCCACAAGCTCTAAACTTGCAGACAAGGTTTCCTGCTTTCCTGTTAGTGCCTCCACCTACCCAGACAGCTCTGACACTTTTGACTTACTGATCAGCTATTTTCTGCCACTGCTCTTCCAAAGAAAGTGTGCAAGCTGTTGTAACAGCTGACTAAGCAATAAAACATGCCCTGTAAGTGAAAGAAGCAAATGCAGGCCTTCCTCCTCGAGAACTGACAAATGTTCTTGGGCTCAAATGTTTCAGGGGATCACTGTTACACATGTAATCTCTGCCAGATGGATGGGCCAGTGTTGCTAAACAACAGATCTCTCCAATTCTCCGACTCCCTCTGAAAGGTGGATTGTGTGTGGGCTTGGAAGAGAGCATGAGCCACGTCCGCAGCAGTGATTTTCCGTCGGTTGATGTAGCACTTTGGGGATGATCTGATGTGCATGTTCTGTGCTGCAGAGCAGCAGCCACACACTTGCAGTGCTCCGAGGCGCAATGCAGCTGTGGGGTCCATATCAGAGCTTATCATAATAAGCTTCCTGGAGTTGTGATGCTTCCTTGCATATCCTTCAAAGCAGGGCTGGTATTTGATCATACTAAGCAAAACCATACTTGAACTTGGTGGCTACAAAACAATTCTTTTGCTCACTCTGGAGCAGAAAACAGAGTCAGTTCTTGGGTTCTTTTTGTTACCTGAACGGATGCGTCCTGTCCGAGAGCACAATCCTAACCTGGAGTTAGGCTGGCACAGTTAGGCCTGGGAAGCCTGGCCGGCACAAGGGCCACTGTAAAGTGGGTTTGGACCATTCTCTGAGTCAGAACGAATGGTGCACATCTGTGTGTTGGCCTCTCCAACTCCGAGAGTGGTCCAAACATCCTTTACGGTGTCCCTTGTGCTGACCAAACTTCGCTGGCCTAACTGTGCCAGCCTAACTCCAGGTTAGGATTGTGCCCTGAAGTACATTTTTCACTCCTCGTGCTTATGGGAAATGAAGCTGTGCGGTCCTTTTTCCATGTGTTCCCAAAAGAACATGAAGTTGAACACATGAGTACAAATGGGGTTCATTTTCAGAACACCCATTCATTTACCAATTGGTTTTCCAATTTTTAAATCTTAAATTTGCTTGGTTTTCAAAGCCACATGCGTTGGTGATAGAAGGAGCTGCAGTGGCTCCTGTACTGCCACAGGATGTAGCATTGCAAAGACTGCTCCCATGACAATTGCTACATCGGCAGCCATCATTATTTCCTGCTGGCAGCCAATCTTCTTCAGCTCCATTGACTTAGGATAGTGCTGTTTCCCAGTAGATGGCACCCATCAGAAGGGTGCAGCTCCTGCTGCTGCCCCCAAGACAGGTGGTGGTGAGCACCATGGAAAAGCCGTCATTTTTTATTTTTGAAAAAAGATAAAATGTAATGCACCAAATGAAACGCAGGGACACAGAGCAAAATGGAAGTGAAGTGAATGTGAAAAATGAATGGGACCCTGAATTGTAAAATTTACTTAAATGGTCACATCCCTACTTTGAGTCCCTGTTAAAGCTTTATGCATGTGTTGTCACAGCTATTGACTAAGCAACATTTATCTACCATTTAATCAGCATTTCTAATTTACTGTTGAATGATTTGGACCCAAACTAGTTGCACTGCATGGAGGCATCTCCAACATCTCTTTATGTTTGCCTAAAACAACTGGTGCTGTGGTGCACCAAAAGAAGCCTGCGCCGTGTCCCAGATCTAAACTGCCCCTCCATAGCTCTTTTTGGCAAAAACAAAAAGACATCAGAGATGCATTTGATGTCATGTCTGGAACAGCCCTCAGGGTTCCCAGCAAGTTGGCTTCGTTAAAGTCAAACTGGAAGTATTATGTACATTATTATGTATTATGCCTATGTGTGGCATTTCATAATTTGACATAGGAATCTAAGGTAGTTTTTGTAAGCGCAGACTTTATGTCAGGGGATTACCTTATTTTGGAAAAGGTGATGTAGTTAATGACACGTTGGCCATTCACGCATTGAGCAGTACTTGCATATTATTATAAACTACACGCTTACACTCTCTGTGGGCTAGGCATATGCAGCACTTGGAGCTTTTTCATGACCTCTCTTCTTCCTCTTTGAAGTTCACAAAGTGGTTTACTTAACCAAATAAATAAATAGTTCTCTGTCTTCACTCTAGTGAACTGAGCTATCTCTAAAAAGATGCAGAAGAAACACCAGCAACCAGCCACTAGATTTTCAACCTTTTTCATCTCATGGCACACTGACAAGGCACTACAATTACTAGGGCACATCATCAGTTTTTTGACATTTGACAAGGAATGCCAGGCTGCTTGTGGGGGGCACACACCCCGAAATAGCTCTATTAACAAATGACCCTCCCCCAAACTCTGGTGGCATGCCTGCGGACCATTTGCGGCATACTAGTTGAAAATAATTGCACTAGAAAGAAATTGCACTAGAAAGGTGTGCTAGGCCTGGGGTTCCCAAATCGCAAGATTTCATGAGATCCAAGATGGCGGCACCCAACTGAGGCAGAAAGAAGAGGTTGCAGGGGCACCGTGATCCTGATAAGTTCGGGAACTATTGGGCTGGCTTGAAAAGGGACGATTGCTCTCTACTACTTTAAAAGGTGCCTCTTTGCAACACACTTGGAGACCTGCTTGCTACACAGGTGTAGTGCTGACCAAAGGACCAAGGAAAGAACAGGCAAGCGAAGCAGTGACAGCTGTGAAGGGTCAGAGAAACCCTTTGGTTGCAATCCACCAGTTGTGGTATTGAGGTCTCTTCCATGCAAATGAGACTGCATTGTGGTAATCAAAACGTTGCACTTGAGTCAGACAATTCCCTTGAACTTCATGCAAGAGCTGAGCTCAGGAATAACTATGCAGACAGCTCTATGCCCTTTCAGTGTTTGATTGAAGTGAATGTCAGCCTGTCCCAGGCTGTAACTGATATGCACAAATAACCTTCATATTCTAAAGCGTATGGTTAATGTCACTGTACCAGGGTCATCACATTGCTACTGCCAGGCATCTCAGTTCGTTCCAAGTTATTTAAGTGTTCGCTACACTGTGAAGTTCTCATGCAAGCTGCTTGCCCCCCACCTCTCCTAAAACATGCATGGAAACAGACCAGCACGAAGTGAATGGGAGCTCTTAGGACTTGTTGCTGTAAACAAAATCTGACAGGTTGTATCTTCCTCTTGACATTGCAGATTTGTTTTCAGTCTGATCTGCAAGGTAGGAAGGGCAAAGGCACATGACAATGTTGAAGCAAAACTGGCTCGACAATCTGGGCCTAATGCGTAAGCTGATCCCTCCAAGTTACCCCAAGTGTTCAAAGCGCTTCCAAAAGTATATACTTTATAGTGGGCACCCAGAACAGAATTCTTATAGGTTCTTTTACATGCGACACATAATTAACATACAGAGTTCATTTGCCGTGCTGACTATGGTCTCAGATGGCTTTAAAAAAGAAATTGATGATTAATTCATGGTGGACAAGACTATCGACTTGTATGACAGTGAAGTTGTTTGTTAGCTTTATAAGCCACCCTTCCTTCCATTATGGAGCTTAACAAAATCTGCAGGTTAGGCAGACAGACACCCATCCAGGCGCTGACCGGACCGACGTTTATCTTTATTTATTTGAAAAATTTATAGCCCACCTTTCCCATGCCCAAGCAAATGCCCAAGGTGGTTTACAGAGAACGTAAAAGTACAATGTAACAAACAATAAGTAAAACACATCAAAAAACAAAAGCTTTAAAAACATTAAGCATTTAACATGAACATGCCGAAACTTTTAAAAATAGGGCAAAACCCAACTCTTCTTGTTTAGGGGAGCAGTCAAACTATAGCACTATTCCAGAAGGACAGAGGGTAGACAGCCAACCATCATCCAAAGGCCAGACAATATAGGTATGATTTGAGACCTCTCCGAAAGTGTGGAAGTGTGTAGTTCTCAATTCTTCTGGAAGGGAATTCTGTATTTGTGGTGCTGCTACAGAGAAGGCTCACCCCCGAGCTGCCATCCCTTTAACTTGGGACAGAGGGGGCGCTTGAAGGAGAGCCCCTTTAGATGATCTAAGATTCATGAAGGGCTTTCAAGGTCAATACCATCATCATAAATTGAGATTGGAAAGGAATGGGCAGCCACTCAGCAAATTAACAACATTGTCTTTGCCTTCAGCAAATGAACAGCATCGTCTGACTTCAGACGATTCCCTAGACCTGTTGAGCAAACCTCTGTGTTCAAAGGTACCACCAAATGCCATAGTTAAAGCAATAGATGTGGTGGATGGTTATTATTTTCCAACCCTGCTTTGCAACCCTGCTTCCTGAAGCATCTGGCTACCAACTGAGGGAGAGAGAATGCACGCCTAGATAGACCTTGATCAAATTCTTATGTTTTCCTTTCTTGTGGCGCAAGCAGAGCATTTTTTTTCACCTCTGGCGTACTGGATGCAAATGCTACAATTTTCCATGGAACGGACTGTGTACAGCAGTGAATTAGGAGGAAAAAACTGGTGAGCCCATGTTGAATTTTCCTTTTGCAACGATAGCAGTGTTGTAGATATTGCTGAGATACAGGCTCTGAGAGGATGAGAAAAGCTCGACAAACCCAAAGTGTCTTCTGCCGACTTCTTCGAGGTTGGGTTGTTTATGGATCTGTCAAACAGTGAGGGTGCCTACACACATGAGGCACCACTCAGCTGTTATGCAAATGTAAAACCTTCATTGCTCACTACATTGTGGGCGTTTAGTTTTCACCCTTCATTTTCCTTTCTGCATTAACAGGATTCACATGGGACATAAAGGGCAAAAGAGGCTCAAGGGCATTTTTGCTGAGGACCATATGCGTCTCCTACGGGGAAGAGAACTTCAGCCTTTCATTTGCACAGCTACTTCAAGGCTTAGTCATGGGAGAGACGGGCTGTGCATGTGTGGGTAAGGACTGGTTTTGAAGACCTCACTGAATATGAAATTTTGGCTTAGAATTTGGGTACAAGTGCAATTTAGGAGGCTGGAATGGGGTTGCATGTCGAGGGATCGCTCACTAAAACTGTTTGATGCAGTAGGGGAAAACATTAAAAAAACTGGGGCAAACTACAACAAAAGGTGTGTTATGGTGTCCTGCCTTTTTAGAAAGGACCCTGAGCAGCTGAGATTTTAAGTGGACTAGTGTCAAGAGGAAAAAGGGTGCATCCCAAGTAGGGTCTGAGCTGGCAAAGGCTCCCTGTGCTGGCTCAGTAGTGTCATAATTATGCCATAAAGCACATTCTTGCCTCCTTTAGAGCCCGCTGGGCCAGCTCACGGATGTGGGCTGGCTCTTAGAGGCTGCATCTAGCATTGGAGAGGGAAAGCCTGGGCAGCCCAGTGCAGGGGGTGGGAGAAGGTAGTGGGAGGGCAAAACGGAAGCGGGGAGGAGGTGCTCTGGGACTGGGAGGCACATCAGGCCCGGGAGGGATCAATAGTGGCAGTGCAGGCCAAATCCCACACCAAGTGGTGTAACATGGACTGTTCAGATGTGCGCCTGCAAAATCACGGCTGCAGATCCAAGGAACACCATAGGGGTGGCTGGCTGGGGTGTGACATGGGGTAAGGGGAAAAATATCCTCTTCCTCCGAGTTGTACTCCAGCCCACATCTACAGTACCTTGCCCTGGATGTCGCGCAAGCCATTCAGCTGCCATCTTCTCTCTTCTAGCTTTTTGCTCAAAATCCATTCCTTCCACAATTCTGCCCCTTTTGTCAATGCCTCCAGAACCAAATGAGGAGGAAGGCAACATGGTGATGGTGTGCGGAGAAATGGCCAGCAGGGAAAGGCCATCCTTTCTCACTCCTCCACCCCTCCATTGCTCTTCCAATCAAAACAGAAGCCTCCTAAAGTTGCTTTTCATTTGTAAAATGATTTTTAAAAATCATTTTGCACATAACATTTTGCACATAGCCTATACATTGCCCCCTGTGAGAGCAGAAGGTTGTAGCCCATTCAAAAGCACCTGGTAACCCAGGGGGAGAAAGATCTTGATACAGCAGTACTGTTAAAAGTATGGAAACTGGGGTTATATGGGGAGGGAGTTAAAGACAGTGCTTAAAGAAAAGCACTTTCCATAAAGCAAATCATCATAATCAAACCTCTTATTGTGAAGGCAAACATTATTTAGCCTGATTGAATTACTGATTGAGAGCACTTGAGATGAATTGCCCTAAGGAAAGACTAAAGGAGGAAAAGGAGCAAACCATAGACATTTCCAGAAATAAAGGAGTCATACAATAGCTAGAAGCAATTCAATTAGGATCGCTTTTCCTCCTCCGCTTAGACTTGGGCTGCTTTCAGATTCCACAGAAGTAATGGAGAAGTCGTATTTACCTGCTGGAGCGATCGGATCAAAATCTGAAGCAGAGATCAGTATGAGGGCTGCCAACAGATTTTCTTCCATTGTTTTGTACTCTGTGGGGCTTGTGCTAATTTCTTGTTGTACAAGTACATTTGCATGTGCATAATGCCAGCACAATTCATATTTTCCTACCACCTCAGATAGCAGGACATGATCCAGCTACACATTCAATTAAAGTTACGTATATGGGAAACTCATCAATTCTAGTGGGAGAATAAATCACATTCAGAAGCCTAAATCACTTCCATGGAAATCAAAAGTGCTCAACTTTCACTGGTTCAGAAAATTCCCATGGAAAAGAGCTGCCTTCTGCCTTCAAATGCTGATATGTGTGGTGTAGTGTAGCTTCCTTCAGAGCCCCTTGGGCTGTCAGTCAAGACTTGGATCGTGGGCACTTACCACTGTATTAAGAATAATAATAATAATAATAATAATAATAATAATAATAATAATAATAATACATGTATTTATATACCGCCTTTCTTAAGGTCACTAGATTTTTCTAATGATTACAACTCAAGGCGGTTTACATAGGCAGACATTTTCACAAACCCGAAGGTTTTTACAATTTACAGAATGTTCTATCTTTCAAGAACCACACTCAAACAGATCTTTCTTTCTGGATTTAGCCTTCTTTCTTTAGCCACCCGTCTGTCGTCTGCTGGCTGATGAGGCTTCCCTGCTCTCACCAGAGATGCAGCTGCGTTCAGCACACTCCTCCTCCTACGAGGCAGCTGAAACTCAGCTTTTAATCAGCCGCAGTTTGCAAGGTCTGCCGCTCACACAGACTTCCGGGAGTCTCGAGCTCACGACCTTGAGACCTTCAGTTGTTATCTTCGGGCAAACGGAGGCATTAACCCTCTCGGCTAAATCTTCTGGTTTGTATGCAGATTGGAGAGAAAATTATTGTGTAGAAATATGGAAAGTAATGGACAAGTATTGAAAATAGTGTTGGCAATACTGTTGTAGATGGACCAATGGGTCCATCAGTATAGGTCAGCTCCCTATGCTCTTAATGATCTATATCAGTGGTTCTCAAACCTTTTAGCACGGCGGCTCACTTTTTAGAATGACAATCTGTCTGGGACCCACCAGAAGTGATGTCATAGCTGGAAGTGCAGACATTGTGATGCAAGAACCTGCTGCTTTCCTGAAAATGCAGCAATAAGTTGGGTTATTTCTCAGCCATTTTTCCAACAGCAAGTAAACCAGAAAGTAAAAACTATATTTACAAACTTTACACAAGCAAAACAACCACACAGCCTTCCCCCTTTCTGACATCCCATATTTTCAATATGGCTGCTCTAGGTGCTTTGTGACCAACCTGAAATTGGCTTGCGACCCACTGGTGGGTCCCTACACACAGTTTGGGAACCACTGTTCTATATAGTGTTGCAACACTACATAGGATGGGGGAATATGGTGGGCAGGAAGTATTGGCTAGAACACTATTTTTATTTTGAAGAATTTATACTCTGCCTTTCCCATGCCGAAGCAAATGCCCAAGGCGGCTTACATGGGCAGGCTAGTCTAAACCACCATTTTTCAATGGGTTTTTTACAAATATACAGTATTCTGTGATTCACCGAATCCTCAGTCCCGGATGTAGCTTTCACAATGTGGTTCTCTCCTCTGGCCGTGTGACATCGAGCTTCAGCAGGTGATCGCAAGTCCAGCCTGGACTGGTCCTCAAGGTTGGATTCCGTTCTTTTGCCGGCTGGCCTTCTCACAACTTTCCCGCACCAGCTAATCAACTCCACAGTGATTCTGTTCTGCCACAACAGGTCCTGCAGCTTGTCAAAGCCTGGCATTCTCTCCCATCCAAAAATAGACCACAGATTCTGTACGTTGCTGTTGTGTACCCACTGAGAATGAAAGAAAGATGTGGGGTTTCCCACCACAGGAAGTAGACAAGAGGCTGCCAGTTGTTGGCTGGGCCCAGTCCTCCCCATGGGACAGGGTGGACATCAGCAGTCCTCTTGGGTTCTTGGTGCTGCCACCAGCCTGGGCTCCCTGCATGTAATATTGATCATAAAGCAACAATAGTGGAAAATCATGCCATGCAAAATAGCCCTATACAAGAACTGATCCAGTCCCAGCCTTTCCCTATGGCCTATACTGACCCATACAGGGGCCATACAAATTGCCTGCAACAATAGATGTGCGTCTGTCTCCTCAACTTACATAAGCCTAAGCTTGGTATGCTTACAAAGCAACATCACTCTAGAGAAAATAAGCAGAAGCAGCCAACACAATCAACTTTGATACGGCTCTCTCTTTAGAGAGCATCTCTCCAAGACAATCAAAAGTGTCCTGTAAAATAACACTCGTTACAGAGGAAGTGCTGTGTGGTGACGGGATTCCATTTGGAATCCAAGGAAAACAGTCACCATTGTTTTCTCCCAAACAGTGAACTCGACCCACAGGAAACTGGCATGTGAACATTGTCACAGAATTAAAAAAATTAAAAAGCTTAAAAAGAATTGTTACAAATAAGTGTAACCTCTCCTATATATAAAGGAGGGGAAATGGTCTGTGTACTAAATTCATAAGCTCCCCAATATTAAAGGATTTGGACATTTTATTATAACCAGAGCAAAGCCTATCTGGGCTCCTGGCAATACAGAACTTAACCACAGCTATATACAGAATGGAAAATGAAGCTCACCACAAGCAACTGCTTTGTCTCTGTGGAGCCCTGTCAAAATAACTGTACATGTCAAGGAAAGGGACATCTCTGAAGTCATCATTGCCTACGGTCAATATTTCCCCCACTATATCAGTCTTGGCTGAGAATAATGGGGATCTAGTTAACATGATCAGTCCATTGTTGCTTGCGTTTGGGACTAAAAATAACAATAACTTATTTCTAGTGGGCTTCCAGTATCAAAGGAAACAATCGGGAAAAGCTTGAAAATGAAAAAAAGCACAACACTTCTTCAAAACGTTTGCAGAGCCCTTTTGCAGCTAAGGTAGTAAGGGTTCTGCTTGGTGTAGCCCATGGGGGAAGGAATGATGTGCTGTAGGAAGTATATTCTAAGGCAGTGGTTCCCAAACTGTGAGCTGTGGCTCCCCAGGGACCCATGAAAACCAGCCAGGGGCGCTGTGGAATCCTTGCAAAAAACCCACCACCCTATACAATGTATAGGTTTGTAGCCCTAATGGGGAGCAGTGGCCAATGGCCCAGTAGGTTAAGGAGCTGCCAGTCAAAAAAAACTTTGGGAACCGCTGTTCTAAAGAGTAGTTTATTCCTGTGCATCTCCAAGATGCTGCACATTTGAAAAAGTCTTCCACATGAAGGTACATGAAAATGTTCTGCCCTGCTGCTAGACAAGAAGGCTTTCTGCACACACCTGTCAGGGCTTTGCACAACATTGCACATACAAAGTATAATGGGGGCACAATCCTAACCTGTTAGGCCAGCACAGTTAGGCCAGCAAAATTTGTCTGGCACAAGGGCCACTGTAAAGAGCGTTTGGACCACTCTCAGAGTCAGGGAGGACGGTGTCCTCCTGTGTGCTGGTTTCTCTGATGCCAAAAGTGGTCCAAACGTACTTTACGGCGTCCTTTGTGCCAGCCAAACTTTGCTGGCCTAACTGTGCCGGCCTAACTCCAGGTTAGGATTGTGCCCTGAATATGTGAACAGCCCTTGAGCACTACTTGAATGGAAAACTACCTGGGTGCCATATATCATATGCAATCTAATTCTTGGGAGGAAGGATGGGGTCCCAGTATCATAAATTAAACCTTATTGTGGGTTAAATAAGAGCTTATCAGTTTGCAATCACATTGTTCTATCTGAGCTCAAAAAGAGAGAAAACACAGACATCCATATGTACTATAGCCATGCGATACTGCTCGTAGTGGTATTAAATGTGCCCTTAAAATAGCTTGAGGTCATGCTTCAAGTACAGAATCAAGCAGATGTTGATGATGCTTTAAATATACCAACAAGTATGGCCGCCAAGCATGTAATGAATGAAGCACAAGTGTACAGAGGCACAGTCAGCAAGAGGGGCCCAGAGGTGAGCAGGCCAGTAAAATAAGACCATAGAGTTATTTTGCACAGTAGGCTGTGAAGAAAGTCTGTGTGTATATTTGGTGCCAAATTCTACTCTGGTCTACTGATGCAACTCTACTGAAATCTCAGACCCATCTGCTATATATAGCCTTCCGTCAATCGTTTTCCAAAGGCTGGGGGTTCAGTGGAATTTGAAAAGCTTCAAGACACTCAGAGATGTCTATGAGGTACTTCCAGACTTCTGCAAACAATTTTGTATCAAGAAAAGAGAATAAGGCTGCACTCTGATGCACACTTTCCTGGGAGTAAGCCCCATTGAACTTCTGCATAGACATGCACTGCATTATGATGTAAACAGAGTTAATTAAATCACCAAACATTTTCTGTGTTTATTGAGTCTATGCAGTTTCAAGATTGGATGGTTTTTATGGACCCCATATGCGTATATGTGTGTGTGCGCGCGCATACATTCCATGTTTCTTTTATTACAAAATATACTGCCACAAAAAAAAAATCTTCTCTTCACTAAAGCCAAACTCTTGGATCTTGACTCAGTTGTTATAGAACTATGGTCCCCTCCAACTGCGCACATTTGCAATAGCCTGAGCTGTGCACATCCTCAGAAAGTAGTCACCTTGTTGGTGATGGGTGAGCGGATACAAATTACAATCAGAGCATCCTGTCTTGGAGTTAGGTTGGCACAGTTAGGCCGGCAAAGTTTGGCCGGCACAAGGGACACCGCAAAGTATGTTTGGCCCACTCTCATCAGAGTCAGAGAGGCCAGGACACAGACTTGCGCCAATCCTCCCTGACTCTGAGAGTGGGCCCAACACACTTTACAGTGGCCCTTGTGCTGGCCAAACTTTGCTGGTCTAACTGTGCCAGCCTCACTCCAGGTTAGGATTGCACCCTCAGACTCTCTGCTCACTCCTGATCAGTTGATAGGCACCATTGCTATTTTTTTGCTCTTAGAGCTTCATGTGTGTAGCTTCCATCATCGAGAAACCACCATGCAACACCCATTTGTGCATGTTAACACCTCTAACTAACTAGCCCAGAATCTGCAAGGAAGTCCCTGTCCCTAAAAATATGGCTCCTAACTGGTTGGGGTACACAATCTGAAAAACAGCTTTCATCCAGTAAATCCATAACTATTACAACAACCACAGGAGACCAAGATTTGTATCTAAAAATAATTTTGTTTCTTTGTTTCTCAATGGCAGTTCTAATCTTCTGTTGGTGACTTCATAATCACTACCAGAAAAAAACACCATGATGGTGATGTCACACTCAGGGGATTATGATTTGAAGTTCGGAAATGCACAGCAGGAACAGATGAACACTTAATAAACAAAGCCTTTGTTTTCACGCAAATATCTTTAGTTGTAGAGAATGAGCAGTGAGAAATGTGGACATTTTTGATATAGTGCAGTGTTTATGAAACAGGCTTTTTTATCATTATTCCATGAGGCGCCAGCAGCTTTTTTATGTTTTCATTTGGATTATTTATATATGAAGAACGAACCTTGTATAAATAGAAAGACTGCTAAAGTTATGGAGATGGCTGTTAATGAAGGGTGAACCTCAAATGGAAGGGAAATATACTTAAGAAAAGTGTGGACACTTAGTCTGAACTTGCCCCAATTTTTTGAGCGAATAATTTGGCTTACAGCGCAATCCTAAACCCCATGCAGCGTCAGCGCAATGGGGTTGCGCTGATGCTGCGCCCTTAGCGCCAACGCAGGATCACTGATAGCCCTCCCCCCTGCATCGACGTTAAGGCAACAGGACCAGCGCTACAGGCAGCGCCGGCCCTACTGCACCCGCGCTGAGCCTCTCTTGCGCTGACCGAAGCTGGTCGGCGCGAGGGAGGCTTCGTGCCGAGGTGGCATCGGGATTGGAGGGAGGGAGGGGCGGGACTTGGGCATGACATGGGCGGGCTTGGAAGGTGGCCATATAGCCACATCCTAAGCCCATCAGGGAGGCTGTGCAGCCCGAATCTTTAGTGGGCACAGATCCGAGGAGCACATAGGGGAGGCTGGAGCCTCCCCTGGTAAGGGAGCACATGCTCCAGCCTCCACCTACCCAGCGCTGGATAGGGCACTGACTGGCCAGCGCTCCTACCCCAGTGCTGGGTAGGATTGCGCCCCTAGTATCTATATATATAAAAATGGACGTGGGTATGTGGGTGTGTATGTATGCGGGTGTATATGTATGTATGTTATGCATAGGCTCGGGAACGCCTGGACCGATCCGCACGAAACTTGGCAGGAATACACCTTGCAGCCTGGAAGGAATCACTGCGGGGGTCAGACCCCCCTACAGCCCCCGGGGGGGAGGGACAGCGAGGGGATTGTATTGGAGTGAAAGTGTGCTGCCACCCTGTGGTCACAAAGGATTCTGCAGGTCATGAGCTGGGATGGCACTCACTGAGCTGATACACAGGAAGAGACCTCAGAAACGAAAGTGAAACTGCTTTGCACTGCCTGAGTTGCCCAGGCTGGAACGAACATGATCCAGAGAGTTCCAACACCCAGTCGGATCTGAGAGGGACCTATTTCCAGAGGGCTAACTGGCCACCTCTTCCTGTTTCTCACACATCGGTGCTATCCTATCACAGGACCTGCAGACAGTGCTCAGTGAGTGTGACAATTTCATTACGCTCCTTTGCTTGATTCTGTCCCTGTATTCATTCCTTCTCCTAATAGAAGCTGGGGATACTTTGTCCCCCGGGCAATGCCGGGAAACAAAAGGCTAGTTTTAAATAATTTGGAAAATAGTTCCATTATTATTAGGGTTGCCAGCTCTGACTGAAGCTAATCCTGAGTCTGAAGCTCATTCCCGAACACAATGTAATGTCATTAAGGTCCCAATCCAATCATTCCCAAACCACGTGCTGTAGTGCCCAAGGGTGCTGTGGCACACTCATGGGGCACCGCGGGATGTTCCCAGCAGCCTCTTCTTACTGGCTTTCTCTGCCGCTGCTATCTTCTGTCTTGCACAATTCAAGATGGTGGCACCCAGGAGAGCTGAGCACCACTTGAATTGTGTGAGATCACGCAAGATCTCATGTAATTCAAGATAGTGGTGCCTGGGAGACTGGCCACTGCCACGGCCATGACAGAGCTACGTGACCACAGGCTGCTGTGACTGTGATAATTTGGGAACTGCCTAAATCCTATCCCCATCACATTGGAGCAGACTTCTCCAAACTTTTCATTCCAAGGGCCACATCATATATTTTACACATTTTCATGGGCCAAAAATAAAAAAAAATAAAAATCAGTTTTATAAATGAATGAATGAAATTTAAATGAGTGAATAACTTTTTCTTGAATCTTTTTTGTAATCAGCATGATCTGATTCAGAACAAAAGAGAAATGTGACAATGACAAAGAGACGATATCGTGCTTAAACTGAGAAATGATATGTAGTGGGTAAAAATGTCAAATATTAGCAAACGCTCTGACAAAAAAACCCAAGTTTCTGTGGCCCAGATAAAATCTTGTGGTGGGCCACATGTGGCCCCTGGGCCATAGTTTGGAGACCCCTCTAGAGCATACAGCTGCTCCAATGGAGGCTGACTTGTATGCTGTGAAGGCAATCAGACAGCCTGCAGGTGGTAAATATATATTTTACATACCCCTTGGTAGGCTACCTAATCCCCAATGGGTGTCCTCAGACCTCCACCAACTATGTAGCTGATGCAAGTCCAAGAAGAGCCAGGGGTGGGATGGACAGAAAAATGGGGGATACGGCAAGCTTGTTGCATGTGCAACTGCAGTGGCACCCTTGCCTCTATTTTCCTTTCTCTGCTGAATTGTACAGCCGTACAAATGGCTACTGCACAGGGTCCCTGCACACAATTTCATTTTCCCTTGTATGCTCATGTTGCACATATTTTTAGAAAGCATGACAGTAACCCAGTGCCAGCATAAAGGGTTGTCCAACTTGGCACTGGCAAAAGGGCCCATGTCTGACTTCTGAGCTGCTGAAAAGCCACTACTGCTTCTGAGAAGGTCAGCATCCCTGAAACCTTTGTGGGGCTTACCTTAGTAGTGGAGGCTGCTCAAAGCACACCCCACTATCTTTTTTCACCTATAACACAATCACTTTATCCAGGGACACAACCAGGGCAGGGGTATTGTTTTCTAGGTTTAAAAAAAGATGGTGGTTGTCTACATGGCTGCCACATCCTCTGTTATTAAGGGTCTCACAGAGACCTGTGGCCACAGGCTCCCATAAACCTGACATGGACACTGGGTGGTATATATTTCAACTAAATGAATGAACACACAGTCTGCGACTAGTCTTGTTCCCTCTTTCCCTGCTCAGTGAAAGAATTGCCAGAAAATGGCATCTGGGTCTAATTAATCTCCAGTTGTGGGACAGAGAAATTTCATAACTATGGTATGAGAGGAAGGAGTGAGATGTTGATGCTCAATATTCCATTGTAATGGAATTGACTGTACTTCTTGTCTTGTCAGGACGAGCTCACTTCCTTTTGTGAATCAAATGCTCTCAGGTTGTTTCACTTTTCTGTTTAGCCAGTTGCTTGACAGCAGCATCTGCCAATTGCATCCACACAGCGTCTTCAAGAAAGGTGGTAGAAAAGTGTAAATGATGGATGGGTCGGTTTGTAGTGAGATGCATGAGGAGCAGTGAATCTTTGGGTTCCATGTTATTAATCGACAGTCCAATCCTATCCCCTGCCACATTAGAGCACGCAGCCATGCGAATGGAGGTTGCACTGCATGTTGTGGTGAGGGAGGTGGGTGGCAGCAACCGGACAGCCTGCAGGAGATCAATTACATATATTTGTAAGTATTTAAATGTTTAATGTATTCTCTGATAGGTTACCTGATTCTCTAAGACCTATGCTAGCCATTTGCTGGCATATGTTCAAGGAGAGGAAATGGGTGGGGTGGGGTGGGGTTCAGAAACAGGGGAAAGAGGAGGGTCTGGCACACATCATTACCCCCCACTGGGATTTAGGGTTGCCATTGCAGCCTCTGCCAAGCCCTATGCACCAGCAGGGGAGCAGGCAAGCTAGGCTGGCTCCCCCACTGCTGCCTGGTCCCCAATGGGCCTCCTCAGATCTGCCTCAGCTCTTTGGCTGGTGTAAATTTGAGTGGGCATGCCAAGCCCAGGCCAGGGGCATAGGATAACGGTGCAGCTGTTGCTGCTGATATCCACCCATGTACGTCACTGTGGCTGCCATGCCAGCATCCTGGGCTTTATGCTGACGGAGCACATGTTTGTCAGCAAGGGGCCTGGAAGAGATTGGGCCGTGTTTAAAATGATTAATATCCTGATCTTAAATATGGTATATGGAAGTGATGACCCGTTCGTTAGCTTCCCAGCCACCCAGAAGAACAGCAGAGTTCAAATGGCGGCTGCTGTATCCTACGGGGCCAGGGAAGCATCCGTAGGGAAGCATGCTGACATGCAGTAGCCTCAGCACCAACCCAGTGCCCTTACTGCTGGCATCAGAGTGCCTTACGACACTTTTTATGACCCCTGGAGCCAGCGGTAAGGCTACAGTGTTGGCGGTAAGCCTGTACATGATGGGTGACGCAATCCTGAACCCAACTTAGTGCCGACGCAAAGTTGTTGCATCAGCGCTACATCACTAGCATCGATGTGAGAGCTCTGGCGGAGAGCCGTCCTTGTGCCAGCCAAACTTGGCTGGTGCAAGGGCAGTTCTGGGAGGAGGAAGGGAGGAAGGGAGGGAAGAACTGGGTGGGGGTGGGTGACCTGGTGGGTGTGCCAGCCCAGGGAGGGGGTTGGGATGCGGCTGTTAGCCCGCATCCAAGGCCCCGTCCCCAGGCCACGCAGCTTCTCCTGAACCCATAGGGGATATGAGGAACCCATAGGGGAGGCTGGAGCCTCCCACAAATGTGCTCTTGCCTCGGGGAGACTCGAGCGGCCTCCCAAGCTGCAATGGATACAGCGCAAGCCTGCTGGCCTGCCTGTTCCAGGGCAGCTTAGGATTGTGCACTTAAAGTAACATATTTCCAGGTGGTACAGCTTATACTGCAAATGTTGTGACTTTCCTATTTATCCTTCAGAGAGACATATACAATTATTAAAAGGTGCCTATGTTCAGTGGTGGTATCTAAATGATCGAAGAACCGGAACACAGACCGAAGAACCGGAACGCTGACCAGGACTTACCTTTGATTGGCAGCCCATCCCTTAGGTTCCGCTGCCTTCCCGCCCGCCGCGTGGGCTGCCCTCGGTGGACGTGCCCCACCGCCGCTCACTCAGGCACCCAGTGCGCCCCCACCCGTCCCCCCCAGTGAGCAGGCGCCCACTCCGAGGTCGAGAGCCCCTCGCAGCGCCGCGTCCGTCATGGAGCTGGCGACGAATGGCGGCGAGTGGGCGGAGCTAGGCCAGATCAGGTTCAGGAACGGCTGTTCTGGCGCGTTCCCCCTGCATGACATCACTGGTTGCACTCCAATTATGAACGTGGTTTAAGGAAAATGGTTTTCATTTATTTGTAGATTTTTTTAAAGTCTATGTCACACAGCATCGTTGGTACTGAGAGAGTCACTGCCCAGGGCAGGAAACCATAAAAGTTTGTTCTTTGTGAAAGCTGCTCCACCTCTACTCAGGGAGGTTTTAAATTGACTGATCCTTCCTGAGAATTCCTGTCATCTTGTCACAGCTTAAAGTCTGGGAGGAAGGGCAATTGTTGGTGCCTGGTGTGGCAGAGAAGGGTCAACTCTAGAACAGACTTATAAAACATGGAATGAATAGTTTATATCTGTTTGACAGGTCTCTAAGTGGCTGAGCAGCACTTTTGCTTAAGATGGGCTGACAAAATACATGCCATGACAAAACCAGCTGCCAGAAATACTGGACGTTGTGAACAGTTGGGAAGCATTTTTGACAGTTCATCCTTCCTAGTAATGCTGGACTCCAGAACACCTGAAACATGCAGGTTTTTTTTTAAAAAAAATATCAAGTACGGTTGGGATAAGTATCTATACTTTCCAAATACACTTGTACATTTTTTACAGCTTGCGCTTCACCTCACCAGTTTTTTTTTCCATAAGCAAAGTCTCCCCCTCATCAAAAGTGGTCTATCAATGAAAAGTGCACTTTCATGGTATATGACATGGGTATACACATTGGAGCAAAATAAACTGAATGCACCAGTTGTACATTTCTATTCTTTTTAGTGGTGTATTCTGAAAGAGATAGTTTGTTTACAAGATTGCTTTCTTTAAATATCCTTTAAATATCTTCATTTGGTTATATTGTCTTTATCGTGATGAACAGATCAAACCTCCTGTATGTGTTCCTCGTGTTAAGAAATGCTTTTTCCTCCACAGCAGCAAAAGCAAAAGTTAGTGCCCACAGTCATTTTTTCATATTCTGTTTTTTATTTGTAATTTAATTTTTCCCCCTCTTCCTCTCCATATGGAGCGAAATGAAATTAAGGGGGGGGAAGTTTGAAAGAAGAAAGGCTTGGAAAGAACTCGTGTTTTCCGAGAGTCTGCTACAGCTGTTAATTTGTGGAAAACCTCAGTGGAAAGTAAGCAAGATGGCAGCATCATTTTACATGAGAATTCGGAAACGGCCCAATTCCAGACCTTGGCTGACTCTGGGACTCAGGTTTCAATGCCAAAGCTTCAAGTAGTGTCATGTCATGTGTATAGATAATGTTGATGCAGCTGTGGAGGACTTTGCTGTTCTTCTTTAATGTGGAATTTTTGCCATTCACTCAAATTGAAGCCTAGTTGAACAGTGATGTTTGTTTTTGTGCCATAGATTATGGGGAATATATTTGAGAAAGACTGAAAATAGGGTTTATTGGTGTTGTTTATAGAAACGTGTTTCACCCAAAACCTCAAAAAGTCATGAACTTTGGCAAACTTTTCAGCTGAATTTGAACATTGAGGCTCACAAGAATTCTCAGCGTCTCTCACATGCTCGCTTACTGCGCATTACCGATCCAGTATTTGTTCTGCATGGACTGCTGATTAAGTGCTTCTATGACCTCGCTAGGTTAACTCTAGAGATACACTAAGATGCAGATCCTAGCTGAATTCCGGCTGCACAACGCCCTGGAATTCAAGGTCCTTTATGGCGGCATGAAAGTGGGGCTGTTGCTTTGTGCTTCCAGGCTGCTGCTGCAAATGGACAGCAGTGCAAACAGCAGTGGCTTGTGGAGCGTCTGCCAGTGCCTGTAAGTTGGTGGTGGGGTTGTGTCATGGGAAAGGAGAGGGAGGGCAGGAGGAGTTTCAGGGCAGGGAGGGCTGGAGCTGGTGAGAGGAAGGGACAGAGTGAATCTTGGCAGCCCCTTCATTGGACCATGACACCCACCTGATTTCCAAGAGACATTCCCCACACCCAGTCCCACAGGGGAAACCTATGGTGATGCCCACAGGATATCAAAAGCAGGATCCTGCCCATTTGCCTAGGTCTGGCATTGGCAGCACCTGATGTTCCATGGGGACTCATGTGCCCATCCTGCTAAGCTAAAGCATGGGCGCCATGCCCGAGACCCAGGAACAACAAGACTAGGTTGGATAGAAAAAAGTATCCATATAAGTTGCATCAGCTTTTGTTTCATTTGTCCCTTACATTTTAGCACCTTGGCTGGATAATCTGGGATGGAAGTTTTTCTAAGGAGGTCTCCTGCTGTCTGGCCTCTCTAGTTTTGAGTGATGGCAGCAAGAATGACCTTTCTACCAGGCCTTTTACGTTTACCCAGTAAAACAAGTGAAGTAGGAAATAGGGAAGTGAGTGCTGGGTGCTAACTGCTAAGCACATCACCTATCTCCTTCTTCCATTTCCTTTAATTGTCCATTGAACTGATTAAGCAATCGAATATGGCCTGGGCAGCTTAAGATTGGCATCCTATGGATGCTGGGCAGCTGCCAAAGGCATCTCAAGAGAAGGAGACATTCATCCACCAATGGGCCTCCTCAAGTTTGCGCTGTCTATTTTGCTGATGCTGACTTGAGGGCCCCCATGTCGGACCATGCAGTCCAACATGGAGATTAGGAACTGGTAGCAGAGGCCATGGCCAGTCCCATTCCCGGCTCCACCCCTTCCCCTGCCCAGTTCCACCCTTCCCGCCCACCCAGAAAGAGTGCACCAGTGGCAGCAGTGCCACTTATCACCCACTGGCTCCACATGGCTTCCTCTGGGTGCTGGGGTCTGGCACTGGGCCAGACTTTTCTGCTGGCAGTCAGTGGCGGATCTAGGGGGTGGCAGGGAGGCAAGAGTCCTGGGCGCCATCTTGGGGCCGTCTGGGGGGCGCCAGTGGCCCCTGCAACATTGTATGGGTAGACCTGGGCTCCGGAGCCCAGGGCTCCCTCGAGGGAGCACAGGTCTACCCGTGGCTGGTCCCAATGAGTAGACCTGGGCTCCCATGGGGGTGCACTTCTATTGGGTGCCCCGGGCGCCATTTTGACTAGGTCCGCCCCTGCTGGCAGTGGAAGACCATGACTGCACTTTCATGACACCAGTGCCAGTGGTAAGCCCTTTCTGCAGGAACTGGCCCATTCAGGATTGTGCCCTAAGAGTTCTGTAACTAATTAGTATTATTCTTTGCAAGTTTGTGTTCAATACAGCAGAGTCACATCTTATGCGGGGCTTAGGTTCTAAAGTCAGCACATAAGGCACAAATAGTTTAGAGTCAAAATTCCTAAAGTCAATCTGCATCTTTAAACACTATAAGAGGCAAATGGGGACTGAAGCTGACCGAGAGAACAACAAATTCCATCTCCCATCCGAATGCGCACTCCCATCACATGCTCATTCCACTGAGTGGAATCGTGGATAGAATTGGCTGGGCTCTCTCTCTCTCCCTCTCCCTCTCCCTCTCTCTCTCTCTCTCTCTCTTGCCAAGCCATGTATAGTTGAATTCACATAAATGAGTGTATGATGTGACTTCACTGTAGCTGGACATTGTATTTTATGTTCTGTGATTATGCAAAAATGCCAAAACTTTCAGTAGCTCCCATGCAGCTATGTGCAACTTCATTAGTTAATGTTGTTACGGCTGGACACAATTATATTTTTTTGGTGGCAGGAAAGACAAAAGGAGAGAAGAACAGTGCATTTCACTAGAATGAGAGCTGAAAAGACAGGCAAACAACTCACTACTTTGACAAAATGGCTGGAAAGTAAATAGAAGAATGTGATTTGGATAAAGAAAAAAAACAATGTTGTCAATTGGAATGGAAAAGGCAGCTCTTGGCTTGAAACTTAAGGCACAGTTCATGTTACCAGTGAAGCAAGAGAACTGCTTCCCTTATGGCTCAATCCCATACTGCTCTAGTACAGTGTTTCTCAAATTGTGGGTTGGGACCCACTTGGTGGGTCACAACCTGATGTCAGGTGGGTTGTGGAAAGCTGGGAGCAGCCATCTTGGAAACTGCAGACTTTACTCATATTCCTTTTGTGAGTGTTAACCGTTTGAATTTTCAAGTCAGCGTTTTTTGTTTAAGAAATTATTTTTACTGCTTTTACATAATATGTTGTCCTACTCTTGCTTTCTGACAGGGATGTTTCACGGCTGTACAGTTGCTGCAGTCCAAGAATGCCAGTTTGCATTCCAGGAGTGTCATTTGATTATGTCACAATGACAGCACTTCCTGCTTGATGATGTTACTTCGGGCTATGACATCACTTCCAGTGGGTCCCGACACAAGTGCCATTCTAAAAAGTGGGTCCCAGTCTAAAATATTTGAGAACCTCTGATCTAGTAACATTTGAGTATCTGAATCAAGCAGGATGGGAGGATCTCAAGGACATAGAGAGCAACGTCTTTGTCAACGCAGTCCAGTCCAAGGGCATTGATGTAACTGTTCAGATGTGGGCATGTCCAACGTCATCCACACACCCCCATGTGATTCCATTATTCAAATATTGCTGGAGCACCATGGGGTTGAATTTCAGAAGAGCAAAGAAATTAAATCATTATAACACAAGAACAAAATCTTGCATTTCCAACTGCTGACATGCCCTATGGCAGGAGTTCCCAAACCTTTTAGCTCCAGTGGTCCTCAGGACTCAAGGTGATTTCCATAGCAGGCTTGAATAGCCCCATGTGGGGAAATCAGGTCTGGGACTGGGGAAAGGCTATGGTAGGAGCCCCTGCCACCAATCCTTCCCCCTCCATCCCAATCCATGCCCCCACCCTTCCCCACCCAGTTACACCCCATTCCCTCCTCTGTTCCACCCTAACCTCACCCCCTGCACCACCCAGCAGGAGGTTACCTGCTCCATCAGGTGCTCCACTTGGTTCTTGGTTTGGGTTCAATGCCACCCGCTTTCCCCTCCATACCTTTTTATATCATGACCACCCAAAACGTTACTTTTGCCACTTGCATAGAGGTCTTTCTTCCTCTTTACAGAGACGGAAATCTCTACGATGCATTGTAATCCTCCCTGAAATTCATATTATAGAAGGGGAACCACGGGGTACTTCCATAACCATAAAATCACATGTTATTTGCTGTGTATTGCAGCATGTATGGACATATGCTCATGTTACATTAAAGATGTACTGCCGATTAATTATTTGTGTCATGTAATCAGACAAAAGAGCCCTATCAAATTCCCAACATCCTTTTGCATACCCCTACTATTACGCTAATGCTTGCAGTAGGTTAAAGTCAGCAGTTGATCTTGGGGATACAACCACAGCTCAGTTTACAAGGTTATTATTCTGTATTCAGATTTCACATTGTTGCTGTTTGGCCATGTGTTGACGGTTACTGGCGATATTTTGCATAACAGCGTATTGGATCAACATGTCAACCTTATCTGCATTTCAATGGATTGTGTCATCCCCCTGTGGGAATAGAATGTACAATGTATTCATATCCCTTCCAGTAGTTCTCCTGGGGAATAGCCTAATCTATAAAGTTACACATCTGGTTGTGTGACTACATGCAGCTCCCAGACCTAAACTTGGATCCTGCCTTTGGTTCCCATGTCTAAGAGCGCAATCCTAACCTGGAGTTAGGCTGGCTCCGTTAGGCCAGCAAAGTTTGGCCAGCACAAGGGTCACCGTAAAGAATGCTTGGACCTTTCTCCGAGTCAGAGAGGCCAGCACACAGCCGTGAGCCATCCTCCCTGACTCCGAGAGTGGTCCAAACACACTTTACAGTGTCCCTTGGGCCGGCCAGACTTTGCTGGCCTAACTCCAGGTTAGGATTGCGCTCCAAGTATTGCTCATCAGGGTGTTTCATGAAATTACAGGTAAAAAAATATTGAAAGCCTAAAATGTCCTCACCCTGTATGCATTATCTAGTGATAAACTCGAAACGCATGAGTGATGGAGCATGTATTATATGGCACCAGCTATGTACGCTGCATTAATGCTGGACTCCTTTTATACCTGGGTATAAAATCCATGACCTCCTGTTCTGATATTGCAGAATTTTGGGGAAGCTGCTATCTTGGTGCTTCCTTGGTGCATATAACCTCATCAATGCAAATCAGAGAGAAGGAAATTGATCAGACAGCTTCATGGCCCAAGCAAAACATTAAGTCCTACCACTTCTCTGAATGCACAGCATTTTCGGACTTCCGTGGGAGGTCCATGTACTAAATAATATTAGCTTGAGATTTTCCAGACTTGGAATAAATGTTCCAAGTTCCAGTTCACCACATGGACCTTCAAAATAAACTTAATACAGAAAAGAAGAACTATGTATGTGGCAAATTGCAGTTCATTTTGCAAACATTTTGCAAACAAGATGGCAAACAATTGGATACATTCAGGCATACATGAGAGTTTGCGTCCAACAACTGTGTTGTGGCTCATGGACTTAGCATGTGGCTGATATACTCATAAAAAGATTGCAGTAGGACAGGAGGCCTGGCGTCGCAAAGAGTCCATGGGGTCGCAAAGAGTCAGGCACGACTTAGCTACTAAACAACAACAATGGCTATGAGTAGACTGGGTAAATGACAAGGGTTAATGGTTATCATATTACTAAGTAAAGGCTTGGAGGCTCCTCCCTGCATAGTTACAGATCTTGTGTACAAGTTTTCTTGGGCCTCCCAAACCCATTACTTGACCCTATCTCACAGGTGGTCATAGCCAATTCTTATCTCAAAGTTTCAGGGCACAATCCTAACCTGGAGTTAGGCCAGCACAGTTAGGCCAGCAAAGTTTGGCCGGCATGTCTGTGCGCCATCTTCCGTGACTCCGCGAGTGGTCCAATTGCACTTTATGGTGTCCCTTGTGCCAGCCAAACTTTGTGCTGGCCTAATCCAGTTTAGGATTGCACTCTCATTCATCTCTAGAATAGGAACGAGGAGCTGTCTCACAGAGTTATTGTACAGCATACAAATTCCAAATTCCACTTTTCCTGTATAAAGAGGATATAGCCAGGGGAGATTGAGCGCCCTGCACTCAGAGAGGTAGTGCTATATCTGTTGCTTTAAAACAACAACAACTTCCATTCTGGTGAAGAAATATGACTGCCCTTTTTATATTATATGGCTTTTGGCCATCTAGAATTATTATTTTTTGTTAATGAAAAGGAAATACAAACGATTACACAGAGTTAACTTGTCTTTGGCCTCCTGTCTGCAGGATCTCTTTTATGAAGTAAATATTTATGTGCTCAGATTCCCTGCAGGCCTGAATAATTATTTAGCACATGTTCAGTCGGGGCTGCAGGAGGAATCTGCTGTAACTGTGAGCAACGGAGCAAATGCATTTTCCAAAATCCTCTGCTAAACCACCAGAATTGGAGAGACCCCAAGCCAGAAACATTCTTTTCATGGAAAGCCTGTGAAAGCTGTTGGGAAACTGGATCTTTTGGAAAGAAATTGGCTTTGCTTCCTTCACTGGTTTTATTCTCCCTTGAAGGAAGCTAGAGTGGAATGAGTGAATTCTTTCCTGGGGCAGCCGCTGTGAAACATCAAATATTGTCTTCTCTGAGCTTGTAAAATAAGCAAATCAAGGAAAGAAAGTGTGGGGCTTTTCAGGATTCCTGAGAACTGGGCCACACTTGGGATTTCATGTTCCTTTTGTTGATGTGCACCAGACATGTCCATCTTCTCTGTAGGTTCCTGTGGGTCTCCTCCCTGCCCACTCCAGACTTTCTCAATAATAAACCTGTGTTGCTGGGCCTCCAGGATGTCTGGGGGAAGGAGATAAATTGGTATGAAGAAAAATGCTTAGTGCTCCCAGGAGGGATTAGATGGAGTTCTTAGATTAAAGCCCTGTACATCTGGGGCAAGAATACATAGCAAAATGCTGGAAGTAGCTGCACGGTGAACCTTTGCTGGTCAAATCAAAATCTCTCAGAGTTGCCAGACCACACTTTTCTGAGAGATGTATATGCAACAAGCCTTTCCTGGGTAGTTTCTGAATGTTCCGGAAGGATTCTCTTTCGGTTCTGTTTTTCCACAAAACCTGTAACATAGCCACCTGAAGGAATGAGATAGCACAGAGGTTCTCAAACATTTTAGCACCAGGACCCACTTTTTGGAATGACAATCTGTCCAGGACCCACCGGAAGTTGTCATGGCCTGAAGTGCTGTCATTGTGACACCAGAATCTGCTGCTTTCCTGAGAATCCAGCAATAAGTTGAGAAAAAAAGCATATTTACAACATAGACGCAAACAAAACAACCACACACCCTCCTCCTTTCCAGCGTCCCATCTTCCCATATTTTCAATATGGCTACTCTAGGTGCTTCGTGACCCACCAACCCATAGTTTGGGAACCACCTCTCATCTTCACCTTAAGGAATGGGGTGGAATCACTAACCTGATGGATAGAGGCATCAGGTTGCTGGGGGTCCTGGCGCAAAGCCCTGTATTGCCACCAGTACTGAGAGTTCAGGGGTTGCCCAGTTAAGATGGATGTGGGCCCTTGGCCAGTGATGACCTGGCTGATCTCTGATGCCACCCCTGCATCATGAGCCTGTCAAGCACTCTCAGCCTGTCCATGAGGCCCCTTGATGTGGGTGGCATCAGTGGCAATTTACAAGGGAATGGAGGGAGCAAGCGGTTTCAGGGTACCTTCTTTCACTTCAAGGCTGCTGTGGTCACTTTACTCCATCCTGACACCAAGGCCAGCTGCCATGATCAGTACCCTGCATGCACAAGCAAGAAGCCAATCTTGACCATGCTCCTCACACTATAAATGAAACCAGAAGTCCTGAACTTCTGGGTTTCACAACAGCATGCAAAGAGCATAGTGAGGGTCTGGGATTTTTTTTGGCAGTGCAGAGGTGGCAGATCCAAGATGGCATCAGGCAGTGTTTGGGGTTGCATCACCCCTGGTTTCTTTCTCATCCCTGCACAACTTAGAGGGCTATGGCTACACTAGCGTAAGTGCCATGCTTAGTCCCACACTGTAAATGTCTTCAAATAGTACATATATCATTCCTGACCGTTCCAGGTTTTGAGAGGTCTCCCTACCACAGCACCCCCATCTACTGCAACCTCTACAACATTTGCTACAGTTTCCTTGCTGTCACCGTGTATTTGAGAGGCACATGTCACTGTGTGTCACAGAAATCTTTCATTACCACACGCTTGTCCTGGTCAAGGTGTTTTATGTATTTGAGGTACTAAAACAGTTTTAGGACGCAATCCTAATGAGTGGTTAGGCACAAGTTAGGCCAGCACAAGTTGGGCCACCACAAGAGCCACTGTAAAGAGCATTTGGACCACTCTCAGAGTCAGGGAGGATGGGCACGTCTGTGCGCTGGCCTCTCTGACTCCGAGAGAGAAATCCTAACCTGGAATTAGGCCGGCACAGTTAGGTCAGCAAAGTTTGGTTGGCACAAGGGACACCATAAAGCATGTTTGGACCACTCTCAGAGTCCGGGGGGAAGGCGCACGTCTGTGCCTCTCTGACTCTGAGAGTGGTCCAAACATACTTTATGATGGCCCTCGTGCCGGCCAAACTTTGCTGGCCTAACTGTGCCGGCCTAACTCCAGGTTAGGATAGCTCCCCGAGAGTGGTTCAAACATACTTTATGGTGTCCTTTGTGCCCGCCAAACTTTGCTGGCCTAACTGTGCTGGCCTAACTCCAGGTTAGGATTGTGCCCTTAATTAAACGGCTGTTTGAACTGAAACTGAACTGAAACATTTTGCATTTAAAGCTTTTCTTTCACTATAAAGGTGAAACAATCACCTTTTCCTTTATAACTCAAAAGATCTGCATACTACTGCGCCCACTAAAGTGGATCATTTTTGGCCTTCAGCAGGCACCATGAATGCTCTTCGGCCCTCTGCATGAAATGAGTTTGTCACTCCTAGTTTACACCATTATTTTTTCTCAGGTAAAAAGCACAGAAGTTGAGGCTCCAAATTAAGCTGGAGATTTCTCTCTCTCTCTCTCTCTCTCTCTCTCTCTCTCTCTCTCCTTCAGTTCACTGCAACCTCTTGATGGCAAAAACAAATATAAGATTTAGAACATGTTGGATATTTGGTTGAGGAAAAGAGCCCTGCAAGAGCCATACAACTTCTGCTGCAACAGCCTTCACAATCTTCCAAACATGATTAATTGTTACCTAAAGTTCTCTAGCTAACAAGATCCTACTGGGTGCAATTACAAAGAAAAGCAGAGTGCAGCAGAGTGCATTTAATAAACGGCCTGGAATGGACCAGTGGGGGAAAAAAATAGAAAAAGGTCAGAAATTGTATGAGAGGCTGGACAGGAAATTAAAAGGCATTTGCTGCTTTGAGAAGGGCATATCCCTCCTTCTGTCATAGTCCTTATGAGACCTGGAATTCTCAGGGGCCACCATTACAGAGACCAAATGACTTGTAAAATGAGTTGGGCAATGTTTTCAATGTTGTATTAAAATACCCTGCCCTCTGAATTAATCAATGGCTTCATTCTTTGGTTTTGCCACTTATTTATTCAGTCAATGGTCTGTTCTCAAACTTGAGGCCCAAGCAGAGAATGAGCCTGTTGAGTTTCTCCTGGTTCAGTGCATTGCTCCCAGAAAAAAAGTATTGATAGCGCAAGTCAATGGGCAACCTCTACAATCACCACAGTGACATGTTTACAGTTGAGCTCCACACTGAGGTGAGCTGTCATTCTTGCCTTCATGTCAGTGCAGTGTCATGAGTAAAGCCTGACCCACTAACTTAATCTTTCCAGTTGAACTCTGAAATTAAAATTTGTCATGGGGACTTTGGACATCCATTAGTCACCAGCAGATATGTGGTGCAGACAGCCATTTTCCATTCAAAACAAACTTCAAATCAAAAGTATTCCAGTGACCTGAAAGAGGAAGTCTCTGTTGGGCAGGAAAAAAAACCAACTCTACAATTTTGGGATTTTGGAATTATATGTATGCTGGATATACTATATTCCCCAAGTACGTATTTAAGAACGGAATCTAAGAATTCAGCCGTTTACTTAGGGCGCAATCCTAACCTGGAATTAGGCCAACACAGTTAGGCCAGCAAAGTTTGACTGGCACAAGGTACACCGTAAAGTATGTTTGGACCACTCACGGAGTCAGGGAGGATGGCACGTGTCTGTGTGCTGGCCTCTCTGACTCAGAGTGGTCCAAACGCGCTTTACAGTGGCTCTTGTCAGTCAGTCAGTCAGTCAACAGGTACTTATATACCGCTTTTCAACACGAAGTTCACAAAGCGGTTTACAGGCAAATAGTAATAATAAAGTTAAATGGTTCCCTGTCCCAAAAGGACTCACAATCAAAAAAAAAAGGCAGCCCGCCAGCAACAGCCACCAAAAAGACTGCACAGGGGTGATGAGGGACAATTACTCTCCCCCTGCTAAATATAAGAGGGACACCACTGGAAAAAGTACCTCTTGCCCAGTTAGCAGGGGTTGTGCTGGCCTAATTTTGCTGCCCTAACTGTGCTAGCCTAACTCCAGGTTGGTATTGCATTCTTGGTGATGACAACACAAATTGGTGGTGAAATCCTAAGGTGACACATTCCACTAAGGGCTCATAAACCTTTTCCTCAGAGGTTTTCTATCTGGTATAAATCCGATAATAGCTACTTTACCTTTGTGTATTGTAGCCATTCAGAGGATAACTGTACTCTGTTTGTCCCAGATTAGAGCTTTTCCTTCTCACCATACTGGGACTGGCTGTCCCATAATCCTATGCAGTAGACATGGGAGAATAAAAGTTATGACTAATAGGACACTGGCATACTGCTCTTCAAGGGCCCCTTCCAGCATCCTATGCTACAGCCTGGGGGGGGGGGAGGCAGTAATGGAGGCCTCCCCAAAAATAAATGATATCATAAACCCTCCCTCATGATCACCCAATTTTATAAGTTACTAGAACAGTATGAGAAATGGCTATTTGAAAGTCGCAGCTGTGCCAGTCAGTTGACATACGAACCAGGCTTCATGATTCTTTGGACAAAGAGGAAGGGCAGAAGCATTTTTCGTAGCTGGTGTGCTGTGGGTAAGTAAAATCCACAGTGTCATTTGTTACACATCACACTCAGTCAAGAAGAAAGACAAAATTCTTCTTTATCTTGGGTTTGGCAATTGTTATCGGATTCAGCCCACTGCAAGACCTTACTCTGACATATCAATCGATAACCCAGTTCAACAAGGTTTTCTTACTGCGCAATCCTAACCTGCACTGGAACAGACAGGCTGGCCGGCCTGAACTGTATCCAGTTCAGGTTGGAAGGCCCCTAAAGCCTCCACATTCGTCCCCTTACCCTGGTGTATGTGCCAGCCGCTCCTATGGGGCTGCTCAGACCTGCGCCCGCTATTTTGCAGGTGCAAGTCTGAGCGGGCTGCAGTGGCCCAAATCAGGACTGCATAGCCCATGGACAGGGGGTCGGATTTGGCATAACTGCTGGATCCTGGCTCATACCTCTTCCCTGGGCCACCCTACCTGCAGGAACACCCTACCCCGCCCCATTCAGCCCCTTCCAGCCTTCCCCCCACCCAGAGAAGCCCGTGCACTGGCTGAACTCAGCCAGCGCAGGGGAGGCTTACCTGCCCCCCGTCTTTGGCTCAGAAGGGCCCTTTGGCACAGAAGAGCCTGTGGCTCTTGCGCTGACACAGCCATGCTTTACGGCATGTTCGCGTCAGTGCAGGGCTGACACAAGCAGCTCACATTGGTCCAAAAGCATTCTAGGATTGTGGTCAGAATGAAATAAAATCCCTTCAAATACAGTCCTACTGAATCAGGGCCAAATCCCACTCGATTTTGCAGCCCTGATGTAGCCATCTCAATGGGGTATGTACTGCGTTCTGTGGCGGCGGCGGCACTGGTGGGGAAGTCTCGGAGGCCTCCTTGCTGCTGCATGGCGGTTGCATTGGTGCTGGAAAGTTGGATAGGATTGGGCCCCTAACTGATTTGCAAAACTTGCAGCTACCCTGATATTCTATAACTTAAGCAGCCCAAAGAACAAGCATCATATAGCAGTGAAGAGAATGAACTACTGATAGAAAGTGTTGACACCTCACCCCCCCCCCCCGTCACCAATGTACTAGCTGGTTTTAAACAAGCCAATACAGCCAGGAACAGACAGCAATGCAGGTCTGGTCTACATGGTGTTGCCCTCCACTACATCTGATCTGCATGCCTGCAAGGCTGTGTTTGCTCACCTGAATACCTGTAGGGTCCTTTCTATGGATGATCATTTATACAGCATATAGTCTACACAAATGAAGCCGATTTGTGCATTTGGATGTACATACATAAACTCCAGGATAGCCGCGACCATGAAACATGATGCAATAGGAAGGAGGTCCAGTGGACGTGGTACTGATCTCTCTCCCCCCCCCACACACTCACAGACTTCACCTAGGTGGACAGGGAAGTCAATCACCACTACCCATGTAGTTTTTTTCAGGCACAGGCACACTTCCTGATTTGTTGTGCATGAAGGAGTGAGGTGTATCGGTAGGGAAGTGGATCGAAACAACCCATCCCCAATGGAAACAGAAATGGACCCAGGACAATTAAGAAAGTCTAGTCAATCGGCAATTAACAGGCTATTCATCACAATCCCCCACCCCACAGCCAGGATTAACAGGCAGTAATAAAACAAACTGAACTTGCAAGCGATACGCTTTTAATGGAAATTGCCAGCGGCCTTGGCTGAAGTGGACTAACGGACAGGTAAACATTATAGGATTATTGTGATCATAAGAGGATAGTATTTTATTAAAGTGCTGTATTGAAACATATTGTTTTCATTCGGTTTCCAGTTTATTATGGAAAAGCTACCCAAGTTTCAATTTGTCACCATTCTTTCTCCCACTTTTGGAAGAAATCAGGACCCCGGACTTTGTCCTTTGTGACACACAATCAGTTCTTTTCACTTCCTTTTTGGCCTCCCAGCTTGTTTGACGATGTTGAAACCGGATTCTGTGAATCCAGCTCAGCTTTATGAACTCACTGTTGGACACACCATTTCCACAACTCAGCCTCATTTCCATTCTTAGTGCTGGAAAAACAAATAGTTGCTCTAAAGTGCAAGCTTCAATTACACTTTGTTAATAAATACCCACTTAATTATGACTTGGGGAAAAAAAAATCTCCTGCCCTTGGCAGGGAGCAGTGTTCGAAGGATCATATCTAGAGGAAAGGGGAACAGGGCAATTCCAACCTATCGCTCCTTTGATAGGCCTGTTGTGGGCAGATTATGACAATAACATTACACTGTGAAGCACACATCCTCATTGGCGCTGCTGAACATTTTGAGATTGCTCTCTAATTAAGAGAGAGTATGGCGCACTGCTGGCAGCCAGGAGCTTGTGTTGCTTCATCTACCTCCATTATTTACTTGGCAGCATTTCATAGGTTCCTGAGAACATTTTCTTCGAATATTGTGCCACACCATTCTCTACAATGTTGACCCTTAGTTGGACTTTGTGTGCTCAGTGGGCAAAAGAGAAATGATGAACTGTTCTGTTAGTGGTGTGGAGGATCCTAAGTGTCGGAGGTGAACCTCCGAACCCTGAAAATTTAAGTACTGGATGCATAATCTTGTTCAGAATCCATCCGAGACAGTCTTAATTATTAGCATGATCATGGTTCAGTCTCAGCAGTTATGGCAAAGAAAAAGAGAGCACGTAAAGCTGGATCTGTGGAACTCCTTGCCACAGGAGGTGATGATGGCATCTGGCCTAGGTGCTTTTAAAAGGGGTTTGGACAGATTTCTGGAGGAAAAGTCCATGGCTATAGGCCATGATAGGTTGTGCAACCTCCTTACCTTAGTAGTAGGCTACTGCAGAATGCCAGGTGCAAGGGAGTGGCAACAGGATGCAGGCATCTTGTTGTCTCGTGTGCTCCCTGAGGCACCTGGTGGGCCATTTTGAGATACAGGAAGCTGGACTAGATGGGCCTTTGGCCTGATCCAGCAGGGCTCTTCTTATGTTTTTAGGATCCTTGGCAAGCAGGGCAAAGCTATGCAGTTCTGCACCACTTGCCCACAGTTTGATATCTGTTTGGTTATTGTGGAAAACAAAATTCCGAAGAATTAGATAGGCCTTTGGTTTGACACAGCAGGTCTTTTCTCAGGTTAGTATATAGGCATATTTTCAGGGATCAAAGCATTTCACACAAAAGATCTCAGGTACAAATTACACCAGGAGATCCACGACTGATCTCCCAAAGCCCACCCACCCACCCACCCCCATTAAACACCACTGTGGAAATACCTGCTAATTTGATAATCAAAGTAGTATAAAGGGAAAGGATGTGGAATCCTCTTCCCATGATATTTTCTTGTTCTAGATTGTCCCCAGAACAGCAATGCACAAAAATATAGGTATCTGGATCAGGCTTGAACAATTCAGATCTGGATAATTTTATGGAGGAAGGGTAATACACCCATGATGAAATTGCTGCAAGTGCTGCCCATTGCTTCCTATGCTGCAAATAACCAAGGAAAAAGACATAGGAGGTCAATCAGATAATTCACAGCAATAATATGTAATTTGGCCCCAGTCCTTACAGAAGCCCACAAAAGGATTTTTCACACACTGTGACAAACCCTGGTTTGCTTTTGAGGGTACATTCATCCAACCCTGGTTTTATTAGAGGTGTGTTATTTGCAAAATGTCTGTTCATTGGCTGTACAATTTTAGAGTACAGTTTATGAATAACATACAAAAGGCATTATGTGACCTACCCCTAAGAGTATAACCATGAAATAAAACAAAACAAAGGCCTTGTATATTATCAGACTAGCGGAGGTATCAACATTATGGGAAAGGAGAAAAAGCATCTCCGTGCACGAATAGTTCAGCAAGGGTATTAGAATTCCAAATGCCTCTTAAGTGCGATAGCAATTTATAGTATCAATACAATATTCATCATCCCCATTTTTGTGAGAACTCTAGGGAGGTTGGCTGGCATGTTCATAAAGATAATTTTTCAAGCTGAGCAAATATTTAGAGAAGCTCAGTTTGTAAAGTAACTGTACTTTCCATCAGTTCAGTCGATCAATCAGTTGTGTTGCTTGTCTCATTCTTCCTGAGATATGACGGCAAACTTCCTGACAAGACCAGGGCAGAAGGATCCAGGGCTCACACAGATAGCATTGCATCGTAATAACAGAATAAGTGATTTTTTTTAATTTAAAAAGAACTTGTAATAAGATTCACAGCCCAATCCCATCCTTCCTTCCCCACCGCCATTTGGTGAAAGTGTGCCAAAAATGGGTGTGCTGTATTTGGTGAGGGCACTGATTTGGCGGCTTCAGCAGGGGAAGGGAATTTAAATCCCCTTACCCCTGTGTAAGCTTTTGCCCTGCAATGGGTCCTAGTGCAAGCGAAAGGAGGCAGGGAAGCTGCTTCTTGAGAGGATAGGATCCAGTGGCCGTAGCCCCAAGATCCATCTTCTCCCACAGCCTCCCTGCCCCATTTTCCAACTCCCCACTGAGATTTGCCCCCTTTCTGCCCCACCCTCCCCCAGCCCCTCCCTGCCTCTTTTGCTGGCTTACCTGCTTCAGTGGGTGGCCCATTGTCAAATGCAGGTTGGAACCCTCTGGACTTTTGATTGGCGCTCCGGCAACATGCACATTCATGTTGCCTTTTATGGCTGGAAGTAACTGCCTTTAATAGCTGGCTGTGACTGGCTCTGCTATTCCGCTGTGAGGTCCGCTGTCGCCCAGCCCCAATAGGAGGAGTCCGTCAGTTCACACAACCATATGCACATGTCAAGATATGGGTCTATGCCGTTATTTTTTTCCATTTATATGATGGCCATTCAAACCACAAAATAGTACCTCAAAGTAACAAAGTTTCAGGAACCATTAAAAACACAGATATCACAAATCTTTTAAAGCACTACCAAAATGCCAGAAAAATATAGTATGTTAAACCATGATGTAACCAGCCATAGGACAAAATATGGGGTCGCGAAGAGTCGGACACGACTTAGTGACTGAACAACAACCATCACCTGTGGCATGATATAATTATAATCTTAAAAAACAACAAGAACTCTCTCTGAATAGAATTGGGGTTCTTCCTCTTTTTTTAAAACTACGCTCCACACAATGAAAACATTGTGATTTTTTTAAATTGCCTTCCATAAATGTTTATTTTTCTTAAAAACCTATTTATTGGGTACTGATATGCAAATTTAGTAAGTGACAGAGAACTCACATTCCTGCTATGCCATGTGCCCAGCTTGAATAAAGATTAGCGACCCTAACCCTATGGACCATTTACACTGCTGGAATGAGCCTTTTAGGGCAGCTGGAAACGCAGCAACGGTGGCAAGTGTGGACTGGCTTCCACCAGGCCTGAGGGAGAGTAGGGTGGACCAAATCCCTATGGATTGGGCCTCCCCGGGGTCCAGACCATGACAAAACAAACTATACAGTACAAAACAAATTTAATCTCAACCTCAACCTAATTTAATCTCAACCAAATTTAATCTCAGTCTCAACCTACCCAGGGCTATGTTTCCACTACAGCTTTAATCCACTTTCAGTGAACTTCTATAACCCTAATGCAGTGTTTCTCAAACTGTGGGTTAGGACCAGTAGTGTCATTCAGTAACCAGGAGACGGAACGCGAGGCGGGACTTACCGCCTGATTGGCTGCTCGGTTCTGACGCGTCGCTGCCTTGCCGAGCGCCGCGCAGGCACCCCTGGCTTCGGAGGGGTGCCCGCTTGCCTGGGTGGCGCGCTGGGTGCTTAGGAGAGCCGCGGAGGGGCGCGCCACCCGGAAGGAGTCCCCGCGGCGGAAAGTCAGGCGGCGACGCGTCGCGGGCTCCCTGTCAATCAAGGGGTAAGTCCCGCCTCGCGTTCCGTCTCCTTGTTACTGAATGACACTACTGGTTAGGACCCACTTGGTGGGTTGCAATCTGGTGTCAGGTGGGTCGCAGAAAGATGGGAGCCGCCCTCTTAGAAGCTGCAGACCTTGCTATATAACCTCGCCCTTTCTGTGTCTGCTGGCTATGATGGGAGTGCTGGCCACTTGTGTGCTGGAGGCAGGCAGTGGGACCCACATAGAGGAGCTGGGTTCCTATTTATCAGACTCACGGATGCAAAGATTTCCCCTGTTTCTTGATGCTAGTCGCAGAGGACCAGGCTTGTTCAAGAAACAGGCCTACTGACCATGAGACGCTGCTGTTTACAAATGCACCTATTTTTATCTGATTGATGTCCAAGAGTATGCCATTATGTGCCTTTCCCTGCTGGCAAGGAATTTAGAACAAGGGCAGTTTACAAATGTTTCCTGGAATGTTTAGTTTGCAGAATGTTGACCTCCAATGTCACAGAATGGCTCTTGGCGATGAAAAGGTTCCCAAATCTTCACCAACACCATGTCCAACTTTTTTCCCAGCAGCACCTGCTTCCAGGCACAATCCTAACCTGGAGTTAGGCCAGCAAAGTTTGGCTGGCACAAGGGCTACCGTAAAGTGCGTTTGGACCATTCTCGGAGTGAGGGAGGTGGACTTTACTGTATCTCTTGTGCCGGCCAAATGTTGCTGGCCTAACTGTGCCAGCCTAACTCCAGGTTAGGACTGTGCCCTCACTGAGGCAAAGGTTCGAATTGAGCTAAACAGCATGTCCCATAGATAACAGTTATAATGACTGTGAAGATCAGCAAAATCCATCATGTCCCTAGGTAGGTTATTACCCTGACTGCTGTTTGTTAGACATCTTACAGCTAGTCTGTGTTTCTTTATTTTGGCTTCCATCCACCGCACCTAGTGACATGTTTGTCAGTTACACTGAGAGCAATATGCTGTCATCAGACTTCTCCTTTCCCTGTGTGTGGAATTCATGGCCGTTCATTAAAACACTTCCAAAACTTTATTTTAAGAAAACTAAGTGTACATGTGTCTTTTCCTCTTTGCCATCACAGAGATTTTCTAGTACTCCAATTAATTTGTATGCGATTTAGGGCGCAGTTCTAACCACCTTGCAGCACTGTCTTAACTGTGCCAATGGGGCCTGTTCTGCATTCTGCAGTGGAGTAGTAGTCATGGAGGCCTCCTCATGTTTGTTCCCTCACCTCAGAGCTGCATTGCCCTTACCCCGGTGCTGGAAAATTGGTTGGGATTGCGCCCTTATTTTGATTAATCCCTCAGTTTTTTCCCATTAATTTGCCAAATAGAAATTGACAAAGGTTTTCATAAAATGATAATATCTATTGGTTTGCATGTCTATGTAGAGTTGTTTCTATAATATCTCATTTTAAGTCATAAGAACATAAGAAGAGCCCTGCTGGATCAGGCCAAAGGCCCATCTAGTCCAGCTTCCTGTATCTCACAGCGGCCCACCAGGTGCCCCAGGGAGGCATGAGACAACAAGATGCTTGCATCCTGTTGCCACTCCCTTGCACCCAGTACTTGGAAGTAGCCTACTACTGATGTAAGGAGGTTGCACAATCCATCATGGCCTATAGCCCACGATGGAATTTTCTTCCAGAAATCTGTCAAATCCCCTCTTATAGGCATCTAGACCAGATGCCATCACCACCTCCTGTGGCAGAGAGTTCCACAGATTAACTACCTGCTCGGTAAAAAAGTACTTCCTTTTATCTGTTTTAACTCTCCCAACCCTCAGTTTTAGCAGATGCCCCCTGTTCTGGTGTTTTAAGAGAGGGAAAAGAACATCCCTCTATCGACTCTATCCCTTCCGTGCATAATTTTGTATGTCTCAATCATGTCCCCCCTCAGGCGCCTTTTTTCTAGGCTGAAGAGCCCCAAACGCTGCAGTCTTTCTTCATAAGGGAGGTGCCCCAGCCCTGTAATCATTTTCTTGGCTCTCTTCTGCACCTTTTCCAGCTCCACTATGTCCTTTTTGAGGTGCAGCGACCAGAACTGTACACAATATTCCAGGTATGGCCTTACCATCGATTTGTACAATGGCATGATAATATTGGCTGTTTTATTCTCAACACCTTTTTTAATTACCTTTTTTACTTACTTCAACACCTTTTTTAATTGGCCTTCTTAATTGCTGCCGCACACTGGGTTGATACCTTCATTGAATTGTCCACCAGCACCCCAAGATCTCTCTCTTGAGCTGTCACAGACAGCTCAGAACCCATTAGCCTATAGGTGAAGTTTTGGTTTTTTGCCCCAATGTGCATCACTTTACACTTGTCTACATTGAAACGCATCTGCCATTTTGGTGCCCATTCCCCCAACTTGGAGAGATTCTTCTGGAGCTCTTCACAATCCCTTCAAAAGTCCCAAATCAAAACCCATTTTTAAGTATATATGGCTTGCCGGTGTGCATTCTTGATATTGCTATTGTTGATATGGTTGCTGTAGGAGTAGCGTCTTGGTTTATCTTCTTCCCCGTGGTTCACCGGCTTTTTCCCTTATACAGATCTTAAGTGCCTTTAATATGAGTATGAGAAGTAGGAATTTTTTGGAAGAACCTTTCTGTTTGATGTATACCTGCATAATGCAAAATGTTCTGTTGGCTGAATGATTGTTGTACCACTTGTAAGGCCACAGGAACCCTGACAGAAGAAAAGGGTAAGTAATTGAGAACTGCTCCCTCTTTGTTTATATTTCGGCGGGGGCTGAAGACCTTTTTATTCCAAAAAGCTTTTAATTGTTGACAGGCTGGCTGGTTATTATAACCCACGGGGCTTGTTGTTTTTATATTGTTTTTAAATTTGTTTTTAATTGTGTTCTTAATTTTTGATTGTATTGTTTAATTCTGTTTTAATTGTTTTTAATTGTGAATTGTTATATTGTTTTTATATCTATATTGTAATGCCGCCTTGGGTGCCTTCGGGCACAATAAGGCGGGGTACAAATCTAATAATAAATAATAAATATATATAAATAAGTGCTAGACCCTTTGAATGCTTGGGTTCATTCAAAACATTCAAACAAAATGAGGAGCCAGATGAGAAAAAGAAGAAACAAGTGAACAATATGAGAGAACCAACAGAGATATGTGAGTTATGAATAGGGGTAGGGGTTTTTTTTGGTTATTTTTTCCAAAATTTCTTGATTGAAATAGCAAATTGTGGTGTTAACGCGCTCTTATCCAAATTTTTATTTAAAATTGTACAAATAGCACAATAAAACTCTCTCTCTCTCTCTCTCTCTCTCTCTCTCTCTCTC
>JAJKFI010000018.1:11848620-11864744 GCA_029204185.1 Lerista edwardsae | reverse complement strand
AATCCTAAACTGGAGTTAGGCCGGCATAAACTAAGCCATCAAAGTTTGGCCAGCACAAGGACCACCATAAAGCATTTTTGGACTACTCTCAGAGTCAGGGAGGATGGCTCACGTCTGTGTGCTGGCCTCTCTGACTCTGAGAGTGGTCCAAACATACTTTACAGTGTCCTTTGTGCTGGCCAAACTTTGCTGGCTTAGGTTATGGCGGCCTAACCCAGTTTAGGATTGCACCCTGTGTGTGTGTGTACTGTGGATCAAGAACTGGATCACTATCTAACCATGAAAATTTGTTAAATTTCCATTCACACTGTCCAGTCCTAAGATCAGGTTAAAAAAAAAAATAAAAGTTTCCCCACGACCGAATGATCTAGTCATGACCAACTGTAGGGGTCGGTGCTCATCTCAGTTTCTAAGCCAAAGAGCCAGCATTTGTCTGAGGACAAGTTTCCATGGTCATGTGGCCAGCATGACTGTACACCAAGACACATGGAACGCCATTGCCTTCCCACTGAAGTGGTACCTATTTATCTACTCGCATTTTTACGTGCTTTCGAACTGCTAGGTTGGCAGGAGCTGAGGCAAGCAACAGGAGCTCACTCCGTCACAGGGTCTCGAACTGCCAACCTTCCAGTCAGCAAGCTCAGCAGCAGCGGTAAAAATGTCTAAATAATACAGTATCTCACTGCTAGTTGCATTTGGAACTTTCCCTAATTTCAATGGAGCTTACTTCTGAGGAAGTATCCTGTGTTCTCTGTAGCCCGTACATAGCACAAGCATTCCCTTGAAAGTTTTTGCATAACTGAGAGGTTGCTGCCCTGAGAGGTGCAAACTGCAAAAGGACATGGCCCAAGTAGTTGCTAGCAGATTGGAGCATTCCAGTCTGCTAAATCAAAGGTAAATCCACCAGTGGCACTCATAGCAAGTGTCTGATAAATAAAAGGCCAAAAGGGAACCAGTGACTTCACTGGTAAAAAAAATGCATATGATGTCCCCTTAACATCCTCCCCTCTGAGAAGGTGGCAAATCCTGTCCACTCAAACAGTCTATGGGGGAGGAGATGTAGACCCAGGCAGACAAGCAAGAAATCACGGTGAACAGCCCTACGGCCAGCTGCCCAAGCAAAGGCAAGCAATTGCTGGCCAACACACCCCAGATCAAAATGACCTGCTCAAAAGTTCCGACACTGAGCTCTGGTTATGGCTTGGAGAGTCGAGAAACTGCTTTTCACTACTTCCACATTCCATTAAAGTCACCCCAGCATGCACTGTGAACTATGAACATGTGTGTTCATAGTTTAAACAAGCATTCTCCTGTTCCTGCTCCTCCTCCTCCTGATTCCTTACTGAAAACTATTTGTGGATTCCTCAGAACTGTGTCAAAAGTAAACAAAAGGGGTGTTATTTCATGAAACGAAAGGTTTTGCATTCTGTGTTGGTCACTGAAAAACACCTAGTTATGAGGATAAGTGAAGAAAGAACAGGAGCACAGATTGCTCGGCTGTGATTTTGCATTTCCCTCTCAAATGGAACCTACAACCATCCATTTGAGTTCTGCACCTGAATCAACAGATGTTTCACAATGGTGTTTGATCTTGTCTTTTCCAGCTCATTGACAAGCCCAAGTTTTGTATTTGCATACATAATTATACTTCCTATGTGTATAAAGACAATAACATTCCACACTTTTTAATTCTGCATTACTTGATGGAGTGTTAATGAGCAATAAGAAGATTTTTGTGGTTATGTTGAAGCAGTAAAATAGATTGTTAAATGCAGTGAAGGGAAACAACACAAAAAAACTTTGCATGGCAGTCACACTGTTCCTGCACATTTGGATCATACAGTCCTGAGCAGAAAACAGCTGTTCATGTTGCCATTTGAGGGGAAACCTCAACATTTTTTTCCTTCAGCTTAAGATTTTTTTCCTTTGACCTATTGTTCCTTTCATTTTCAGAAATGCTTTTGTTGCTTGCTTGTATTGTGTTTTGTCTCTTTGTTGCCTTGTGTTTATGGTTTGTAAAATGCTATTTAAAATAATTGTTTTAGCAATGAGGGTGTTGTTGTTTTTATAAATTCAACTTTTAAATAGATATTTGTGGGTGTTTAGGGAACTTTTTAAGTTGAAAAGTGGGGCAATAAAAATGAATGAATGCATGAATGGGATAATAAATAAATAATTGCACTGAGGAATTCCCATTATGACTGTTCAAACACATTTCATATAGATGATCTAGTGATTAGTTATAAAGTATTGAACTGGTATATAGTGCTGTACATATGTTTGCTTCAAAGGAAAAAAAGGCTACACTTTTTCAACCAGTTTTTACACTTATAATATGTTATCCAAACATTAAGATTGCAAATTAAACCCAAACCTCTTATTATATGAAAATGTGACTTGATTCCAGTTAAGTCACTAACAAGTCCGCTTTGGCAGATTTTACATTATCAATGGCATGTGTCGGATTTGTAAAAAATTGGCAATGGATTTTAATAAAGAAAAATGGAGTCTGTATCCTGCTGAATTTCTCCTGATAATAATATTTGTGCTCCTTTTGAATGAATCTTCTGGGGTCTATTTCATTTCGTGTATAATGTTCCAATATACTGGTTGGCAAGCAAAATGTTAAGCTGCTGACTGCCAGTTTGATAAGTCTAGATTTGTTTCTGAAATAACTCATAGAACCCTCCCTTGGAACGAGATGTGCTAATGACCACTAGCTTTAAAAGGAAGTTAAACAAATTCATGGAGTTTATCTGTGGCTACTGATCATAATGACTATATGCTACCTCCATGCTCAGTATGCCTCTGATTGCCCATTGCTGGAGAGCAACGACATGAGAAGGGCATGGGTTCATCGTCTGCTTGTGGACTTCCCAGAGGCATCTGATTTGGTCACAGGGGGAGACAAGATGTCTCAACCAGTAGTACTCGTATCACCAGTGGTACTTGATGTGGTGCCTGGTAGTACATGTGAGACCCCCAGCTGCCTGGCAGTGAGGCCAAAGGTGTAGTGTGTGTGGGAGGGGGGGGCAAGGGAGCCATCACCCCGGGCACAAAATCCAGATTCCCTACACGTGCCTCTCTGTTTTCCCATCTTGGGAAGGCAGAAAGGTGCATGCGCCATGCCTTGGCTCTTGCCGCCGCTGCCGGGGCAATTTCACCCCAGCCACAGTGGCCGGAGGGCCCCCCCCCCCATGTGCCTCCTTGCCTTTCCAGCTTGGGCAGGCAGCGAGGCATGCACCACTGCCTTGGCTCCTGCTGCTGCGGCTGGGGTGAAATTGCCCTGGCGGCAGCAGCAGGAGCCAAGGCATGGCGAATGCGCCTTTCTGCCTTCCCTATCACCCAAGAAGATCACTGGGCGAAAATCACCTGGGCCGCAGCAGCAAAGTCCCAGGCACCCACATTCGCCTCCCAGCTTGGGAAATGAATGGGGGCACTGGGCACATTCATTGTCATGGCCCGGGTGATTTTGAAATCACCCAGGGCGCAGCAGTGAAGTCACACACGTGATGTCAATGATGATGGTAAATGCCATTGCAATGAAAAGGCCACATTGACGGATATTCTTATATTACACTGTCCACCTGGCTTAGTCAGGCTGGTTTTTCATAGTATTCTTTTAGGGGAGCGGGCATTTTCACTCATCATGGCATTCTGCGAGGCCAACATGGCGCAGCTCCTTCCAGGCAGAACAACACCAGTGCCGGGAGGGGGGGGAACCCCAAAGGCCCAAAGAAAGGCTGTGGGAACCATGGCAGGAACCAGTAGGTGACCCTGACCTCCTCATGACAAGCAATCCTGAGCTGCTTGTGAGGACCAGAATTTGCTGTTCCCACCCTTCCCTGGTCACCAGAGTAACTAAGAGCCAGGAAGGGTGATGAAATGGGGCATAGCTGGAACTAGTCAGTAATGCGGTGATGAGGATATAGGAAGAACAGGCTAGTCAAAAGCTTGAACCTAAGGAGAGGAAGATGTATGAGATTGAGGGCGCAATCCTAAGCAGGGCCAGACTGGCGAGGCCGACGGGCCAATGCCATATCCTAGCGCTGCTTAGAACAGACTGGAGCCTCCCCACGGCAAGGGAACGTGCGCTCCCCTTACCGTAGGGGAGGCTCCAGCCTCCCCTATGGGTTCCTCAGATCTATGCCTGCTAAATAGCAGGCACAGATCCAGTGGCGTAGCTACCTATGGGGCAGGGGGCACAGTGCCCCAGGTGCCATCTTCAGGGGGGTGTCTCACCACTGAACCCCAAATTCCGAAAATCACGACTTTACAGTATAATATGGTCATGCTGTATACCATTGGATGTGGAATTCCACCCGGAATTCAATTAAAAAAACGGAGTGTAATATCTCTATTCTATCAAACGTTATGGCCAAAAAAGTAAAAACTGAAAACAAAACTTACTTTGAACAAATTATGATTTTCAAAATTGCGGTTTTAAGGAATAATACCATCATGCTGTATACCATTGGATGCAGAATTCCAACCAGAATTCAATGAAAAAACCTGGAGTATAATATTTCTATTCTAGCAAAGGTTATGGCCAAAAAAGTAGAAACAGAAATTAAAACGTCTTTTGAAAAAATTGCAGTTTTTAAAATGGCAGTTTTAAGTAATAATACCATCATGCTGTATAGCGTTGGATGTGGAATTTCACCAGGAATTCAATGAAACCCCTGGAGTGCAATACCTTAATGCCAGCAAAGGTTATGGCCAAAAAAACATAGGTTATGTGCCGTGGGGATGTGTAAAAAAATTAAGTAGCCCCAGGTGCAAAATCACTGCCACTGCGCAGATCCAAGGAGACTGCGTGGTCTGAATAGGGGCTGCATGGCCTCCCAAATGGGTCTAGGATTCAGCCTTATTGCCGAATCATGGACCTGCCCGTGTCCTGCCCACATCCTGCCCTCCTCCAACCAATCCCCGAGCTGCCCTGTTATGGTGCCTCCCTGGCACCGGCCAGCTTCGGCCGACGCCAGGGAGGCGCTGCGTGGGGGCAACGGGACCGGCGCTGCCTGCAGCGCCAGTCCCATTGCCTTACCACTGACAAGGGGGTGCCTATTGGCACCCCCGTGTCGGCACTAAAAGTGCAGAATCGATGCAACCCCATTGCGTCGACGCTGTGCAGTCCATAGGATTGCGCTGTCAATCAGTTGCGGTCCTGTCCCGTGCATCAACTGGGGCCAGGACCGCAGACTGCCACCCCCAACTGCCCACTGCCTGCCGCCGCCACCACCCCTGACTCACCTGGAGCCTTGTGTGACTTCCACATGCCCCACAAGCGCAAAAAACAGAAGTAACGCTTAAAGGCCTTCTGAAGGCTGTCAGTCTACCTTTCATGTGCCTGTGGATGCCATGCACGGCCTGCCTGGCCTGCAGGAGGGCCCTGAAGGGCAGGTGGTGGTGGCGCCAGGTCCATGTGACCCCCTGGACTCCCCAGTAGGTCCACCTCTGGAATAAATTCCCTGCTCTCCCAAAGAATCAAGGCATCCAGAGGGAACTGAGGCACCCAAGGTAGCATACTGCTTCCCGGCGTCTCAAATTGGGTTTTTTTCAGGGTGGAAATATAGTGCATTGGGACTATAGTGCAAATATAAAATTTACATTGGTGAGAAAGTACATTGGTTTTTTGTTTTAAAAATCACGATGCTTGTCAAGGTCCAAGGTATCATTTGTTCAGCTTTCTGCCGCACGTTAAAATATTGGTGCATGTACACAAAATCACATGAATGATATGTAAAATGATTTGTTGGGTTTCATCAACACTGTAGCTCAACATTTGGGCTCAGACTTGTCCTAGCAAATAGGGCTTGTAAAATCATCTGCTTTCAAACTGCTGCCAGTTTAGGGTGAATGTGTATGATTGCATGTTTTGTTCTCTGAGCTGCAATGGGTAAGAAGTAAAATGTTCCCCTGATTTGTCTATGTTCAGATGGGTCAACTTGATCTGACTGATCAGCTGACCAAAATGAAATAATTTCACTTCTTACATCTAAGTATAGGGTAAAATAAACCAACAACAACAGCTTCAGTATTTGCTCAGCCGCAGAATGGACTGACTCAGCCTACGCCTTAACCCATGCAAAGGTCATGTGAATTAGCTCCACACAGCAGTGTGTTGTGTGCCACAAAGCCCGCCCCCAGGTTTTGTCAATGTTATTCTATCTCCTTTCCTTTGCCAAATGATAGGTTTTTAAAAATGCTAACACTCACAGATATTTGCTTCCCCCCCCCAAATCATTCCACACTGAAATGTGCAATTGCACAACAGCATTTCATTCCAGTAAACAACAATAACAGCAATGATCTCCACCATAAAACAAGGTATAAGGTTTACATGGCATTTAATCCTCTTTTGTTCCAGGCAAATGTGATTGAAGGAAAGGGAAAGGATTAAGGGAGGCATGAGCTCAGCCAATCCACAACAACCACGACCAAGAATGGCGCTCACTTATGGCCAGTGGTGCAGTTCAAATGAATTAACAACCGGTTCTATGACGTCACAGCTGGAGCCAAAAAAACCCCGAAGCCAGCCGAGGTAAGCGAGTGGGCGGGGCCCGGCCATTTAACAACCAGTTCTATAGAACCTGGGCGAACCCCCTGAATTTCACTACTGCTTATGGCCCAATCCTATTAAGATGCCGTGTGCCAGTGGTGCATGGATGCCAGTGCAATGTCTGTCATATCTTAAACCTGTCCTGGTAATGCCACACTGATGGCTCTCAGATTGCAAAGCAACACCTGTGCAGCCCTTTGCAATAACACTGCGAGTGTCATCAACTAAGTCGACAGCTACATTGACTAAAGCTGCAATCCTATCCCCACTTCCCTGACAGTAAGCCCCATTGAACTTAATAGGACTTACTTCTGAGTAGACATGCATAGGCTTGTGCCCAGAGTGGTGCCTTGTTGCTGTGACATCGCCACATTATCATCTGTGTGAAATCCATGTATCATGGCTGTGAAGTCGGAGAAATCTGTATGAATTTCATACGAACAGTATGAAATCTGTTTGTCGTTCCAGCGAAGTTGGTGCATCATCCATGTGCCATCAGCATGATGTCCAAGGAGCCATTCACTGCATTCCATCCACCCCAATTAGTGGGAGGGGCACCCCCTCCCATCCCCTGGGAATGAATAACACAACAACAGGCACCACCCCCAATTGTGGGGAGATGCCACATGGACACTATGCACAAACACAGAGACACATGTTAAAACCAATGCTAAAGCAATTAAGGGTACAATCGTAAACGGAGTAAAGTTGGCATAAACTAAACCAGCAAAGTTTGGCCAGCACAAGAGACACCGTAAAGTATGTTTGGACCACTCTTGGAGTCAGAGAGGCCAGCACACAGACGTGAGCCATCCTCTTTGACTCCCAGAGTAGTCCAAACACGATTTATGGTGCCCCCTGTGCTGGCCAATTTTTGCTGGCTTAGTTTATGCCGGCCTAACTCCAGTTTAGGATTGCACTCTCAAGCAGTGATACAATAAGAAGTAAAGTAAGTGCAAATTATGCCACATAAGAACATGCTTTCTGGAACAAAAATGTCCATATTTTTCATCTAAAGGTACTTAGGGAGGGAACCAGCCTAATACCCGCCGGAGGGGAATTCTGTAAGTGACGTGCTATCCCTGAAAAGACCCTGTCTCTAGTACATATCAACCTACATGTCCTCATTGTGCATAGGTTGGTAGGATTAATTTTAGAGAACCATTTACATTACAAAGATACATTTGGGCACCAGCTTGTTGCTCCTTTTAAAGCTCCACAGTGTTGAAATTTAAGGAAACACACAGCAATAAGAATCAATGTCCCTGTTCTCAATTTACTCATCATAATTTATTTTTCTTATTCCTTTGGAAATATAATACTTTGCATATCATATGCATTTAAATTTGTTGTATGTGGTGCACAATTAATGGTTATTAAACATTTATTTCCCCTTCCTATTGTAACAGAGTGCTTGGAATAACTATTAACTTCATAGTTAAAAATGACTAATCATTAACAAACTGTGTTGCATAAAAGCAATTCTCTGTAGCATTCTCCTAATTGTGGGAGAGCCCATTTTTCCATAACAGTGACCTTCAGTAACACCTGGTACCTGAAGCTTGCAAAACACAAGGCTTGAAATCCTATCGTGTTGGTTTGTCAGCTCTCCAAGGTCATAAACTGTGTGAACAAGTGGAGTGTATCTTACGTTTCAGTGAGCTGATGTTGTTCCAACATCGCGTTCTCTTTCCAACAAAGATACGGTCTTCTGGACCTTTAAAATCATGACTAATAAGCATGTTGTTATTGTTTGAAGCTTTGCAAGTTTGAGCTAATCTATGGTGTGTTCTGTGTTGCTGGGAAACATGATGTGGCAGCACAGCCTGTTCTGCCTTCAGCACACCAGCTGAAATGTGTTTGGAACAAAACGTAGATGCATGGCAGCCTCGTTGCAAGATTATGTTTCCTTTGTGTAGGGAGATGGAACTCTACACTTGGGCAAATCAGAATCTCAGAATACTGATCCTACGACAGATGTGCGATGGATGAAACTCGTTTAAGGGGTTTAACCCATTTAACCCAGGTGTCGGCGCAACCCCATGTAATCTGGTTGCGTTCTTGTTGTTATTGTTCTTGCACTCCCCACGCACATGGTGCTTGACGCAGAGCGAAATGGCAGGTCTCTCTCCCAAAGGCTCACAATCCCAAAGAATGCACAATGCATGAGGAGCTCAGTAAAGGGTAGGCAGCGCATGTGGGAAAGGAACCATGTCCATGGCATGGGCTAAATGCTACCCCCCCCTGCCCTGAAATTTCCATGATTTCAGGCTGTTTCACACACCACCATGCAATTGGTTTAAAAATATGATAAATGTGCATTTATCATAATATAACAGGGCCAGTTGTAGTCCCTGGCACATTTGAGAAAGGGTCATGAAAAGAAAAGTGGGACTTGCATCCAAGCAGGCATTTATAACATGAGGCCACAATAAGAGCAAATTGTAAGAGGGATTTGCTTTCCCTGATGTAATTATCAAAAGAATGCGTTTTTAAAAGGATGTATGATTTTAATTCATAAAACCAATCATTCCTTGCATTGCTCTTTGTGCATGTGGGAAAAACAATGTGGACAGCGCTAAATTCTATGGTTGGGTTTGGAAGTAAATCTACTTTCAAGATTTCTGTTTGATCTATTAAAATGTGTTTATAAAAGCAGAATGATTACTTAAGAGTACGCCCTGGTATCTGCAGAGGATAGCTCCCCCGCCCCGGGATACCTGAAACCGCGGATAAGAGGGAACCTTTTGTTAAGTATAGGGTTACTCCTGCAGAAAGAAAGTTTTTTAGTGACCCAAAGAAAGAATAAAGGAAGCTATTCCTTAAAAAGAAGTTAAAGGAAGTCTGTGGATAGTTGAAATAGTAGATACAGGATCCTTGGATATGGGTGCCCACCTGTACATCCCCCCCGAGTTCTATAGGGCTTACTCTCAAGTAAGTATGTATAGGATTGCAGCCCAAGCTGGACTTATTAGGAAAGGTATTGTTGAGATTTGGCACACACCCAGCAGATGTTTCTTGGAGAATCTGGTCATTGTCAAGAGTTGAGTTAATAGCTTCAGGATTCTGTGTTACAATAAACAAGCCCTGAAACTGTCAGAAGTCAAATATGACTTCCTAAATACAAACATGTCTGCATTAGACTTTCTGGAAACTGTCCTGAATCCTAGCAAAGGACAACCGTCATTGACCTCGGGAGATTTCCCATGTGCTTGCTTGTAGATTGCCTCTCTACTTGTGATGCAGGGATCATTTGTCACTTGTCGAAGCAACAGGTTCCTTCCGCATATGTGTTCCTCCCTAAATGCTAACATAATAACAATGAAAAGGAAGGAAACTGCTCCTTAGGCAAGTGACACGGACATGCCAACACTGTGTAGATTACTCCAAAACTGGGTCTGGGCTCAATACAACACCAGCCAGCCAACTCAGGGTACAATCCTAACCTGGAGTTAGGCCAGGACAAGTCACTTGTGCCGGCTCAGGAGTGTTGCAAACACACTGTGATGTGTATTTGGAACACTCTTGGAGTGAGGAAGGCCGGCACACAGACATTTGCAATATGTGCATTTGCAACATTCCTGGGCCAGCACAACTGACTTGTGCCAGTCTAGATCCAGGTTAGGATTGCGCTCAGTCTAATATCAACTGATAGGTTTTCCACAAAATGAAACCAGGAAACAATGATTAGTCTAAGACGATCCTATCAGTTAGAATAAAAACCTGGTCTCATAGTTCCAAGACAATTAAGACCGCACTAGCTCATTCTCAGCCTGTACAACTAAAAGGCTATCATAATCCCAATCCACATCTATATTAAGGGATTGACAACTCAGCAATAACTATTTGCATCTTTAAATGTATTTAGCCATTTGTGAGACAGGGTTCTTAATGCAAGAACCTATGGTTCCAAATCACAAAAAACTCCAGCGTTTCAAAGGGATTCTTCCACGCTTGTCTCATCTGTCAACAGAGAAGCAGCAGCCGTCCCTGATTCCTGAAATTCAGGGGACAGCAGCAGCAAAAATGGTGACCAGTTAAATATATCCTAGTAAATTCAGCAGTAGACTGTAAGCTTTTCAGCCTGCTGGTCTACCAGGCTGCTTTTTTTGCTGCTGTTGCTGCAGGAAAGAAAAACAAAAACCCAACGACGTGATTTTGCAGGTTGGCACATTTCAGGCTGGATCAGCTGGCTAGTTGTGCAGCCAATTTCCAAAGCCACTTTGAAGCTGAAAAGAATTTTGGAAAGAATAGAGTCCTGAGCCCTCTAAATAAAAGCCATTTATCTTTCAGATGAAAAAAAAGTGCTGGCAGTGGAAAAATTCCTGGGCTAAGAAGCTTGGTTTTGGATACTTGTTTGGATACATACAATTCTTCATGGAATCATATGACCACTTACAATGTAGCTGCAAGAAAGGGATGGTTTCCTGCGGTATCTGGCTATGTCTTGAAGATAGAATGCCATGCCTCAGCTTCTGAAGGTGTCCAAACAATTCCAGGAGCACAACATTATTTGATACCAAATTAGCTCAGAAGCTGTCATATTTCCAGTTCTGCTGGAACCAAAGTCTCGGATTGTTTCCCCTGGTACTAGCAGTGGCCAGCAGGTGATTGCACTGAACTGTACTGTACGAGACTGCTGTCACCAAGCCAAGGAGAAGCTGCACCCAGGGAGGAAGGCTTGCTTGCTACTGACACTACACCTTCAAGTAAGATAATATCTGATTTTTCATCTTCCACTTTGAAAACATGACCACGTATTAACTGGAGACAGAAAAATAATGTAATGCTATTTGAATAGCTCATTTCAATATGTTGTTGTTGGTCAGTTGCTGTTGTGTCCGACTCTTTGCGACCCCATGGACCACAGCACGCCAGGCCTCCTGTCCTCCATTAGCTTCCGGAGCTCGCCCAATTTCATGTTCATTGCTTCAGTGACACTATCTAACCATCTCATCCTCTGCCGTCCCCTTCTCCTTTTGCCTTCAATCTTTCCCAGCATGAGGGTCTTTTCTAAAGAGTCCTCATGAGGTGGCCAAAATATTTGAGCTTCAGCTTCAGTATTTGGCCTTCCAAGGAGCAATCAGGCTTGACTTCCTGTAGGATTGCCCGATTTCCTTGCCGCCCAGGGGACTCTCCTACATTTCCTTGTAGGTTTCCTTGCCGTCCAGGGGACTCTTAAGTGTCTTCTCCAACACTGTAATTCAAAAGCATCTATTCTTCGGCGCTCTTCCTTTCGTATGGTCCAGCCTCACAGCCATACATTGCTACTGGGAAAACCATAGCTTTGACTATGCTAACCTTTGTTGGTAGGGTGATGGCTCGGCTTTTTATTAAGTTGTCTAGGTTCGCCATAGCTGTTGAAACCCATTTTGCCCCCCTGGCCCAGTTGCACCCTATGGAGGCTTGTGGCCCTGATGTTCATTCATTCATTCATTCATTCATTCCCATACAGGTATTTATATACTGTCTTTCTCATAGATACAAGATGGTTTACAAATGCAGACTGATCTTACACCCTCTTTTTCAAGGGGGTTTCAATGCGGTTTTGAAACTCCTCAATCGAGTTTCTGTGAGAGAGACTCATGGAACCTTCCAGTTCTCCAGATGTCAACCCCACCTAGAATATCCTTGTGTGGTGGGAGACAGCAGGTAACTGACTTCCTCCTATGCGGTAAATCAGTGTATGAGAGCACCTTTATAATCACCCCTTTATGAGGTCTAGAGCTAAAATCAAAGAGCTGCAGAGAGGCTGATGGGAAAATGTCAGTCTGGAATATGAGACTAGCATTAATGATGAGGGGCATTATAGCAATTTCAAACCTTCTTCTGAATAAGAGTACGAAGAATTGTTTGCCTGGAGTCAAATAACTTAATATTTGCACTGCAGCAAAGATAAGCTGGGGGGGGGTGCTCAGCAGGATGGTATGATAGGAAGGGGCTAACCTCTCCCCATAAGCTGGGGGTCCCAATAAGCTCCTTACTAACAGGGCCAGTTTGACCATAGTGGGCTTTTCTGCCCAGTAACAGGGCAGTTTTCTGCTTTTCTTCTTTAAGTAACAGCAGTTCTCCCTGGTCTTAGGTGGAATCTCTTCGAACATGAAATCTTCTATGCAAAACTTGTGCACTATAAGGAAGTCAATAGCCTTTTAAAGGTTGCTGGGGAGATTGGCTTAATTTTAAACAGATGCCGAATATCGGTATCTATTTTATGTGCAATTTTTCCATATTGCGTTTCACTTGCCCTTTTTTTTCCCCCTCAATACCAAGTGAAACTATTGCATCTGTTCACTGACTCAGTTCTGACTGAGAGTTGTTCATTGATCCCAAGGTCATTACTACCTCCCTTTCTTTCACTTGGGGGGGGGCAGCACTTGCAAAATGAATGAAAAGAGAGCTATATTAGGTGACACATTTACTGCAACAAGTGCTGACCCCCCTTTTTTTAATGCACAGTAGCCCCAGTCTTGTAACTGGCATTCATAATGGCCTGGGGTTTGTTATTGGAACTGCCACTGGTGATTTGCCTGAAATAGAACTCAAGCAAACCTTCTGTGTTTGTTTTTCTTGACAGGGTATCGAGTGGTGCTTTCCAAGAAACAAGGAAAAAACTGGATTTACAGTGGTGACTTTGACTCCGTTTGGCAAGAGCAAAGGCGGTCCACTAAACAAGAAAAGTACAGGCATGAAGTAAACGGGTCATTCCGAGAAGCCGTGTTTTCCTTTGTGGCCCACTGGTCTGCAAATAATGAAACCTCACAGAAGCAGCTGGTAAGACAATCTATTGGGCAGGAGGCTTCTCTACAGTCCCCGTTTCCATTGCATTGTGGGAGCGCTTGCTAAGCAAGTCACATGTTGTCTGCCAAATATCCTCAGATCAATGATCGTCCTTACATTTAGATAGCACTTTTCCCAAGTACTCGGAACGCTTCACATACATTATCTCGGTCATCATTTCCACATTACCCTAAGTTTGGCTGCCCCCATTTTGTTACCCCCATATTTCAGGTGAGAAACCTGTGCAATCCTGTGCGCATCTACTGAAAAGTATGTATCACGGAGTACAGGTAAGTGTGTACAGTATAGGATTGTAGGCTAAAGCTGAGATAACGTATCTCTGGCTCACCTCTCCAGCCCTGTAATATGGTGGTGAGTTTGAGATTGAAGTATATTTTCCCTGTGCTAAACTGTCCTCAAAGAGTTGCCATCCTTACTACTACCCAGTGAAGGTCATAGTCAAGAGCTGGTTCACACATTGCACAACTGCATAGACTGCTTTGCCACTAAATGCACACTTATATGGAAATTTGATGGGATTTCCCATCATCCTTTAGGCTCTGTACCATGATTCCACCATGTTCTAATGCAGAATTTAGAACTCTAGAATACTGAAATGTTCAGTTCCATCAGATTCCGTAAGACAAGCCCTCACCTCATAGGTGCAAGGTGAAAACTGCAGAAAGGGTGTGTGTGAGGGACCCTGGTATTTTTCCTCCACATGTGCATAATAGCTTATGTACATAATGGCAAGCAAATAAATCAATACAAATATCTATTATGTGCTTGCTTGCTTGCTTACTTTGACTTCTAACCAAAGTTGCTAATTTCTTTTCCCTCGCAGTGTTCCTATGTTCATAATAAGGGAGCAAGTGTAGTATAGTAATTAGAGTGTTGGATCAGAACTGAGGAGATCTGATACAAATTCCCACACAGCTACAATAGCAAACTGGGTGATCTACTACTACTTCATAGGAGTGTTGTAAGGCTTAAAATGGGTGGAAAACAATGTAATGTGAGCTCCTTGGAGGAAGGGCAGGAGGGGAAAAAAAAGCCCATGAGCTGTTTGGAGGGGCAGGGTGAGAGGAAAATGTAAAAGTAAATAACTACAGCTGCATGACAGGCAGAAATCAACAACAGATGCCTGTCAACAGGCCAAAATCAAGGACAGGAAGAAATCAACTGCTTCAAGAGGAAGTGGTGTTCCTCTTATATTTAGCAGGGGGAGAGTAATTGTCTCTCTTCACCCCAGCACAGTGTCTTTTCTAGTGGCTGTGGCTGTTGGTGTCCCAATTTTTTTTTTCTGATTTTGAGCCCTTTGGGTCAAGAAGCCATTTAACTTCCTTTTGCCTGTAAACCACTTTGTGAACTTTCTTTTGTTGAGAAGCGGTATATAAATACTATTTGATTGATTGATCTGCATACCAGGAAAAGAAAGTGGGCTTGCTGAATATCAGTTTATCATTCACCACTTAGACACAGCAGCCCTAGCCAAGAATAAAGCCCAGCTCTTACGCCAGAAAAAGTATGTTTGGACCACTCTTGGAATCAGAGAGGCCAGCACACAGATGTGCGCCACCCTCCCTGACTCCAAAGGGGTCCAAACATGCTTTACGGTGGCTCTTGTGCCAGCCAAACTTTGCTGGCCTAACTGTGCCAGCCTAACTCCTTAGGATTGCGCCCTATGTTACCACAGAGCAGTATGAGAGGCCAATGTATTTTAAGAAGGTAGAATAGACTCTCCTTTGGACCCAATTTGTGTACAGGATTGTGTTTCTTGTTTATGTGGCCCATTTCTTTGTGTTGTTGTGAGAACAGACCCCCCCCCCCAGGATTCTCTCAGACTTTGTTAAGCTTTTTCCTGGCTGGCCGTGCTCTGCCACAGCCACGTGCAACCATCACAAACTCTCCTGGCTCACAGCACACAGCTGCAGCCACGTGAAACTACCAAGCTTCTTTCCTGGTTCTGCAGCCATGCTGAAACCACTAAGACCCTTGTAACGTAGCACAGTAGCAACAAGAGGTTTGGCAACTCTGGTGGGGGGCCTCCTTGGCCTGGCTTTGTACCCCATTGTGGTCATTTGGCTTATAGGTAAAAATGGTGCTCATTTGCTATCTCATGGTGGTCAGATAGAAGCATAACCAAATGCACAGGGACCTGTAGGAGAAGACCAGAATGTAATAAAAACAGGTCTGACTCCATGTTGGATTCCAGTCCTGGGAGTTGGGCTGCTGTCCTGCAGGGAGGTCACAAAAGGTGAGCCTCTGTGAAAAGATAGTACCTCTCCCGCCCTGAGGGTCCTGTAATGCAAATTTGATGTCTGACAAAAGAAGCATTATAAGAACCATTTGAGCCTAAAAATTCAATCAAGTTCTGCCAAATTCAATCAAGTGCTGGTATCTGCCAAAAGATTTCCCCCCATCAGAATAGCTGGCCACTCCTCAGTACTTACTGCCCATCAGAATATCTTATCAAGTGCAAGCCCTCAGTACTTACTAAAGTCATACAAGAAGGGGAGGGGGTGAAGGGGAGCAAAAGCCTGAAACCCCACCCCTCAGATGTTTGCATATTGAATTGTATAAACTAACCAAACTCAAAATGTACAGGTGGCATAAGTTTTGCACCTCCTTGGAGACACAAGTTTTGTAATCTCCTTGGAAGCATGCTGTGTCCGTTTTGCTGATGTCCTTCACATGAGTAAAATGTACCTTTTTTTCCCAACAACAAAGTCCAGCTGGTATGTATGTATGTATGTATGTATGTATGTATGTATGTATGTATGTA
>JAJKFI010000018.1:11682204-11848610 GCA_029204185.1 Lerista edwardsae | reverse complement strand
GTATGTATGTATGTATGTATGTATGTATGTATGTATGTATGTATGTATGTATGTATGTATGTATGTATCTCTCTCTCTCTCTCTCTCTCTCTCTCTCTCTCTCTCGTCGACGTTAAGCAATTGGTATCCTATAGCAGTGATCCTAAGGGAGGATCACAGGTTTGTAGGGCTTAAGTATTTGTAGTAAGGACAGGGAGCACACGTCGGGGTAATGAACCTTCAAATTAGCAGCCCTTAAATTTAAAGGGGCAGACATGAGAGGAATCAAAAATTGGGACCTGATCCCCTCAAACTTCAGTGTCATTCTTTTTGTCGACACCTCAGAGTTTACAGGTAGGAGAGCAAAAGCTTTTTGCTTCAGCAACGACTTCTCAGACATTCTTTTTATTACTGCCTGGGTCTTGCATTTGTTCTTTATATCTACACTGTGACTCTACTTCGATATTATCTGAGAATCTGCTAGTGCTTTCTGGGTCACTTGGCTGGGTTGAAAGACAATCATTATTTGCAGGCACAGAGAAGTCTTGTAACATTTATGCCAATGGCAGTAACCCCTGGAAAAATCCATAAAGGGTCTGTTTCAGCACTCAGCAAGCTGTCACTCTTTTTCATTACTGCTATCCTGAAAATGGTTCCAATGTTTCAGAGCTGGGGTGAAATGACTGTCAGAATTGAGTCTTTATTATATGACCATGGTAGAAAAAGAGAACATTTAAAGTAATGGCCTATCACATTCTCCCAAGAATATATTCAGGTAGATAAAAGTTCAGAGTGTTGCTTGCAGATGTCTAGCAGGAAATGCTCTCAATCCACAAAATTTTGAAGCAATTCTGGAACATCCCATCATAGTAGCTTTCCCCTTAGATATGTTTTGTATCCTTCGTTCCGCTGGCATGGCTTATGAAAGTGTAGCACAGTGCAGAGGGCAAAATGATGCCCTGGAAGTAACATCACAACAGGAAGTAACATCACAGTTGTATTTTCATTTTCTTGGGGGGGGGGGATTGGCCATAACTTTTGATAGAATGATGATATTACACTCTAGTTTCTTTCATTGCATTCTGCATTAAATTACCTTTCCAGTGATAAAATGATATTATTAATAATACATACCAAAGTTTTCACAATTTTGGCCACTAGTGTCAAGCTCAGCTTGTTTCCCCCCTAAAGTATGTTGCCTGGTGCAATTGCACCCCCCCTGCACTTCTTTAGCTGCACCCCTGATTAATTCACAATGCTTCCAAGGGTGTACTGCACATGTGAAAAGATGCCAAATGTTAGCCCACTTCCTCTCTTGCCAACATTCGCAATGAGATGCCTCATTCCAGACCGGTCCAAAGCTTCCCAGCTGATTGGATTTGATAAGATACAGAGATGTCTGTGCCTGCTAAATCGTGGGCGCAGACTTGAGAAGCTCTGTGTTGGGCTTTAAAGCCTGACACGGGGGATAGGATCTGGTGGAGGATACCTCCACTGGTTCCACCCCTCCCCTATTCTGCGATCCCCTGCACTGAAACATTTCCTCCCTGCATTTCCACCACCCTCCACACAGCCCAGTGCTGCTCAGCACTTAAGCTCTGCTCCGTCTGCAGCCAGGGGCGGATCTGCAGCATCAACAGGCCTCCGGGTCAATGCTACATCCTCTCCTTACGGCACGTTTGTGACACCCACAGCCAGCGCTGGGGCTGCAGTGCCGGCCGGCAGTCGGGCAGCTCAGGGTCAGACTGTAAGACATGCTCACAGGGTCTTTGAAATGTGTCATGTCAAACGTGGGAGTGACTTTCCCATTCAAATAGTCACTGTGAGGGTTTGATGTGGATCAAGATATGGTTCAGAAGTTTTTTTTTTTTTTTAAACCCTTTTAACTCTTTAATTCTGGGCTGTTTTCCCAACAAAAAGTGCTCCCAAAGTGCTCTAGAACCCACCCCCCCCAAATTTTCTGCAATGCCATCCGAGGCTAAAAGCAGCTTGGGGGAGTGTTGGTGGGTTGGTGGGACAATGCCACAGAAGTAAAGGGTTAAACACTCACTGGCTTTGGTACCAGGGACCGAATTCAGATCAGGGCCCTGCACAGCTGCTATGTAAAAGTCAAGGAGGCCCCGGACTGGATAATGATGCATTTAATGGTCTTATTTAGTTTGGACCTTAGTCTCTGGTTTGCAGTATGGTATTTACATTATGAAGAGCAGGATCAGTCCTGGGCAATCCTGCATGGCTTTTGCTCCCTCTTCAAAGGTTTAGCTCTATTATGGGATGCTGCCTTCCGTCTGGATGATGCAGGCCAAGAACCAAAACAATGCAAGACTGCAGCCACCGTTTTTTTTTCCTAAGGAGGATCATATCAAACGGGGCTTGAAAAGTGGGGAAATGTCATGAGAAAGGAATAGAGAGTGAAACCAATGAAGAGTGAAAAATGGGTTCAGGGAGAACTACTCTGATGATAGGGTTCTTAGGGATCATGTCACTGCATTCCCCACCCCTTAAAGGGGCAAGGACAGGGCTTCTCAGGCTGCGGCCTAGCAAGGTGCTGTAGTATGCGTCTGGAGGCCACCTAGTCAAACTTCCTATGCAATTCAAAATCCCTTTGAAATCTAATTTTCTGGGATGCAAGGAACTTTAGAGAAAAATCTATGAATTGTTTTCCTCTAGCATCCCAGAACTATAGATAGATAGATAGATAGATAGATAGATAGATAGATAGATAGATAGATAGATAGATAGATAGATAGATAGATTTTGTTCATTGATATGTACTTTGCAGGAACTTTGTCACTACGTTTTCATTGAAAATTTTCATTTTCATTCAGTGTACAGTTCTGGTCGCCACACCTTAAAAAAGATATAGGGGAACTAGAGAAAGTGCAGAACAGAGCAACCAAAATGATTACGGGGCTGGGGCACCTCCCATATGAGGAAAGGCTACAGCATTTGGGACTCTTCAGCCTAGAAAAAAGGCACCTGAGGGGGGACTGGATTGAGAGATACAAAATTATGCATGGCATGGATAAAGTGGATAGAGGGAGGTTCTTTTCCCTCTCTCACAATACCAGAACCAGGGGATATCCACTCAAATTGAGTGGTGGGAAAGTGAGAACAGATAAAAGGAAATACTTTTTTGCCCAGCAGGTAATTAATCTGTAAAACTCCTTGCCACAGGAGGTGGTGATGGTATCTGGCCTAGATGCTTTTAAAAGGGGACTGGACAGATTTCTGGAGGAAAAGTCCATTGCAGGCTACAGGTCATGATGGTTAGTGCAACCTCCTTACTTTAGAGTTAGGCTACCTCGGAGTGCCAGATGCAGGGGAGTGGCAACGAGATGCACATACCTAGTTGCCTTGTGTGTTCCCTGAGGCATCTGGTGGGCTGCTGCGAGATGCAGGAAGCTGGACTAGATGGGCCTTTGGCCTGATCCAGTGGGGCTGTTCTTATGTTCTTATGATACTTTGCTGTGGCAGCAAGATGTTCAGGGAGATAAGCTTGTCAATGGATTTATGTTCCTGTATCCATCTTGGTGGCGCAGCAGGTTAAACCGCTGCTGCTGGGCTTTCCAACCGGAAAGTTGGGGGTTCAAGACTGCGCGATGGAGTGAGCTCACGTTGCTTGTCCCAGCTCCTGCCAACTTACCTGTTCAAATGCAAAATGCAAGTAGATAAATAGGGACCACTTCGGTGGGAAGGTAACGGCGTTCCGTGCGCTATGGTGTATAGTCATGCTGGCCACATGACCACGGAAGCTTGTCCTTGGACAAACGCCAACTCTTTGCCTTAGAAATGGAGATGAGCACCGCCCCCTCCAGTCAGTCACGACTAGACCATTTGGTCGTGGGGAAATCTTTACCTTTTATCCATCTTGTATCACAACGTCTTGTTGTGACTGATCGTGGTGTTAAGGAGTGGTGGACTGGCCTCAGTCTTCCTTCTTTGGCTGTCACCAGTATTGCAGTCCCACCGTTGGAGCTGACGAGGACAGATTCCCATCCCCAAACTGTTCCTTGGCATACACTGCACTGTCTACAATAGGGCATTCTCACGCTATAACCAGACAAGGCCAGGGGGCCTTTGCTGATGGTATCTGCAGTGGTGTCATTCAAATGATTTAGGAACAGGAACTCACTTTTGATTGGCACTTGTCGGGAACCCGGAACCAGCCACGGAGCCCGTTAGGATCCGGAACGCCCGTTCTGGTCCATTCCCCCTGAATGACATCACTGGGTATCTGGTTTGTTTCACAAAATTTCCTTTGTGTTTTCTTGTCGCTGTGCACTCTTGAGGTCCAGGGATTCCCCTGCCCACCCTCAGCATCAAGAAAAGTCTTTGGAAGTAGCTTTCTGCCCTTTAAATACCTGTCTGGAGTGAATAATTACCTCCAATATGTCAGTTGCCCCTCCCCCAAGAGCTAGAAGCCATACTTGATTAACTGACTCTGGCTGGAACCTCGCCTGTTCCTCAGATGGCAGGAGTGTGCTCACTCTGGGCTCTTAAGACGTGTGCTTCTTTGTATTCAAGGAAATCCCCAGGAACTAGGAAAAACAAAAGATATTTTTGCTGCAAGTCAGCCAACTGTGTCTTAGGCACATCATTCAGGAGTTGCAGATGTACCATAAACCATAATTAGAATGGGATGTGGTATGCGCTGGAGCTGAGGGTGGGGGAAGGCAAAGGGTGTGCCATTTGAGCATACTTGAAAACCTGTTGCCTGAGGGTTTTTTATATACAACACATGCCCATGCTTCCTACTTTTGTGGGGTGGGGGTATGCGCAGAATTTGAGTGACTCACTCGGGTCTGGTGTGTGTGTGTGTTTTAAATCCTGTCCATCACACAAATGTAGCATCAAAGCTGATCCTATTTCAACCCCGCCTATAATAGTAGAATTTTTAATCTGTGTTTTTTTTTTCACTTCCTCAAGCGAAGGACAAATTAATTCTCTTTCTGCAAGTAAAAACAGAATGATTTTTCCCCAAGTGCAAACAGTATGATTGAGTTTCCAAACCTTTGTTTTTGAGCAGTTTAAGCATACTTTAACTGAAGCCAAACTGTCAAAACATGGTAGCATAGGATTCCTTTTGAAAATAAAATACCTTTCTTATAGAAAAGCCTGTAATTGAGATTGGAAATGAAACTATGGTTTGAATGGAGAGAACAAGGATGTGTTTTGTTGCCAAAGAGGAAACAAACCAAATCCTTATGTTCAAACTTCTGAACTTGGGCAATAGAAGTGAGCAAAAAGAACATAAAATGGGGATACAATGAGTTCTAAATAATAGTGAAAACAATTTAGCAGTAACTGTGGCAGTTGAACAATACCGTTCTGACCAGACGATTGCTTGTTTAAAGTGGTCCACATGAAGATAGTTGAGAAATATTGTGGAGAATCCCAATAAAAGGTCCCCAGTTCAACTGCTTGCATTAAAAAATATATCAGGGCACAATCCTATACTACACTGGAATGGCGAGGCCGGCTGGCCAACGCCATATCCAGTGCGGTATAGGAGAGGCTGGAGCCTCCCCGCAGCAAGGGAGCATTCACTCCCTTACCGTAGGGGAGGCTCCAGTCTCCCCTATGTGCTCCTTGGATCTGTGCCCGCTAAATAGCGGGCGCAGATCCAAGGAGACTGCACAGCCTAAATCAGGGCTGTGCAGCCTCCCAAGCAGGCTTATGATGCGGCCGTATCGCCACCTCCCAAGTCCGCCCATGTCCTGCCCCCAACCTTCCTCCCCCCCACCAATCCCCAGAATGGGATTGTTCCTCCTTTGCACTGACCGGCTTTGGTTGGTGCAAGGAAGGCTCCCCATTGGCAATCTGAAGCTGACCCTACTCGCAGCATCAGCTTCAGAGCTTTAGCGCTGATGCGGGGGTGCTGCTTGGTGGCCCCATGTAAGCGCTAATGACGTAGCATCGATGCAATGACGTTGCATCGTCGCTACAACCTTTACAGGATTGCGCTGTCAGGTAGTGGTGATACTTCTGCCTGAGACTGGAAAAAGTGGCTGGCAGTCAGGGCCATTTCACCATTATACAGAGACAATGTTTTACCATGAAGCTGTGCTAGTGCCACAGTCTTGGAGGACCTTGGGCCAAGCCCAGCAATCCCCTGGTGCTTATGTATGGATTGGACACGCACACTCTCCTATGAACTTCAAGTATGTCTCTTCCTCAGTGCTCTGGAGGTGCCCTCCATGATCGCTCCATTCAGTGTCCCTGAGCTTTGGACTGAGGCAAAGTATGATGAAAGGATGCCCCTTCCCTCAGTGCTTCTAAAATGCCACAAGCCTCTGCAAAAGCACCAAGAAAGGGCACCCAGGCAACCTGTCTCCCCTCATCCTTGAATGGACTTCCATAAAGGCCTCAGAAGAACAGAGCCTCTGAGAAAACCCAGTGGCAGATGGGAAGGGCAGAGCAACTCAGCAACAACCCACTGCATGGTTGCACTACTCATTCGATCACTGACTCCACGGGGGGGGGGGGGGGCTTCAGGGGCAATGGGCCTTGGTCAGTGCCCAACCAAGCTGAGTTCTGATGCTGCCCTTGCCACCAAAGCTTGTTGCTGCAACATCTGTGGCTCCCTGACAAGAGTTCCTATTTACAAACACATATTTTTGGATTTGCACTTTACCTTTTGTTGGACACTTAAAGGTGCAATTCAAGAGTACCCTAGGGCTGATGTCAGCTGCTTGTGTTGGACCTGCAGTGTTGTGAAAGTGCCACAAAGCACTTCCACACCAGCACTTGTGGTACACACCCAATTCAGGCAGCTGTGTTGGCCCAGAAGCACTGAAAATGGCCCCAGGTAAGCAGCCCATGCGCTGGCCAAGTTTGGCCACCTCACAGGCTTCTCTGGGTGGGGGGAAGGCGGAAGAGGGTGGAACAGAGCGGAGAAGAGAATTCTGACAGCCCAGGCAGCCTGGGGAGGGGGATAGAGCCCTGATGCAGCCATCAGGCCACATCCATAGCCCTGTTTCGAGCCCGCGTGGCCCCAATTTGTGGCCTCCACTGCAGGAGACTCGGACTTGCGCCTACAATTTTGCGGGTACAGATCTGAGCAGCTCTATTGGGCTGCCTTGGCTTACCGTGGGGCATGGGGATGTTCATCTAAGCTGCTGCTGCCTCCTAACTTGGTTAGGAGGCACTGCATGTCAGCCAGCCTACCCACACCTGCCCAAGGATTACGCTCTAAAATACATAAATGTTTGCATTAGCCTAAAAGCTGGAATTAGGAACACGTGTAAGCCAAGGCATGCTGGAAAAGTCTGAAGTCGGGCCTTCCATTAGTAATTGAGGAGACAAATATGTCCCAAACAGTTGAGATTCTCCTAGTCCCATCAGCTGAAATTTAGTATGTATGTAGTCCAAGAGACTTTGATTTCTGGAAGAGTCTGAAAATGAGATTTTTTTTGTACCGAAAAATCAAAACATGGGGCATGAAGTTTACCTCCTACATTCCAGCACAGAGCAAGCCAAACCACAAACGCAAAGGAATGTTAGACTGTGAGAGCCTTTCCTTGCTGCTTCACACACTTCAAACAAACAAGGATTTGGGGAGAAGGGGGACTTCCCGCAGTTTGTATCTAGGCTATCTTGCCTGTGGGAAATCAGATGAGTTCAACAGCTCTGTGCAGAGGATCATTAATTCTATTGTTGTTCTGCAGATTACACAACTGCTATTTTGTGCTGTGTTGGTTCACCTTATTACCTGGCTTCTCACTCCCTTGTGCTCTCCCCTATTAACTCTGTAGATTGCACTGTCATGCAGTTGCATTATCTTGGGGCAACAAGCCAGTCCTGTGGGGCAGGACATGGCCCCAAATTCCAATTTCTCTCATGTCTTTGGACTTCACTTGGTCTGGTACCTTTCTGAAAATATTATATTTTTTTCACCCTATAGGGGCCAAATTTGTCCAACTGCATGTAGCATCATAAAGAATTCAATAAAAACAGCAAAACACTTTCACTGGTGGCATCAGAGAGAATAGGAATGAAAGCTATAACTAGAGGTGCCTTCTGGTAAGACAGGATCACAACCTCTCCAGCCTGGGGTAAGCCCTAGCTGGGTTGTTGGTCCTTGGATATGCTCGGGCTGTTTAGCAAGCACAAGTCCAATGAGCCTGTAGTGGCCTGAATTAGGGCCACACAGCCCAGGATGGGGGTATGAATCCAGCATAACTGCTGGAGCGCCTCCTTGGGCTGCCCCGCCCATGGGAATGCCTACCCTTCCCCTGCCCCGTTCTGTCCCCTCCCGCCTTCCCCCCGCCCAGAGAAGCTGGTGTGCTGGCTGAACTCAGACAGTGCACAGGAGGCTTACCTGCGCCTATCCTCAGTGCCGCAGGACCGACACAGCTACTCGCATCAGCCCTGCAACACGAGTGCTGGCCTGAACGTGCTTTACGGCAGATTCACAGCAGCGCTGGGCCGAGGCAAGTGCCTTGCGTCGGCCCAAGGGGGGTGGTGGTAGGATGGCACTGCCCCATATTTAAGGGAGGATTCTATTTAACTTGGACAACTGAATTCATAGCCCATCCTATCCTCCTTCCACCCCCCAACAATATCATGAAGTAGGACACTTGGTCATCGTATCTTGAGAGTAAAGACTGTCCTCATTTTCAGGAAGCCATTGTCACTGAAAACCAAAGAGAGAGTCACCCCACTCAGCTATGTCTTATATTACATATGCCGCCTTCAGAAAACTATTTAGAAGTTTTTCTGGTACAGCGTCAAAGGGACTCCGTGAGCACAGTTGTATCTGAGCTTTCACTTTGTTGTCTGAAATCAGATATGAATGAACAATGAGCCGAAAGAGCATTCCGGGATTTCATATGCAAATAACCTCTGGTGGAAGCAGTTCACTTCTAGAATAACCAGTGATTCCACTGTGAGCAAATGTCTTTCATGAGCAGCAAGGACTACACCTGTGAGAAGAGAAGCATGCACATATGTCTATGAAAAGGCTAAGGTCAGATAAGAAACAACTAGAGAGGTGACAATGGCAATGAGGTCTTATTTATGCAAACAGTCTGTTTATCTGCTGTGGTGAAATGTTTTAGACCATTATTTATATAATTTTCTTGTTCCTGCTTAAGACTGTGCAGCATATCTGTATTTGACCAGGGGGTGGCCCTGCCCATGCAGTTAGATAGGAACGAACGTGAGACCAGAGGGGGCGGGCTTAGCGGCCATGTTTTTATACTCAAAATGCTGATTCCAAGCATTTCAGATTGCTTTGCACGTAGTGTTTAGGACTGAATCGTTTACTCCTGAAGTAAAAACTTACCAAAATAACAACGTGTGATCATGGAGAAACATCATTGGTAACCTAATTATGAGTTAATATGCAATTCCAAGGTTTAATTCTGCATAATTAGTCAGCCATATTGTTATATCCATAGAGTTGCGTCGGCCATATTGTTAGACCAGACCATGGGACCAGACCCATTGCGTCAGCCATATTGTTAGACCAGACCGGAAGTTTCAAGAATATGACGTCATTTCTTCTCCATGTTTATTATAACTCCATGTATTTGACAGCCAGCCATATCTCTGATAATGCAGCTTCCTTCTTTACTGATTCCTTACAGTGCTCTTTGTCCCAGCACGACTGACAGGCATTCTAACCAATGGGAGCAGTGCATTTTGGGCCAATCAGCACCTGTTTCCTATCAATTCTATCAACAATGCCTCCAATACAAGTAGGTTAGATTGACTGGAGGCGGCATGACGTCATTTTCTTGAAGCCAGGGGCACACAAATATGGCTGACTCAGATCATTGCCGCCAAGGAGGAGGATTGCCGCAAATTCACGAATAAAAATATCCCTGCACGTGTGTAAAAGTTAATCTCAACCTCTTTAAGCATGCCTGCGTGTTCTGCATACGGGTGTGCGAATCGCTGTACGAAAAATGGGATTTAATTTCCACGGAAAGATTCATGTATTCACATTACATCGGTTCAATAAAACTACAGTTCAGGGAGTGCATTATTTTTGAAGCTGTGTAATTTCTTGTTGTTCCTAGCAGTCTCATTCACCATTTTCTGACACCCACTGTTAATGGTCTAGAAGGAGAAAAAAAATATTTCCCCCCTCCTTTTTTCCCCCTTCCCGTTGACACGTTTTTTCCCACCTTCCATTTTCTACTGTAATATTTTCGAAATTGTGAACATTAACAGAATTTGTTTTTTCGGGGGGGGGGAGTGAGTGTAGAAGCTTTAAAAAATACTCTTAATAGTCTAGAAGTAAAAAAGAACTACTCTCATATTGACAACTACTTGTGTTATGAAGAGATTTTAATGTAATTTTCCTATATATTTATCTAATCTTTGCCCACCCTCCCCCTTTTTTTTCTTTCCTTCCTGTTCACACTTTATTTTTGGTTGTGTAGATTTCAAAAAATAAGTCTGTCAAAACAGTGCAATCCGAGTTTTAATAGACAGCAAGTAGCATTTCGTCCGGTGTGTTCAGTAATATAATTATGAGGAATTTAACCTTGTAAGTGCATATTAAATCATAATAAGGTTACTAATAACGTTTCTACACGATCACACGTTTTTATTTTCGTAAGTTTTTATTTCAGGAGTAAACTATTCAGTCCTAAACAGTATGAGCAAAGCAATCTGAAATGCTTGGAATAAAGATTGTTTGGGGCACACAAACATGGCCGCTAAGCCCGCCCCCTGGCTTCAATATGCTCCTATTAATTCTACAGGGATGCCACCTCCAGTCAATCTAACCTTCTTGCTCCATTAGCACTGTTTCATGCAGCGATCAACTTTAGGGGAACATTCCCCCCCCCACCGCTATCTGAGGTGTTGCTGGATCAGAACGTTTTGCACTAGTTTAAGGGCACAAGCCTAATCCACTTTCCAGCACCAAATAAGGGCCATGCAGCTCTGAGGTAAGGGAACATTCCCTTACCTTGGGGAGTCATCCGTGACTACAACTCCACTGCAGAATGCAGAACAGGCCCCATTGGCACAGCTATGTCAGTGCTGCAAAGTTGGTTAGGATTGTGCCATAAATGTTACGAGTTTCCCTAAGTCTCTTGGAAGTGGTAGTTTGGTGAGAGGTTGAGAAGTCTCTGTTAGAGATCCCCCTCATCTCTCACATAACTCTCATTCCCTATCACGTGGGAAGAAAGAATGATTATTAAACCAGTTTAATAAGCTCAAAAGATAGATTTGCTCTAAAGTTGTGTTTCGGGACACTGTTTCTCCAGTGACAAATCCGAACAAGAAGTGGAACAGGAAGTACTACCCCAGTTGCAAGAAACGACCTATTCACAAAGAAATTTGGCACTTCCACCACTGGCTTTACATCACACTAGAATGGCTTGCAGCAGTCCCCATGGGACTCTGCCCCATGACTGTCTATGAAAAATCTGCTAATCCAGTGCACGCTGGGGGCATACTTTTTAAAAAAGTCTGTAATGAGGGTAGTATCTCAGATCATGGACTTCAGGCCGCTTTCTTCTCTGAATGACTTATCTACATAACATGATGGGTTTTTTTTTTTCACGTTACCAAAATATCCAAGCAAGTTCAAATCCAAACCAAAGATGCTGCATTCTGTCCAAACAACATCTCAGCTCAGCTCAGCTCAGCTCAGCAAAAGGCTAGCTAGGAGTATTGGATGCCCACCCACATAGTGCATCCTGTAACCCAAGAATAGCTAGTTTCTCCTGACCCTCATGGTGGGAACTGATATCGTGAAAAACCCTGAAGATGAAGATGTGGCAAGTTTTCCAGAGAAAGGTTGCCTCACCAAAGGCCTGACTCACACCTGAGGCCAGCCCAAACACTTTGCATGAAGGTGCTGTTGACTCAGAGGTGATTTTTTTCTCTCTACCCAGGTGAACTTTCCTTACAGTGTATTTACGTCTCTGTTGTTCTCCCTTGTGGTCATGAAGGATGACTACTGTACAGTTGTTTTTCTTGCTTTATTTAGTTACTATGCGCTCTCATTAAAATGCATAATTATTTTGTTTAGGAATGATTACAGAGCATGTTATCCACTCCTTTAGGATCAATGAAGTATTTTCCACCGTTTGCAAAGAATCAGACTGGGGTTTCTTTAGGGGTTTTGTGATAACTCCAGTGTTTATATTGTACAGCAGTGTTTCTCAAACTGTGGGTCAAGACCTACTTGGGAGTCCACAACCTGATGTCAGGTGGGTCACAGAAAGCTGGGAGCAGCCATCTTGGAAGCCTCAGACCTTACTCTTGCTACACTCCTTTTGTGAGTGTTAGCAGTTTAAATTTTCAAGTGAGGGTTTTTTAAATTTGGTTTTTAGTTCAATGGTTTTACAGAATCTTTTGTCCTACCTAATCTTGCTTTCTATGAGGGATGCCTCATGGTTGTGCAGATGCCGAAGTCCAAGAATGCCAATTTGCATTCCAGGAGTGTTATTTCATTATGGCACTATGATGTCACTTCCTGCTTGATGATGTCACTTCCTGTCACAACATCACTTCCAGGTTAATGACATCACTTCCGGTGGGTCTTGACACATGTGCCATTCTACAATCCCACTTTTACAGTATTGTGAATGCTTTTTCCTCTTAAATTAATGTTAAATTCCTCTTAACATTTCCTATTAAATGTTAATAGCCTTTTATACCCAATACATCCATTTTATAAAGGCAAAAGTAACATGGGCTGAGGTCTCTGTGTTATACTACAATCCCTGGACAGTGTACAATAGATATTTCAGTCTGCTCTTCATTTCTCCCCATGAATGGGTTTGAAGGGGGGGGAAAGAGCTAAAGATAAACAGATGAACATGTGGAGATATTTTTTTTAAAGTATTTTTGTATTCATCCAAAGATGAATCCAGTTGGCCAGGAACAAAGCCAGAACCACTGCAGATACACACATGTTCCTTTTACTTGGCTTCCTTATTCCCTTTATTCCTTCATCTGTCACTAGCTGAAACTGGCAGACAAAGCTAGCATAGTGATGCTCAGCAAACCTTTTGACTGAAAGGTGTCAGGGAAGCTGGACAACTGTTCCTTATTCCTGGCTGCCGGCTGCCTCTAATCACTGAGCAGCATTGTCTTGAGATAATCCTTCATTGTAGGACAGGACCATGTTTAATTTTTAGCATTAAATTTTCACCCAAATCCGTTTAGGCTGGCCAGAAATATTCATGATTTTCAGAAGCTTGTTTTATAATTCACAAGTCAGAAGATGTGCCAGAATTTGTCACAGGGAGCCAGAGGTGGCAAAAAATGTTAATAGCTCCCCCCCCCCTTTCTGGTCGATGCTGAGGGCCTCCAGAGCACTCCTACTCTGCAGTGTCACGGTGTCTGTGCCGCATACAAGATGGAGAAGAGTCTGTGAACATTTTACGTCAAGGGCTCAGCCTCTACACATCTCATTTACACTTTAGAAGGGCAACATTTTGTCTTTGAAATGCTAACACTCCCAGCCCAGAACCGGCTCAAGCCACAGGAAAGCAAACATGCTTCTGTAGAGCAAGGGACAAAGGTCCTTATTTTCATTTAGGAGCAGGCATGATTACACAATACTCTATCACCTGCTTCTGGGATTAGCAAGATCTGTTACATCCTTGTGTGCTCTTTGCTTCAAAATAATCAGAGGGAGACAAAGAGCAGGAGTGTTTATTGCGGCTTTGATTAAAAGGCCGTGGCAGCACAGAGCCCAAAGCTGCCTTTGTTCTGCCCACTGCAGGGTTTTCTTGGCCAAGTCATGCCAGTATTTTCTGACCACCATCCTGGAAATGAATGGCAGCTCAGATCCTGGGGAACAGTCAGTCACGTAATCATGGGAGGAGGGGAAGCAAATAGAATCCTTTGCACAGTACCATTCTGTGAGCATCCAGTCATGGGAAATTTCTGGTCAGGACCGTGTCGGTTCTGGAAATCTTTTTGTTCACTGGTGGTATAAGTTGTACCAATGTTACACTATAGTCAATTGATTTTAGGAGACTAATGGCCTGTTCCTTTCCTCTGCCAGCACTCACGATGCAGGCCTGTCTGTTGGTGCAGCCTCCACTGCATCCTGCACTCCAGTCAGGGACCAGGTCAGTCAGGAGACATAGGGCACAATCCTAACCTGGAGTTAGGTCTGCACAGTGAAGCCAACAAAATCTGGCTGGCACAAGGAACACCGTAAAGTATGTTTGGACTACTCCTGGAGTCAGAGAGGCCAGCACACAGACACACACCATCCTCCCTGATTCCAGGAGTGGTCCAAATGCACATTTTGGTGGCCATTGTGCTGGCCAAACTTTGCTGGCCTAACTGTGCTGGCCTAACTCCAGATTAGGATTGTGTTCATAAGTAATGAAAAAAAATTGCATACCAGCTGCTTCCTGGTCCCAACGGCAGTTTGGCTGGTGTAGATCAACAAAAGATGCATCATAGGGGTAGGGATACAGGTTGTGGCGGGTATTGGTGCCACTGTGATCTGCCTCATCAAGCCCCTGTTCTACCCCCACCACCGGCAGAAACAAACCAGCAGCTACTCTGCAGGAAGCTACTGGCTGAGCTTGGACTTCCAGCCTCTACTTCTACTATAGATCTACTTTTTGTTTGCAGTTAGGGTGTTTTAGGGCGCAGTCCTAATCAACTTTCCAGCACTGTCATAGTTGTGCCAATGGGGCATGTGCTGTATCCTGCAGTTGCAGTTGCAGTCACGGAGGCCTCCTCAATGTAAGGGAATCGAGATGCTGCATTACCCTTACCCCGGTGCTGGAAAGTTGGATAGGATTGCACCCGTATTCATTTATTTTAATATGGAGGAATCATGCTTTCTCTTAACCTGCTGTCTGAAGTGACATATCCCAGGAACAGACTCACCTATCACAATATTTGCAAATTTCCCAACACTGCTTCTGATGTCTGAATTCCTGGATGGAAGCAGCAGAACCCCCAAACTTTAATTAACTTACATGCTGTTTCAGGGGAAAAAAGGAAGAACTGTATCAAAGACTCCAACACAGGGCAGAAGGAGTTAAGATACTTTTAACAGCGTCAAAGGAGAGTGTTTTAAAAATAGGCTATTGACCTTTGAGGGATGGGAACCACTGGAGATGAAACAGCTGGCTGCCTCCGTCACCCTCCTCCTCTTCCTCCTCATGTGGCTTGCGAAAAACTTGCGTAAACAAGCGCTCAGAGCTGGAGAGCTCAGAAGTGTCCTTGGTCTGGCCCTGGACGTGTGTTGCATGGCACTATACAGTAAATCAACGCTTGCACGGAAGAGAGAATAAAATGGCTCTTCTGCCTGAGAGAAGCTGGTCGGTCACACAACGTTCTATGCACTGGAGCTCATGGAATGTTAAAGTCGGAAGTGCTATTAATTGAGCATGAAATAAAGGAAGATTTTAACAACAGAGACTGCTTGCTAGGAGTCTAGGATTGGGGGCACACAACCCAGCGCCTTGCAACAAGCCCCAGTGACAGTCAACACCATTTTCCATGCCAACCCATAGGACACTGTAGGGCAGTTCACTCATCCAACCCTCACACAATGTGTTCAGAGAACATTCGTAAGGAAAACAGAACCATGTACACCGGCCATACGCTCAGGTAACTGGATGCGTGCTGGCCATGCCCTTTGATTATGAGCATGAGTGATGAAGCACATCTCCTCTGACCTTAAAAAAGAAACATACAGGACTATGGGTGCTCCCTTGTGACCCCTTCTCCCCAATACACACACCCAGCAAAGAAGATTAGGTTGTGGGAACAGGCCCCCAGAGTGTGGGGCCCAATGTGACGGCATTGGTTACATTGGCTCAAGGCCGGCTCTGCCACTGTCGTAAATCAGCTGCTGACAATGCATGGCCACTTCTGAGCCAACGGCCTTTTCTGAACCACCACAGCAAAGCAGTGTCAGCATCGGAGGCCCACTGCCAGCAACTTCAGAGCGATAAGTCAGCATGGGGGCTGGTGGTTCATGGGTGAGGAAGAGGAGTAACAAGGCATGGTCGGGGAGGGACTGGGAGTGGAGAGGGGGAGGGAGTGGATCAGGTGGCAGTCATGCTCACCAACAATGTTTTACTTCCTTACTTTGCCTTCAGGTCACCCCCTCCACCATAGCATGAGGTGTGTGATTTTTGGTGCAGCAGCGTGCTGTGGTGTCTTGGGGCACAGGAGTGGGTTCTGTATGTTTTAACTCATTACCAGTCCTCCTTGACAGTTCTCCTTGAATGTGGGCAACATGCTATCATTTACATTTGAGGGAAATTCTTTATATATCTGGAAGGGAGCTTCTGAGGGACTGCTCTCTCTCTCTCTCTCTCTCTCTCTCTCTCTCTCTCTCTCTCTCTCCTTGATGTTGTCTTTAGGATGGCAGCGGAGTCTACCACTGTTGGCATAAGCAGATTGAGCAGCAGGGGAATGCAGTAACACCAGAGCACTACCCAACCCACCAATCACCACAGAACCAAACATCCAATTGCCTTATTACTTACAACAGTCAGGACGCATATTTATTTATTTATTTATTTATTTATTTATTTTAAAACATAGATACTCTGCCTTTCCTCTCTAAATAGCCGAAGGTAGCTAACAATATGCAAAAACGAAAGAAAACTTCAGCAAATAGATGCACAGTTTGAAGGGGGATTCCCTGTGCATCGCTTGCATGACTGTGACATCATCTCAAGCTGGCCTCCCACCTGTCTTGGCCCATCTCCATGACAGGCAACAACTGTGAGTTCAGCCTGAGCTTTATTGTCTGTTTGGAAGGATTCCATTTCTGTACTTCTGATTTAGCAAAAAGAAAAAAGACTGAGAAAGTGAGTGAGTCCAGGAAGTTGTTCTCTAAAAGTGCATGAGATTCCTTCTGAATAAGAACAGGGAACATGAGATTGGGTGGAGGCCAAATGGAGAGGGTTCATTTCTCCTGCACTGAACATTGAGAGGTGTGTCTCCCAGCTCTTTTGAGCTCGTTTTGTCTCTAGATTGTGGTCAAAACTAGAACATTTGTTCAATGTTCACAGGCAGAGAAAGTGAAGCACATTTTTTCAATGCTAAAGGTTTGGCATCACCTGCATATGTTTCTAGTTCTCCACTCACTCATGGGTATAAAAAGCAAACAGCCTTGGTAAACAGGAACATGGGGCTCCAGTTATGAAAAGCGTCAAACTCCGCCCACACGCAGGCAGAGCTGTTTGTAGCCCAGGGCCCTGAAACCGTTCTCAGAAGATCATGATTCATGGCTGCTCACCTCCTTCTTAAAAACGTCTCGTTACGTCCATCGCCGAATTCCTCAGTTATGCAATTGCTTCCACATCACACATTTGAAAGGGGGAAAAACCGCACCTCTTGCCCGATTGGCACATCTCCTGGCAGCTTTGGCAGGGCTGCCAACTCTTTGAATGAGTGTGGATGATGAACTCACTCTGAGATGGTCCCTCTGGGCTCAACTGGAGGTGCCTTGGCAGGACACTGCAGAGAAACTTGCAGAGATTTTTGCCTGGGCTAGACCTCCTCACTGAATAGCTGAAGAATGTCTTTCTTCGTCAGGCTTTTCACTCCAGCCATTCACAAGCATTTGATTCAACAGTCTATTTTTGGCCTATCTGTGTGGGATACAATTGCAAAGCAGCGTAAGGAGAGAACCGTCCGTGCCCCCGAGTTCTAAAGTGGCACGGAACAATGCCATCGTTTTTCAGCAGAAAATAACAGTGAAAGAAAATAAATCTGAACAGTTTGTTCATCAGGATCTAATCACTTCAAACAAAGGGTGGGGGAGTGGACTGGAAAGGCCTTTGGTGCCATGAATCCTTGGACTCGTCTTGATTGTGCTGTTGCCTTTCAAGCTACTGTTAGCAAATTCTTTCCAAAATAACTCTTTGTGATGTCATCCAAGTGCTGTATCACTTCTGCTCTTTCCCATGGACAAGCCAACGTGGTATAAGAGCTATTCCACTTGGGCCTGAATTGGGGAAACCTGGTCTCAAATATTTGCTTCGTTCATTGGGTGGCTTTGGGCAAAGCACAGATCTCCCAACAAGTGCTTTGCAGGATTGCTGTGAGGCTAAAATAAAAAAAAAAAACACAACACCATTTAAGTAAGCGGGATTGGGGAGGAAAGATACAGTTGTGGACCCAGCCGAGGTTCCGCCCTGGCTGAGTTTATTATCGCTGTTCTCCCGTGCTGGCTGGCTCCCCACCTGTGGTGCCACCCCCGCCACGCTGCGCTCCATTTCGGAGAACAGGGACAGGTGGGCGGGCCAAGTGCCGCTCGCCTTTGCACCTGTGGTGGCCTGAGCCGGCAGGCAAGCAACAGTGGTAGTGGCTCTGCTGCCGCTCCAGCCCTTGTGACCCCCTGGATCCCCCACAAGGCCTGCTACTGGAAAGGCACCAATATGATAAATTTCAGCATGACTGTCAATATAATTGATATTTTATCAATATAAACTGCCCGTTCCTCAATCGTATCAGCACGCTTTGAATCCTGTGATGTGCCCACTGACCTGTGTTGCAAAGGTGATGTGTCTGCTATTCAGGCATTCACTTAAAGGGGCAATCAGTGGGAATATGTGAATTATTTCAAGGTAATATGAACAGGAATTTTCCCTACAAAACATTGTCAAATTATCTGAGTAACAGATTAAGGATTTTTTTGAACAAATCGGAAGATCAATGCAAATATTCTTGTGGTTATTTTGAATTCCACTGAAGGATGTTGATTTATAATGGTTTCCTGCATTATTTCCTACCCTAACATTCCTGCACAGTATTAAAAGCATTGCACAATGATGACTTTGTCTCTGCCATAGTGCTGGGGTAATTGCCGTCTACGATGCCGAGTGGATACATGTTTGTTTTCTGCTGTTTCTTCGAGTGATACCAGGAGATAGGCGCCCAGATTTGCATATTTGAAATCTGATGAAGAGAGATCTAAACTTCTGAATGAATACTTTGGCAGCAAGCTTGTGTGGCTTGTTCCCCTCCACGCTTTCTCTTTGCTGCCTAAAACATGCAGGAAACACTTGTAGCTTGTACCATTGCATCTTTTGCTCTCACACCCTGGTGACTATGCATACTGAAATGTCAGCCTCCAGCTCTTATGAGTTGCTAAGGGAAGGCAGACCTATGGCTTCTCCACACTTGCACATGCTCATTGGGACAGTACATTGAAGTCCATAGGCTTTGACATATGGCTAATACCCAAACTCCCAGAGAAAGGCAGTAAGACAAGGTCTCCACGTACAGCAAAATGAGAAGGCAGACTACTGAGAGGATATGGACCGCTCCATTTCAGACTGCACATCAGTGGTCACATTTTTGAACATTCAAAGCTCCTTGCAAATAAAAAAAAGCACAGCAAACAGCTGAGATAGGACTTTTCTCCCTCCTATTCTACTTTTCAATTTGCAGGGATATATTTACATGGAGGAGCACCAAGAATCTCTTACCTGCATCTAAAGTGGTATAGCACATCCTCCTGCACCTCTATATTCTGGCTCCTCTCCCCCTTGCTTTTCTGCATAGGCAGACCAGGCCTAAGCATGAAGCAAAAGACAGGAAGCAATGGTTTGATACACCATGGGCAAGGAGCACTGCTAGGTGCTAGATACACTGTACGCCTTTTTGGCATGGCTGCATTGGCAGGTGGGGAAGGATAGGATTGGCTGTAAATCTTTCCCATGGTTGACACCAGTAGGACTGGAGGTCCAATCCTAATCAACTTTCCAGCACCATTGTAGCCACAGTTCAACCCCAAGATAAGGAAACAAATGTTCCCTTACCTTGAGGAGGGCTCCATGACTTCTCTACCACCACAGAAGGCAGCATACACCCCATTGGCACAGGTGCATCAGTGCTGAAAAGTTGGATAGGATTGGACCCTTAAAAAAGTTAAGGGCCAATGCTATCCAACAGCACTGATGCACCTGTGCCAACGGGGTGCACATTGCATCCTGGAGTGGTGGTGCAGTAATGGAGGCCTCCTCAAGGTAAGGGAACATTTGCTTCCTCACCTTGTAGCTGCGTTGCAGCTGCATTTGGTGCTAGGAGGTTGGGCAGGATTGGACCCTCACTCTTTAGCTGGATTGTCTCATCATTTTTTTTTAGTTCAAAGAAAAAGTTGTAAAATGAATTGAATTCTGTACACATGCACGCACTCTCTCTCTCTCTCTCTCTTTCCTGAGAGCAAGCACCATTGAATGCAGTGAGATTTACTTCTGAGTTAATGTATATAGGATTTTACTCAGTGATGTCATTCAGGGGGAATGGACCAGAACGGGCATTCCGGATCCTAACGGGCTCCGTGGCTGGTTCCGGGTTCCCGACAAGTGCCAATCAAAAGTGTTCCTAAATCATTTGAATGACACCACTGATTTTACTGTAAGTGAATGTCAGGAGCAGGGGGAGACTGTTGAATGGGTCTCTCACATTGGGTCAGGACCAGATGGCTCCTGGGTTTCAATTCTGTTCAAAGCCACGTGAGACCAAGCAGGCAGCAAGCCACCAGGCACATAACATCCAATTCATGTCAATATTTGGAGCTGATCCGAAACAGGGCCGCTCAAGCTGTTGCATCTCGTTTGGCAGAAACAGGACGTCGGCAGCAACCGGAGTCTCCATTCCCAAATAACTGGGATCAAAGAGCTGTTCCAGGAGATGAGGAAAACCTGCTTCCACCAATTCTGCCAAAGAGAGCCCTCCTCTACGTGCGATCTGACACAGAGGGGTTAGAAAATCAACAGTACTCTACACGTCTCCCAAGCATGGCTCGAAGCAGCCAGCGTACTCAATATCCTTAGGCGATATTCCAACACTTGGTGCCAAAGCAAGATCTTCTTTCATCCACTGCAGCAACTTTTCATGCAAAAACAGCTCTGCTGTTTGCCTAAGACAGGGTTTGGATGATGAATTGACCTCAGATCAACACCGTTCTGACCGTCGTTCTGTTTCCAGAGGTGACGAAGGGCAGCTTCTAGGGATGACTAAGGGCATGTCTATAGTGCAGAGTTGAACGGGTGTAGCACTTGTTCCTTTCTTCAGGGAACCTTGAAAACTGAGGTCTAAGGGCAGTAACGGCACTTCTGGTCACCTTGTCTCAAAAAAGATATTGTAGAGCTAAAAAAGGTACAGGAGAGGACAAGCAAGATGATCAAGGGGGTGGAGCGTCTTCCTTATGAAGAAAGGCTACAGTGTTTCAGACTTCTTCGTTTAGACAAAGGTGGCTAATGGCCCAATCCTATCCCTCCACATTTTCTACCATGCAGCCATGCCAGTGCAGTGTTGCTCCATGCAATGGTGGTGGTGGGGACAATTAAATAGCCAGCAATCTCATTGTAGGCCACCTAACTGTGAAAGGGTATCCTCAGACCCATGCCAGCGCATACACCCCAGGAGAGGAAGGGTGTCAGTCTGGGCCAGAAAAGGGGGATGGGACCCAGAGTGTGCAATTGTTGCCGGGGTCCTTCCCCTCCTACTCCCCTCCCCATCCTTCCTCACACTGCCCATGGCCCACCGCCACCACCATCTCACTGGCTCTGGTGCAGGCTTAGGTCCATCAGTGGTGAGTGCACAGCTGCAAGCCATTTTTGCTCGCAGGTCTGACACAATGAGCTGCAACAAGTCATTTTCAGTGGCGCTGCTGGATTTATGACAGCAGAATATGAGTTCCACCATCATAAACAGCGCATAAGATTGGGCCAGAACAGTGCAACCCTATGGATGCATATGAGAAGAAAGTCCTGTTGTGTCAATGGAGCTTACTCCCAGGAAAGTCTTATTTTAGATGGAAAACAACATTTTCCTCTGGCTGTCTTTTGCCATGGTTTTGCTATGCTTCATGGCACGCTTGTCATTTCTCAAAAGCTTAAACCCCATCTGGCCATGTTGTGCCTGTCTAGTTTGGTTCTATGTCCCCAGGTGCTCAGGCGCCAACAGCATATATGTGAATCTCCCAGTGCTGACTTTACTGGGAAGAGTCAAAGTCCAATCCTATGCTGCCCTCCCTGCTGATGCAGCCGTGCCAAAGTAGCTTGTGCTGCATCCTGTGGGAGGGCGGTTCTGGAGGTCTGTTTGTTCATTTACCTAGGAGGAAGCCTCTGCAGTGGTAGGGGTCTCCTCAGAGCTGCACCAGCAAAATCGCCAGTGAAATTTGTGTGGAGGCAGGTGGGGGGTGTTTCCTGGCAGTGGGAGGGCAGAACGAAAGGAGGATTAGGCCCAGGATGGGGGTGGGATCAGTGGTGGTGGCACACACCATATCCTAACCCTCAATCCCAGGCTCGGAAGTCCTACATGAGCTTCTTGGATGTGCGCCAGCTAAATAGTTGGCTCAGATCCAAGTAGCCCCGTAGGGCAGACTAGGGCTCAACAAGGGGCAATGGGGAAAATATCCCCTTACCCTGAGCTGACCTCCAGCCTTCGCTTAACCTGTGTTGGATACAGTGCAGACCATGTGGCCTGGCTGTACCTGCGCAGGGTAGGATTGTGCTGTTCATTAGCTAGTATGGTACTAATGCTTTTAATTTACTGTACAGGCATGCCCCAGTATCCACTGATACGTTATACACGGTTTCAGTTATCCACAGATACAACTATTAAAAAGATTGGGGAACGTTAAACAAATCTTGTTTTTTTTACGTTGTTGCAGCAAAACCACGGATGTTCCCTATCTTTACAAAGGTGTCCCCTGTGTCCAAGGTTTCAGGTATCCACGGTGGGGTCTGCAATAGAACCCCAACAGATTCTGGGGCATGCCTCTTTATCGGAAGTATTCAAACCATTCCACAAGAATGAGCATAATGATCCTTACAACAAGCCTGCAAGACAAACCAGTATTATGCCCATATTTCAGAAGGGGAATTGCTGCTGAGGGAATACTAAAGGCTTGTCTACGGATAGTGTGAGTTCCTTGTGGTTGGATAAGCTGATCCAGCAGTTTCCGAACCAAGAGTTCATACTCTTATAGGCTTCCACTAACCCAGCTCTCAAATGACAGCCCAGAGTTTTAGCCCTAACACTTTTTGTATAAGGTTGGGCTTGTGAGTGTTTTGCCTCCTGCTCATCTCTGGGGAAAGGTGGACATTCCATTTCAAGCACATTTCTATTTCGCTGGGGTTTCAGCCACCGCTTCTGTCAGCACCAGAATCCAGTCTGACCTGCCGATCAGCTCCTTGTCAGTCTTGCTGGGGCCACGTGGCTTCTGGGTAGGAGTGGGTATCCTTGTCACTGTATAGGGCTTTTTAAAAAGAAAATACGCCTGCACTCAATTCCGCACTCTCTTCACAGAATTGAAGGATCCTGCACTCTCTTCACATAGGACCCAGCAAGACTGGAGATGGCATCAGTCAGGAGTGCCCTGCTGTGCCCTATATTGAGTTGCAAGTCAGCAGCTCCATGTGCAGGGTCCATTTGAGATCAGTGTTCTGGTAGCTATTTGACTCCCCTTGTCTTCTGACACAGGCCAAGCATTCACCTTCAGTGCAGTGGTGTCATTCAAATGATTTAGGAACAGGAACTCACTTTTGATTGGCACTTGTCGGGAACCCGGAACCAGCCACGGAGCCCGTTAGGATCCAGAACGCCCGTTCTGGTCCGTTCCCCCTGAATGACATCATTGCTTCAGTGTATTTCTTCCCCCTTAGAGAGTTTCTAAAGCACAGACAAGATCCTCATCAGAAACTGTTCCTTAGCCTTCTACCCTTCTGCTGAAGCTCTGGTATCTACCTCTTGGGGCTCTGCTGTCTCCATTTTTGTATATAAACATGCTATTGTTAGGAGCCAGGAACTCTTGGGGCCCAGGTCATGTTGTTAATTAAAACGTATTGTTGGTTATGAGGACTCCTGTAAGCTGCAGTCACTTTTTTGTCTCTGTGTGGTGGCACCTTCAGGCCGTGCTAGCAGAAGACAATATGGCAGGCAGCATGATTCCAGGTCTAGCCTATTAAGACACGGGAGGTACACTCAAAGGGTACATAAGGATAAGTGTCACTCTGGTCCCATCTTTGGTTTCTGACCATCTGTGAGCGCACAGAACTCAACCTTTTTTTCATGACTTCTGTTCTGTGGCCAAATTCAGAATCAACCAAGCTGAAAGGTTTAACCAGTCGTCGTGTTCTCTCAGTCTGAACTGAAATGTGTCCAAAACATCTCATGTGAAACTGGCAAGGAAAATATTGGACTAGGAATGTTTTAGAAAAACCTCTTGAAGGGCAAAGAATGAATTAAGTGCTAATATTTTATTTTCCAAAGTTCCCAAACAGGCTGCCTATTCAAGAAGGCCTAGTAGTGTGGTTTCTTTTCCTTTCTTTTAGAAATCCACATTTTAAAATTTACATAACCTATTTTGATATATATGGAAGATGAATGGGTTGTGTTTTTAATAGAACCGCTGATAGCATGTGGGGGTCTGGTCTACAGGAGCCACTTGAACATGAAATCCTGACAAAACCAGCTGTCATGTAACTGCCTTCCTGCCAAACACACATATAAACATATGAAAGTGCTTTTCAGGTTGTCCGCTCATTGGTTCATCTAGCCCAACACTACCTGCTGCAGTGAGCAGTGGCTTCACAAGATGTCTTTTTTCTCGGCCCTGATACTGAGACCCTTTAAACTAAGTGGAGAGGGTGGGAGAGGGTGGCAATGGCACATGCCAGATCCCAACTCCTTTGTTAGGCTGCTCCCTGCCCCTTTCTTGGATTTGCACCAGCTAAAGAGCCTGCACAGGTCCGAAGAGACCCATTAGCGAGTGGGAGGTGTAATAATTCCACTTTCCCTCCCAAGCCTCCCAAGCCTGGTACATTTTGGGATGGCTGCATCAGTTGGGAGGGGAAGATAGGATTGGGATATGAAACTGGCTTTGTGCTCTGCTATTACAGGCCAAATTGCATGTTCTGATTAATGCATGCGCTGGCCCTTGACGTGATTTGTTTAACCTGATGTTGAAAACAGCTTGCATGGGGATATGCATTCCAGAGTGAAATTGCAACAGTGGGGATTTAATACTTCGCCAAGACCATGGTTCCTATCTAGATTGCCTGTCCCCTTGCACTACTTAGGGTGCAATTCAAACTGTGCCTTGGGCTGGCACAAGTCTCTTGTGCCGGCCCAGCATTGTTGCAAACACCCCATAAAGCATGTTTGTGATGACTTCCGGGGAGGATAGGCCAGTGCACAGACGTTGCTGTGGGCAGCACTGCGCTCTGTTGGTGTGGGAATTGGGGAGGGCGGGGGGAGCAGAACAGGCAGGCCCATGGATGGGCTGGCCTGGTGAGGGGGTGGTGCCATGATCTGGCACTTGGGCCAGATCCTAACCCCCATCCTGGGTGGCCCATCTCCAATATGGAGATCAAATTTGCACTGCTGATTTTGGCGGCACAGATCCAAGTAGCCCATGTCGGCCGTTGCGGCGATATCTGGGAAACGGGGAATAGATTTCCCTTGTCCTGGGTTGCGCTGCAGTCAGTCCCAGCCCCGTGCTGGATATGAGGCAGGCCTATTTCTGCACTGGGTTAGGATTGCACTCTTAAGGTAATAAAAAAGCCATTTTTGGCTTTCAGTGGACACTGTCCCACTACAGTAAATAGCGCGGATTGGAACCATTGCAAGAGCAAAATTCTAAGGCCTACCCCCTCTCCCTGCAGTGATTTTGCTCTGGATCACACCCAGCCATGCAAAGTATTTTTAACAACAACATTTTTAACATTTAAAGGGCCAGCACACACATCAATCATAACATGCAGTTTGGCCCTAAGCTACTGTCCCCTCTCCTGAACTCCTACTTTTTGAAGTTATAGAGATAAAATGTGAGTATAATTGCCTGATACACTATGGTATAGTAGCAAACGTACTTATTATTATTGACACTCTACCCTTGTCCAGAATCTTACAGCCTGTGGATTTGCAAAATATCTATCCTACTTGTAAAAGCAGCTGCTATCTCAGATCAAGACAATAACGTGTTCTGCTGTTTATACTGTACTGCTTTGTGTTTTCGCTTGGAAAGTGGCAAAGACTGCGACCGTAAACACACACAGACGTTCAGCTGAAATAAACTGGACTTGCTTCCAAATAAATGGGTTTAGGAGACTGATGTGCAAATGTATTGTTTCACATGTTATTCTTTTTTGATGTTTATTTTCTGGTCCACTTTGTGACCCAAATCAGGCCAGTTTACAAGTAAAGCTTGTGGATGAACATACAGTGGAATATATACAGACGGTTTGATAGAATTCAATTTGCTGCACACACACAAAATGAAAAGCCACAACAACCAGCCTTTGCTCCGAAGGCTGACAGAGGTTTGCTACTGTGCTTGTCATTAATGGCAACCTGCGATGAACAAACGGAAAATGTTGACATCACACTTTATCAATATTTTAAACCTTCCAATCTGGCACGTCTCGTATCTTGCTTCTCTTCCCAGCCTACCATAACAGAACTGTGGCCCGTGTCTGGGGTCTTGGAAAAACATCAGAGGTGCCTGTCCTGTCCCAGCATGTAAAGGGACTTGCTGGAACGCTTGCAATGTTTTTGTTCGGGTCAAGTTTCTGATAAATCCAAATCTGGCCAGCACTGCACATAAAACCCCTCTGAGGGCTTTGTAGTTATCATTCTGGACAGCCAAAGCCTTGGGAATAAGGATTGTCAATGTTACCTTGAAATGTATTTTTGTATCTTGCCAGAGTGTTATCATTCTGAGACGATACAAAATGCCTCTGGGTCTGGGCAGTGGGCCAGCCTCCGTCCTTGAATGATTCCATGAAGCTCCTCCTGACTCCCACATATCTGAAGGGCAAGATGGGCCCACAGACTCTGGCAAAGCAGCACAGATAACACCACCTGCAAATCTCCCCAATCAGCAAGAACAGCCTCTGCGAGGCGGAGACAAAAAATGCAGCTGGACAGGCCCTGAACGGACATCGTGAACTGGTAGGAAGTGATACCATCCAGTGACCTTTGAAAGGGAGCTCTTTGAACTGCTTCCTTCGTCGGCTCGCGGGTATTTTCAAGCCCCACAAAAAAACCTCCTTTGTACAGTCATGCCTATGAATAGTTCTGTCCATTGTCTTCATTCTCAAGTGCAGTGACAATTTGTCCTGTACCAGACACTCTCCTCTCCTTCAAGGGTTCTGAGCTGGGGCTCTGTGTGCTTTCTGAAGTGCACATGGCATTCTTATGCCCACAGGCTGCCTCAGAGGGGTGGGGGGAGATCCACGAGTCACACACGTACACAAAAAGAAAAACACAAAGGCATGCACTGAGCTTCACCCTCCATGGACATGACTGGGACAGCCCTTCCAAGGGGCTTCAGTGCCCTTGGGAAATCAGGGCATGTGGCTTTGAACCATAACACCCCAAAACACATGCACAACTCTGAAGGCCATGTTCACAAGTGAGAAAAAAAATGCCCCAAAGTCAGAGTGCCCAAAGAACAATCCGAAAAGAACCAGGATGGTATAGTGGTTTGGGGGTTGGACCAAAACCCAGAAGAGCCAGGTTCAAATCTCTGCTCAGCCATGAAGCTTCCTGGGTGACCTTGGACCAGTCACTATCTCTCATCCTAACCTACCTCACAAGGTTGTTGTGAGGACAAAAGGAGGGAAGGAACCATGTACACCACCCTGAGCTCCTTGGCGCAAGGGTAATATAAACATGTGAAAATCTATATATATAAAGAAGAGTGTGTGTGTGTGTGTGTGTGTGTGTGTGTGTGTGTGTTTCGCATAGGCTTTGCAACGCCTGGAGCAATCGGCACGAAACTCGGCACACGTACACCTTGCGGCCTGGCGACAAACACTGCGGGGGTCAGGCCCCCCTGATGCCCCCGAGGGTGGGGGTACGGGGGGTCCCCGCGTGAAAATCGTCGAAAACGGCCAAAATCGGCATCAAATCTGTAGTTTCCAGGGTCGCCAGGACGAGCAGCGACAGTCCTGATGCCATCGGAGTCCGGGTTTGGCCCCCCCCTTGGTGTGGGGGGCGAGAAGGGGTGCGAGACAGAACGTCCGCCATGCCCTGCTGGAACGCCTGGAGTGACGTGCACCAAACTCGGCATGCGCGTTCCTTGCGGCCTGGCGACAGACACTCTGGGGGTCAGACCCCCGAGCGCCCCTGGGGGTAGGGGTGTCCTGGGGCCCCCACATGAAAACGGTCGAAATCGGATGAAATTGTCGTCGGTTCTGTAGTTTCCGGGGTCGCCAAGGTGAGCGATCGGCACGAAACATGGCTCGCATACACCTTGTGGCCTGGCGACACACACTGCGGGGGGGCGGGCCCCCCTAGCGCCCCCAGGGGTGGGGGTACATGGGGGTCCCCATGTGAAAATGGTCAAAAACGGCTGAAATCGGCATCAAATCCACAGTTTCCAGGGTCGCCAAGATGAGCAGCTATGCTCCCGACACACTTGGAGTCTGGGTTTGGTCGCCCCTCGATGTGGGGGGCAAGAAGAGGTGCAAAACGAGACATCTGCCATGCCCCACTGCGATGCCTGGAGCAATTGGCGCTAGACTTGGCATGCGTATGCCTTGCGGCCTGGCGACAAACACTGCGGGGGTCAGACCCCGCTAGCACCCCTGGGGGTGGGGGTACATGGGGGTCCCCGTGAGAAGATGGTCGAAAACGGCTGGAAACGGCATCGAATCCATAGTTTCCGGGGTTGCCGGGGTGAGCAGCAACACTCCCGATGTCGTTGGAGTCCAGGTTCGGCCCCCCCCCCTCGGCGTGGGGGGCAAGAAGGGGTGCGAAACATAACATCCGCCATGCCTTGCTGGCACGCCTGGACCGATCGACACGAAACCTGGCACACATACACCTTGCGGCCTGGCGACAAACACTGCGGGGGTCAGACCCCCTTAGCGCCCCCGGTGGTGGGGGTACACAGGGGTCTCCGCATGAAAATGGTCAAAAACCGCCAAAATCGGTGTTGAGTCCATAGTTTCCAGGGTTGCCAAGACGAGCGGCGACGCTCCTGACACAGTTGGAGTCCGGGTTCAGGCCCCCCTCAGCGTGGGGAGCAAGAAGGGGTGCGAAACGAAATGTCTGTCATGCCGTGCTGGAATGCCTGGAGCAATGCGCACCAAACCTGGCACGCGCATGCCTTGCGGCCTGGCGACAAACACTGCGGGGGTCAGGCCTCCCCAGCGACCCCGGGGGTGGGGGTACGCATGGGGCCCTGCATAAATCAGTTGAAAACAACCATACTCGGTGTTGAATCTGTAGTTTCCAGGGTCACCGAGGTGAGTGGCGACGCTCCCGATGCCGTGGGAGTCCAGGTTCAGCCCCCCTCAGCGTGGGGGCCAGGAAGGGGTGCGAAACAAGATTTCTACCATGCCCCGCTGCAATGCCTGGAGCGATTGGCGCCAGACTCGGCACCCATGTGCCTTGAGGCCTGGCGACAAAAACTGCGGTGGTCAGGCCCCCCCTACTGCCCCCAGGGGTGGGGGTGCATGAGGGCCCCTGTGTGAGAATGGTCAAAAACAAACGAAATCGGCGTCAGACCCGTAGTTTCCAGGGTCGCTGAGGTGATTGGCAACGCTCCTAACGCCATGGGAGTTTGGGTTTGGCCCCCCCTCAACGTGGGGGGTGGGAAAGGGTGTGAGACGAGACATCCACCATGCCCCGCTGCGACGCCTGGAGCAATGGGGCCAGACTCAGCACACTCATGCCTTGCGACAAACACTGCAGGGGTCAGCCCCCCCCCAGTGCCCCCGGGGGTAGGGGTACACAGGGGGCCGGAAGTGAAATTTGCATCGAGTCCATAGTTTCCAGGGTCGCCAAGGCGACCAGTGACACTTCTGACATGGTTGGAGTCCGGGTTCGGCCCCCATCAGCGTGGGGGGCGAGAAGGGGTGCAAAACTCATAAACTCTGGAAGATCATTTTGTTACCCGGGCAACGCCGGGTAACAAAAAGCTAGTAATACATAAATAAAAGTAGAATAAGGTCAGATAGGCATGGATAGGATTAAGATTTTCTTACCTGACAGATGCACAGTGTCTTTAATGCTTTTGTGACAAGCCAAAATGCTTCAGATTCCCCAGTCACAGTATCCCATGCTGAGAAAGACCTTCCCTGTTGAATTTCTCCCTGCTCTTCCACTGTGCTGCTGTGAGACAAAAAGTCAACAACCCTAGACATGGACGACATCACCTCAAGTTTGCTTGTTGGATTGTGCCCCAGAAGAGCAATGAATATGTGCCAGAAAGGAGAAAAGAACCCACATGAGCTGTGAGGGTACATTCACTTATAAGCAGGTTTGTTTTTTCTCTCCTTTCATCTCCTGTGTGGTAGGGGGAATGACTATACAGTCAGTCCTCTTTATATGCGACCTCGCTATCTGTGACCTCACTTATCTGCAAGGTGCAGAATTGCTACTTTCCTCATTATCTGCCTCTGTCCTTGTTATCCACTATGAAGCAGGAACCTTCAGAATGGCACCTGCAACGAGCACTGGCCCCTTTAAAATGGCTGGCACAAGCATCCACCGACCATATTTAAGGGGTCCATGCTCGTTGTAAGTGCTAATCTGAGGATCCCTGCACAGTGGCGTTTCTACAGGGATGGCAAAGCTCTAAGTGCTGCAAGAAGCCTTATCTTGCAGTGTAGATTACTCCTCTCCTGCACCGTTTTAGCCAATCTTGGCGTTGCTTATTGGCTACAGCAGCAAGGGAGAGGTGGGATTTACATGACAGGGTAAGGCTCCTTGCAACACTTAGAGCTTTGCCATCCCTGTAGAAACGCCTCTGTCCCTGCAGTCTCTGGAAGGTCTCTGCAGCATTCAGAGCTCTTTTGGCACTTATCCTGCTATACTCTGCTGGCTTCCTGAGGGTCTCTGTTGGATTCTTCTGGTGGCAGAGAAGGTACCCCTTGTATCTAACCCATAGATCCCATAGGATCAATGATTAATTATCTGCAAATTCACTCTCTGTGAGAATTTCTAGGAGCCTAACCCCAGCGGATAATGAGAATTGACTATATATGCTGGAGGGGTGATGCTATCCCACCCAAATGGCCAAGACAGCAATATCTGGTATATTATCTCTTCTTTAAGCCCTGTTAGCAGATGAAGTGAGGCAAACTACAGAAGCTTCTTCAGACTTTCTGATATTATGCTGCTTTTCCACTTTTATTAACTTCCTCATGCTCTTGATTCTATTTTCCCTCCTAAGCAACCGCTATGCTGCCACCATACTAAAATAAAATAAAAAAAGAACAAAGTCACATTGTTCAGAGCACACCAATACCTGGTGGAACAAATACACAATCGCACGCCCAGACCTCAATCTCTAAACCCAGCTGGGCAAAGATCGAGCGAGAATGCGCACAACAGCAAGGGAGAGAAAAACACCTTTATCTAGTCTCAAAAGGGCTCCATCAAGAGCAATTTGGTGCCACACTTTCTTCTTTGTTAGCAATGTCCTTTCAAAAAGCTGAAAATAGCATTTATTTTCCCCTGATTTGTGTCTACCCGTTGACTTTTCCCATAATCACCTGGGCTTTTTAAACAGCCGCTGAAATTAAAGAGCTCTATTCCTTGATTTGTTAAAACACCTGCAACCCCGCATAAAGCGTGCCTAGCAACGGAAATGGTCTTTCAAGGGCTCCTCTTGAACAGCAGAGGGCACTCAAAGGTCTTGCTGTTTTGAGGGGACCATCCCCCAAATTAGAATGAAACAGGACCAGGAGAATTGCCATAGCTGAGGGTCAGGCAGTCTAAATGACAAACTGAAAGCCCAATCCTACTGACGACTGAGCCGGTTCATGGAGCCTTTTGCAACAGCAGAAGGCACGTCTGCTGTCGCAAAATGGCTGCCCCTGGAGCCCACATCTGCTGCGTGAGATGTCACCACTTCAGGACCGCACTGGAGCTGCTTTCACCCTCTTATAGCCCAATACTATCCTCCCCCACCCTGCTGGTGTAGCCATGCCAAAAATGGTTGTGCTGTATCCAGCAGGGGGAGGGCAGGGGGGAGATCACAAGGTTTCAGCAGGGAAAGGAAATTTAAACCCCCTTATCCCTGTGTGAGCCTCCTGACTCGTAACCCATTCCACCCTCCTGCCACACCCTCCTGCCTCTCTCATCAGCTGACCTTGCCATAGCCACCAATTCCACCTCCCTACTGGGACTCAATCCACCCATCCTCCACCCACTATCCACCTTTTTCCATCCCATTTTGTCCCCTTCCTACCTCCATTCCACCCTCCTGCCACACCCTCCTAGCCAGTAATGGCATCTAAATGATTTAGCAACAGGTACTCACTTTTGATTGGCACTTGTGTCGGGGCCCGCCCACCGGAAGTGAGGTCCTAGCCGGAACCCAGGAACCGCCCCCAGGAACCGCTGCGCCTCCTCAGTAGGCCACGCGGTGGCCCAGGAGAAGGCCCGGGAGTCCTGGGCCTTCCCCGGGGCCACCGCGCGGGCTACCGATTCCCCCCCCCAGGAACTGTTGCGCCTCCTTGGGCAGGAGCCCCAGGCAGCCTACCTGCTCACACTGCTGCCGCCGTCGGTCTCCCTTGCTCCGCTGCCTGCCTGCCTGCCTGCTTGCCTGCCTGCCTGGCTCTGAGAACGTGCAGGCAACTCAAACGTGCAGGCAATTCAAATGTTGCAGGGGGCAGAGCGGAGTGCCGACGGAGTCGACGAGTGGGCGGGCGAATGGGCGGGGCCAGCCCTAATCCTAGGAACGGGTACTCACGTACCCCTGCGTACCCGCTACATGACATGTCTGCTCCTACCTCTCTCCTCAGCTTACCTGCTCGGGCACTCCAGGCAACTGTTGATGCGGGTGGGAAGGCCTAGCTTCCCACAGTGTGCCAAGTGGCACGTTGTCAGAGTGCTTTACTAATACTGCTGTATTAATATTGCGCTCCCAATTTCCTAACTGGAAGTGTTTTTTATATTGGTCAACTTACAATGTTGGAAGTGGGTCTGTCACATTCAATTACGAGATATGCTGTGTGGATGTCAGGGAATAACAAATTCTATAAATACACTCTGCTATTACATTTACTTGAAATATCTCTGTGGTTGAAAGTAGGATACTAGGCTAGGTAGACAATTCTACTGATCTAGTTTGACCTTTGTGACATTCTTTTGTTCTAGATCAGTGAGTGAAAATATTCCAGGGTACCAACTTCCTCTTCCCTGCAGTTGCTTCTTCGCAAAATTAGTCCAGTGGAGACAGATTTGGATCTGCCTTATATAATTCTGGATCAGCCTCACAAAGTCTGCTAGATTAATTCCAAATGTAAAGACACATAAATGAGACCCTAATTGGGCCCAGTAATTCCCCCAATTCACTAAAAAGGAGATGGTTCCAAGAGGAAATAGCTCAGCAGTAGGGAGTCCTGGAAAATATTAACGAGAGTGATTCTTTGTAATGAGATTAAGGAAAAATGTTTTAGAACATATGAACAAATGCTGTCCTCAGTAAATGGAAGGTGCCAAGGAAAATATAAACACTGTTTTGGCAAGCAAAAGGTTAACAGGCAATGAAAGTAACTTTTAAAAAATGCCCTACAAGTTTTACATGGCAAAGAAAGCTTAAAAGAATGATTTCGAAATGCTTTCATAAGGGGGGGGGACCCATGAAAAGAATGTTGCCTTTGTTCATGACCCATCTATGAGTTCAAACCTCTTACCCTGAAGCACAGCTTTTTTTTTAACTCTTTCGGCTGCAAAGTTTCTACTTCTCATGCTGGTTGCCTTATAGGATTCCCCTATAAGGTTCTCATACCCAGTGGAGTTAAAACCTTACTACATAGACTAAAACTGCTAATACACCAGGCATGTATCTTACCTGTGGCTCCCCATGGCACGAGCCATGGGGCGCCGGGCAGCGGCGGGGCACCATCGTGTGCGGAACCACACGGTTTTTGGCCGTCCCGCCCACGTGTCCCTTAGCTTGGAAATGGAACATTTCTGGGCTAAGGGAGGCATGTCTGAGTGACGCACGGGGGCGGGGCAACGTGGGGGAGTGCGGTTTCAGCGCCAGCCATGAGGCGCGCTCGGGCCTCCGTGCATGCCTGAATACACCCATATTGGAGGCTGTAGTACTGTATAATGATTGTCTAATTTTCTATAGCAGTGGCCTTCAATCTTTTTTGTGCCACAATTCCAATATATGTATAATCCCAATATATGTAAATAAATAAAGTATGAGACTGGGGATCCCACTGTTGACCTCACCCCCCTATTCAGTCATACCCATCCTGTCACTGCCCACTCTCAGCACTGTTCACTGTAACGAAATATTCTTATTAGAAAGAACAGAAAAAGTCGCCATGAAGCCTGGCACTGGTGAGAATTTAGCACCATTTCTAAGAACCTGAGCAGGACTGGGACACAGGGCGCAATCCTAAACTGAGTTAGGCTGGTATAAACTAAGCCAGCAAAGTTAGGCCAGCACAAGGGCCACCATAAAGTGTGTTTAGTCCATTCTCAGTGTCTGAAAGGCCAGCACACAGACGTGCGCCATCCCCCCTGACTCAGAGAGTGGTCCAAACATGCTTTATGGTGGCCCTTGTGCTGGCCAAACTTTGCTGGCTTAGCTTATGTTGGCCTAACTCCAGTTTAGGATTGCACTCACAATCTCCTTGTACCTAAAAGGGCCTGTTAGATGCACGGATCCCCCTTTACATGGTGGTGCTCTAGTCCAGAGGTCTTTAACCTTTCCCATTCCCATAAGTTGCCAAAACCTCACAACTGAGGCTTTTTGACTCCATTGGGCTCCCGACCCCAAGGTTAAATAACATGTTCTATTGCATAGATTTTAACGGAATCTCCAGTTCTCTACACCTCAGAAGACAATTGCTATTTTTATTTTATTGTATTTTGAAGAATTTATACTCCACCTTTCCCATGCAGAAGCAAATGCCCAAGGCTGCTTACATGGGCAGGCTAGTCTAAACCACCATTTTTTAAATGGGGTGTTTACAAATACTGTATTCAGTATTCTGCGATTCTCCGAATCCTCAGTCCCAGATGTAGCCTTCAGTGTGGTTCTCTCCTCTGGCCGTGCCACAGCAAGCTTCAGCAGGTGATCATAAGTCCAGCCTGGACAGGTCCTCAAGGTTGGATTCCTTGGATGGAATGATCCTCAAGGTTGGACTCAGTTCTTTTGCCGGCTGGCCTTCTCACAACATTCCCTCATTGCCTTATCAGCTCCACAGTGACTCCATTCGCCTCAACAGGTACTGCAGCTTGTCACAGCTTGGCGTTCCATTTCCCATCCAAAAACAGACCACAGATTCCCCTGCTTAGCTTCAGGCAGTACCAGCAGCTCAACCATCAACCTCCTGCCCGGTGCAGTGGTGTCTAAACTTGCCAGCTTCAGGGAACTTGTCTCTTTCTTCAGATTGTCTACCAAGGAACATGTGCACAATAGCCATGGTATTCCTGCATTGACAGGGGATTCTGGTTAGTTTTATAGGGCAAAAATCCAGTTCATGTGGAATACTGGGCCCTTTGTGTCCTGAGCCCTGCCCTGAGCTGTGGCAGGGCAGCATTGGAACTTGAGGAAGAGAAGGAGCCAATCAGAAGGAACAGTTCCAGATCTTGACACTAGACTTGAACATGGGCCTGCAGGGAGCCAGGAGACCTCAGAGCTGGAGATCTTGGTACTAGAGACCCCAGAAGAGGATATCCTGGTGCCAGCTCCCATGGAGTGAAGGGTGAGTCCATTGAGGAAACAGCCCCACCAATGTCAAGAGGCTTGCACCACATCAATGCTAGCAATGGCCCAGGAGGAGAATGTGAGTACAAGAATACATGATTCCATGCCAGAGGGCTGCCCCATTAAATCTTTGTGCTCTCCAGACTGGGAGGCAGTACTTGGGAGGGGTCTGGATCTGGAGAAATTGGATCTGGATCTGGATTGGATCTGGAGAGGTATTTAAGACCTCCCCCTTCTGTGGCGACCTTTGGAGCAACCTGGAGCTCTCCAGGGTGCTGTGAGCCTGGCCTATCCTGGCCTGGCAGGCTTCCTCTTGGAAGACAGAGAACAGGACACCTTGCTCCATATGAACTGAGAGCATGCCCTAGATTCGCACTCCCAACACACTACTGCAGTTGCATATTGCAAGGGACAGTCAGCAATGGTGGGCTATCTTCTTCTCAGAGAAACGTGTCCAGCTTATCCCAATAAGGCTCCCTTGATGGAATTTGAAGGAAAGGATGCTGTGTGTGAAAAGACATCCAACAGGATCAAATGTGGCCTGTGAGGCTAAGAGGCAAGGGTCCCATGTGATTCCACATAAGGCTCCTTCTACCTTGTGCAGCTGTGATACACTGTTGGGTTGGAAGGAAAAGCCCTTCTTTGGGGAGCCATTGGCATATGTGTAAATACCAGAAGCTTCCCTCTGATGCAAAATGGTTATTCATGGTATACACTGTGATGCTAGTCTAGACAATGATGACCATGAAGCATGTCAAAACTAGGCGGATGCCAATCAAGTCAGCTCATAGAAGACTTTCTCCACACTATTTCTAGCATTCAGGTACTAGGGATACTCTGAGATGTTTGCTTGTTTCACCTTCAGGGCTGCGGATCAGGCTGGAACAGGAAAGTGAAAGAAAACATACGAAGAGCCAGCTTTGGTTGTTTGGCCTGCTGGGTGAGAAGGACTGTGGGGTTGTGACAGACAGCTTGTTCTTGAGAAAGCTACAGAAATGCTTGGAGGAACTGGTGTGAACCAAACACCTCCCTGTCCCCCCTATTGTTCTGCCCTTTGGCATTGAAGGCAATCTGCAGCCTAGAGGAACATGTTGGACTCTTTTTAACACTTGGAGAGATAAACTGGAATGCAGACCCAAACTGACTTCACGTCTGTGAGCAGCTTCACAGACATAATCCGCCGATTTCACCAATTGTCGTGAAATGCCACCAGAGGCAGTTCTGTTTTTTTCCACTGCGGTAATAACTATGAGGAACTCTCTGCAGTAAACGATGACTTGGGGAGTGGCGTCCCACCTAAGGGACAGTTGCCCCTTTGTTTTTATCAGTGCTACTAGGCTTGGCTGCCTTGACTGTATAGACCATCCGATCCGAACAACTAATCAAAATCACATCCACATTCACCAATCAAAATCAAAATATAATGAACCCTCTCCCAACACACAAAGACATGAAGCTGCAATGCCAATATAATTTTACATCAATTTTACATCAATAAAAATTGTCCCCTGATTACAGTGAGGCAGATTTTTCTCCAAAAACTGAGTCTCATGGAACCTGGGTCAACACAAAAGAGCTGTTTGCGACACTCAAGGCTGGCGCAGCAGTTGTTTTTGTTTGGTGGATGTGCAGGGAAGGATTGCGCTCACAAACGATTAAACTTGGTCCGGATTTTAAGCCAAACACTAGCCTTTTCATTTCCTTCTAGCAAACTAGAATGTGGACCACTGCAACCACAAAACTAGAAGTTTCAAAATATTTCCAATACTGTCGATAGAGACTGCATCGTTTGTCTTTGTTGGATTCTAGAATGCACTGCAATTACAAATGTGAGGGTTCAATCCTAAAAGCTAATTAGGCCTGTGCATCTCCCCTGGCCCAGCCTTGGAGTGTTGCAAATGCACCATAAAGTGCATTTGCGCTATTCCAGAACAGACTAGAGGACATGCACTGGCCTGACTGCACCACAACTCAGCCCCAGGTAAGGCCGGCTGAGTTGGGCTGGTGCAGGGAGTTGGGGAGGCTGGAGGGAAGGCAGCGGAAATGGAACAGTGAGAAGGGAGGGTAGGTGGACCCCGTGGGAGGGTTGAACCGAGGAAGAGGATGGAGACACTTATGCCAGATCCTAACCCCCATCCCTGGCCAGGTCGGCCTTATAAGGGCTACTTGGAGTTGCGCCAGTTTTGCTGGCACAGCTCCAAGTAGCCCTACTGGGGCTGGTGGGGCTTGAGGCAGCCTCCTGCTGCTGCCGAACATGCACTGGATACAGCACAGGACTGCCAGACTGCCCGTTCCAGCACAGGTTAGGATTAAGCTGCCCGTCCAACGTCTCAAAAAATCAGCTAACCAAAACAGAGACAAAGATAAAAATTCCAAATCTGACCCAAGCTAGTAGAGCAAAAACTCAGATTAACCAACAGCTCAATCCTAAACTGAATTAGGCCGGCATAAACTAAACCAGCAAAGTTTGGCCAGCCCAAGGGCCACCGTAAAGTATGCTTGGACCACTCTCGGAGTCCAGCACATAGACGTGAGCCATCCTCCCGGACTCCAAGTGTGGTCCAAACATACTGTACAGTGGCCCTTGTGCTGGCCAAACTTTGCTGGCTTAGTTTATGCCTAGCCGGCCTAACTCCAGTTTAGGATTGCACTCTAAAGGAGTGTACAGGTGAACCTGAAAGATGGACTTCCTCTCAGCTGCAATGAACTGAAACTGAGATGGAGCTACTGAGATGGAGCTGAGATAATCAATCAATCAATCAATCAATCAATCAATCAATCAATCAATCAGCCAGCCAGTCAGTCAGTCAGTCAGTCAATCAACAGGTACCTATATACCACTTTTCAACACAAAGTTCACAAAGCGGTTTACAGGTAAATAGTAATAATAATAAAGTTAAATGGCTCCCTGTTCCAAAGGGCTCACAATCTAAGAAAAAGGCAGACCACCAGCAACAGCCACTAGAAAGACTGCGCAGGGGTGACGAGGGACAATTACTCTCCCCCTGCTAAATATAAGAGGAACACCACTGGAAAAAGTGCCTCTTGCCCAGTTAGCAGGATTATGGTTGTATCTTCAAATGGCATAGACTGAACTTTCCTGCTTTTTGAATTAATAACAAATGCATGCATTATTACAGGATCCAGATGTTACATGAAGAATGTTTTTCTTTGATGGATCAACACTGAGTGGCTTGGAGGAGGAGATATGCATTTGCCAGCCACTCTGAAGTGCACATTCTGAAACTCCTACAGCACTGCTTCATTGTGTCACAACTTTAGGAGAAAAGATGTTTTTCATTGTGAAAACATATGAAACTGTCTTATAACCGTTCTTTTACTTTTTAATTGGATATGTATTTAATTCAGGAAGAACTTTTATTTTATAATGTTGAGAATATTATAACGTCAATGGGGTTTTTGTTTAGCTGGAAGTCCTCACAACACTTTGGTCCTGATGGAGAAAAGCCGATAGCTGTAGTGGCTGAGCTGGAATCGTTCAGCACCTATACAGATACTGTACTGTTTTGCAGTTTTTGCTTAGGTGCATTCAATAATGGCTGTGATTCAGAGCTCCAGAGGGGCTCCAAATGCACACATGAGGTTCTGGGTAAGCAGGGACAATGCCATTCCGTTAAGTGGTAGGACCAAACTTCATGTTACTTGTGAACATGTGCAATGGTAGCCAAATGCACTTCTGTTTGCTTGAATTGCTTACTTGAAGGAGTGGAGAACTGGTGAGAAAGGGAAGGTTTGGGCCTTTTTCCTGCCTGCCTGCCTTACTATTCCAAATTGTTTTCAATGGCTTCACCACCACCACCACCACCGTGAGGTCATGTGATACCACATAAGGACAAAAGTTGCTTCAGTAGTTCTGGACGGCAGATTCTATTAAGAAGTGGTGCTTGGAGACCTCTGCTCAGTGTGGGTCTACTCTATAGCATTTATATTATTTACACGAGTAGTTTTCAAATTCCTACTCAAACTTTGAAGACACTGTAAGTGCTTGCGGGGGTGGGGCAGAGGTTGTGAGGGAGGACCTGGCGGCACCACGATTGCTGCGACGCCACTGGCCGTCATTTCCGGGGCCCCTCCTCTTAAGGGGAAATGGCTGTTTTCTGCTCCCTATAGTGGGTCATGACCCACCATTTGAAGAGCACTGATTTATATTATGGTGGGCCCTATCCAACTTTCCAGCACTGATGCAACCATGCTATCAGGGCATGCACCGCATTCTGCAGGTTGCGGGGGGGGGGGGAGGGGGAATCAGACAGGTCTCCTTAAGGTAAGGGAACCTTACTGGAACCTTACTGGTGCTGGAAAGTTGGATAGGATTGCACCTGGTGTCGTGCAGAGTTCTACTTTGTTTCCTTTGCTCTTTAGCATCTATACAAAACTGCTGGTTGGGGTCACCCAGGGACATGGAGTGTGGTGTCAAGCTTTTGGTGACTACACAGCTGGTGCTGTAGTGCAGGAGAGCTCAGGACAGGAACCCCCTGTTAATGGAAGCTGCTCTGGGGATGCAGGAATAAGATACCTGAACTCTGCAGCCGGAGTCCCTAGTAGAGAACCCTGGCACCTTGCAGTTAGTTATTAGTGCTGACAGCTAAATGTGCAAAATTACATATTAAAGTGGTCCATCCGTGGGATGAATAGGGAATTTCACACCTCCATAAGTGCTGTGGCTTCAAACTGTTTGGCTCAGGGCTTGTGGCCAGGCAGTATCCATGCAGAGGTGAACTATTGCTTCTATGTAGAAAGAGCCTAATTGACTGCTGCAATTTGCAGGCAGGAGTGATTTGAAACAGGCTGTTGTGCTTGGGCAGGTCATGGAGGCAGGCCACCTCTCTGCAGAGGTGCTGCTCCATACAAATGGTGCTTCCTTGTGAATGGCTGCCTGGCTCTTTATTGCTGGCTGCAGACACTCCTAGGACAGGCAGCTAGGGACCCCTGGCTTGTGTGAACCAGCTGCTAGTCAGGCAAAGTGCAACAAAATATTTACTGAAAACGAAATGGGAAGACAAAAGTATCTCGCTGCAATATTTAACTTCCTTGACAAGAAGCTATGAGTAGCAGGCCTTACAGTGGGCCCTTGGTATCCATGGGTGATGCATTCCAGTTGGGTTACCCTACCCAATTCCACAGATAATGAAATCCGTAGGGGGGGGATGCAGAACTGCAATTACTTACCTGGGAATGCTGGCTCTCTGGACGTCACAAATGACCTCTCAGCCTCCTGAGAAGCCTCCTGGACGTGACTGGAAGGAACTTCCGGTTTGTGCCAGCAAACAGGAAATACCTTTCAGTTGTGTCATGGAGGCCTTCTGAGACAGGGAGAGGTTGCACACGGCTTTCCTGCCCCTCAGAACACACATCCCCGACATGACTGGAAGCCATTTTGGGTTGCTTCCAAGGGGTGTTCTGAGGCTCTCCAGCTACGGACTTGGCATCCACGGATATTCAAATCCACGGATGCTGAGCCTACAGATAAGGTGGGCCCACTGCAGTTGTAGGTTATTTAGAATAATTTTCAGAACTTATTTTGTCAAGAAAATCAGTGCAAAGTCACTGCCAGTATAAAGTTCTGAGAGACTCAGAATAGCATCAGCTCATTTTTTGTACCAAATACAGCAATCATCTTTAGCTCATCTATGATTTTAGGGCACAGTCCTCACTAACTTTCCAGCACTGACATAGCTGTGCCAGTGGGATTTGTGCTGCACCATGCGTTTGGGGGGCAGTCACAGAGGCCTCCTCAAGGTAGGGAATGTTTGTTCCCTTACTTCAGAGCTGCATTGCCCTTACAGTACAGTATTTTCCTCTCCTGAACCTGGGCACGCTCCCAGCCCTTCTGCAGCCAGTGAATATTCCCATGGCAACAGAATCATGAAAGCTCAGTAGGAGACCTCCTTGAAAATATATCTAGCAGATGCGTCTGTGTCTGCGCATTTCATTGCAGTGAAGCAGGTACAGTCTGCAAATGAGTCCGTGCAGTTGTCTTTCGTCTGCACAAACAACGTGGTGCAATTGCAGTAACATTTCGTTTTGCTCTGGCTTCTTCTTGTACAACATGACTATGTTGTGAAAGAGAAAGGCCTACCACGGTAGGCTGGAGCAAAAGCCTTTGCAAGCCCAAGTAGGTCCGCACTTCATTGGAAATGGGGTCTCGGTCAGCCATTGCTGGAAAGAAGCAGCAACTGCCAAGATGGCCTTGCTTGAAGATAATGAGAAGGATGACACTGGCCTGGGTACCTCTAAAAGGGGATTGAACAGAAGTCCACCACAGGTTACAAACCATGATGGTATGTGCAACCTCCTGGTTTTAGAGGTAGGCCAGCTCAGAATTCCAGATCCAAGAGAGTGGCAACAGGATGCAGACATCTTGTTGTCTTGCATGCTCCCTGAGGCATGTGGTGGGCCACTGGGAGATACAGGAAGCTGGACTAGATGGGCTTTTGGCCTGAGCCAACAGGGTTCTTCTTACCTTTCCCGACAAGAACTGGCTTATAGCAGTTCTTACCAGCCTAGTTATGAGGCAGGCAAAGCAATGAGCTGGAGGAGGTAGGAAACTGATGGAGGCTGCCCTCTCCCCACAACTGCCAACTGTCCCCTCTCCATCCCCAGCTACCCAGCTGCTTCACCCTGTGCTCCAGTCCTCTGTGTGCTCACAGACCAAGCAAGATGAGGAACAAGACATCAGCCACCAACCTCTTCTTCCAGCACAGCAAGCAAGTAAACCGGTGGTGTTTCAGCATGAACACACAGCCATGTGCACTTCAGCGATCCCATTCTGATTTCTCCCCTTCAATGAGAGAGATGGAAACATGGTTGTTGAGGTGCTGGCAGAGCACTTGCCTCTATGTCCAGGACCTCCTTCTTGTTTCTTTCTGGCCACATCTTCAGGCCAGGAGGAGAATGCTGGGAACAGTGGAGGTAGAGAGGAAAAAGTGGAGGGCACTGCAGGATGGTTGCACTCTTCTCCCCTCTCTTGCCAGCCAGGCTGCTTCTTTACACAAGGAAGAGGAAGAGGAGGCACAAGGTACACATGCTCATGCACAGGTGAGCCCCTCAAAAGCCGGGGAGTGAAAATTAGAGAACCGCTTCAGGCACCACTGAAACATGTACTGAGCTGCAGCCCTTCTGGAGTTTATTTAAGGATTCAAGAGCGCAATCCTAACATGGAGTTAGGCCAGCAAAGTTTGGCTGGCACAAGGGCCACCGCAAAGTGCGTTTGGACCACTCTCAGAGTCAGGGAGGATGGGGCACGTCTCTGTGCTGGCCTCTCTGACTCCAAGCGTGGTCCAGACATACTTTACGGTAGCCCTTGTGCCGTAACTTTGCTGGCACTCCACTGTGGAGTGGGGCTTGCCACTCCCCACCATCTCATGCACACATGAAAGTAATGGATGAAAAAGGCTAAAGCCAGCCTACAATTTTCACCCCAAATTTCCTTTCCTAGCTGGCTGTGCTCCAGTTTTCCTTCTCATGTTCCTTCTCCTTTCTCTCTCTCCGTTTTGCCACTTTACCTTCAGATCCTTGTTGACTCCAACCTCTTTCCATTGTACCTGCTTCTCTGTTTCATTATCACTCTGTATTGATTAACACAGTTGCATTGTTGTATGGGAATAAACAGTATTTCTAGATATGCTGCAGTCAGACATGCTCCAAAGTCAAGCGGGTAGGCGAGGTGTCAGTCATTGGAAAGCCCAGCTGAGCATTCAGGGTGGAAGAAATTTTAATGCCTTATCACTGTGATGTGAGATGAAAATGATTGAAAATCGCTGATGTAGACCCTCAAATCTGTGACAAGTTATTTTTCTGTATTGATTCACAACCCCTTTCTTTTCATCGTAATTTTTTTTTCACAGCTACATTTTTGTTTGTGCTTAAATCATGGGGGTTAATCATACTGCCCGGAGGCAAGTGTTTTGTGGGCAGAGGGGACTAAGACCTCTGGCTCAATGCCTGGGGCTGAACACAGTGGCTTTCCGGTACATTCCAAGCCATACCACTGATTCTACAATTATACGGTTTGGGTTTCTCAGACATCCAGCTGGCAGGCACACAGCTTCTCAGGCCATTCCTGGTAGGCAATTCAGGTTCTTTCTGCGAGTTTCATTTTGGTTCTTTATGGCTGCATTTGCTTGCTAGAAGATTCTGTATGTGAAACCTCTGCAAATTTATAACCTGCCTCCTCTGACTGCCAAGATGAGCTGTATGCATTTGGCAGCCGCAGAACATTGCCCCAACAGCCGCCTCACTTCTCCACTAAGTCCGAGTATTTCACAGCTTGTGCAGCCCTAATTTGTTTAAGATTTTACTAGGCCAAGAGGATGATGCCAAGCATCGGACTGTAGGAGTTTTATTCCGTTTACTTGAGGCCACTTGGCTTGCAGTTTTACATCATCTTTCACTACTTCAAAGCACTGTAGGTAATAAAAGCCTTTAGTTTTCATTGATTATTCATGGCAGTTCGTTATGCTAGGCATTCTTAGAGGCCACACAGAGATAGCCGACCAGAACATTTAAAGAGACATTCACTGCTTTTGAAACGATGGCCACAGAGTGTCCTTGCTTAGTTAACATTGTATTCTTCTGTAGATTATTAACAATGGAATGCCTTCAAGCTGCTATGTCTTCATGTGGCTTGCCCTGGTTGGTGGATAGTGGGGATGGAGAAGCAGGGTTGCCTTCCATACACACGCGCTAGGCCATGAAAGAAAGAGCTTCCCTCTGTTCCTCTCCTCTCTTTCTAGTTCTGTTGCCCCCAACAGTGTAGATTTTAGAAAAGAGATAACAGAATGGATACAGTTGGTCCTCCTTATCCGCAAATACAAGGCCCACAGATTTGACCCAATATGGGTCAGGAGGACCTCATTGTACCTCAGTGGAGAGGGGGAAGGCAGCAAGGTGATGCTCAGGATTGCACTGCTGCCCTGGACAAAGGGGCCTTTTTTACACTTGCCCCTGGCAGTGCTGGCATCCAGGAGGTGTAGGGAGCCCCGGGGAGCCCCCTGCAGGGCTCCCCCACACCTCCAAATTCATTTAAAACACGATTGCAAACCACTTCCAGTTTGAGGTCGCAAAACCTTACAATTATCTAACCACTCACTGAGACTTTGAGATAGGGTAGGCTACAAACTGAGAGTGCAATCCTAAACTGGAGTTAGGTCGGCATAAAGTAAGCCAGCAATGTTTGGCCAGCACAAGGGCCACCGTAAATGGTGTTTGGACGACTCTCGGAGTCAGGGAGGATGGCTCAAATCTTTGTGCTGGCCGAGAGTGGTACAAACATACCTTACAGTGTCCCTTGCGCTGGCCAAATTTTGCTGGCTTAGCTTATGCCGGCCTAATTCAGTTTAGGGTTGCGCCCTGAAATGAATATATTATCAACTATGTACATTTTTTTCTTTTGCCTATTCTACTTTTCATTTACAATATTCATAATCAATCAATCAATCAATCAATCACTATATACCGCTTTTCAACACAAAGTTCACAAAGCGGTTTACAGGCAAATAATAACATTAAAGTTAAATGGCTCCCTGTCCCAAAAGGGCTCACAATCTAAAGGAATGGAGAACACCACCAGCAACAGCCCCTAGAAAAGACACTGTGCTGGGGTGAAGAGGGACAATTGCTCTCCCCCTGCTAAATATAAGAGGACACCACTTGAAAAAGTGCCTCTTGCCCAGTTAGCAGGGGTTAATTGGCACAAAAATCATGAGAAAGGCTCAGATGTGTTACTTATATATTAATCAGGACTTCAGTGCTCCTCTGAAGGGCCTGTAGATGACTCAACCAGAGATTTGAGGCCCAATCCTATCCAACTTCCTACCACCGATGCAGCCATGCCAATGGGATATGTGCTGCATCCTGCAGTGGGAGGACAGTCACGAAGGCCTCCTGAAGGCCAGGGAATATTTGCTCACTTCCTTTGAGGCTGTATTGCAGTTGCAGCTGCACTGGAACATTGGATAGAATTGGGCCAAATCCATAATTCCAAATGATTGCCACGAGTTTCAAATTATTTTAGGTCTGTAGTCCAGTCATGCCTAGACGGCTGTGGAAAGGTCCACTGAGTTATAATGTGCACAAGTATGGTGCCAGAGGTTGGCTGGGTTAGGCATCAGCCAATGGCCCACACGGCCATCATAGGTCCCAACCAGCGATGGGATCTACAAACGACCTGGGGGAACGCTGGGTGGGACTTCCGCAGGGCTTCCGCGTGATTGGCTGCCTGTCCGCAGCATTCTGCAGCTGTCCTGGCCTCGGGGGGGGGCTGCCCCCAGTTAGCGCACCCCACCGCTGCTCGCCCAGGCACCCGGCGCGACGCTCACCCGTCCTCCACAGCGAGCAAGAGCCCCCCCCAAGGCCAGGGCAGCTGCAGATCACCACGGACAGGCTGCCAATCACCCGGATGTCCCGCCTAAGTCCCACCCAGCATTCCCCCAGGTCGTTTGTAGATCCCATCGCTGGTCCCAACAAAGCCTCAAACCCTCAGTATAGCAGCAGTGATAGCATCTAATAAACTATCAGGAAGCAGTTAGGGCACCATGTGTGAAGCTTTGTCCTAGAACACCTAGTAACCTGGTGCCCGCATTGCACGTGAATGCCCTCTTGGAAGAAGACTTGTACAGAATAACCTTCCAGTGAACTGTAGTCAAAGCTGCTATATTGCAGTGCAACCTGATCTCCCAGCTGGATCTACGGTCACATGATATGGTCACTTTGCTAAAGCTAAGCATGCCTATGCCTGGGTAGGTGACCCGCTGGAAACCCCACATATACTACTGTGAGTTCCATGCTGAAAATAAAGTGAGAGATGATATAGATAAATCTGTTTCAAACAATGACTGCATTTCAAGAACTGTAAAGCACTTTGATCATGGCTATCAACATACTAAATAAAAATTTATTACAGTGTTTTTATACATCTGATTTATGATTTTGGAATCATTTGGGGGTTGGCAGTGCTGTGAGTTTCATCCCAAGAGGCTATCATATTTTTTTCCCCTTCGAAGTCCTGCATCAGCAGAAAATCAAATCCTGGCTCAGTGTCCCAGTTCCATGACAGATTGTTGAAAGGATAATGAAATTGCCTCCTCTTCCTCTGTTGTCGCACACTCTCCTGTAACACTAATGTGCAGCTAAGTACTTACTCTGTAATAATGCCCCCATGCTAATTCCCCATGCTATAACAGCCCTTCATAACATATGAAATGCTTGGCTTCTGAGAAGGTTATTATATTATAAAGAAGGACGCTGTAATTTAGTGGCTCATTTAATAGGAACCAAGAGAAATATGAGGCCTGCCAAGGCCGCAACAAGGTTCTATTTATATCCATTTTGTAGTACAGCGAGATTTATAATGAGGGATAATTTTTATACAGTATTCAGGTGGTAATGGGTCTTATTTAGTTACCTTGTCTGAAGTTCGGAAACCTTCTATTATAATAGATTTAGTTAATGTGATATAGGAATATTCCTTTCTCTGGCATTAAAGTGTAAACGCTCCTTAAAATAAATAACGAGCCACTATATTTACCAAAGAAGCTCAGCTTCTATTAGCAAGATAACATGAAATGACTTCTTCACCAGAAAAAGAGTGTTTTTTTTCCTCAAATGAAACTCATCAAATGCAAGCCAAACTACCAAATGGGCATTTAAACAATGAACAGTACTTTGTACATTCAGAAAGCTGAGGCATTGGTATTGTTGCTTGCAGAACACTCACGAGGAGGGGAAAGTAGAGATACAGACCTCCCTTCCTCCCTGTACCTTTAACAAAGGCTTGATGTGCAGCCATTAGCAGGTGATAATGCTCATCTCCCTGCTGTAAAAAGCATTCCTTGCTGATTCCTGTGCATTGCTAAAGGAACAGAGTTCCTGTTCAAACTGGGTTTTCTTTTTTCCTGGCAGGTTGGCAACATTCAGGGAAAACAGTGTCATCACGTTTGTTTTTATGAGCATAGAAAGGGGGGCAGAAAAGGAGATGCCCGTCATGCTGTCTCATGCATGTTTACTCAGAAGTAAATGTGTATTATTGGGAATGAGGCTCCAATTGGAGAGATAGATTTTGTACAGGCAAAGAGAAGAGGTGTAAATAGAGAGTTTGGGGTAGAGACCCCACCAGCTACTTTGGGTTGTATCGAAAGAACTGGGAGTGGGAGGAAAATAGGTGCTAGCACAGATATGCAAATGCTTGCACATGAGTTCACAGTGGCATAACAGCAGTTATCATGTTTCTGCTTGTGCAAAAGGTTTTGAAATTTCCTGTGCAAGCTCTTGCATGAGCAGAAGAGTATCTTTGGACTGAGCTTCATTATCCCATGCTACAGTCTACTGCAAGGTTTAAAGCAGCTATTCTGTGAGCAGGAGCCACATTCCTCAGGCAGAAGTGCCCCTTTGGATCCCACACTTTGTGATTTCCTTCTAAGGGCACAATCCTGGAGTAAGGCAGGCACAGTTAGGCCAGCAGAGTTTGACTGGCACAAGGGACATCGTAAAGTATGTTTGGACCACTCTCGGAGTCAGAGTGGGCAGCACACAAACGTGTGCCATCAACCCTGACTCCGTGAGTGGTCCAAACACACTTGATAGTGTCCCTTTTGCCGGCCAAACTTTGGTGGCCTAACTGTGCCAGCCTAACTCCAGGTTAGGATTGTGCTCTAAGAGACCATCCAATTACCATCCAATTACTAAGAGAGTAATTGCATTGACTCCCCACCCCCACAAGAACTAACAGCACATTTATTGTTTGAAACTTGCAGCTGTCCTCCCATAAGTGTGGACACACATTTTGTTTTGGAAATATTGCTGAATGAATGCAGTTCATCCATATGCAACCCAAAAATGCTGCAGAGTCCCATCCCCCTTTCAAAACAAGAGAAGGAGGGATTGTGCATGGGACAGTCCTTAGCACGGGATTGGGAAATATCCAAGTTTAGCTTCTGCCAGAAGGAATTATCAGAAGAATGCAGGAACAGGATATCTATAATGAAGAGGTGACCGTGTGCAAAGATACAAGTCAAATACTTATACCATATAGATATAGGTACTGCATATATATAAAGAATAGCTAAAGAGGAAGATATCACAGGAGTTCTGCCCACACCAATCATGGAAAGGTGCACCCTCCCTTTATGACTCAGGAAGTGGTCCTGATTCTGCTGGATCACAAGATACTTTCCACCTTCACGCATGCCTATTTGCCATGGAATGCATGAACAACTGCAGGTATGCATACACCTTAAAACCAAAGGAAATTTGTACTTCACATTTAAACTCCAGAGTCCTATGATGATGCAAGCAAGAATACGCCTGTACACCAATGCTGAATGTCCATTTTGTGCTTGCATATAATTGAGTTTTACCATGCTAGGAAATGCACAAATTCAATTTGGATTGAGGGGAAAACTGTTCAAGAAAGAGGAATGTTGGAAGAGGCATCGATGAAAGTCTTGTTTTAGCTGCTGCGGAATAGGAAATTCTCTTTTGTGCTGCTTCCGTGTGGACCAAATAGCATCTGTGAAAGCATACATTGGACAGACCCATCCACAAAGTTGACTGAGATGGTTGGTGCCCATGTATGTCTGCCCACTCACCTCCAGTGCTCTTCTCCTCCCCCATTCTCTGGGTAAAGAAATAGAATGCAATAGCAGAAGGGGGAGAGGAGGCTAGTGGGCTAGACTAGAGCATTGTTCTAGGCCACAACTCTCCTCTCCCCCACCCTTCTGCTTTGTCACCCTCTTCAGTTTCCAGTCCTGGAGCAGAAGCTAGCACAGCACCATGGAAGTGGGGAGCATGTGGCACACTGCCTCAAGTGCTGAGAACTCTTGGGCCAGCCCTGGATATAAGAATGTAGATTTAGCCATTACTCTTCCAGATTTCAGTTCAGTGGCGTGGCCAGTTGAATGCAGAGCTCATGCATTAATAGGATTCTATGATCACTGATTTAGCCCAATTTTGAATTCTGTCTGTTTCAGCCCTAGTGTTGTCCATCAAAGGTTGCCACCTGGCTAGAGAAAACACAGCCATGTGGCAAGCAGCGTGGAAAGGAGCTGCTTCCACTAACACTTGTACATCTAGCTGCTGCTAACGGTGCAGAAATAGTTAAAAAAAAAGAGTCAGCAACTGTATGTCTGTTGGGGAAACGGATAAATTGTAATGGTTTCCTCACCACTTTATCCACCAAGTTCTTTTGTGGATAAAGAATTATTGCATCATCCGTCCTATTTTACAACAGAGGAAGCTGAGTTACAAAGTCCTTTGGTAGGGTAATCAGATACAGTAGAAGACAAGGTTCCTCTGTCTAACGGTTGCATGGAAAAGGTTATTTCAGCAGGTGCAGCCAGGGCTGCCCCAAGACCTCTCACTTTACCTAGTGATGTGCTCCTAATACTCTAGCCCACCCCTCTTCTCTCATCCACCTTTCCTCTTCCACCTGCAATGCAGACAGCAGCAGCAGCAGCAGTGGAGGCCAGTGGACAGATGGAGATGGTGTCCCCTGCCAATCTGCTGCCTCAGGCAACTGCCTCAGCTGGCCTCATAGATGGGCCTGTCACAGAATTTACCTGCCACAGAATTACTGTGACTGTAAAAATAGTAGCTGTCAAAATTCCAACCCCTGCACACTCTTAAAGGCAGAAGAGCCCTATCCTGTTGCATGTGGCCACCTGATGTGCAACATAGCATCATTCAACAGAGGCCTTGCCCTGGATGCCAGAGTGTTTCTGTGGTGGAACCAACCTTATGGATCTCTCTACTGTCTGACACCAAAGAAACTTCTGAGTCACACTCTTTATGGTGCACTGGAAAAACACTGGTGTTCCATTTGGCTTTTGGTGGGTGATGTTTGTTGACTGCTGGTTTGCAGATTATTCATTGCCTTTTTAAGACAGGTTTATTTAATTATTGTGGTGTTGTTTTTGCTGGATTGCTTTCTGTGCTTTATGTGATGGATGATACGCTATTTTTTAACTTTATGTATGCCACATTGTTAGGAGGGGTGGGGTATAAATCTTTTAAAATAAAATGAACAAAATGTCCACTCTAATGCTTTCCCACCATCTTCTGTGTTTTTTGTTCCTGTCATCCTTTTTGTTCTGGGTAATTTGTTTTTCACAGTCTTTTGGTACCTGAGACATACATGTTATCTGTGAGGTTTCTGCAGTGACCATGTTTGTGCTCGCTTCATTTTCCTGATGCTCTCTCTTCAAATGCTTCTTTCCTTTGAGCCTTCTCAGCTATGCTATCTTGAAACCTTTTGGCTTCCTTAGACACAGCTTGAAATGTGTGTCTTTTTCCACAGCCAGTTATTGTCTATCGGACCCCATTGAAGCTGAGATGGACGAGCTGATTAGCAGGGCCATTTCGGAAAACTAAAAAGTCCTTTCACATAAAGTCGCTAAAAGAGGCTGTTCCTCTTCCACGTACAATATCATCGAATGGACTTGTGAAAGAATCCCCAGTCACTCATAATCTTTCTCAGGACATGTTGTCACAGGACCATTCAGGACATTACAGAAAAATATGACCTCATCAAGGTAATAATCAGGAGCTGGCCGTAAGTCATTGGTGACAGCTGACCAACCCTTTTTGACTGCACTGATTGGAGACACTGAAATCAACCACTGACCTTGACAATCCACCCAATTAACAGATGCATAAATCCAGTTGAAAAGGCACAGGAGGGAGCCCATGCTTTCATGAACTGCTTAAACAGTTTTAAGATGTTTGCTTCACAAAACCAGTCCATCCTAGACTTGACGTGATCCAGCCAAAATGGCAATCCTAGGCACATATTTGGAAGTACCGCTAAACTCAGTTCTACGTAGAACCAGGATAGGCATGTCCCATTGCTTTGATTTAAGCACATGTGGTTCTCCCACTAAAATGCAGGAGACATAGGGCCCAATTCTATGGTTGCCTGGAATTCACAGTCTGGCAGTATATGGTACTTTCCACAACAAAAGCCAGGCCACTATCATGAACTTTGGGGCTACTGCTGCAAATGAACAGCAGCGCAGTACTCAAAGCAGATTCCAGATGCCTCCATCGGCATCAGTAAGCTGGCAGCAGAGGTGTGTCGTGGATGGGGAGGACAGGGGAAATTTCGAGAAGGATCATGGAGGGTAGGAGGTGGGGAGGTGGGGAGGGATTTCAGTAGCACCAGTATGCACCAAACTTATCCCCCCTTTCCCAGGCTACCCCACCCCCTTTTTTCTCCTTGGACATGTGTATCCCTCTCTTCCTCATTATCCGCTAGGGTTTAGGTTCCTGGAAATTCTCGCAGATAGTGAATTCGCAGATAACGAACCATTGTTCCTATGGGATCAATGGGATTAGGTGCAAGGGTTACTGTATCTGCCATCAGAAGAATCTAGCAGACACCCTCAGGAAGCCAGCAGAGTGCAGCAGGAAGTACCAAAGGATCCCTGGAGGCTGAAGGGACCTTCTGGAGGTGGCAGGGATCTTCAGCATGGCACCTGCAACCAGCATGGACACCCCTTAAACATGGATGCTTCTGTCAGCCATTTTAAAAGGGTCAGTGCTGGCTGCAGGTACCATTCTGAAGGTCCCTGCCGCCTTTGGAAGGTCTCTGCACAGTGGATAATGAGGACAGAGGTGCAGATAAAGTAGTAACGAGGAAAGTAGTAATTCTGCCCCTCGCAGTTAAGCAAGGTCGCAGATGAAGAGGGCTGAGTGTATTTGCATATTCCGGCATTTGTCTCTCCGTTTATACGTACTGTATCGGCAGGGAGGGGATCCCACAGCATGGTTTACTGAATTTCAGGGAAGGATATTCTGAGGGATACCACCAGGGGATCAGGTGTCAGATGCTGCCGGAGGGAGAAGGGGACGCTGGCAGGGCTGTCATGGCTTCTCTGTAACCTTGACTTCAGAGGCACGCTGGCTGTGTGCACTTTGAGAGAGGGTTTTGATAGATTCTTGCCACCTCCCAGGCGATGATCCACTTTCTAACCAGGTGAAAAATGAAGCTGGTTAAAAATAGCAGCAGGCTGAACTTGAAATCCCTGAGCGAAGAACTCTTTTTTTTTTGCCTATTTGTAAACTGAAACTGCTGGATGCCTCTCTGGGAGGAAGGAGAAGGAAGCAAAGCTGGACCACACCCCTCTCCTTATATGCACCATGAGACCTGCCCATGGGGTTCCAGCAAGCATGTCCCTACTCAAAGCCCCATCAAGGTCAGGGCATCCTGGCACAGGCGGAAAAAGTATAATTTTCTTATGCAACGTCATTGGCACATCACGGCACCCTTTCCATCAATCACAGCCCCACTGATTAGATTTCCTTCGCCAAGCAGACTGTACTGTGGCAATTTTGTTACACAACCCTTTTCACCTTAACTGTGTTAGGAAAACGGACTTTCTATTTTGATCACAAATCCGGTGATTTCAAATGAACATGGTTGAGAAAGGAGATGGTTGTCATATGGCTGATTTTCAATGAGAGTGAAACATTTTAATGTGTGTGTGTGTGTGTGTGTGTACGCGCGCACAGACATACACACATCCTCCAATCATTTTTCTGCTTTAATGCTATGCTTACATGTCTGATACAATCCTTGATTAATTAAATAGGTTTGCTTGGGGGAAAAAATACATGTGGCACATCTGGATAAAGGCATGCCTCAACTTTGTTGTTGTTGTTGTTTTCAAAAATGTGTGAAAAAAAATAGATACCATTTGAAACTTTCCTTTCCACTGCCATGGTAACTGCAGCATGTTTGGCAAAACGCTTGCAGAGAAGAAAAGAAGCTCAGAGAGCTCAGCTGGCAGGCGTCCAGTGTAATCATGCCGCAGAGCTGAAATGAGGCCTTTGGCAGCCGTCCAAGTTACAAAGAACAAAGATGTCAGTTCCTAATGTTGGCGGCAAAGCTTGTTTGGCACCCTTATATGGTTTCCCAGAACTCCTTGCCTTGGCTGCTTTCCATTCCCTTTAGGGCAGCAAACAGGATTAGCACACACAGACTTGTTTTTCTCTTTTCTCCACCAACTGTTCCAATGACATCATCCCTGCTGTATTCATCTGCCAGCAGGGTGACTTTTTCCCCCTCCTTACTCTCCCCTGACATCCTCCTCCTCCTCTAACCCCTTCAGTATTTTAGGTTATTTCCCCTCCTTTTTCGCTACATTAAATACCACCACCATGGTGCAATAAGTTTAGCCAAACAGAGTGAGGGTGTGTGTGTGTGTGTGTGTGTGTGTGTGTGTGTGAGGAACTACTGATGTGTTTGTGTACACACACACACACACACACACACACAGAGAGAGAGAGAGAGAGAGAGAGAGAGAGAGAGAGAGAGAGAGAGGAAGCTTATTTTCCTCAGCAGGCTGTAATCAACACCGACAGAGCTGTGGTTTCCAACTGCCCTCATCATGTGGTTCCTTATGAAACTCGACAGAGAAATAAACTTGGCTTTGGGACAGATTTAAAGGACCCATAACTAGGAGCCTCTTCTGTGGAAATGCAAGGACACTACCAAGCATCGCTTTGATTTCTCTCGCTAGATGTGCGCATGAATCAGTTCCATGAAGCAGCTGTGAGAGAATACCCTCATGTGATTTCTGCACACCAGTTACATTGCTCATTTATGAGAGCCGCATGAAGGCTGCTTGATCGCGATTTCACTGCTTTCTCTCACCATGTCTGTATGCACATGAACATCCACTGTTCTGTAATGCTCCTCTGTGATACATTCAACTGATGCTTTCTCATGGCTGCTCCATGATAGGGACATGATCTCTTGTGCATCTGTGAGCGTATGCGCAACAAAAAGAAATAAAGAGAAGTGACTCTGTTTTAAAGGAGGTTTTAAAAATCCCTAGAACCAGTCAAACCAAGGACAACGCCAAAAGACTGGCTTCCATGAGCAACTGTCAGGAACAAACATTATGTAGCAAATGCCAGGATTTCTGGGCGAGGGCTGGAGCGATTTGCTGACTGCAGATATTCTACCTTCTGCATCCTCCACCTTCTCTCCCCACCCCCTTCGGATTCATGAACTAGTTCTGAGATTCATGAATCACTTGGGAGCCTGGGAGGTAGAGTACAGCATTGTATTGATCTCGTTTTCCACTGAAATTGGTGCATTATGATTTGCTGCTTGGAAAAAGTTGAGAAAGCAGGAGGATTGCCTTCAGGGGTGTCACAGAAGCTGTCTAAGCTCAAGAGCGAGCACTCTTAGCTGCAAAGAAAGGGGAGAAACATTACCCTTGATCAAATGTGTTGATAAGCAACATTCTGCAGGAATGGCCATATCCTGGCCATTGCTCTTGTGCCTTTAATGGCCATGGAGTCCTTGCCCAGCATTCACTATAGTTAGTGCATAGGGGGTACATCCCAACACTCTTCCCCAACCTGTATGCACTGATTAGAATGTGTGTCTGGAGCTACTGTGTGTACAGTGGTATGCGTGGAAGGCTCTCTATGCGCCTCCTAATGAGTATGCTGCGTAGATCAGAGCCTGCCATCGCAATGCAGCTGCAGCCCTTGCATGCATGTCCATGATACCCACTTTGAATGCCAGAAAGAGGCAAATGTGTCCCTGTATTCTGGAGCTTCCTTGGCTGACGTTTGCAGCTCACAGGTACACTGAAGAGAGAGAAGAACCATTCCACTACCACCACTACCTTGACACTGCCGGGACGAGGAGAGCACTTGCAAGTGAATCCCACCTGCTGGCTCCATCCTTGATCGCCCTGCATTGCTTGTAACTTGTGCATGGGAGAGTATGTGTATAGCTCTGAACACAGTATCTGTACCTTGCAAACACAAGGAAAGCATACAGTACTTGCATTGGAGTACACATAGGAGCGGTGCACAAATTCTGGTCCGTTTGTGGAGGTTGGGACTGGGGCCAACAGGAGTGATATCATCCTCTCTCTCTCTCTCTCTCTCTCACTCACTCACACACACACACTCACTCACTCACTCACTCACTCACTCACTCACTCACTCATTTTCCTTACAATGTTTGGTTGCCTGCACAGGTTCTAGGTTTTTAGGATCTGTCATCATTTGCAGATTGCCCAAAAGGAGGAAAACGCTTTCCCCGTATATTTCAGCAGACACTTGTTCGTTTTCTTTATGTAACGCACCTTTCTTTGTTTCATTCCATTTGGGGCTTGAGCCAATGTCTGCTGAAATTAATTAGTTCCATACTTCAGGAGGTTGCAGGTCTTCTTTCTTATCGATTTCCTTTTGATTTCTATACCTCATGATGGCACTGCAAATTTAAAAGAGAAAACGGAGCAGTGCCAATATTTTTTCACGCCTGCGCACTACTGCTGTGACTCAAGATACCCTGATTTTGTCTCATATATAATCATTTTCCATATGCAATCATTCCTTGTTTTGCCTGAGACGTGAATTCACTGGCTAGGCTTGGATTTGATTTCATCAGCTCTGCAACAAGGAAAATGAACCCGAGCATGCAGGCACAAACATGCCAAGGGAGCTGTGGTGAATCAGACTTGCCATGGGACACCCCACCCTGACCACCTACCCACGAAGAGGGATTCCTGCACGACAAGAGTTGCAAACGTTGTTTTAATAAAACTCAGTGCCGAGATGGTCTCTTGGGTAGCTGGGTATTTTCATATATTGAAACTGAACGTTATTGAAGGGGAGGGTGTGAGTGTCATTTTTTGTGAATGAAAAAAAATGGCAGCGTCAACGTGATCACCTCAAAAGAACTTTGGCTCCATAGAAGGAACTGCATAAAGTCATCCAGACCTCAAGCAGCCCACTGATCAAACAGTTTTATTCAGGAGAATTTCACTCCCTGCGAGGCTTGGTGGGTCTTGGTGGGAGGAGAAAAACACGTTTTTTCCCTGCCTGCCAGAAGAACTCTTTCTTCTGGCAATAAATATTCATGCCTTCCGCCTCTAGGAAAAAAAAACAACACTCACTTGTTTCTGTCTATAGATAGACGTTGAATGCAAGCTATGTACTTCAAAATAAAATGTGTGTGCATATCTAAATCATATATCTATTTTTTTGTGCTTGCCAGCATTCAAATATGCTGTTTTGCCTTTTTTTTTGTCTGTTTCCTTTGGCACGATTCTTTTTTTTTTCCTGCTGCAATGTTTACTTCCTTTTATCACTGCACTAGGAAAGAGGGAGGGGCATGCAGAGCGGAGGCATATTTCATGTGTTGGAAATAAACTGCTGGTGGGCAGGGATATTGCAAACGGCTTCTTTGTCATGATGACTCTACCTCGATGTTTCTGAGAAGCGAGGAGGACATGGCAGAGCACTGCCCATAAATTGTGGCATCTCCCTTTTCTTCCTTCTTCACTTTCATTTTGTGGGGTTGAGAGCAGCTTAGTGTTCATCGGAAAACAGGAATAGCCCAATAAGCTGCCTTTTGTGCTGGATCTTTTCATTTTTCCTCCATTGCCTTGCATCTGGGTGTGTGTGTTTGGGGAGGGGGGTTGATAGTGGCGATAAATCTGAGTTGCTAGGAAAGCTTTATGTAACCAGAGGTTTTCAGAGTGCAGTCATGGCTGAGCTTGCAGTGCACCATGTGAGGAATTGGCAGCACATCAAACCCTTGGTTTCATAACAGACTGGAAGTCGACTTTTCTGACAACATTCAGAGGCTGCTGCTTGTTGTGTAGGGGTCTGGAATTTTATGAATCGCTCACAGCTAGTTAAACAAGAACACCCGCACTTTTTTGTTTCAAAATGGCCGAGATGCATGTGAGAGCGCATCGGCCAGCCTGCAGCCATTCCAGGCGGCATTTGCCTGTTAATAATTAACGGGCTCTTTTCAAAGAATTAAGATTGTTCGCTAATTAATTACGGCGATAAGAACCACAAGGTGGTGAGCAGGAACATTGAAGGCAGCCACCTCCAGGCAAGGTGTGGCGTGGCGCATTCCAAGCTGTGCCACACAGGAGTGGAATTTGATCCCAGGCACAGAATTCAGCATACCAAGTTGGCTTTGTTTTGGTTTTTTGAAAGCAAGTTTCTCTCCCTTAAGGCTATAAAGAGAGGCGAACTTGAAAGTATGCTGGCAATGCCTAGTGCAATGTCAGAACCCAGGGGACTGGGTGAGGGCTGAACAGGATTGCAAATTCCACCCCTCCCCATGGACTGTAGGGAAATAATGCTGCTCTTATAGTATTTTTATCATGCTGCTGTTTGTTGTGCTGTTATTTGCTGTTCTTTTTGAAGGCTGTTTTTAGCGGTTTTGTAAGGAACAAATGGCATGTTGCAACCCAATGCTTTCATCATTGGCCTGAGGGAGGGTGTTGGGAGTTGGTTGGTAGGAAAAGCAGCAGCAGGAGACTATGGTTTGAAGTGGAGAAATAGCAGTACAGTGGAAAGAGAGAATTCTTAAAACAATGCTTTCTTCAGCATTCTGAGATGCCCCTGTGCACTACAAACGCACTGCAGCATGTTCGCAGCTCCTGGAAGTGACTGGCAATGATGTCATCACCAGCCACTTCTGGGCTCAGATCCCACACGGAAAACTGGAAATGGCTGGTAAGAGGCTGAAGGTAGCTGGGAGGCCATTTCAAAGCATGCAAAAACCACGCTCAGAAGCTCTGCCCACAGAGCAGAGCCTCTTACTGGCCAATTTCAGCATCTCATACAACCTTGCTGACAGCCACTTGACAGCCTGCAGCTCCCTGAGGAGTGTCCTGCAATGCGCCAGGGTGTCATGACACACAGTTTGGGAACTCTTGTCTGAACTCTTTTCAAGTGGCTACTTTCTCCTTCCAAATTATCCACCTCCATCCCAAATGCTTTGTTCCATACAGGTTGGGCCTTGGTATCCATGGGGGACCCATTCCTGGATCTCCCAGGGATACCAAAAACCATAGATAAGCACATCTGGAGTTTTGAGCTTCTTATACTCTAGCACAGGACTAGAGTGTGGGGCTTCCACAGCTCTCAGAAGGCCTTTTAAAGGAATAAAATCTTCACTTCCTCTGAAAACTGGAAGTAGTGGGCTTTTGCATCTACGAGGCATTCTGAAGCCCTCAGAGGCCGAGGACAAACCTTCAGAAGGTCTGTGGCCTCTGTGGCCTTCAGAAAGCCCTCTGAAGGCGACCAGAGCACATTCATGGGTCCCACATGGAAATGGATAATTTGGGCTCAGGTTGGGCCAAGTCTGGTTCAATACGGGTACAAGGGACCAGCATTGAGCCATATCTGCAGATAGAAAATCCATGGATACACAAGCTCAACCTGCATTTACCCTTTCAAACATGTCTTGAGGATTTGCAGCAGAAAATAGCAGATGAGAAAAGTGTGAAATATCCTGTCCCCATGACTAACAAAGGAAGATTGAATTAGGCAAAGGCTGCGAATATGCACAAAAATTAGACAAACTACACTTTTACGTTTTTCTTTTTACATAATTTATCTTTCCTTTTTAATTATGTGCAGATTATATTCAGAACTACATCCGGGAGAGGATTCAATGTACAGTATGTTCAGATACTGTGGCATGTATAATTTTTATGTTATAGACTCCTGACTGGGCAGTTTGCATGTGGGAATATGCACGTTGGATGTCTGTGGAGGACAAAACCTTATGCCTGCCTCCTGGACAATCATTTTTAAAAGGCAAGAAATTTTATTGTCTAGAAAAAACCCCCAGAAATAAACTAGAACCAGGTTATTAGTTTGTGTCCTAACAGGACCCCATTTCCTTCCATTCTTTTGGATGGCAGGAGGAAGAGGCAGGCACAATTCTGGAAAGTGGAGTATGGATGGAGACAAACTTGTGAAAGTAAACTTGCGCACATGCACTCTTCTTCTGATGAAAGTAGCAGGAAAACCATCACAATTTATGGCATTGAGGAAAAACTCTGTATTTACTATGTAAAAACTATGTTAAAACTATGTATCTCTACAATCAACTGCATTGCCTAACCATTTCTTCCTTTTGCAACAGCTAAAAGCAGGGAGTGTTTTCTCTCTTTTAGTGAATGCCAGGGATTCCAGCTGTTGGTACTGCTAGCAAAACACTCATCTGAATCCCTTTTGGTTTTTTTCAGAACTGCATAATTACTGCAGAAGGCTGAGCATTAGTCCTCTGCAGAGTTTCACTACAGCCTTCCCCAGGCAGCTGCCCTACAAGTGAAACTGCACAGATGTCAAGGGAAGCCTACAACCTACCTATTCTCAGGGACCATTGAGAACTCAGCTACTCCTCATCAAGGTCACTGGCATACTTTTTCCAGTTGAATGCGTGTGGGTTTGCGGTCTTTCTGCTTGCGGAGTCAGAAGCATCCTCACTCAGAGACTTCTTGGGCTCGGAGGAAGGGATGCTCCTCATGATAGCTGAGTTCCGTAGATCCTGTCAGTAGTCACTTGACTTGTTCAGCCCATGACAGTAGATGGGTTGAACATGGTAAGCAATGGTAAGCAAGCAAGGACTGATGAAAATCTGGGGACAGCTGAAAGAGTCCACCCAAAAGCCTTCTTCAGAAGTGAGGGGCAAGGGAGAGCAGGAGCCTGCTGTTGAACCAAGCCAGTGCCAAAGCACTTAAGAACATAAGAACATAAGAAGAGCCCTGCTGGATCAGGCCAAAGGCCCATCTAGTCCAGCTTCCTGTCACAGTTGCCCACCAGATGCCTCAGGGAGCACACGAGCCAACAAGAAGTCTGCATTGCCATTCCCCTGCATCTGGTATTCGGAGGTTTTGTTGTTGTTCAGTCGCTAAGTCGTGTCCGACTCTTCGCGACCCCATGGACCACAGCACGCCAGGCCTCCCTGTCCTCCACTAGCTTCCTGAGTTCGCCCAATTTCATATTCATTGCTTCGGTGACACTATCTAACCATCTCATCCTCTGTCGCCCCCTTCTCCTTTTGCCCTCAATCTTTCCCAGCATGAGGGTCTTTTCTAAAGAGTCCTCTCTTCTCATCAGGTGGCCAAAGTATTGGAGCTTCAGCTTCAGCATTTGTCCTTCCAGGGAGCAATCAGGCTTGACTTCCTGGAGAATTGACCGATTGGATCTCTTTGCAGTCCAGGGGACTCTCAAGAGTCTTCTCCAACACCATAATTCAAAAGCATCGATTCTTCGACGCTCTGCCTTTCTTATGGTCCAGCTCTCACAGCCATACATGGCTACTGGGAAAACCATCGCTTTAACTATGCGAACCTTTGTTGGCAGGGTGATGTCTCGGCTTTTGATTAAGCTATCTAGGTTCACCATAGCTTTCTTCCCAAGAAGTAAACGTCTTTTAATTTCATGGCTGCAGTCACCATCTGCGGTGATCTTGGAGCCCAGGAAAATAAAGTCTGTCACTGCTTCCATTTCTTCCCCTTCTATTTGCCAGGAAGTGATGGGAGTGGTTGCCATGATCTTAGTCTTTTTAATGTTGAGCTTCAAACCAATTTTGGCACTTTCCTCTTTCACCCTCATCAAAAGTTTCTTTAGGTCTTCCTCACTTTCTGCCAGTAGAGTGGTATCGTCTGCATATCTGAGGTTGTTGATGTTTCTCCCAGCAATCTTGATTCCAGCTTGTGAGTCTTCCAGCCCTGCCTTCCTCATGATGTACTCTGCGTATAAGTTAAATAAGCAGGGTGACAGTATACAGCCTTGTCGTACTCCTTTCCCTATTTGAAACCAGTCGGTTGTTCCATGTCCAGTTCTAACTGTTGCTTCCTGACCCGCATAAAGGTTTCTCAGAAGGCAGATCAGGTGGTCTGGAACTCCCATCTCTTCAAGAACTTGCCACAGTTTGTTGTGATCCACACAATCAAAGGCTTTAGCATAATCAATGAAGCAGAGGTAGATGTTTTTCTGGAACTCTCTTGCTTTCTCCATGATCCAGCGAAGGTTGGCAATTTGATCTCTAGTTCCCCTGCCTCTTCGGAAACCAGCTTGTACATCTGGTAGTTCTCGATTCACATACTGCTGAAGCCGAGCTTGTAGGATTTTGAGCATGACCTTGCTAGCATGTGAAATGAGTGCAATGGTGCGGTAATTCGAGCAATCTTTGGCATTGCCCTTCTTTGGGATTGGAATGTAAACTGATCTTTTCCAGTCTTGTGGCCACTGTTGGGTTTTCCAAATTTGCTGGCATATGGAGAGCAGCACTTGGACAGCATCATCTTTTAAGATTTTGAGTAATTCCGCTGGAATGCTGTCACCTCCACTAGGTAGCTTACTTCTAATGTAAGGAGAAGTGGGCCTTTAGCCCACAATGGACTTTCTGGAGGAACTTCTGGAGGAAATCTGTCCAATCCCCTTTCAAAGGCACCTTGGTCAGATGCCATCACTACCTCTGATGCAAGGAGTTGCCTCTCCTCACAGCCTCCTAGTCTCCCTATCCGTGCATTCTAAACACAGAGCTGCAACCTCAGAAGAGGGCTACGGTAGCCATTGATGAGGTGAATTAGCACACACCTGCGCCCAATTCCTCTGATGGCTCATCTATGACACGTCAAAACCTGTTGATGAAAATTCTTCTACCAACCTGGTTGTACACTCTTCGTGGACTCTTGGGCACAAGCCGGGGGGCGGGGGCTTTACAGGCATGCCTCCTCCTGCCTTCCAAGAAACTGGAAGAATCCTTCTTTGAGCCATTGTTCTCAGAGTGGTACAAAAGTGAACACCAACAGCTGTGGCTTCTGCTTCTCCCTCTCATCACCCAGAAATCATCCCTGTGACTTACCAAGTGATGAGGGTCAAAACAGCATCCGCAGTGGTTATGCTCACCCCAGATTCCCCAGGCCCCACCCCTGCACCTGGAGCAGGGCATGCATACATGGTGAAACAGCATGAAGGAGGGCAAACCTTCACCTAACAGATGATATGGGAGGAGGAGAGGGATGCAACCAACACTAGGAGCAGCATGAAGAGCTCTCCTCTGTCTGCTGGCCAGAAAACAGAGAACAGGTCTGATTCATGCTGCTGCACCATGTGGTTCCTGGTGGCTCCAAGCAGGTCTCCATAGAGGCCTGAGTCCTTAGTCATTCTCTAACTTGGCCAACCTTTGATGCTGGCCTTGATTGTACATCATTGCATCTTTCCAAATGAAGCCAGGATTTCTTTGACGTGTCCTTGACTGTGCTGCAGTAGCCCTAACCCATTCTGTCGTCATGCCACTGGTACAGGCTTGTTGATAAAATGTCTCTTGACAATGTTCATGTCAATAAACCGTGAAGGAGGCAGCATCGGATCCATAAAGAGAGACACTTCAGAGACTCTTTAAATATTCACTCATTTTGCATAATTGATGACTTTCCATAATAGATATGGATGATAAACCGTTTTAAAAGAAGACAAAAATTTATCAGTGTCATGTCATTTAAGCATGGCAAGAAAACACTGCGCCTCACTGAATCCATAAGGATTGTTAATGGAAGGGCTGACATTAAGGAACAAAAGATGGATGAAGGCACAAACTGAATCCAGACCCCTCTACCCTGGCCCAAATGTTTGGTTTCTCTCCAGTTCCAAACTTCATGGTTTGCGGCAGATTTGAAAAGGGAGCAAAGGAGTGAAACTTGCCATTGTGGCCCTGTTGATCATCAAAGATGTATAGAAAACAAAGTTCTTTTTAGGATATTCAGAAGTCTTGTACTGCAGGAGATCCAAGAATCTTTCTTGAAGGCAACACCTCTGTTGCGGAGATGTTGCAACTTGCAGCATGCAAACTGCAGAGTGTATTTTGCTATCATTTTTCCAGTTTGGACTGCTATACTGAACGTTGTTGGGTGTGTTTCATAATGCTCGTGGCCTTGCAAATGCTTCCCTGTTTGCATCATTGTCCTTAATAACTGTGCATTCATTGCACAATGTTAGTTTGCAAAGGACCTTAGAGCTTTGTTTTCTCTCCTTGAAATTACACTGTAGTGTAAGCTGAAAAAATGCAACAGAAGTGCTTCCTTGATGATACTGATACAATACCGTACTGCAACTGTGCAATATTTCCAAATGGGTTTCTATGTCAGTCTGTTGCCGTAAAAGCAAAAAAAAGGGTCCTTCAGCATATTAGAGCTCAATCCTAACCTGGAGTTAAGCCGGCACAGTTAGGCCAGCAAAGTTTGGCAGGCACAAGGGACACCATAAAGCATGTCAGGGAGGATGGCACATGTCTCTGTGTTATCTCTCTGACACTGAGAGTGGTCCAAACATATGTTATGGCGTCCCTTGTGTTCTGCCAAATTCCCTGCTGGGCCTCCTCAAGGGCCCCAATGTCCACACTAGGCTAACTAGTTTCCCCTCCAGAGCAGCCTCAGAGATAGGCAAGAGGGAGGGGGTTCAGTCACCCACTGGGCTTCCTCTCTTCCAGCAGCTTTACTTGGAATCACCGGCTGGCCAGCCTCCTCCAGACTGCCCTCATCACTGGCTTAGCTCAAAATACCCTAATTTAGCACCAACAAACCCCACCAACAAACAATAAGCAGTCAGCTTGCCTAAACCACAACTGCCTCCTCCACTTGGTGACTCCAGGGGCATGGCAGCCATACAGCAGTTACTCCTCACAATCTTTACCTTATCCAGTCCTTAACAGTCAGTCCATCTAACAGTCCTTCAGACAGTCCGTCTGTCCATCCATCCATCCACAGCCACTTTCCTTCCTTCCTATACCTGCCCGGTGCTGCACCTACCTGGTGCTAACTTATTGCAGCTCTTGCCTCCAACTGTATACTGAGGCAGGCCAATCGGTGTCTGTTGCTGGGCAGGCTTTACCATCAGCCATACCCATCTGCACCTGTGCTAACCTCCCGTCATAGCCAGAGCCCTCATCAGCCTGCAGCTGTGTTCCTGCTGCATGCAAAGACCTTGGGGTTAACCCTGTAATCCCTGGCTTACAGGGACAAGGGGCCACTGCTGATACCATTCCCTATCTCCTTGGGGTATCTCCTGCCTTTTCCAATACACCTTGTGCTGGCAAAACTTTGATGGCCTACCTGTGCTGGCCTAACTCCAGGTTAGGATTGCGCTCTTAAAGGCTAACACATTTACACCCAAGTCTATGCAGGATTGGGCTAGGGTGCTCTTGCCCAGGCAATGACCATTGTAAAAGTGCCATAAGGCACTTCGAAATGACTCAGCGGTAGCTGCAGCTGGTGCTGAGGCTGGTGCAGGCAGGTGCTGGCCCCTCACACTGGTGGGAAAGGAAATAGCTGCCAGACCGGGTAAGTGCAGTGCCTGGTGGCAGGGAGGTGGGGGAGAGTGGAATGGGGGTGGAGAGGAGGTGTACCTGGGAGAATTAGGGAGGATGACCTGGAGACTCCTGAAAGTCCTACCTCAAATTTGCACCAACTATTGAGCTGGTGCATATCCAAGTAGGGCCCACAGGGGGTTACCTAGGCCCAACATGGGTAAGGGAACCATGTTACTTTATCCCGAGGAGCCCTCTGGCTGCCTCATTGGCCCCATGGGATACAATGGCAGCTGTTTCGGTGCTATACCACATTGCCAGCAGCCCAGATAGGATTGGGCTGCTCGTGGTTTTTCAAATATATATATAGGGAAATATGTATAGAATCGCAGCCATAGTCATGGATATACCACTCTGAAAATAACACTCATGTTCATCCAGACTTTGGATTGTTTCATGCATTCTCCAGCGTTTGTAATACATTAACAGCGCAATCCTATAAAGGACGTAGCACTGATGCAATGGCGTTGCATCAGCGTTACATCATTAGTGCTGACACAGGGGGCGCCAAGCAGCACCCTCGTGTTGGCACTAACGCTCTGAAACCAACACTACTTGTAGCTTTGGATTCAGAGCGCCAAAGGAGAGCCTCCATTTGCGCCAACCAAAGCCAGTTGGCGCAAGGGAGTCTCTGTCCCATATCGGGACGGGGATTGGTGGGAGGGAGGGAGGCGGGGGCAGGACTTGGGCGGGATGTGGGCAGGCTTGGGAGGTGGCCATACACCACATCCTAAGCCCGTCCGTGAGGCCGCAAGGCCCTGATTCAGGCCGCGTGGTCTCCTCAGATCTGCACCCGCTCTTTGGCGGGCGCAGATCTGAGGAGCACATAGGGGAGGCTGGAGCCTCCCCTACGGTAAGGGAGCGAATGCTCCCTTGCCGTGGGGGGGGGGGGGCTCAAGTCTTTCCTATGCAGCGTTGGATATGGTGCTGCCAAGTCAGCTTCACCATTCTGGCGCTGCATAGGATTGCGCCCTAAATTGTACCTTACTGATTAATTTGAAATTACTACTCAGTAATAGGATTCAGCATAAAAGAGGGGGGAAAGTTCCAGATTCCAACCTGCTCTGTACATGAATTACCCACAAATTAAATTTTGCTTGGACAAGTAAATGTATGTTCATTAGTTGCCTTAGTTTTCAATGTTTTAGTAGAACTTAACTTTCATCAGGTTTCAAACTGCCTAGTTCACAGGTTGTATTTCAGTTCCATCTTTAGTTTTAGTATGATCGTACTGGACACACTGTTAATTAAAAATCACTGGCTTTGCTGATCTCATTACACATAAATACAACTCAAGTTAGCTCTGAAATTACATTTCACAGCCCTACCATATTTCACAGCTGAACCTGTCCCTTACATCCATCTCTCTTCTTAATTTCATATTCAGTCTGCTTGTAGAAAATCAGATAAGATAAATTAGGAATCAATGGAAAGACATTAAGAGGTGTAATTACATGACAGTGTGGCTAAAATAATTTAAAACCAGAGAAAGAAAAACTTTTTTGTCTTTTTTTTTAAACCAGAAGATTCTATAGTGTACTGCATCAAAATCTATATAGCTCAGAATTAAAGCGCTGAGTCACAATAATGACCAAACAATTCCATTCGTTCTTTACATTTCTATTAGATATCCTACAATGGCAGTTTTGTTGCCCTGGTTATCAGTGACTTGGATGACTAGCCAGACAGGTCTGTTATCTTCCTGCATAAATACCATGAACCACCCATATGACAGTTCCTTTTCTGACAAAATTCATTACAATTCCATTTCATGTCTTCCTTTCCGGGACAGATTTTTCAATATATTTGCTTTTAGCCTTGGTTTAATCATGTTCAACCTGAGATTCATAAGGTGTATTTGTAATTGATTGATCGTTTTAGGGCCATCAACCCTGATGTCATTGGTGAAGTGGTGCTGGTATGTGACAATGTAACCTGGTAGCTGTGTGTCAGAAGTTGCAAAGTGTGGTGAGGGGTGTTTTATTTTTTTCCTTTAGGTTCTGTTCGTGGAAAATGAACAAGTGATGAGATTATTTTAAGGATAATAAGATTCTAAGAGAAATGTCTAGTTAAGCTAGTGACAATTATTTTAGAAAAACCGCCAGGAGCACAGTGTTTTTTTTTTAAAGTGGGGTCCGCAGAATCAATGCCCCGATGCAATTCAAAAAGAAAAGTATAGCAATCTGTGCATTACCCAGTACAATAAACATTTTATGTGACAAAGAAAATCACATCTCACATTTCCCCCAATTCAGAACGTCGTTTATTCTCTGATGTGCGCCCGGAGAGCTTGTCGGTGTGTGAGTGGACTACCTATTTCACTTTCATGTAAGGGGAAGGTCTACACATGCAGTCCTTCCAAAAATTCCAGCCAGCCATCCTCATGTTCCCCAGCTTCCCTGGATTTCTGAACAGCTGCTGGGTTGGCGGTGGTGGTACCCCTGGGCTTATCGTATAACTGGAAGCTAGATATCAATTGCCTTTCCATGTTGTGACAGCTGCCAAGCAATAAGCTTTTCATGGCTACTGCACCATGTGGTTCATGATAATCTGTGCCCCCCTTTAGTCTAGTCTTTTCATAACAAATGAACATAGGAGAAGACAGCCAATTCCGGGACTGCCCAGCGGTCAGGCTACATTTTCTGGTAAAGCTGTACCTGGATGACAATAGTGGTTGATTATTCATCCTGCTTTTTGCCAGTTATCTTCCATGATCATCCTAAACTGCTTGGGTAGCATCCAGACTAGCATTTCCACCACTGTGCGATCTCTCCAGGAACAGAAGTAGTGTTCTGCTCACACAAGGGGGTCTCTTGTTATTTCTAGTTTGAAGGAAACTTGTCAGCTGCTGCTGCTGCTGCTGTTACTATTTTTGAGCTGGATTGTTTTCATTCTTCTCAGTGTGGAATTGGTTTACCTATTATATTTGTCTCATAGTCATATTGGGAGCTCTTATAGGGAAGAAAGACAGTATAGAAAATATATATACATAAATAAACAAAACAATTCAGCATGACACAAAAGGAGCATTTTGACGACGGAAGTGCACATTGTCTTGTCTTGTATTCTCCAGGGCTTTTTACAAAATCGTGTCACTAGTTTTCCATGCAAAAGCAAAAAAAAAAAACCCACGTTCTTTCCCTGTGATTGTATTTAGTGACTGAAGTGCTGGGAAATGGTGACAGCAGAAAGGTAACAAGACTGCTTTCTGAGCTATTGTCTGTATGATTGCACTGACTTTCTGGAAAAATCAGAGTCCAGAACAGTCCTTACTGACCCCTATCCCTAAGATGTGGGCACCAGCAAGAGGGCATTGCTCCCACACTATCCAAGAATGAATGAATTGGAACCCATCATTGTGATGAACCAGGTCCGTGAGGCTATGGTTTCACAAGTGTTGCTGATGGCCTTTTCAAATGGAAGCTAGTCTCAAGACCCTTCTCTTAGAATTCTGTAACAATGAAAAAAAAAAGTGTCCCCTTTCTTCTTAGATAACAGATCCTTTCAGCAATCCTGAATGGTCTTTTAACAAATTGTTATCCGGTTTCTCAACAATACACTTAAAAAAAACCTTCACAGCACAATCCTATAGATTGCTAGCGCCAGGGCAACAGCCTCTGCACTGGTGCTAGCTTTACAACAGTGTAAGTGCTCTTTGATGACTCGCATGTAAACAGCGCCAACGGGAAGGCCTGCACCATTCCGCAGGTGCTGTATCCTGATCCCTGGCCAGCGGCATAGGTAAGTAAAGTGCCGAGCAGTGCAAAGGCTGCGGGAGGGTAGAACAGAGGCGGAGAGGGGCATTTCTGGGGGAGGGCGGAACAGGGAGTGGGACAGGCCCAGGAGGGGGTGGGATCAGTGGGGGAAGTCCCTGTCATATGCTATCCTCCTTCCCAGGCCTGGAAGCCATACCCAGGGCTTCTTGGATTGTGGCAGCTAAATAGCTGGCACAAATCTGAGCTGTCCTCTTGGGCAGACTGGGGCATTACTCAGGGTAAGGAGAAAAATATTCCCCAAGTAGACCTCCAGCCTTCTCCTAAACTGTGCTGGATACAAAGGAAGTCATGCGGCCCCACTGCACTCGCATGGATCGGAATTGGGTTGTCGATTAATTAATTTGCACTTATCTACACGGCCACCCTATTCATTTGTTTATTACATTTGTGGCTTTTCATTTTACGAAAAGATGTCAGTGCCTTTTCCAATAAAGTTGAAACAATAAAATAACGGTACACAAGGAGAGTTTACCGCGGCGCCAGCAAACCAAAACATGAGAACCGGCAACCCAAAGCATCCAGAACCAAAAAATGCCTGCAGAATGACAGGAAGGAGGGAGTCAAGCACACAACCCATCAAAGGTCATCCCTGAAAGCCAAAATGTGGCCATCTAATTGAGGGTGCAATCCTAAGCAGTGCCAGAATGGCGAGGCCAGCCAGCCAGCACCATATCCGACACTGCTTAGGGGAGGCTGGAGCCTCCATGCGGCAAGGGCAGGTTTGCACCCCTACTGGAGGGGAGGCTCCAGCCCCCCAGTGCGCTCCTCAGATTTCACCTGCTAAATAGCAGGCGCAGATCCAAGGAGACTGCATGGCCCAAATTGGGGCCGTGTCGCCTCCCGAGCGGGTATAGGATTTGGTTTTATGGGACATACCTCTTTCCCAGGCCGGCATGCCTGCTGGCATGCCCATCACCCACCCATCCTCTGCCCAGGATGGCCCATTCCCCCTCCCCCCCTCCCAGAAACTCCCTTGCGCCAGCCAAGTTTGGCTGATGCAAGGGAGGCTCCCCGTTGGCGCTCTCAGGCCAACAGTACTTGTAGTGTTGGCCTGACAGCTTTAGCGCCTCTGCAGAGGTGCTGCTCGTTGGCGCTAAAGACAATGTTGGGTACATTGTCATCTTGGGTAGAATTGCGCTGCCTGTTCGTTGTTCAGTGCGTTACTGAGAGCACAATCTTAATCTGGAGTTAGGCTGACACAGGCCAGCAAAATTTGGCCAGCATAAGGGCTACCATAAAGCACCATCCTCTCTGACTGCGAGAGTGGTTCAAACATACTTTGCTATGTCCCTTGTGCTGGCCAAACTTTGCTGGCCTAACTGTGCCAGCCTACCTTCAGGTTAGGATTGCGTTCTGAAAAATGGATATGGGGGGCTGAGAATATGAGGCTTTTACAACAAATCTAGAATTTACATTATTTCTGATTTGGCTGTTTCTTTGTTGTGATATTGTCATGTTTTACTTGTTCCTGTTTCTTTTCTCATATTGATTTGTTATACAATGTTTTAAAAACGTGTTAGCTACCCTGACGATCTCCTAAGGGGGCAGAAGGACAGTCCATAAATATTTTAAATTAATAATAGAATACTAAAATGAAAATGTATTTGTGGTGGCGGCAGATGACAACTACCATTTTCAGAGTGTACCGTTTTAACCAGGAAATTGTCCGCAGGGGCAAGGCTGGGAGGCTGATGATAATTTCTGCATGCCCCCAGGGTTCCAGGGGTTTCCTAAGTAAGGCAAAGGACCTGCCAAACCTGTTGGCTGACCAGCCACAAGAAATATACATGTGCTTGTGAATACAGATTTTACTTAAACATCCTTGACACAGGATCTTAAGAAAGGCTGCTTAAAACCTCTGCTGCATGAACAAAGGAGATACAAAAATGAGGCTTGGGGTGGGGTGGAATCATCCTCGAGTTCGTGCCTTCCCTGGAAAGCATCCACACCTCCTACTTGGACAATGCTGGGCACAGACCAATATACACAAATAATAATGCTGTCCTAAGCAACTACAGCTCCAAGGAGTGATTATGACCAAAGAAGGTAAAAAGCAAGGTTTTGTTGACCTTGGTAATACCAAAAGAAAGAAGCTATCAGTTAGGCAATCAAACAAGTGAAAAATCTTGGGCTAGTTCACAGAGCCCACAACATTACAAACACCATATTAAAGCACCTTGTTGGGATTGGAGTGTGTGTGTGTGTGTGTATGTGTGTGCGCGTGCGTGTGCTATTTATAGACAACCAGAAATTCATCTATAGGGATCAAGAATTTATTCTTGCTCAGTCACGAACCTGACTGCGGGGCAAGTGGCTCTCTCAGACCAAATGTTCTTTTGGGGCTGTTTCATAGACAAAAATTAGATCTCTGTGTACGTAGTCCTGATTGCTTGGAGAAAAGGTGAAATACGAATATGACAAATAAATAATAAACATTCTGCATCTCCCAGAGGTGTGTGCTCAGGGCTTTTACAAGGAGTTATGCAATCTTGTTAAACTCATCCAGCCCCATCACGGGAAGTTCCCAGGTTGTAACCCAGAGATTTACTCTGCTCCTGTGAAGCTACTGATTAAATGAGAGATGCAGCAACTGCTTTTTTCTGTCCATCCTTTCTCAGCCTCACTTTTATCCTGCTTCCCTACTTGCTAGGTGACACACCTGGAGGTAGTCTGTCTCATGAGATAAACTACGTAATCATTGTGAAATTAGCCTTCCTGAAGGACCGCCAAAAAAGAATCTGTGTGGTTCTCCCATGCCATATAGTACCTATTTTTCCCAAATCATTAGTTTGGCACTGAAACATGGGGAATCATACATGAGAGAAATTCCAGCTTGATTGAATCCGAAAAGAAGGTTCACCACCTGAAACTGGAAGATAAAAGAAAAACTCCAGATTACCTGGTGAGAATTGATACTTTCCCCATTCTGTTTCTGGTTCATCTAAAAATGATCAAGTGGTTTTCTCATTCTAAATAGATAGGTAAAGGTTTCTCCACGACCGAATGGTCTAGTCGTAACCGACTGTAGGGGGCAGTGCTCCTCTCTGTTTCAAAGCCTGTAGAGCCGGCGTTTTTGTCCGATCACGTGGCCAGCATGACTCTACGCCATAGCGCACGGAACGCCGTTACCTTCCCACCGAAGTGGTCCCTATTTATCTACTTGCATTTTAGGTGCTTTCGAACTGCTATGTTGGCAGGACAAGCAACGGGAGCTCACTCTGTCACGCAGTCTTGAACTCCCAACCTTGCGGTCAAAAGCCCCGCAACAGCGGATTAACTCGCTGCGCCACCACGTCCCTAAATAGATAATCAGTGGTTAATTTTCAAAAACAAGGGTGCCAGGCCTTGATCTTGTTTGGAAGTCACTTTTGGACCAGTAAATTCTTCTGATTCAGCTGTAATTGTTCACTGGCACTGTGATTGTTCATTGCAACGTGCCTTCCATTTTTCATTATTATGCCATGTCCAGAGGATTTCTGGCACTGAAAACAGATTCTGACTCTGAGCTCAGAAGTTTAGAGACTAAGCTCTGATGCAAATAGTTGACTCAATAAATGCTGTTTATATTCAACTCAGCTTTTTTTTTTAAAACAAGCAGATTGAGAGCCCGATCCTAAGGGCTAGTCTTGCCGGTGTTGCTGCTTTGCTGCTCAGGTGTTGTAAACAGGCCATAAAGGAGACCTGCACATTTATGGCACCAGGGGAATAGGGAGCGCAAGCACTGGGGCTGTGCCAGTCAGAGCAGCACCTCAGCATATGCGGTATGTCTGGCCAGTATTCCAGTAGTGCTGATCAGTGGTAAGGCCTGTCAGAGAGGGGGAAGGGAGACAGGAAGTGGGTGGAATGCAGTGGTGTCATTCAAATGATTTAGGAACAGGAACTCACTTTTGATTGGCACTTGTCGGGAATCCGGAACCAGCCACGGAGCCCGTTAGGATCCGGAACGCCCATTCTGGTCCGTTCCCCCTGAATGACATCACTGGTGGAATGGAGTGAGGGAGGGGAAGATTGAGCCAGAGGGCCTCTGCTGCCAAATCCTAACATGCACCCCCACATGAGCCAAGCTGTCTGACATGGGCCATCTCGACTCTGCACCCACTCAAACGTGGGTGCAGAGCCAAGGAGACCCATTGGTGCCACAGCGGCATTACTCAGGGTAAGGGAGCAAACGATCCCTTATCCCAAGGAGACCCTGGCGATCTCTTGATGCAGCGGTCACATTTTGGCCCCACTGCTCCTCCGGGAGCCATCAAGGATAGGATTGGGCTGACTGGTCTTTAATCCTACAAATGTTTGAATGAACCGCTACCCATTACAAATTTCATTTTTTCTTAAAAAAAACCAAAACTGTGCCAGCCTAACTTGAAGTTAGGATTGCACTCTCAGCGGTATAGGTGCAAGCTCCAGTGCGTGCCGTGGGGGAGTTTCAGCTTTGGAAGGCAGTCGTGGTCTTACCATTTGGATGGAGGGGCAAATGTCCAGGGTGCAGCACTGCTGGAGCAGAAGGAGGGCGGTGATGAGGTGGCTCACCTCTAGGAGAGGCCGCCTGCCCTCCCTTATCCCTGAACAGCTCTGAAATGCAGCCTGGCATGAGGGGGGTACGGCGGAGCGGCATATAGAGGCGGGGAACCAGCAGAGGGGGACTGACCTCCCCCTTCTCTGTCCCTGGAGACCCATTGCCTGGGTCCGCAACTGTTGGGAGGCTTCTTTGGGGCAAAGGAAGAAAGATCACTAACTCCTCCCACTTAACGATTAAACATACAGCAGTGGCATAGTTAAGTCATCTGCTACCCAGGCCAAAAATTTTTTTGCTATAACAATGAAATCAAACATAATTTAATATATTTAAATAATTTAAATACTTTTTCTGGTTAATTGGCCATAACATTTGATAGAATACAGATATTCCAATGCAGTTTGTTTCATTGCATTCAGCATTACATTACCTTTCTAATTATGTATAACATTTTGGTATTATCAATACATACCAAGGTTTTCACAATTTTGGCTACTCGTGTCAAGCACAGCTTGTTGCCCCACTAAAGCTTGTTGCCCAGTATAATTGCAACTGCCCTGGACCTCCTTAGCTGACATATAGGAAGGGTTCTGGAACTCAAATAACAAATATTTGAAGCCTATTAACGTTTGCACAAAGATGATAGGAATTTCCTACCCAAATGTTAAAAAAATGGCTCAGTAAAATGAAGCTTCTGCATAAATGTGGGGCGGGGAGATTACAGAAGAAAGCAGGATACTAACAGTCCTCAATCAAACACAGCAGGGTGTTCTCAGACTTCATTGACTCCATAGTGATGTTATACCATCCTATAGTGTAGGTGATGCTTGTCTATGCAAATTCCTCTTTATCACTTACAATTAATCACATTCCATCTTGTTGATCTTTCCTAGATGTGATTAAATTTTGATGTATTGTACACTGTATTGCATTGGTTACGTTGACATACGGTTGGCTCATTTTCTCACTGCAGAAATGATGTAATTATTTAAATAAAAGTCTTTTTGAAAATTACCAAAAGGATAACAAAATAATGACTCTAGTACAGGAACGTAGATCAAAATGACTTTTAATGTAAATGAGGCGACTGGAAAACAAGCAATTAAATAAGATTTCAGAGAGATCCACATACTTTGGCCCAACTGAAATACCTGTTATGGATTTTCAGGACAACAGCTGGAACCAGAAGGTGGGACATATAATAAACATATCTAGCTTCTTTAAGATCAGAATAACAGAGACGCTAGGCCCATCTTGTCTGTCCCTAGGAAATGCTATGTTACCCCAAGATAACCAGGCTTGGGCCACATCTGTGCGCCACTTGAAGCAGGTGCAAATGCTACCGCTGCATGTGATACAACCTCCCCCCTCCCCCCCAAAAAAACACAGAAGGCAGTGATAGACCATCTATTCAGTAGATTCTACTAATTCATTCCTTACTTATGTTAAACAAAGCATCCCATCCCACACTTCCTGGTTTGTTTAAAAGGACCATGCAAGAAAGGAATAAGAAAAGAGGGCAAGGAAGCAGATCACTGCCATGTGTTGTCATCCCCCCCCCCCACAAAAAAAAAACCTGCACAGAGGCAGCAGTCCATTTCCCTAGTCCCTCCCCTTGCTCCTTTCTCATCTGGTCCGTTTAAACAAAACAGGAAGCTCAAGATATGCTGGGCGCTCTGTCAGATCAGAAAGTGTGGAATCTGCCTTGCTAGCAATGCCCCCAGTGTGTGTCACACTTCCTCTTGTTAACTTTAAAGGGACAGCACAAAGAAGTAAGCAGGTAGATGCTTGTATCATCTGATCAGCTTCCAGCTTGCTTTTAGCGAGATAAGAGAAAAATGGATCACCGTGGCTCTGTCCGAGGCAGACTGGAGGGAGGCAATGGCAGATGGTATGAAAAGTACCCCAAGTCTTTTTGCTGCTCCCCACAAACTGCTGCTTGACACAAGCTTCCTCGTGCACTTCATTTATGAGCCAGCAATGAGGACAACCCAAAGTGTTTGGATAAAGACAAAATATAGGAACTTGGGGAATGCAAACAAGAGAGGACAAGTGAATTGCTAACAGTTAAAATAGGGTTCATGTTTCAGTGATCACCAAATTTAATGAAAATGTTCCTCAAAAAAAATACTTTTGTTTCCCCAAAATAGTAAACGTTCACCAAATTTTAGACCACCTAATAATCCTAAAGTGATCACCACATACTGAGTTCTTGTCATTTTCATAAAGTATTTGACAGGAAAAAATGTGTTTGTCTCCCAAAAGCAGTAAATTTTCCTAATATAACCCAAACCCAAACCCTAACCCAAAAACCCTAACCCCTGCATTTGGGGCATATAATTCTGCTAAGTAAAGAATCGTATTGTCGCGTAAATGTCATGTTATACATTTGGTGAACGTTTACTAAATTTGGTGAACATTTACTAAATTCGGTATAACCATGGTTTGTTTTTGGACCACAGTGCTAGGGGCTCACAGTTTAATTTGGTAAGCATTTAATTTTGTCCCCTTAAAAAAACGCACCCCCACCCAACCAAACTGTATAGGCCAAGTCAGAGGTAATGTGGTATGAGCTCCAACAGGGGAAACACAGGGACATGTCTGTTTCCCCTGATGAGCTGCTGGTGTATGTAGGGTGGGGGCTGGATTTTGATCAAGGAACACAGAAGGAAAAGATTGAACTCCAACTCCCCAAGCATGTTCCCTGATGTTCAAAACAGCTGCTTGGGCTACTAATTCATTTTTTGTTTTAGGGGGGAGATTCTGATCACAGACGTCCCCTCTGTGGCGTAATTAGTTTGGCCCACAGCGTACAGGAGTATGTGGTGCGCTCTGGACCACACTAATTGTGCCAGAGATACTCAAGTCTCCAGATAAATCTCTACCACCCAGGCGGCAGCATTGATCGAAACTCAGAGCAGGGATTGCTTTAAATTATGTCAGGAGGCCTTTAAAGTTGTGGAAAGTGTATCAGAAAGTTACTTTCAAAGGTACAGGTGCATAACTTTGAAGTATTGTCGAGTGGAATGCTTTTCCCTTGATGATTTTAATCACATCATGAAATCAGCCATTCATGCTTTTGTAAAACACTTGATTTATAGGACATGTTAATTTATTACTTGCTGCTCAAGAGCCAACTGTTCGCTCTGCTCCCCTGAACAGAAAACCAGCAGTACTGCCTTAAAGGTATACTTACCCAATACAACTTCTTATTAACAGCCTTACTCTAAATGAATGTACTTGGATGCAAACTCCATCCGCTCCAAATTAAAATGGATAGAAGAGCCATAGTTCAGTGAACTGTGAGGCCCATCTGAACCCCAAGACAGAAAATCAAGGAGCTAAGGTGATCCAACTATCCAACCACACGAAACAATCAAGGGAATTTTGGCAGCAATGCTTCCCAAACATTTTAGCACCTTGACTCACTTCCAGTCCAAAAAGGTCTCCGCCCCTTGCTACCTTCCTCTCCTCCCCCTTGCTACCTCCCTGTTTCTATGCTCCGCCTTCCTGTTGCCCACCTGGGGGCAAGACTGGCTGCTCGTGGGCTGTCCGGCTGCTCCGGCTCCGTTCTGACGAGGCAGGGGCAGACACCTCCACCTGCCTGGCATAAAGGGTCGCAGCTGTTTAGCCTTGCAGGCCTCAGCACCAGCCGCATCAATCAGGTAGCGCGCCAGCATGCTTTGCATGCCACTACCTGTCCCGCTCAAGCTCATTTGGGCATGGCTGGCACAGCCGGCTCAGGTGCCAGCACAGGGCTGCAGCCCGCTAAATGCTGCTCTGGGTTTGTGACCCACCAAAAATCAGCGTGTGACCACAGTTTAGGAAGTGCCGATCTAACTCATGTATGAAGAAGGAACTGACTTCCTTATAAGGAGGCTTAGTGTGTTCACCTTACCTCTTTTTTTTTTTTCCACAGCAGCGCTGATAGAAGAACAGACCAGCTGAGCTGAAATTGCTTGGAGGGAGAGGCAGCAGAGAACCAAGGAACCCGGACAGTTTGAACTGAGCCCCTCTCACCCACCTTTGGCTTTTAAAATTGGAGCCTGCTGCACTGTTATTGCATGACTGGGAGCAAGTTGAGTTGATACGCCTGAAACAGCTGTCATAACTACCTCCCTTGAGCATTTTCTGTAGATATTCTGTGTACACACCCCTCCTTCCAAAAGCCCAACAGTCTCTATCCTGGAAAAGCGTTGAGCTGGAAATGCAGCCTGGACCATGTTCATTTCCTGCTGTGCTTCCTGGGTTCCTTTTTGGACAGAGCCTCATCCATGTGGTTCTTCCGGAGCTCCACCTGCACTGTCTTGTTCATCTGAATGAATGGCCTAGTTTCATCCTCAAACTAGGTGGAAGCACGTTGGCACGAAATGGATTTGCAGCTCATTATGGGTCTTGAAATGCTTCCCAAAGCAAATATTGAGGTTGTGGCTGTATAATAACAAGTAAGTTGAACAGGAGAATCAATTGAAACCCACTGCACTGTGCTGTAAGTTTTCTTTTTTGGGGGTATTATTCAACAGAGATCACAGTGGCTGCCAGGAAGGAATGTGAAACAACCAGTGTCCATCAGACACTGTAAGGTTTTACATCTTGGTGCAGTGTTATTCAAACTGTGGGTCGGGACCCACTTGGTGGGTCGCGACCTGATGTCAGGTGGGTCGCAGAAAGCTGGGAGCAGCTATCTTGGAAATTGCAGACCTTACTCTTGTTATATTCCTTTTATGAGTGTTAACAGTATTGGTAACAAATATCCAATAAGTCAATTCTAACCTGCACAAATGCAGTGGGGCCAATGTGGAATTGAGCAGGCTGGAGGTGTGCATGAGGTAAGGGGATATTTGTCTACTTGCCCTGGGAAAAGCCCCAGCCACTACAACAGGTCTACTCAGATCTGTGCCTGCTAATTCACCAGTGCAAGTCTGAGTGGAGCCAGGTTGGGATTTCAGACCTGGAAAGTGGGCTTGGATATGTCACACGCTAGCGCCTTCAATCCCAGGCCTGATCTGATGAACCTCGCCCTCCTCTCCACCCTCCTCTCATGCCATTATGCCACTGCCCTCCTTCTCACCACCCTTCCACTGCCTGGTGCAAAGCTTACCTGCTCTAGCACATGGTCCTTCGGGATCTGGCGCTGGGTGTCGCAAATGTGTCATAAGGCACTCTGGCACCATCAGTGAGCACTGGAATTGAGACCAGTGCCAGTTGGTGCTGGGCCTCTGCACCCAGAATACATGTTGGGGGAGTGGCCAGTGGTGATGCTTTCCAGGGCAGGGAAAAGGCGGGGGAAGGTGGAAAGGGGCGGAACTGGGTGGGTGGAATGCAGGGAGGATCAAGCCCAGGAGGGACAGTGGTAGGGACTGCCACCAAATCTGGAACTCCGTCCCAAACTGCAGAGACCAGCCCAGGGACAGATCCAAGTAGACCCATCAGGCGTGATTACTATGAGGAGACCTCCAGCTGCTTCCCTGGCTGCACAGGATATAATATAGCAGTGGTTTCTCTGGGTGCTTAGGATCGGCTGCCTATCACGACTCTACTGTACACGATACAAATGAAATGTAAAATGACAGCCAAATCAGAAAGGACATTAAATGTATCAATCAATCAATCAATCAATCAATCAATCAATCAACAGGTACTTATATACCGCTTTTCAACATGAAGTTCACAAAGCGGTTTACAGGCAAATAGTAATAATAATAAAATTAAATGGCTCCCTGTCCCAAAGGGGCTCACAATCTAAAAAATGCAGAACACCACCAGCAACAGCCACTAGAAAAGACATTGCGCAGGAGTGAATGGGGCCAATTGCTCTCCCCCTGCTAAATATAAGAGAAACACCACTTGAAAAAGTGCCTCTTGCCCAGTTAGCAGGGGTCAAAGTTTTTGGCACACATTTTTAAAAATGAGACTCTACTGAGACCCACTTTATGCGACTTTAAAAATATTTCATTTTACCAGCCGCACAAGCCTTTGATTTTATCGTTTCTACAATGGAGGGGAGGCCACCTTCTGGAGCTCTTGTGGAGCTCCATGTTCATTGAAATAGGACCATTCTATTGGCTTTGCAGTCCCCTTCACCTGACCTTCAACCAGAGCTGAGGCACGTTTGCCTACTTGCTAGTGAATGTGCATGAGCTGCTCCGTTTCAGTTTCCATAGGGCTCAATACTTTTCCTTGTCAGCTCTCAGCTTGTCAGTTTTGCAACCCACCAAAAATCAGGTCACAACCCATTGGTGGGTCGGGGCCACAGTTTGGGAACCGCTAGTCTAGTTTTGAGGCTTACTTTCATTTTCAAATAGCAGCAGCAAGGGGGGTCTGATAAAGACTGGATGTGAACGTTGAATGTGTTTAACGCTATCATTGTGTGCATTTTCACATCCAAAATTACCCACCCACCCCCGCCCAAGCTGCTATGGGTCCTTGAAGCTGCCATTGCAGGAAAAGGCATCTCCAGGGGGAGATTTTTAGAATGGAAATGCAAGGGATAAATGCTGTCTACTTGCATGTCAGGATCACGGAGTTGCTATATGAAACTGAAAATTAGCCCCAAACTAGATGATCTTGTATTAAACACCACATCTGGTTTGGGCATTTTGTTGAGATTCCCCAACCAGCGTTCAGTCTGTAACTTCTCCAGATTTTGGCACTTTAAAAGGATTGCAAAACTTGAGGGATCTTGACTCTGAGAGTGGACTTCTAAAGATTCCTGTCCTTGTCAGACATATGGGCTGGCAAGGAAAAGACTGTGGCAGGCTATATAGCACATGGGCAGTATTATTACTGTGAGAAGCAGATGTGCTGAATTAGAACAATGCAGATGTACCATGTGATTCAAACTTGTACATCAAACCCATCTCCTCTTCTTTATTTGGCAGCATTGTTGCTAGAATAAAGAGAAACCTCTGGCTACCATTGAGGTTCTTTTATAAAAGATGTTGAGCGTTGTAGGTCCGCCTCCTCCTCCTCCTCCTCCTTTTGAGTTCCAAAATCATTTCTGACTTCCAGTAACCATTGAACTGGCTTTACTGAGACGACTTGGGTGAGTCAGGGTTGCTCACTTTTGCATCCAAGTTGTGAGATTCTTCTGTGAACTGTACGCCTTTGCCAATAATGACACCCTTCATGGCAAACTTGGCTTCCTTAAAAAAGAGACGCATTCATATGTGGCCATCGCTGCAGTGAGTAGTTCTACAGTGAGTCTGGCTCAACTGGCCCTCAGCATGAATCATGCTTTCCTTCCAGATGACTTTTTATTGCTGCTATTTTCTCCCATCAGAGACATTGAATTTTGACACTTTTTTGTGTAAGTGAATCATAGACTGCCTTACATAAGCACCTTACATAAGAAATGAGTCCCCCAACCATCGTGCTTTTCCTTCACAACTGACTTCTGTTAATAGAGCACCTCTTTTGGCTTGCTTCAGTCACAGGTTATTTCTCTTCAATTTAAAGGACATTTATAGTTGGTTCGCACCCATGTTCTCATAGAACCTCTTGAGATGGCAGGTCTTTTTTTCAGACTTTGATACATTTTCCGACAAGAAACATCCTGCTTTTTCCTCTTCCCTCTTTTCATTTTTTGGGAGGAACGCCCATGGAGAAAGGAGCTCGCCTGAACAACTGTTGTCTTGTTGATCTGCTGAATTCCAAGTCTCAGGCCTAAGAAGTCTAGGCAATACTCTTGTTTTCTATTTACCCAACGCAATTAACCTACTTCTCACAAGCATCAGGTCAGACAGGAAACCTGTTTCTGGACTGTAGTATTTCAGACTGCAGAGGAGGTCTCACACATGACTGGTATAACAAAAATTATACAATACACATTTTACATAGAAACATTTAACGACAGGGAGAAGGCTCATCTTGGACTTCTGGTTGTCCAAAGATAAAAGCTTTCTGTACTCCAGCTCTCCTGCACTTACTTCATTGACAGCCCAATTAAATCCTATACTTACCAGCTGATGTCCTAGCACCTCTAACACTGGCGCTGACTGCCATAAAGCAGTCAGTGCCATCATAAAAGATGCTCTGGCAGCACGCTCATTAGTATGCTGCCCAGGACACTTCAGAGAAAGTCGGCACCTTTTCATCTCATCATTGGCTTTCATGCCACCCACCAGAGCAGGTAAGTCAGTGGAAGAAGTGGGAGGGGGTGGGCCCAGCAATACCACACACCTTTTTCTACACATCCTACTCCCTTTTCTGCAGCTTCTCCATCTCCACGCAGCTTCTGTCCTCGGACTTGCACTTGAAAATTGCTAGCGCTGGTCGAGGAGACCCATTGTAGGTCTTAAGGTAAAGGTTTCCTCACGACCGAATGGTCTAGTCGTGACCAACAGTAGGGGGCGGTGCTCATCTCTGTTTCTAAGCCTGTAGAGCCAGCGTTTGTCCGAGGACAAGCTTCCATGATCATGTGGCCGGCATGACTATATGCCGAAGCACACAGAACACCGTTACCTTCCCACCGAAGTGGTGCCTATTTATCTACTGACATTTTTAGGTGCTTTCAAACTGCTTTCAAACAGCTCACTCCATTGCTGTTTAACCCCTGCTAACTGGGCAAGAGGCACTTTTTCAAGTGGTGTCCTCTTATATTTAGCAAGGGGAGAGCAATTGTCCCTCTTCACCCCAGCACGGTGTCTTTCTCATGGCTGTTGCTGGTTGTGTTCTTCATTTTTTAGATTGTGAGCCCTTTTGGGACAGGGAGCCATTTAACTTTAATGTTATTATTTGCCTGTAAACCGCTTTGTGAACTTTGTGTTGAAAAGTGGTATATAAATCCTAGTGATTGATTGATTGATTGATTGATTGATTGCATGGTCTCGAACTCCCAACCTTCTGGTCAGAAAGCCCAGCAGCAATGGTTTAACCCGCAGCACCACCATGTCCCTGGCATTGCAGGTCTTACAGAGGAGTAAAAGGATTTAAATTCCTTTTTGCCTCTGAAGCCTCCCAATCAGCTCCCCTCCCATTTTTGGTGCGGCTGTACCAGTGGGGGGGAATAGTCGGTTATCCCTCCAAACATCGGCAAGTTGAAAGTGACAGCAAATCCAAGAACTGCAAAACCTCATTCAGCATATGCAATTCTCCAGTGCTCCTTAAGGGGCCACACACAGTGGGGTTACATGCCTATGCTGGGCCAAGCAAACTTGTAGATAAATGAATGGGAACCATGCTATACAAATAGGGAACCAGCAGGCGTTTCCAAGGTCACTTTCCCAGCAGCAACAATCAGAGTTAGTTGTCAGCTCCTTGCACTTACAGCGGAGTTCTTGCTAGCTCTTCTCCACACATTCATACACTGCTGCACACATGATTGTGTAAAGTAAATTTGACAATGAACTGGTCTGTAGAATCCATGAGGAACTGAAAGATAATCAAGATGCCTTGAGCAAAAAAGGATGGATTTTAGCTCAGGATGTAGTGAATATTACGCTGTAGCCTGCAGGTGTATCACATGGATTCTTCTGCAGCATACGCTTTCTCACAAAACCAGGAAAAATGTATTGCTAAATCAGTATCGTTCCTGGAATTTTTTCTTCAAAACAGTCTCCCCCCACCCAGAATCCTTGTTACTATAGGGATGGCCCCTTAAAGGCACAGACTAGCTTTTTCATCAGAATTAGCTATGCACTATTAACCATCAACAGCTTCTTTGGTCCTGTTACAGCAGTTTGCTGTTGCAACACTTGTGCTTATTAACCTTTGTCAGTGACTCAGCATGTGTGTCCTTCTGCTAAATAAGGGATTTTTAAGATTAGGAGTGAGCAGTACATGTCAAGAATGTGCCTGCCTGCCTGCCTGTCTGCCTGCCTGCCTAAGGATGGAGTGCCTCCCTCTCCAATTAATTCTTGTCTCTCCTCCCCTCTCAACTATAAACAGAATTAATCAAAAAACATTACAGCAGCTCTATCAAAGTAGCAACGATTAATGCTTCTGATATTATGAGACTCTTCTGAAATCTCTTCAAACCCAACCAGTGATTTATAAGTATTTATTAAGATATTCATTTAAATCAGAATGTATATACAGTACTGCCTTTCTATAAAATGCACATGTAATATTGGGCGACAATAATAAAAACAACCATACATTCTTGTTTTGACAATAAGCAAAAGAGCTTCATGCAACATATATTTACGCAAATGTAAGTCCCACTGAGATATTAATAAATGCGTTCTTAGCATTCCAATCACGTTTCTGATAACATGACACCTTATTTTAACCCATCAGAACAAAAAAACAAGTAATGCTAAAAACCTGTCTTGTTTCCCCAAACTATCTTTGCTTTCAGGCAGCCAGTGCACCAATATCAATGAGTCATAAAGTTTGCTCTACTATCTACTATACCTTTGAGTATACCATGTTGTATCTGTGACTCAGGGCATAGGTTGAAAGCTTGCAACACTGTGACCTTTGTGAAGCTCAGCCAATTTGGGCCAATCAGTGTCTGGATGGGAGATTCCCCATAGCAGGCCCTTTGTGGGGTGCACTTGCCTCACATGTAGAAAAGGCCATATGATGAACATTGACAGTCTACTCCAACTGAAAAGAAAAGGGCCCTTCACAGCCTACAAGTCTCTCATGCTGCAATCCTCTGCTATATACACTTCTCTGGGAGTAAACCAGTGGTGTCATCTAAATGATTTAAGAACAGGTACTCACTTTTGATTGGCACATGTTGGGACCTGCCCATCGGAAGTGACGTCATAAGCCAGAAGTGATGTTGTGGCAGGAAGTGACATGAAAAAAGCCCTTTTTGAGGCCTCAGATGATTTTAAACTGACCCAACAGTTGCAACAGTATTCCACAGCACCCCCAGAACATGTTAAGGAGGCCTGGCATCATGTTAAAACCCCAGAGCAACTCATCTTTCAGTGGCAAGGAAAGGAAAGGCTCTGCTCGCTGCCTGCCTGCCTGCCTGCCTGGCTCTGAGAACATGCAGGCAACTCAAACATGCAGGAAATTCAAACGTTGCAGAGGGCAGAGTTGACGAGTGGGCGGGCGAATTGGCGGGGCCAGCTGTAATCCTAGAAACCGGTACTCGCGTACCCCCTGCATGACATCACTGGAGTAAACCCAATTGAACACAAAGATTTATAGCCCAGTCCTAACTATCATACCTTTCCAGCAGCGACAAGTGGTGCATGGGTGAGACAGGACCACCCCACTGGAATTCTTTGAAAAGTGCCCCCACTGCTGCCGCCGCCACTACTGGGCCTGTGATCACGCAAGCATTCTCAACCCATGCACTCAGCCACTGTTGTGATGGAGAATCTATGACACGCGTGTCAAAGATGACACACCACAACGTTTGGGGTGACACACCAGCATTCACCAATACATGACAAAAACTGTGCTTGTTTTACTCATTTTTTTATTTTTGTAATTATTTGATGTTTCTTTATGTAATACATAGCACCACACATGATTGGAGGGTGGTTTTTTTTTATTGAAATAAATGATTGTAAAGAATTGTTTCTCTTTTGTTTGGGAGGGGGGTTGACACGCTGGCAGAGTCAAGTTAAGCATTTTCCTAAGTTTTGACACGCCAAGCCCCAAAAGTTCGGCATCACTGGTTTAGAGCCTGTGGGTTGGAAGCATATGCATGATCACAGCTCCAAAGAACCTTGGGGGTCATTGCTGCCTTAGCTGCTGCCACCACAAGGCACACCACTGCTTTCCAGCACTGATACGGCCATGACAACAGGTCTGCGGTGGGGGGGGGACAGTCACAGAGGAAAGGAAATGTTTGTTCCATTATCTCGGGGATGCATTTTTAGGGGACGTCCGTCCCCTTTCCCCGCAAAGCCTCCCAGGGCTGTCTGGCTGCTGCAGGATGCTGCTACAGGATGCTGCTACTGCTGCACTCCCAGGTGGTTGGGCAGTTCAGGATTGGGCTGTTAATCATTAGTTTTAAAATACATACAGTAGTAATAACGTCCTATATCTCTTTTGAGCCTTTTTTTTGTATAACCATCATATACTATATCCCCAATCAAAATGTTAAGTTCTCCAGCTCAGTGTTCTAGTATTGGAACAATATTTTGATGCTAGTATTGGAACAATATATACAGCACTCATATAACGTAAGTAGATTTAACTCCCAGGCATTAATATTAATCCAGCTAAAAAGGTCCTCACTCTTTCAGCATCCTTCTTCAAATGCCTATTATGGCCACAAAAAATGTGGTGGCACTATATGTGAATATCAGGTTAGAATCAGATCAAGCAAGCAAGCAAGCAATAGTATTTATATATCGCTTTTCAACACAAAATTCACAAAGCGGTTTACAGGCAAATAATCATAACCAAATTAAATGGCTCCCTGTCCCAAAAGGGCTCACAATCTAAAACAATGCAGAACACCACCAGCAACAGCCACTAGAAAAGACACTGCGCAGGGGTGAAAAGGGACAATTACTCTCCCCTTGCTAAATATAAGAGGAAAACCAGTTGAAAAAGTGCCTCTTGCATTGTTGTCCTGTAGGGCCCGGGAATCAATTAATCAATGGATAGATAAGTGCAACACATATAGCCCTATAATATATGCACTACAACAAAACATGTTCCGTGTTTTCTACCTGTCCCAAGTCACAAGGACAAAGGTGCTCTGCCTAGTCAGGGATGCATTGCAGCTTCATCAGTGCTGTAAAGTTGGTTAGGATTGGGCTGTTACCTCTGAGTCGTTCTGCCTAGGATTGTGCTGCCAGAGACTTTAAAAGGTCCTGATTGCTGACAATGTTATGTTTGCTGCCTTGAATTCCCTGGAGAAAAGGTAGGATATAACTACAGTATAACAATTAGCATTATACAACTATAACAAACTAACAAATACACTCAGAGAAATCTAGGACATCTCAAAGACAAATTTATGTTAAGTCAACTATAATCATAATCCAGGGCACAATCCTAACCAACTTTCCACCACCAGGGAATAGAAATGCTGCCCTGAGGTTAGGGAACAGACATTCCTTTACCTTGAGGAGGCCTCTGTGACTGCCCCCTGCCCCAACTGCAGGATGCAGCAGATGCCCCACTGGCACAGCTATGCCAGCACTGGAAAGCTGGGTAGGATTGAGCCCTTAGTCTAAAGTTACTTCTGTTGTAGTTAATATATTTCCATTGGGGTGTAGCTGAAGTGATTAAAATTGTCAACTATACTTCCCATAATAAATGTCATTCATGTAGGTTTATTGCTGATTCCTTTGCAGAGTATGATATTATTTACCAGGGCCTCCATCTCTTGGATTTGGATTGAATGGATCCATTTAGAGTGACTGATGTTCAGCTTGCAGATCAATCTGCATTCACCATACCAAGGCAAAACTGGTGAAGGTACAATAACTTGTGGCTATGCGGTTACCATACAGTTCAGTGGTGTCATTCAAATGATTTAGGAACAGGAACTCACTTTTGATTGGCACTTGTCGGGAACCCAGAACCAGCCACAGAGCCCATTAGGATCCGGAACGCCCATTCTGGTCCGTTCCCCCTGAATGACATCACTGCCTTCGCCCCCCCCTAGGAATCCGGAGTCGCTCCCTTTAACCCTCTGAGTGCTGGCCAACCAAGAAGAAAAGCTCTTTGCAGAGGAATTGGGAGGGGAGAGGAGGGAGAGTGAAGTGGGCGGAGTCAGCCCTAATTTTAACTAGTGGAACTGAGTTCCTCCGCGTTCCCCCTGCATGACATCACTGATACAGTTGGTTTGCGTTGTGAGTGAAGCACTTGGAGTAGAACAACTGCATGAGCACTTGGCCATGTGCTAAACTTCCCCGTTTCAATTTGGCTGTGTGTGAATTGACTCTCCTAACAAGGAGCTTAGTTCAGTACAGGAAAAACAAGCGTGACTTACCGGGAGGTCAGTATGATCTGCTCTCACGTTGGGTTTCTTCCAGGAAAAAGATTGCATGACAGTTAAACATTTAAATCATTTTGTTCCTTCTACTGGGCATTAAGCATTTCTGTGCTGAGAGATTTCAAACTGGCAACAGAGATTCATGGCTTGGGATCTTCTTCCTCAGAAACACAACAGTTTGCTTACTGTATATATGACTGACTGTACAAACCTATTCAGATCTACTCAGACATCTCATGAATTATGCAAACTAATCCTCCCCTGCCTTATACCTAATCATCTTTTGCTTCATATTTGCAACTTTTGAATATCCACAAAATTAGCCACAAGAACTCATTATGAACACAATGGATGACTGATGAAGGTAGCCAGTGTGTGTACTTCCTGCTATTGTCTACAGTCTGTGAGAGAACACCCCAACAGAGAGAAAAATAGCACGCTAATGTAAACGGTTGTATTTATTTTCCCCCAGTTAAAGCTGATCTAGTTTGTGTTGGTTTTTACAAAATTACACAACTGCCCACATAATTTTGCAAGGGATGCATACTGCAATTTGCAAACTGAAAAATTTAGTTCCTGCCCACATTTTCCGCATCTCTAAGGCTCAAAATTCATGGTGCAACTTGCAGAAAAAAGCAGACTCATTGGAATTACATCAATGAGGAATTTGGCTGTGTATTGGAGTGCATGTGCAGTATCTGTGCAACTCTCTATACTACATGTCTGCGCCAAAGTAAGTCCCAAGGAATCTAACAGGACTTACTCCTGGGGAAGTGCATAGAGGATCTCAAGAAAACCACACTCGGCATTTGGTCAACTATCCAGAGCAGGGGCATTGCTAAAGAAGTGTAGGGGGGTGCAATTGCACCAAGTAACAAGCTTGGGGGGGGAGGCAACAAGCAGAGCTTGACACTAATGGCCAAAATTGTGAAAAGCTTGGTAAGTATGAAATAACACCATCATGTTATATATATAATTGGAAAGGTAACTGCAGAATGCAATAAAAAAAAACCTCAATATAAATATCTTTAATCAAAAGTTATGGCCAAAAAACCAGAAAACTAAAATATAACTGTCATGTAAAAATTGTGGTTTCTCCCCCAATTGTTTACCCTTTTTAAAAGCCCAGAAGTGCTGTCATTTCCTGAAGTGACGCCACTTCATGTTGTGATGTCACTTCCGGGACATCATTTTGCCATCAGAACCAGGCTACACTTTCATTAGCCTATGCCACTGATCCAGAGCATTTGATGTCAGAGAGGTGATAAGGTCTTGGAAAGCTGGACTTGACCATCGGTAGTTCCTTTTTTTAATTTTAATTTTATTTTATATAGGGATAAGTGTAGGAAATACTGGTATACATTGGGTAAGGGTTACACAGGTTACGCACACAAGGAACATGTCCTAGGGTTACAGCATAATTCATTCCCACTTTTACATTAAGTCTTCAATGTCAACCTTATCTTCCTTTCAATTACATTATCTCTTTAATCATTAATCTTAAATTCTGCTTCTTTAATAGATTATTAAATCTATTCTAATTCTTCATCCAGTCATAAAAAGGCTGCCAGTAATTTTTTATCTTCTCTAAATTACCATCTCTCATTCTTTCTATCAAAATATCCATTTCAACAGTTTCATATATTTTATCTTTCAATTTCTTTTCTTTTGGTACTTCTGTACATTTCCACATTTGCGCATATAATAATCTCGCCACTGTAATTATATGTACCATTATATGCTTTTTATCTTTATCTTGTACTGTTGGCATTATATTCAGGAGGAATAATTCTGGTTTGAATGGAACTACAAATTTCAATATCTTTTGTAACATTTCCATTTCCCAAATGTAACAATATCCATTTCCCAAAATTTCTTTGCTACTTCACAGGTCCACCACATATAATATGTTCCATCTACTTCCTTACATTTCCAACATTTTTTTTATGTTCCCTTATACATTTTTGCTATTCTTTCCGCCGATAAATGCCACCTATAAAATATTTTATATAACTTTTCTTTAAATGTTGCTGCTTTCGTTATCTTAATATTTACATTCCATATTTGTTCCCACTTGTCTATCGGTATATTATATCCAAAAAAATTTGCCCATAATATCATTGAATCTTAAACTGTTTCATCCTCCATTTTAATTCTTAATATTTATACATCTGTTTATATACTTGCCTTTATCTACGAAATTGACCATTGGTAGTTCCTGTTCAGCCTTATGATCTTCCAGGGAACAAAGATACAGCACCATCACAAACATAAATTAAATTCTGTCACACTTAAAGGTTTTCCCACGAACTAATGGTCTAGTCGTGACCGACTGTAGGGGGCAGTGCTCATCTCCGTTTCAAAGCCTGTAGAGCCAGCATTTTGTCCGAGGACAAGCTTCCGTGGTCATGTGGCCGGCATGACTATATGCCGTAGCACACAGAACGCTGTTACCTTCCCACCGAAGTGGTCCCTATTTATCTACTCACATTTTGATGTGCTTTCGAACTGCTAGGTTGGCAGGAGATGCACAGTTACCTGGACGCAAACCCCACTGATCATAGTGGCACTTACGTGCAAGCAAACACACATAGGATTGTGCTACATGAGGATTTGTACCTGAACCATAACCACACAGAGACAATTCATTACCCAGAAGTGGAAAACCTCAAGATTTGTGAGTTTCCTTATTCACTGACTGGTGTATCATGACTTAAGAGCTGTTTAATGCAGCAGATAGGCTGAACAATGGCTGTTTAATGCAGCAGATAGAAAACACATATGGAATGTTCAGGAGCTCATCTGCAAAGTGAGAGTACATTATTATATCTACAGTATAGATAATAAGTCTCTTGGCCTGATAATTAACTATTACTATATGTTATAGTAATATAAGGTCCTTTATATAAATCTAATCCAGGCACTATATAATTTTGTCTATTTCTTTTCCCCATATGCAAGCAAACAGCCATGGTTGTTTTGCTCTCCCTCTTGTTCCCACCTTGTAATTCAAATTGACAGTACAGATGGTACCTCTAACTATAATGCAATAATTACATCACAGCAAAGTCACACTTTCTCTGGGGCCATAAAACAAAGTACAAAAATGGTTAATCTAGCCCAGGTTAAGTCATTTTTTCCTAATCTAGATTTATATAATTTGTGAATATAGATTTGGATTCAGTTTTTGTCCACTGGAAAAAAACCCTCTCTGAGTGGGTGTTTGGGTTTGGATTTAAATTCAGTTCCATTGGAGTTCCAGTTTCTGAATGTGGAACTGGCAGCTCCATGCCACTTGTGGGGTGAGTTGGGCTATGCTAGTTATCTGGCTGCACTGGACCTTGTAGGGGAATAGCTAAAGAAGTGCAGGGGGGTGCAATTGCACTGGGCAACAAGCTTTAGGGGGGGCAATAAACTGAGCTTGACACTAGTAGCCAAAATTGTGAAAACCTTTGATGTATGAATAATAAAAAGGTAAAGGTAAAGGTTTCCCCACGACCTGAATGGTCTAGTCGTGACCGACTGTAGGGGGCGGTGCTCATCTCCATTTCAAAGCCTGTGAGCCGGCGTTTTTGTCCGATCATGGTGGCCAGCATGATTCTACGCCGTAGCGCATGGAACGCCGTTACCTTCCCACCAAAGTGGTCCCTATTTATCTACTTGCATTTTAGGTGCTTTCGAACTGCTAGGTTGGCAGGAGCTGGGACAAGCAACGGGAGCTCACTCCGTCACGCAGTCTCAAACTGCCAACCTTGCGGTCGAAAGCCCAGCGACAGCGGATTAACTCGCTGCGCCACCACGTCCCTGTATGATGGTATGAATAATACCATCACATTATATACCATTTGGTTCGGAATTTAATGCAGAATGCAATGAAACAAACCAGAGTGTAATGTCTTCATTCTATCAAGAGTTATAGCCAACAAGAAAATGAAAATACAACTGTGATGTCACTTCCGGGGCATCATGTTGCCGTCTGCACGGGGCTATGCTTTCATTAGCTATGCTAGTGGGACCATGGAGATAAATGCTACGTTGGGGCTCAGCTGGATCTCCTGGTGGCTCCAGGAACTCCACCCAGTCTCACGGTGTCTGAATCTGGCCAGCCGTTAGCAAACCATTTTGCTGCCACCTGAGATCTGCTTGCTGCTCCTGAGGGTCATACAAGACTACCCATCACTGGTTGTGTCCTGCTGCAAGTTGGTTGACTCAGACCTCGACAAACACCCTGTTGGCTCTTGGCCCAGTGAAGATATGGAGGCTGCTTCCATTTTTTCGGGTAGGCTGCAGGAGATATCTTACTCCATCTTCTCTTCCAGATCACAGAAATGAAGATAGAGAAGATCAGGCAAATTTGTGCTTACCTGGGGTCTATGAGGGCTGGGCCCAGACTTGGAGTGCACCAACACTACCAGCATTAAACCAGCCGGGAGCTACAAAAGTTATATTATATCAGGTTTTAAACTGCGTTAAACTGTGCTTAGGATGGATTGCAATGTAAATCAAGACGGAAGGGTGTTTTTTCTTTCTTTCATCATTTTGAATTTTTCTGTTCACTGCAGTGAGAATAACTGAAAATTAAGATTAAAGCTCAAATGTTCTGAAACACTATAAGACAGTGGTATTCAAACTGTGGGTTGGCTCTGGACCTACTTGGTGAGTCGTGACCTGATGTCAGGTGGGTTGCGGAAAGCAGGGAGCCCCCATCTTGGAAACTGCAGACCTTACTCTTATCTTCCTTTAGAGAATGTTAACAGTTTGAATTTAAAAGTGAGAGTTGTTTAATTTTGTTTTTAGTTCAGTGCTTTTACATCATATTTTGTTCTAATCTTGCTTTCTCTCAGGGATGTTTCATGATTGTACAGTTGCTGCTGTCCAAGAACGCCAATTTACATTTCAGGAGTGTCACTTTATTATGTTACAATGACAGCACTTCCTGCTTGATGATGTCACTCATGCCACCACATCACTTCCAGGTTAATGACATCACTTCTGGTGGGTCCCGAGTGCCATTCTGAAAAGTAAGGCCCCGGTCTAAAAGGTTTGAACCACTGCTATAAGTGGTTGCAGACCTCAGTGTTATGAAAAAGATTTATTTCCTCTTCTCCTCAAAACAATGGTGTCCTCTAGTCCTTCTTTAAGCTGCTTTAGCAATCCACATATGGAGATGAAGGAAACATGACAGACAGTGCATATCTTTTGCAGCTCGCTTGACCAAGCAACAGTGCTGCAGAATGCGGATAACTCTGTTGCCTCTGCAAAGGTCACCATGCAAAGCATAGGAGAAGGCAGGGAACATTTGGGCTGAGATAATGACACGAGAACAGCAGTAATGAATTTTTCGGCAGACGAGCAAGAATGCTCTTTTGAAAACAGCTGGCTTAGAGTGCTGTATAGGGGAAGAGTCAGGCAGTTTCAGAAGAGCTCAATGTGTTTTATACCCCCAGTGAAGTTGGGAAGACTCAGACTATAATTGCCATTGTGGATGTTGCGACATGGTGTAATGAACTGGAGAAATGCAGCAAAGTCTACATGCATGGTCCCCGCCCCCCCGGGAAAGGCAGCCATCCCACCTTGCCCTGATACATTTTGTGTTGCTTTTTGCACTTGCACAGATCAGTAGAGCTGCTACACAGTGCACATATGATAGTGAACCTTTGGGGCTTGGCATGTCAAAACTTAGGAAAATGCTTAACTTGACTCTGCTGGAGTGTCAACCCTCCTCCCAAACAAAAGAGAAGCAATTCTTTAAATTCATTTATTTAAACAAAAAATAATCATGTGTGATGCTATGTATTATATAAAGAAACATCAGATAATTACAAAAATGAAAAATGAGTACAGCAAACTCAGTTTTTGTCAGGCATTGGTGACTACTGGTGTGTCACCGCAAATGTTGTGGTGTGTCACCTTTGACACGCGTGTCATAGGTTCGCCATCACTGATATACACACTGATAGGTTCTGCACAGTATGTATTGTTCCCAAGGACAATTTTAGATGCAACTGCAGTGTGGATACCTACTCAGTTCATCACACCATTCCTTACTCAGTGAGACCATCTGTCTGGCCACAACTCCTCCTGTGGTGGAGCAGCTATGAATCATTCTGGGAGGCATCATGGAAGCTTACCTATGCTACTGGCAGCGCAATCCGAGTGCACCCTAGGGCCAATGCAAGTGTCTTGCATCAGCCCAATGCTGTCGTGCATGTGCCATAAAGCACATGCACACCAACGTAAGGCACGCAGCACCAATGCAAGCTCTTGCATCAACGCTGCAGCGCCGGAGCGGCCCGCATGGAAGGAGTCACTGCACTGGCCGTCTTGGGCTAGCGCAGCATCTCTTCTGGGTGTTGGTGGGCAGGCCATGAGGAGGGCCAGCCCAGGGAAGCGGGTGGGGTTTGGATGTGGCCGTTAGGGCTGTGCATCTTGCTCAGACCTGCATCTGCTATACAGTGGGCACAGATCCAAGCAAGCCAATTGGGACGGCTGCCACCTACCCTGGGGCAAGGGCGCGGATGTGCCCTTGCCCCATGGAGGCTCCAGTGCAGTCCCAACCTGCGTTGGATACAGCACAGGCCTGTCACTGCTAACAGCCTCCACAAGGGAATCTAGTAGCCAGGTATCAGTGAGTGGGTATAAACTAAACTTCCTTGATTTCTTTTGTTTTTAATCAAAGTTAACTGTCAGCACAATCCTAGAACTCACGTAGCGCTGACGCAATGTCGTTGCATCAACGCTACGTGCTTAGTGCCGATGCGGGGGCGCTACGCTACTCGTAGCGTTGGCTTCAAAGTGCCGACGGAGAGCCTCCCTTGCACTGACCGAAACCGGTCGGCGTGAGGGAGGCTCTGTACCGAGGTGACATGGGGATTGGGGGGAGGGGGAGGCTGGGGTAGGACATGGGCGGGTTCGGGAGGTGGCTGTACAGCCACATCCTAAGCCCATCTGCAAGGCCATGCGGCCCTTATTCGGGCCACATGGTCTCCTTGGATTGGCACCCACTCTTCAGTGGGTGCAGATCCGAGGAGCACATAGGGGAGCCTGGAGCCTCCCCTACTGTAAGGGAGCGAACACTCCATTGCCATGGGGGGGGGGCTCCAGCCTCTCCTATGCAGCGTCGGATATGGTGCTGCCAAGTCAGCCTCGCCATTCCGGCCCTGCATAGGATTGCGCCCTAAATCCTGTACATTGATTCATGAAACATGTTAGAATCAATCCTGATTATTCCCCCCACAATGGCCACCTCTTTATCTGTTAATTTGTTTTTATTATCTCCTTTATTTCTCCCAGAGCAAAATCCAAACTGTGCGCTTGGCCTGCACAAGTCCCTTGTAAGAGCCGCAAGATTTAAGAAGCATTAAAATTCTTAAATATAATTTACTCACTCACATGAACATTAAACTTACATTTTAATCTAGCCAACAGTCAGTTTATACCCAATAAATAATTATAAACCTTGAAATTTTTAAATCTTCCATTTATATTGTGATGCAAAAAGGAGCTCAGACAACATATTTCAAAGAGCCACATATTATATTTCAAAGAGTATATCAGCCAGAGTTTGACCATCCCAGCTATACACAATTACCTGGGAGTGTGCTCCATTGAATTTGATGAGATTTACTTCTGAGTAGACATGTATCGGATTCCCAACAGCGGTTCCCAACATTGGTTCAGCAATACCCTCTTAAGGGTGCCATCAGTACAGCACTTTTGGGTTTTGCTGTTGCAACAGCACAAGAAGGATTTACTTGTGTTTACTGGCAGTGGCTGCGAAATCCAGAAGTGCTCTAACTAACAGCACCTATGTGTCCCGAGTTAGGTTGCTACCCTACTTAAAGGGGTAGAATCCCAAGAGCAAACAGAGACACTTGCCCTGGTGGGTCACAATCCCCAGGATGAGAAACAGAGGCTGTATGGCTAAGCGTTAATTCTTATATGCCAATCTCTGTGTTGTTTCTACTCACAAGGCATTTCTTAGGGCCCAATTCTAATTAGGCTGGGTGGCCGCAGAACATGTGCTCCTCTGGTGCTGACTGCCATAAACTGGTCAGAGCCAGCCATAAAAGGCAGAGGAGTGTCCTCCTCTGGTGCTGACTCCCATAAAATATGGGTGCTCACGTGCTGCTGGAATGCCAGCAACAAAACTAGAGCCTTCCCAGGTATGCCACAGCAGCAGGACGGCTCCGTTGAGGGAGATAAAGTGGTAGGGGCGGTGGGATGGGTGCAAAGAAGACAGAACAAGGCAGGAAGGGTGGAACAAGGCGGCAGTGGGTTGGGGTATGGGTGGATCCAGTCCACAAAGGGGGACGGTTTGGTGGTAATGGTGGCCACCACCTTCCTGGACCCAATTCTTTGGTGTGGGTCCATGTTGACCTGCACCAGCCTTTTTGCTAGCGCAGGTCTGAGCAGCCGCCACCCCCTGCACTGTGGAAGCTTACTGATTATTCCCTTACTCAGAGGAGACCTCCACAACTGCCCCCCTGCTGGCCATTTTAGTGCTGCTGCCTCAGTGGGGGAAGGGGGAAATAGGATTGGGCTGTTAATCTGATATCCCAAATATAGCGAAGGTGGATCAGAGAGTTTCTCTACCTGGACTGGAGGTGCAAGAAACACATACTCAATAGATAGGAAATGTATTATGGGCCTGGTGTTCTTGCTTTTATATCATTGCTCACTGGGTTTGGGCTCTGAATCCGAATTGACCTAGAACAGTCAAGGTCTGGTCTCAAGACACATAGAGATTACCCAAGACTTTGGCCCCACTGCCAGGTCAGTTTGAGGACTTGGAAGATGCTGTTTACAGATAGTGCAGTTGACACAGATGCAGGAATGACCCAACAGGCAAACTGCAGTTTGAAAGTAACTTTGTTTACAGTGCTAGATGTAGGAATGAGCCAGGCAAAGTTGTTAGGCGTGTGATAATCTTCATATGTATCTGTTTTAGAATAAAAATCAAAGTCCTCCATACAAGGCATGAGGCTTTTCACATTCTCATAGGCAAGTTTTCATATTCTCATAGGTGTGCCCCAGTATCCACTGCTACCAATCCATGGTTTCAGTTATCCATGGATACCATGGATACTGGGACGCCTATTAAAAATATAGGAGATCTCCTTTTTTCACCTTGTTGCAGCAAAACCACTGATGTTCCCCTGTCTTTAGAAAGTCATCTCCAGTACCCATGGGGGTGGTCTGGAATGGAACCTCAGTGGATACTGGGGCATGCCTGTATATAAGGTGACCAACTTTTTTAAAATGAAAAGGAGGACACAAATACATTGAAGAACAAAATATCATAAATAAAAGAAACACTGTATTCATTGCAACAATAATACACTATAATATGATAAATGCATAATAAAAACGTGTAACATTTTATATTGTAATTATGCTTACATGCCAACAGGGTTGTATAAACTTGTAAATAAAATTATACATATTTGGAAATTATTAGATAGATAATGAATTACTAAAACGTGAATTGTGCTTACCTGTGTATGATTGAATATTCACTGAAAGAAAGAAATAATTCCCGTGAGTCTCCTGCGTGTGTATGTGCCGTGTCGTGTTTCGGTAAGAAGTAAACAAAGCCACTTGCGCGCGGCGCTCTCTCTCAAGATCTCCCGTGCGGAGCGCATGCATCTCATAATGGCATCTCACCGCACTGTACCGAGTGTAAATCACAGGCTCATATGCCCTCTAATCAGTTCCGGGCCCCTATGAGTCTGTGATTTTTTCAGCAGCGTGTGACCTTAAGCACAACAAGGCTCACAACCACTGCTACTAGTCTGGGCCCAAAGTTAAGAATACTTCCTCTTAACCTTAAAATTCCCCAGGTTAAACAAGTCCCAACTACAGGGACTTTGTCCAATGAGTAACTTAAAATTGGGTAAGCGTGCCACTTTAGCCACTGAATCTTATCTGGTTCCAAAGACAACCTAGTAAATTTAATTGTAATTTATTGATAAACAAGGATTACACAACTAAGAAAGCATTCTAGAACTAACAGAGACACCTTATAAAAAAAAGAAAACTAGGCTCCTATCACTGACTAGGCCCTAGTTGTTCACCTTGTTCCTCAGACAGCAATTCCAGTCTTGTAAAGGGAAGTCTGCAGGTTTGCAAGCTTTATCAGGTCGGATGATCTGGAGGAGTCTTGCAGTTTGGAAGGTCTTGATGGTGGTTGTGCGGCCACACCCCTCAGGCTCAATCAATTAGCCTATCAGGGTAAAGGGGCCATCCCCTGTTTTCAGCACTAGCTACATGTAACCTTTCTGAATAGCTTGCATTCCTGACCCCAGCTATAACTTCACACCATAGAGTATAGATAACTAGAGGCGGCATGCTTTAACAATCAATAGGGAACCAAATGAAGCCAGGAGGCGGGCTTAGCAGCCATGTTCGTTTACTCAAAACAATGGTGATTCCAAGCATTTCAGATTGGTTTTCGCGTACTGTTTAGGCATGAATAGTTTACTCCTGAAATAAAAACTAACGAAAATAACAACGTGTGATCGTGTAGAAACATCATTGGTAACCTTATTATGAGTTAATATGCAATTCCAAGGTTTAATTCCGCGTAATTATATTACTGAACACACGGGACGAAATGCTGTCTATTTTAACTCAGAGTGCATTATTTTGACAGACTTTATTGAAATCTACACAAGCATGTCATTAAAATCTCTTCATAACATAAGTTGTGGTCAATATGAGAGTAATTCCTTTTTACTTCTAGAGTATTAAGAGTTTTTTTTTACCTTCTACACTCCCCCCCCCAAAAAAATACAAATTCTGTTAATGTTCAGAATTTTGAGAATATTACAGTAGAAAATGGAAGGTGGAAAAAAAAAGTGTAAACGGGAAGGGGGAAAAAGGAGGGGGAAATATATATGCAGGGATAATTTTAACATGGAAACTGACTTTTTACTAAATTTTCTGGATTTTCATTTGTAAAATGTGCAAGTGTCCCGGATTTTCTTTCCTAAAATATGGTAATTTAAAGAGGCCTGCATACTTTAGGAAGTAATATTTTTCAGTAGCAATGAATCACAATGATTTTAAGTACCTGTGCAAAGTGATCCCATTTTTCGTACAGCGATTCGCACACCCGTATGCAGAACACGCAGGCATGCTTAAAGAGGTTGGGATTAATTTTTACACACGTGCAGGGAGATTTTCATTCCTGAATTCGCGACAATCCGCTTTGGCGGGAATTATCTGAGTCAGCCATATTTGTATACCCATGGCTTCAAGAAAACGACATTATGCCGCCTCTAGTTATCTTTACTCTATGCTTCACACCTTTTGCAAACAACCAATGAAATAAGCTCTCTCAATCCTGCTTGTCTTACAATTCTTTCAAAATAAAGTCAAGCCAGGGCCTAGCTTTTTCTTGTTTGCTCTTTACACAGAGCCTTGACGAATTGTCATGTCAAATACAAATACGTCACATCACACGCAACGGATCGGATCGGCACCGATCGAATACGGAGATTTACAGATTAGTCTTCAAATATCAAAAAGGAGGACATGAAGGAGGACACTTTTCAAGGGAGGACAGAACTTAGAAAAGGAGGACTGTCCTCCCTAAAGGAGGACGGTTGGTCACCTTACTGTATATGCAAATTCAGGGTTAGTTGGAAAGATGAATGGAGGGTGAAATCAATGCAGCATGAAACCTCCATGGGGCCTGGAGTGGTAGACGCATCTAACACAGAGGCTTAACTTTTCAAGGTACAGTTCATCTCCTTTTTCCACAGAGGTGTGCTTGGCTCCCAGTCTGGGAATTACTGACCTATATAACCTTACGTTGATTCTTCAACAAATGTCGATTCATTTTGATAGTAACTGTACAGAATCCCTGAGGAAGAAATGCAGTAGAAAGGTTTGATCAGCAGAAGATTGAATGTCCTACACAAGAAAATTTTTGTCAGATATTCTCTTTTATTTCCTATCAGCAATTCACGTTTTTTTCTTTCTAGTTTGTCAGGCATTGATTTATTCTGCTATGTGTTGTCTTAAAAACTGAAATTAATGGTGCCCTTTATATCTAAAGATAACTTCTATTTACTGTAGGTGGTGCTTTTTATTCCAAAAATCATTTTGCATGCTTGCAGCAACAATCAATGCCATCACCATGCTTGAATAATTAAGGTGTACCATCATACCTCATATACTGAACCATACAGTAGACATGGAAGTAATTTCAAGATATGGGTTTTGGATAACGCCCAAGGCTTTCCCAATATCAGTGTATTTAATTCCTGTCAATTAGGTTGATCTTATTGTTGATAAACAATTATCTGTCATTATCATTAATGATCATGATTAGTGCCGGCCAAAAAATTCAATCCTGAATGCAGAGAGATGATAAAGCAAAACAAAGAAGGGAGTGAACTTACAAAGGTTCAGCCCCCTGCGTCAGCTTAAGGATTCCAAAGTAAGGATTCCAATGAAGTAAGTTAAAAAGACTATTTGAAAAGCAATGAACCCTCTTCTTTTCAAATGAAATGCTAACTTCTGGAATATTTCTTCTGGTAGTCATAAGAACATAAGAAAAACCTTGCTGGATCAGGCCAAAGGCGCATCTATCCCAGCTTCCTGTATCTCACAATGACCCACCAGATGCCTCAGGGAGCACACAAGACAACAAGATACTTGTATCTCATTGCCACTCCCCTGCATAGTTCTAGAGTGGACTTTATTAAGCCCTACTCACAGGGCCAGAACTAATGACGCCCTGTGGCAACAAGGAGAATGAGTGTATATCTTTCTGGTGGCTGGAATCCTTTCCTAATTCCATGTCATGCCAGCCTCCAACTAGTATTCTCTATGAAACTCTGCCTGACATTTCTTCAGCCCTGACTCATGTCCCCTTTTGCTTTAGTTTGGTTGTGGTTTAGGACTCTAACTCCAGTTTCCGCTCAGCAGACCTATGGAACAAGGCCTTATGATGGTCTCTACTGACCTCACCTGCATCCCACATTCCAGGCCCCCACTTCTGGGGGGAATTTCAAAACTTCCAAGGCAACTAAATGCAGTGTTGCATGAAGCTATTAGTGCAAATATCCACTACTGCAGTGGTTCACAAAGTCCTGCTGGTTGGGACCACTGTAAGTAGCTGCAAGGGCAGAGACTGGGGCTGAGGAGAGTGTCACCTGTTCAAAAATTCTCTTTTTAAGCCAGAGGCAATGTGAGCATTGGAGAATTCATTGGTAATAGCCAGGGATGCTGTGAAATGAACCTTCTATTTACAGAGTAAGATTCTGTTTATTTTTGCAGACTCTTCAAGGGTACTGTGGCACAGGGCGCAATCCTAAACAGCACCGGACTGGCGAGGCTGATGGGCCAGCACCATATCCGACACTGCTTAGGAGAGACACTGTGTGCGCTCCCTTACCATAGGGGAGGCTCCAGCCCCCCCTATGTGCTCCTAGAATCTGCGCCCACTAAAGAGTAGTGTCGAGTAGCGTCAGCTTCAGAGTTTTAGCGCTGACGTGGGGGTGCCGCTCGGCCCCGCCCCCACGTCAGCACTAAGCATGTAGCGTTGACACACAATGTTGCGTCGACGCTACGCACATTCTAGGATTGTGCTGCCCGTCCATGTAGGGAATGTACCAATGTTTCACGGTGTGGGCATTTCTTTAGAAGTGTCCTCTGTGGAAAACATAGACATTCGACAGAAGACAGTCTCAGACTAGCATCTGACATTTTCTAAGTTCTTACGTGAGTGCATTCAAATTAATTACCTCCTCATGTGAGGAGGTACGGCATCTCATATAAGGTCTTTACTACCACAGTAAAGTACAGTTTAATAGCCAGGTTCATTGTTTTCACGACCACTTCAGCCTGTAGTAAAGGTGGTTTTCAGTCTTCCTGGGCTGATTGCCATGAGCTAAGCTTGTCATGTGATACTCCATATGGATCCACTTTTGACACACATTCACAATGGCTCTATCTTTATCTGCATTTTCAGAGATGCGGTCCTCAAGATTTCCCACTGTAGAAGCACAAACACTGAACCCAAGTCACCTGCAAATTCATTCTTTGCCGGGGTGAGCTGGAGTCATTGAGTGTGAGTTGAGAGTCATTCACAAGTCTCCGCCCCCAGACACAAGGAGACTTGCAGGGAAAATACATCAGTCTTAGTGATGCGAGTTTTTCCAAGTTACAACTCATTTCCGAGTTAGTGGACCCAAGTCTCAAGTCACCCTTGCGCCATTGACACACATGACTTAAGTGTACACAAGTCACTAAAAAATGTGTTTGCAACTTGGACTCGAGTCATGTGACTCAAGTTCCCATCCCTGCTCTTTGCCATTTTGTGTAGTGTACGAAGAGGTTTTTCGGCATGGGCCTAGACAGACAGCCTACCCAAGATTGCAAATACACCACTCTAGTGCATTACTGTTTCTGTGGCTAGAAGAGATAATATATCTTGTTAATTTCTGGGGCACTATGACCTCAGACTTTGCCCAGGTATTTAACAGCACCATCTGTTGTCTAGAAACCAGAGCTTCAAAGTACACTACTGGCGCAAGCCCTATTATTTTTCCAGAGCTACAGCTATGGGAGCAATTTGTGGACAGGGCTATATGATAGTAATGCAATTTCTTTAAACATGAGGATTGCTGGTTTAGCTTTGTAAACAAGGGTGTAATAAGAGTGATAGAACGGTTACAACACAGAATGGTATTTCAGATTTTATGGTTGAGTAGAACATAAGACGACTGCGGATCATAAGACCTTTTCTGATATTCTGTTGCATTATCTGTATTGATTTTTTAATTGGGACATTATGAATTTTACACCCACATTATAAATATTTATCATTAAATAGTGACATAGGTCTTGGCTGCATGGGTGGGTCTGTATTTCACTTCCATTGGGTTTTAGGATAGTGAAGGGGGAAATAAACTGGCATAAATATCCCCTATCCAAAGAGTAGAAATCTAGCCAGAATTAAGGTTTTTTTTAAGTTCTAATGGAAAAGATATATATATGTGCTTGTCTCCTGAAATCTACTTGAATTTAAAAGTGCTTCGCTTGGGTGGGACTGGCTCCATCTGTTTGAACTGCACAATTCATTCAGCATCTGCATTTTTTTCCTGGAAATTGACCTTACATTCACATTCTACACATGGCATATCTCATTGTCCTGAGAGATTTGGTTCCTTGTTCACTTCCCATCGAAAACTCACTGAAACAGTAAGAGGTAACAAATTACAACTAACCTCAAGATAATGTGTTCCTGTTCTATCCACAGCTGCATTTTGTTTGGTATTCAAGTATTTTTCTTTAGCTTTTCTCTAACAAGGGGATGAATCCAAGTACTAACACTCAGGCTGTGGAAATTTGCCATTCGTTTCAAAGAACATACAGTCAAGTGAGAAAAGTCTCTGCGTTTACCTGTTATTTTCGGTCTCACCTTGGCATCTGTTATCTCAGTATGTGTCTGTATTTACACTGTAATTATGACTCATGAAAAATCCTTCAGGCCTATTTGTAAGTGGAATCTACAAGGAAGAGTTCTTTGACAAAAATAAAAAATAAAAAAAATCCGACAATTGCCAAATGGGAGAAGTTAACTTTAAAACCAAACACGTAACTGGAATCTGGAGGGTATGCAAAAAATGAAAGCTGACAGCATCTGAAACAAGCAAGTCCTGACGAGTTTACTGTTCAGGCTTTTAAATATAGCTATATGTTAAATGGTGTACATTCTGCATATATCTAAAAAAGCAGCTTAGCTTCCAAGACTTCAATCCTAAACCTCGTGATTTGGGGTTTACATACCTCAGAATGCCTTATACAAGGGAGCGGCAACAGGATGCAGGCATCTTGTTGTCTTGCGTGCTCCCTGAGGCATCTGGTGGGCCACTTGTGAGATACAGGAAGCTGGACTAGATGGGCCTTTGGTCTGATCCAGCAGGGCTTTTCTTATGTTCTTATGGGAGCAAGGCCCACAGAACACATTTACTTACTTCCAAGTAAATATGCACACAGCTGTGCTGACAGTCTTCTACTTACTGAATTCGTAGGAATGGGATTGGGACAGAGTTTAGACAGCACCTTCTTCCACAGCTGATTTAGTGCTGAGCCAAACATGGAGCATCTCAGGGAGCATCTCAAGGAAAGAACATGAACAAGAATGGGGCTTCAGACTAGAGTTAGGGCCCGATCGGTGGGCCCAAGGTAAAGCTGCTCTGCTTGCTCCGCTGACTTACAGCCCATAGAGATCCAGCTTTAGCGGCAGGCAATACGCTCACTGAACTGGTGCAGCCCCCCCCCAAGTGTGGGCTCGTGTGACAACATTGGTCACACTGGTTTAAAGCAACCCTGCTTCTGTCCCCAGTCTGCTATTAGCAGGGATCACCATAGTCCCCATGCTTGACTCCTGGGAGGCTAGAGCGACACACCTCTCAACACTTTCTTTGCCAAGAAGCCCCCTTTGATTCTACATCCCCCAGAGCAGAGGCATCTTGTGGGCTTATATCAAACACAGGGACGAACGGAGCCCCAAGTGCGCCCATGGCAAGGCGACGAAACTGCGCCCCCAGCATGTTGCCCCGCCCCTGTGCATTGCCCAGCCACGCCTCCCTGCGCCCGGAATAGCTCCATTTTGGAGTTGAACGGACGCCAGGGTGGGAGGGCAGACAGGCCAGACAGCGCGCAGGTTCGTCCGCGGACTCTGAGCAATGGCGCCCTGCCACCGCCGGCGCCCATGGCTCGCGCCACTTCGGGCTATACCCTTCCTCCGCCTCTGATCAAACAGTAAAGTTTGATGCTTTCTCTCTTTTTTACTTTTAAGGAAAAAAGATCTGAAAGCTCAGTTTGTGTAGCTCTTGAACCAAAACTGAAATCAAACAGAATTCTTAAGGACATGCATGTTATGCACCAGCATAATCCAGAAGTGTACCAACTTCTGATCAGTTTGCTCCTTCAAGAGATGAACTGTTAGCCGTCATTTTTATAACCTCTGTGAAGCAGAAGTTTACAAACAATCCAAGAAAATGAGCTCAAAGAGTGTTATTTCTTAAACAATCCAGGGGAAGATTTCAACTGATGTCTTTTGGTTGCATTTTCTCTAGAACTTGGAGATCTGCATAAAAAGCATTTATGAATCTGGAAGGCTGTACACAGAAAACATTGGAGCTGAGCTTTCTGAAACAAATTGGGAGCCAAGAATCCAGGGGGACAGGAGCAAAGAGCCAATAAATCAGACTCCTCCCAACCTGAATAGGAAGATTTTATAACCCTTCTTGGGCTATAGCCAGTCTGGGTGAGCAGCAAGGGGCATTTCTAGAACAAAGCTATGGAAGGTTGGAATTGGATTGGGACCTAGTGGGGATGTCCTCCTCTCATGCCATGCTCCATGGTGGTAGGAGGGTAGAATGGAGGCAGGGATGGGACATTTTGGGGCAGTGGAAGGGCAAACTGGGAGGCAAATAGGGTCCAGGAGGGGGTGTGGGACCAGCTGTGGCAGAGCAAACTGAATTCAAACCACCATCCTTGGCCCAAGCAGCATTACATGGCCTGCTTGGATTTCCACCCATGAAACTGGAAGTGCGGATCCAAGTAGCTCCACAAAGGTGGTTGGAGCATGACATGGTTGGGGTAAGGGAAAATATCCCAAGTTGCCCTACAGCCCACACCTACCTTGTGCCGGATAGTGTGCGCTCAGGAGTAAATCCCAAGTCCTTTTCAACAGAAAACAATTCTAAGCCAGTTAGCCTCCATTTTGTGCATGTGCATTTGGCATTAAAAGATGAACAATGAAAAAGATCCATGCGCAATAGCACCTGAGAATCAAGCAGAAACTGCTGAGGTCGTAATTGGTGAATTACTAACAATGGATTTGGGATATGGGAAAACACAAAGGGATGAGGAGATGACTAGGAAGAGAATCATCTAAAAATTCCATCTGTGGTGCATCTATAACTATTCCCAAACTAGAGAGCCAGGTGGTTCGCTTGTAACGGTTCGCTTACATTTACTAGATTTCAAGTTGGCTACGTCTTTAAAGTCTGTAGAAAGCCAGGAATCTGGGCTGCAAACTACTTCATGTCTGTCCCTTGGGGACACTAGTTGTTTCAACACTGTTCTTATGGAGCTGACACCTAACCTTGCTTTTGTTGCAGTTGCAGAGAGAAATTAGTAATGCAGGAACTTCTATTCTGGGTCCAGCTGAATATTTCTGGCACAAGCCTTGAGAAAGTTTTGGCTTTGGCTTAGAAGATTTTAAACTATTTGATCGAAGTGTGACCTTTTCTTCAAACTCTGTGGGATCCAACTAACAAAGTTTGGATTTTGGGCCATCCAATCATTGTTACTAACAAAAAATCTCTCAGGGTTACAGATGCTTTATGAATAACTTTTCTAAAGGACAGCAATTTAGATTTTTTAATTAACGCCATGCCTTTTTCATTTTCATGTTGCAAAGAGTTACAATTAGAGAAAAAAACAATTAATTTGTTCAATTAAAACTTAACCAAAAAGCTTTGCAAAGTGAATTCATTTCTTAGGCCCTTGTTTTCCTCTTATTTTATAATGTATTGCCAGAGAAATTGTTGGCTTCCTCCCATTTTCTTTGGGGCATTTATTTTCTATTGAACTAATGTTTAAAGTCAAGAGTCGAGCCAGAGCTATGTCACAGCAGGGTCACAGACTCCATAGCTTCCTGTTTATTTGTAAAAGGGCTTGTGGAGGTTATTCCCAGACCCTCATTAGAAAAATAGAAAGCCTGCGTCTGCAGTAAAGTCTGCGTCTTTTCTGATATCATGACATCTAAAATGTGAATGCCATCCCCTTTCAGATCCCAAAGTCACAAATAGCATTCAAAATAAAGGGCTTAGGACAGACTGTAAGAACAACTTCCCGACAGGCGCGTATCTTACCTGTGGCCTGGGATGGCGCGAGCCATGGGGCACTGGGCAACGGCGGAGTGCCACTGCACGTGGTCCGGGCGAGACCGCGTGGTTTTTGGCCCTCACGCCCGCCCACGCTCCCCTTACGCTCGGAAATGGAGTGTTTCCGGGGTAAGGGAGGTGTGTCTGAGCGACGCAGGGGGTGGGGCAGTCTGGGGGGTGCGGTTTCAGCGCCAGCCATGGGGCACGCTCAGGCGTCCTTGCGCGCCTCCTTCCGACAATTCAATAGTGGAACTTGCTTCTCATGGATGATGTGATGCCTCCTTCCTTGAAGTTTCCCAAATATATTGAGGATGCTTTAAATAAACATTATTAGATCACAGAGAGACTTGGAATGGATGACCAAAGGCACAAACCACTGAACATTTATCTTGTGCAAGTCTTGACTGAAAGATAATGCAAAAGCATGCCGCTTCCATTCTCTTCAGTGCAGCTTTTGCAGGAAAACTTCTCCAGTGGATTGTGCCTCAGAATGCCAGATACAGGGGAGTGGCAGCGAGATATAAGTATCTGGTTGCCTTGTGTGCTCCCTGAGGCATCTGGTGGGCCATTGTGAGACACAGGAAGCTGGATTAGATGGGCCTTTAGCCTGATCCAATGAGGCTTTTCATATGTTCTTATGTGCCCCAAGAAGATCCTTTCCAGCTCAGTTACTGAACTGGTTTTCTTGTTCAGCTTGTCTGAGCAAAACAAGCAGATGTATAATCATAAGAACGCTTGCCATGTTGAAGCGTGAAAACATTTTTTCTTTGAATGGTTTTCTGAGGGTGCAGTCCTAACCAGCATTCCAGCACCGGGGTAAGGGCAATGCTGCTTTGAGGTGAGAGAACAAATATTCCTATACCTTGAGGAGGCCTCTGTGACTACTACTATACTTCACTGCAGGATGCAGCACATGCCCATTGGCTCAGCTGTATCGGTACTCAAAAGTTGGTTAACTACGCCCTAAATTACTTAGCAACTGATTTCACAATCTTTTTACCAGTACCCCTTGTCTTCAGGGCCATTTGCAATTTGGAGAACAGGAGGCTTTACTCTCTGAGCTGCAAATTTCCTTCTGAGTAGACAGTATAGGATTGTGCTTTAGAGTTGCAAATCCATGTTCTTTATTTGATGACACTTGCTGTCCACTGAATCAAACCACTGATCTGTTCAGTGGCATAGCTAATGAAAGTGTAGCCTGGTGCTGAGGGCAAAGTTATCCCCCAGAAGTTACATCACAACACAAAGTGGCATAACTTCCGGAAGTGACAGCACGCCTGGCCTTTTTAAAAAGGTGAAAAATGGTGGAGATCCTGCATCCTCTCCCCCAGCAGCGTGCCCCGTCCAGGTGTCCCCAAACCAGCAGTCACCCCCCATCAGTGACGCAGCTAGGTCATTTGACACTTGGGCCCATAAATTTTTGACATCTCCCATATGACAAAATCATTCATTCATTCATTCATTCATTCATTCATTCATAGTTTTCACGTTTTTATATTCCCTTCTTCCAAGGAAATCAGGATGGTGTGCATGATTCCTCCTTTTTTGTCCACTTTAAAAGTATTTAAACCAGCAATTTTTACATGATAGTTCTATTTTCATTTTCTAGTTTTTGGCCAAACTTTTTGATAGTGTAAAGATATTACACTCTGGTTTGTTTCATTGCATTCTTCATTACATTACCTTTCCAATGATATATAACATGATAGTATTATTTATACATACCACGGTTTTCACCATTTTGGCCACTACTGTCAAGCTCAGCTTGTTGGCTCCCTAAAGCTTGTTGCCCTGTGCAATTCAACCCCTGCACTTCTTTACTTAGCTATGCCCCTAGATCTATCCCAGTGCTTCCCAAACTGTGGGTCAGAACCCACTAGGTGGATCATGAGCCAATTTCAGGTAGGTCCCTGTTCATTTCAATTTGTATTTTATTTTTAATATATTAGACTTAATGCCACTATGGTATATGACTGCATTTGAAGAAATGTTACAAATCTGTACTTTTAACAGGTTACTACGTATATATAATGATAGTCAATGGGGGCTTACTCTCAGGTAACTGTGGATAGGTTGGCAGCCTTTGGAGTATACGGGAATGTTTTTAAACCAAGAGCAACTGCTTGGGAGAGTCAGGAGTGTTCTTTATTTTTTAACTTATATTTACTGTAAACTTTTAATTTGATTGATTTGATTTTGTTTGGGGAGTGTTAAAAATTTTCCTGCTTGACATCACTTCCAGCCGTGACATCATTTCCAGGTTAATGACATCACTTCCTATGGGTCCCAACAGATTGTTATTCTAAAAAGTGGGTCCCATGGTTATAAAGTTTCAGAACCACTGATATATTCAGTTCACAAAGCAGTAGTAAGTCTTGATCATTTCAGATGGGGGTATCTCTCTCTGTCCCACTTAGAGATACTAGGAGTCGAAGTTGGGACATTCTACGTGCAAAAAGCATCACTGACCACTGAACTAGTCAGGTGGGATACTTAGATTTTATTAGAATTGCCTCAGCACCAGGGAATAGCATTAGAATTTCATATAAAACAGACACCGGTGTCCCTGACATTTTGTGTTTTTGGCCAAAGCTGAATCAAAACTCTTTCATGTGTTTGCCTTTTTCAGCAGTTATGCAAGTTCTTTGACGGGCGAATGGCATTACAGCCAACCGCCATTAGGTGTCCTCTAGCAAAAAGAATTCCTAAATATAGAATTACCGTATAACAATGGAAGCATTGAACAGGTTAAACTCCAAGGACTGGGTTCAGTTCAGTTAAAAAGAGAAAACTCCCCCCAACGAAACAGGGCCTTTGACTCCCAGAATGTACAAATGCCCTGAAAAAAAAAATCACATTTCCAGGAGAAATACTTCCCCCCTCTCCCCGCACTTAAAGCTATTGTTTTTCATCATGTGGAAGTGTGTGTGTGTGTGTGTGTGTGTGTGTTTCCATTTGAAGCTCTGTTAAAGCAAACAGAGGTCCAAGATTTTATTTGGCAATTGGTGCAAAGAACAGACTCAGCCCGAATGGAGACATTTACCCCTCCCTCCTTCCGTCTTTTCTAGCTAACAGTTCACATCGGTCACCATCTTCCCCATGCTCCAACACGCTCGTTCTTGGCTCTCCACCAGCGTAGACAAACTATGCAATCTTCCTTTTACAGAACCTGGAGGCTAAGCGAGAGGGCACAGAAGTACGTGACTAAAGCATCCGAACTTCCTCTTTCATAAGCCATCACATGATGGAAGCAATTACAATTCCAGTCTTGTCTCTGCGAATTGCAGACGCATTGCCTCACCCTAGAAACCGGGCTCTCGTTCTCTTTCTCTCGCTCGCTCGCTCGCTCTGTGTGTGTAGGCAGCAATTGCAGCAGCCGGGTTGGAAAGGCTCCAACTGCACCCTGGAGAAAGAACGAGGGCAGTGGGTGGAAGACAAAAACAAAGGTCTGTTTACTAAAAGTATACAGCGTCTTCAGAAAAAGGGGGGCAATAAAGAACACAGCGCGCAGCTGACAAAGAATCCGACAGAACGGAGCGCAAACGCCATGGCGGCTTTGAAACGGAAAACAAGGCGCGTTAACCCTTGCCTGCCCAGGCGAACAATGGAGGGCAGGGTGGAGGTGGTGCAGTAGATGCCATTTCCTTTCAAAGAAATTCCAGACATTCACGGATAACCTAGATGAGGAGCGGGGGATGGAGAGACAAATGAGCCGGCTTCTCTGGTTGGAAAACAAAAACAGCCCCCCCCTTTTTTTTTGGGGGGGGGGGAAGACACATTTTTGTTTTTTAAAATACGTGGTTTTCACTTGATGCACAAATCCCTCAAAAAGACATCTCGCACTTTTGTTTGCCGTCGTTTGACAACGGTACTGTTTGATGAGGCGGGGTGGGGGTGTAGATGACTCGTTGGTTGGAGCGAGACTTGACTAGGTGAGGAAGGAAGGCTTTACGTTTCATCTAGCTTCACTGGGGAGGCATCAGTGAGCTGGAAACTATTAACCCCGCATTGCACCGAGGGAACAATACGATTTCCTTTAACATATCATTGGTTACAATTCTCTTTAAAGGAGCGTGGGGAGGGGGCGAGATGCCTGGCGCTATAGCAGTGGGGGAGGTGCAAGGTTTTGCACCATCCCTTCTGCACAAGTTTGTTCACGTGAACACGAAGAGTTCTGCATCAATCCCCTGCATTGGTTTGTGTGCTGGTGGGATTGGCTGGCAGCCCTGGAAAATGCATTCGTGACAAGCCACACTGACTCTGGAAATCCCCAAGGGAAATTCATGCTATCTATGCTTGCAAAGCGCGCACTCGTGCTCACGCACCCGCATGTGTTAATATGGGATTAAATACCTTCCGTTTGATTTTTTTTGGGGGGGGGGAAAGGTTTATTCATGTGATCTCGTAAGATCAATAAAAAAGGAGGTGGTTTACTCCCTCTTTATCCTTTCCGCTTCACTGGGAAAAGCTGTTTAAACAATAACTGCATTTTCAGTAACAGCTAGGCAGAAACGTCAGCAAGATTCCTCCCCCCACCTTTGCCAATCCTGTCGTACAGATAATCTACACTCTGCTCTTCCAACTCACAACCAGCTCATTCCAGTTCAAAGGAGATAGATTTTTTTAATCAGCCTGGGGCGTTTGTTTGAAGAAGAGAAAAAAAAAAAAGAATGGCGGTCGGAAAGTTGACAGCTAAAGCAACTGAGTTTGCGGATAGGGGAGGAACATTTTCCCAGCTTCATGTTACAACCGAAAGGCGTTGGCAAGCGGCTGAACGTGTGAGTCAGTAGATTGATTCGCAGTGGGAGCAAGACTAGTCAACGTTTTTCGACATGTAACTACTAAACTGTGTGCACGCACATACACAGACACACACTTGTGGAAACCGATAATAAAGAAAAACATACACGAGTACTTCTACTGTTGCTAATTCAGCTTCAAATGCCAGGATCTGCAAGTGGTCACGGCAGCAGGGTCTGCAACCAGCCATATGCTAGGAAAGGGTTGCTGCAGAGGCAGATCTGGTTAATGGCGGCAGCAACGCCACAAAGAATGTGCAAACTAGCCAGGATGTAGCACGCAGATCTTTGATGCTAAATTCGCTCACCACCCATCCTGGTCTAAAAGAAATGCATTTCGCCTCAATTTTTTTTTTCTAAATTGTCTCGGAGAAAGAACGGTAGCATATGCCGTTTTTACACGCTTCCACCGCCGTTGCAGACAAGCTGCTCATGCTACCTTAAGTACAAGTTAAGCCAGGCAGAAGGGAGCGCACAGAGCCCAGAAATAGCAGCAAAGAGGGCGGTGCTTCAAGCCGTGACGGCGCAGCGGCGATGCTGGCTGTAGGTCGCTCTCTGTCCCTGGAATGTGCATTTCGTTTAACAAGGCTTCGAGTGCCAATTGCATAGAGTCACGTCTCTGACTGCGGCTGCGCACATGGTGTAGCAGAAGCCCTTGAACAAAATGCGAACGTCAGAGCTCGCTCTGCCCCCTCCCTTCCCTCTTTCCCTTTGTAACCTACATAACTCAGCAGCGGCAGAACTATGGGAATGGTGACCTAGACGCAAGAGTTTTAGGGAAACGCTTCCACTTTGTTTACTCTGCACAATCCCATACGCACATGACACTAACATATACAGGAGGACTACGCCTTTCCTGCAGAGGCAACAGTTCCTTTTCTTTGTATCCAAATATCAGACGAGCTGTTGGGAATTGCTATGGTGGGTGAAAGAAGGCGAATATCTTCAGGCTGAGGGGTGGGTGGACAGCAATCGTGTGGACATTTTTCCATATACTGTGCATATATTGTTAACGTGCACAGTGTAAAGCTGCTTCTCATGGGTAAAGATGTCAAGAAGGAGATAGGGAATATCCCGATTTTACTATTTTTTAAATTAGAATTTTTAAAAATGCTGGAAAAAAATAAACTGTTAACCACCACAGCCAAGATTTCTGAGCTTTGTGTATATTACCTCAATTGTGTATATTTCTTGAATTTGCCGAACCGAACAGATTTCAAGCACACCAAGAATCTTGTATTAAATAGCTTATTTAATAGCACAGTCAGGTTGCAGTCCTTACTCAACTAAGCGATTTTAAGAATGCAGTCATACATTCTCATTCAAGTAAATAGACATTGATTTCACTTTTTTAACTTTCAAGTAAATATACTTGGGATCGTGACCCTGGGTTGCTCGAATATATGTTTTGTTTACTCAGAAGTAAATTCCGATTACGGTATATTTGTTCCGTGGTGTGCTCAAGGCTTCAATCCTGCTGCATGCTCCCTTGGAAGTAAGTCCTATTGAAATCAGGATTTGCCCCCAAATGAATGCGTTTAAGATCGGGACGTTAGTTGGAAACGAATTCTCCTAGAGTCCACAGGGATTTATTTCTAAACAAATCTGCACGCGGATTAGAAAAAAAAACACCCTGATGTAACTGAAGGGAGTGGCAGAGCTCCGAAAGATTCACTCGCAAACTAATCCTCACAATATCCCTTCCTGTATGTCGAGTACTATAATTAAGCCGTCTTACCGATGCGGGAAAGGTGGGGGGGAGACGACGACTGAGAAGATCAGGAGCTTGAATTCAAGTGGCAGTTTTCAAGTCTAGAGAATCAGGCCCTGAGCCATTTGCCGAAGGTGAGGGGATCGACATCGAAGCTAGGAGTACAGCTTGGGATACAAATTATCTCCTCAAGAGGCTAAAAAGCGGCCATTGCAAAACTCGAAAGTCTCTCTTTCTACAGAAAATAGCACAGCGGGTGATGGTGGCATAAGGCGAAGCAAAATGTTTATTGGATCACCATTAAAATGAAACATCACAACAACAAAAATTTCCGCCCGCATTACTCTCAAGACAGCCTTGCACAGAAGGCGGCAGGCACTGAGGAAGGCCCCAGCGCAGCGCCCCATATTTGCATCCATTCACATGCGAAAGCCCTGTCGCTCCCTGCCCCTCCCCCCAGTGTGCTGACTAGGAGAGAGCTGGTTATTCTTGCAGCTCTTGTTGTCTTGGCAGAAGTTCAATGAGCAGCAGGAGGAGGAAAGAGGAGAGGAGGTTGGGAGGAAAGGGGGAGAGCCTAGCACGCAGGCGCTCCTGGGCACTGTCGAAGAATCGAGTCACTGGAGCAGAGCGCACAAGCGGCGGCGGCAGCTTTTGGAGTCCCCGCCCCAGCGCGAGTGTCTGGGCGGCCGGCAGCCGGCGGGCAGCGCTGTAGTAGCGAGAGCGCGGTGCAGGCAGAGCGAGCAGCGCGCTGTACTGGGGTCCGAGGGTGCCGCTTCGGGGCGATGTGTCTCTCCGCGTCCCTGTGAGTGACTGCAGCCAGAGGGACTGGGAAAGCCTGGCACGAGGCTGCGGTGTTTTTCCACCACCACCACCCGCCTTGGAGCCGCTGCGCTTGTTTGCAGAAGGAGGTGGCAATCAGTGCAAGAGCCTGCAGCAGCTGCAAAGCCCAGAGTCTTCCCGGTGGCTAGAAGAGCAGCAGTGGGAAGAGGAGGAAGGGGACGAGGCGCGGGGCGTCTACTGCCCCTGGACTGGGCCATGTCGTCCGCGGCAGTGGCGGTGGCTGCTGCCTCCCGCCGGCAGTCGTGCTACCTGTGCGACCTGCCTCGCATGCCCTGGGCCATGATCTGGGATTTCACCGAGCCCGTCTGCAGGGGCTGCGTCAACTATGAAGGGGCCGACCGGGTGGAGTTCGTCATCGACACGGCTCGGCAGCTCAAGCGGGCGCACAGTTTCCAGGAGGGCCGGGCCCCGCCACCTCCGCCGTCCCATGCCAAGCAGCAGCCCCCGCCGCTCACCGCCAAGGAAATGCACTCGGCGGCGGCGGCTGCAGTCGAGGCAGCATCGCGCGGTCCGCCGCAGCCCCACGAGCGCTACTCCCTGGCGCCCACAGCCCCCTCCGAGCGGCCGCCGCCGCGCCTGGGACCCGAATACGGAGGCGGCAGCAGGCAGGTCAATGGCATCCTGGTGCCCAACGGGTTCTCCAAGCCCGAGGAGCCGCCTGAGCTCAACCGCCAAAGCCCCAACCCTCGCCGGACGCACACCGTGGCCCCCACCCTGGTACCCCTCATGAACGGGGCTTCCCTGCCCGCCGCCATAAGCATCAACAGCCGGGCAGCGGCGGCGGCTGCAGCCTCCTTGGCAGCCATCTCCGGAGCACCAGCCCCGCTGCAGGTGTCGGTCTCGCAAGCGCAGCAGAGCCAGCAGCAGCCCGGGGAGGTCGGAGGGCACAAGCGGCCCGGCTCGGTGTCGTCCTCGTCGTCGAGTAGTGGCGGCGGCAGCGGCGGCGGAGCAAGCGACCTGGAGGGCAAGGACAAGGGGCAGCAGGCGCGAGGCTCGGCGGATAACCTGGAGCAGCTGGGTGTGGAGAGCAAGAACCGAGGGGCGGCGGGTGCGGAGCAGGAGTGGATGGGTAAGCCCAAGACGGTGCGCGACACTCTGCTGGCCTTGCAGCACGGCGGCCACGCGGTGCCCTACGAGAGCAAATTCAAGAAGGAGCCCGGCATGGCGGGCGGGAGGCTGCTGGGCTACGAGAGCAACGGGGCCGTCGCCAAATCAGGTGAGTGGCGTTGGGGAAGGGGCGGCGGCGGCGACTGGCTGCTGAGGGAACGGATGGGAAGCCCCTCCCTCCACCCTTCTGGAAAGCCAAGCCGGGGTCGCCATTTCGGTCCAACTTCCTGGTGCCTGAGCGCCGCGCCACTGCTGAGGCGGTGGGCAGCGTGTTTGGTGTGCTGAAGCAGCGTAAGAGGGATGAGTCAGGCAGGGCGCTTGCTGATAGACACCGACAGAGGGTTTCCCCCCTCCTTAGCCTTGGCCACATTCTTCTGCAGGGGGAGCTGAGGCATGCAAGGCTGTTAGGAGCAGCCACAGCAGGCATTTTGCTGAACTGCAGATGCCATATGTTTCCCAACCCCTCATTTCTAACATTGATATTAATAATGTTGTTTTAAAAATTATTTATATGCCACTTTCACTTTTCACCATAAAGGGGTTCACCTAAAATCAAATAACTAAATGGCTACCTGCCCAAAAGGGCTCACGATCTAAAAAGATGCAAAGAACCCCAGCAAAGAGCCCCTAAAAAAGACCTTGTTCTCTGGCTTTTAGTGTGCAAACGAACAAGATGCAGGAGTTATTTAGAGCCCTATTCCTTTTCCAAGGCAATCAAGAATTAGCATGGTTGTAGGGTGCCTTCCACTTGACTGCATTTGGAATGAGTGGAGGATTACAAACATGCAAGTGGCCGTTTGGCTTATGTCCAGTGTGGGAGTGTGGTACAGTGTAGGCACATTTGAAGGCAGCATGTACTGTAGCGTAAGTGGTGGCACAGCATGTTCCACCTGCCTTAGAGCTGCCAATCCACCGCCCTGAGTAAGCTGAAGTTGCTTGTTTTTAAGCCAGTTTTATCCATTTGAATTCAGTGAGTAAATTGGCTTGGGTCCAACCCCTTGGCATGACTGGGCTGTGTCGTGACCTACCCATCTGCACACGTTACTGGAGCTATAGGTCTACAACCTTCTCTTCCGTTCCTATTTGTTTGTAGGGGCACGGGCTGCGAGGAAGAGAAAGCCTTCTCCAGAACCAGAAAGTGAAGCTGGACCTCCTAAAATCAACGGAGAGGCACAATCATGGTTGCCAACCTCATCAGAAGCAATGAAAATATCCATGGCGGCTCCATCTTTCATGTCCCCTCCACCACCAACTGCTTCACCTCATTCCAATCGGACCACACCACCTGAGGCAGTCCAGAATGGCCAGTCCCCTATGGCTGCGCTCATTTTAGTTGCAGACAATGCTGGAGGCAACCATGCCTCTAAAGATGCCAACCAAGTTCACTCCACTACCAGGAGGAATAGCAGCAGCCCACCCTCTCCATCCCCTATGAACCAAAGAAGGCTGGGCAGGGAGGTGCCAAGTCAAGGGGCAAACAACGGAGGAATGGAGCCAGTGCACCCAGCCAGCCTCCCAGACTCCTCTCTGGCAGCCAGTGTCCCCCTGTGCTGCACTCTGTGTCATGAGCGCTTGGAAGACACCCACTTTGTGCAGTGTCCCTCTGTCCCATCTCACAAGTTTTGCTTCCCTTGTTCCAGACAGAGCATCAAACAGCAAGGAGCTAGTGGCGAGGTGTATTGTCCCAGTGGGGAGAAGTGCCCTCTGGTGGGTTCCAATGTCCCTTGGGCCTTCATGCAGGGCGAGATTGCAACCATTCTTGCAGGAGATGTGAAAGTGAAAAAAGAGAGAGACTCGTGACTTTTCCAGTTTCTCAACGCAACATCACCTTTGGCTAAAACTGCTTGAATTGTGTATATACCTATAAATACCTATAAATATCTCTATATATATATTATATATATATATTATATATATATATATATCTCCAAGACAAGGGAAATGTAGACTTCATAAAACATGGCTGTATAATTTTGATTTCTCTTTTGAATACATTGTGTTTCTATATTTTTTGAAGACAAAAGGTATGTACTTATAAAAGCATTTCCTTTTTTTTGTTATAGCAACTATTTGTTGTGCTTCCTTGGTGACAGTTACTGTTCAATGTAGGCTGTGACTTGCGCTGCTTTTTTTAGAGAGCACTTGGCAAATCAGAAATGCTTCTAGCTGTATTTGTATGCACTTGTTTTTTTTTCGTTTTTTTAAAAAATGCCAAATACATCTTCTGACATTGTAAAGATCGCCTTACTGTCTGTGATTCCTTTTTCCCCCCCTTACTCAGTCAAGCTAGAGGCATGCAGGTTTTAGATATAATATGGGTTAAAGTTTTGTAGGATTAAAGCAGGAATGCTACTTAGTCCAGGCCAAAGGCAGGCGAGTGCACAAGGCATTTCACTGGGAAACAGTTCCCTTGTTGCAGCAGCAAAAATGGCCCAATTCTTAGAGCAGTCTGTTGCTAGAAGGAAGTTGCCTTCAGAGCATTATGCTATGTGAGGCGCTGTTGCGTTAGGGATTTGGAAGTTTGTTTTTTTCTTAAAGGCAGAGTTGACCGCAGTTCAACTGGTTGGTTGTAAGATTGCAAAACTGCATTTATTCATTGATTACATAATGTTCCTGCAGAATTTTTTGTGATAAGTTTAATTATTGTGTAACTGTGCATTGGATCAGACAGAATAGCACTGCCATCGTTTTAACAAATCCATACCTTTTCATAGCCAGTCATCATTGCCATTTCCTATTTGTGTGGAGAAGTCTGAGGTAGGTTTTTTTTGTTTTTTTTCTAAATATATAGTGCAGGTGGACTTCAATCTTATCACTTAAGTATGGTACTGTTGCTATTGTTACTACTGCTGACATCATGTTACTAGGTAGTGGCAGATAACTGTGTGGTAACAGCAGAGTGTGAGGTTTGCCTGGTTTGCCTACATTGGTTGTGTACAGATGAACAGAAATTTCTGCTTGAAATTTCATAATACCTACGTTGAAGAGAAAGCATCTAATAATCATTTAAATGAAAGAAGCTGCAGTTTCACATAGGCTCACCTTGCCTTCTAGACTCCTTTCAATAATCCTTTTGTAAAATTACTATTTTGATCACACTTTTTTTGCATCAGACAGCAGATGTTTTAAACCAATAAATCATCAGTTACTAGAAATAGTTAAGCTGTACTGTAGTGTTTTTGTGCTGTTTACAGTTGTGTTAGCAACACTGCTGTGCAACCCCTTGTGTTAAAGTGTTTATAATATGGTCACAAACAACTGTTTGAAGCAGAAAGGTGGTTATATGATCCCCCATCTCTGTAGCAAATAACACTATACATTTTGATGTTGAGAGAATCTGTTCGACAAGTTTTAACAGTTTTGGATGCTGTTTGGTCAGATTGTTCTTATGTGTTGCTGTTCAGACTGCTATTTATTAATGCAGAATAGATTTTAGTAGGGTTTTTTTTAATGGTCATGACATTTGAAAATCCAAACTGCACATGCACAGTAACTTTTCTTTTGAAGTGTTTTTAATAAGCACACCCTCTAGCATTGTGTTCCATTTTACAGGTCAGTGTAATATTAAATAACAAGATTTGCATGATAAACCAATTCAATACTCTTTAAAATGATAGACATATAGTCCAGACTGGTGTCTTATGTAAACACATGTTTAGACAATTTGAGGGGAAAAAACTCGCACATATATACAACTGTAAAGAATTTTTTTGGAACCACTATAGTCTGTGGAAATGTGTATTTAGGCACTTTATTAAAATTGGATTTTGAATTGATAGATGGTAACAAGTTCTTAAGAATCTTTTTGACATAATACCTCATGTATTATACCAATTTGTATCAAGAATTTGCATTCAAGGTTAGTCCCTACTAAAATGTTCCTGGAAAGTTAATTCTGATGTCTTGGCATGTAGTTGAGGTTTGAGCTTGTTGAGCTGAGGTGGGAGGATAGTAACTTCTTCCTTGCTAATGTGATTCAGGCATGTCAAGGTTTTGAGAGCCATTTGATCTGAATCTCCAACAAAAGCCCTTTAATTACACTGATATCCTGAATAAGTGCGTTCATATATTGTAACCCAGTGATGTACCGCTGTATCATCTTAAGCAGTTTAAATATTGGGGAGTTTCAGCCTTGTCATTCCGCATAATGATAACCGGAACACATCTGAGTTCTCCACCTGTTCAGTCAACTCCTTCCAAACCAGTTCTGGTGATTAGAACCAAACACACATTACAAACTCATAGTTCAGAAATGACATAAGCATGATCTTTGCATTTCTATAATTTCAATTGGGCTTGTTAGTTCATTTCTTGATGTGTTGATGACATCACCTCAACAGATCACTATATATTCAATATAAGTTTCTTTGGCTACACATATTTTTGAAGTGCTTTAGCTGCAAGAATACTACCATTAATTTCTGATAATAATGTAAACCTTAACTCTATTGCAGCCAATGAGAACTTAGGGCACAATCCTTACCAACTTTCCACCACTGGGGTAAGGGCAATACAGCTCGGAGGTAAGGGAACAAACATACCTTTACCTTGCGGAGGCCTCTGTGACAACTACTGCAAAGTGCAGAACATACCCCATTGGCACAGTTATATTAGTGCTGGAAAGTTGGATAGGGTTGCACCCTAAATAATCATTTGTTTCAATAGAGTTGGGGTTGCACCCTTTTTTGAAGTTTTTAATGGTGATAATTTTTGTATAGCAATAAAGCAAAATGTTGATTTAATGGAGAGTGATTCTCAAAATCTCATCTTCATTACACTTTTAAATTACTTTATTGAAATATCACCTGCACTGTGCTTTTGTTGTTTATAGTTGCTAAACCTAACACATTACTATTTTTACCTATTATTTTTTATCTTTTGCATTAAATAAAGTGAAATTAGGAGCTTTGAACACTTTCTTTGACTGTACTTTTTTGTTAGCCTTTTTATTTAAAAAAATCTATATTGCAGCTACTGAGGTATGCGGTAGCCCAAATCAACTGGATTTTTTTTAAAGATTGTCATCTTTTAGACAAGAAAACAAAATTTAAGCAAGGAACGGAACAAATACAACTTTAGGGACTTACTTTTTCTCAGAAGAGATAACTAAATCCCATGCCTTCTATTTTCCTTTATGGTATATTGGCCAACAAGAGTTGGAGGCAAATGGGGAAATCTACAAGTAGAAAGGAAAGGTTCTGCATGCCACTGTCCCATGATGACCTATGGAGACTTGAGTGTCGTGCCGTACCTGATGAAATTGCATTTAGGAAAACATTTATTTGGGAGGATTCTTCCAATGGCTTTTTATGGTAACAGAGCCCTGGGATATGTTCTCTGTCCTTGGGCCAAATCCTTCTCATCTTTCTACTAGGAAGGACAGAAACAGTGTGCCAGTGACATGAGAGAGTCATTAAGGATAAGTTTTTCACTACATTTCAGCTTTGAAAAAGTATTTCTGGTTGGTGATGACAAATCATACATGAATTATAAGCAAGGTTGGTGGCAAACAGCTACCCTGAGGTATATGCAAGTGGAAAAAAGTTCCCTTGAATTTAATCAAACTATGTTAGGGACCAGACTACTAAAATTCCTTTGTGGTGCCTTTTCTCAGGGCGCAATCCTAAACTGAGTTAGGCCGGCATAAACTAAGCCAGCAAAGTTTGGCCAGCATAAGATACACCGTAAAGTATGTTCGGACCACTCTTGGAGTCAGAGAGGCCAGCATACAGATGTGAGCCATCCTCACTGACTCAGAGACTAGTCAAAATATGTTTTATGGTGGCCCTTGTGCTTGCCAAACTGCTGGCTTAGTTCATGCTGGCCTAACGCCAGTTTAGGATCGTGCTCTCATTCATATAGTGTGATAGGAAATTTTGATGTTCTCAGTTAAAATGTAGAGAAGCTGCTGTACTTGAAAATTTTACTCATCAAGCTCAGTGATAGAAAATAATTGTGATTATGACACATTTGTTTATAGCCCCTTTAGCTTTTCAAATTGAACATCATTTTAATGAGAACTCTGCTAGAGCAAAGAGTACTGAACAAAGCCTGGAAGAGGTTTAGGCATGTTTGCAAGTTGTTTCATACTGAATGCTGCACTGTTAGGGTAATGAAAGGAGTTCAAGTGACATTTTCACACACATTAACAGTCCAGCCAACATGCTTTAAGCCAATAATTTAAGTGGAACAATTGGTTTAAATCCAATTCCTCAGGTTCTCACATACCTGGTTTGAGGAATGAGCTGAGAAATTCTAGTTTGCTGTTACATGACAGATAGAATTTCTGCAGCTGATGGACATGTTTTGTACATGCTTTGTACAAGCAATTTTCAGGATGTTTGAGAACAGATCTTACTACATAATGAATTCAGTAGTAAAAATGGAACACAAATATAAAATTGGCTATCTAAGCACATGTTGTTCCTACTTATTTTCCAAGCAGGGTTTTGTTTTTGTTTTTTTGCATATTTACAGCTACGAGAACTAGAAACTTAAACTAATCCCATTGACATGGAAATTTCAATGGAACTGCTTATATGAATGCTTATTCACATATAAAGTACCTTAACAGAAACAGCCTATATTCTGCTCAGTTCATTACATACAGCCAAAATATTTTTCTCCATAGGATTTAAAAGACAATAGAACATGGGAATTCTAGTAAGTACCTATGGAGTGCAGCAAGGACAAGTAAGGGAGTTGGATGGGTTGTTTGCTACTCTTACCCCGGTGGCCACTAAAGTAGGCCCTATTTGAAACTGCAAAATGAAGCCTCAGAAGAAAATCTTACGCATGTTAGATTTCCCCTTGATTTTTTATTACGTTTACGTTGGCTATACATTGTAACTGATGGTATAAACATTTTTCATAATGGGTTTCTATACAAACACTGAAGCTACAGGCACACCCCAGTAGCTGCTGGAGTTCAATTCCAGACCATGGATACTGGGGATGCCTTTTTCAAGATAGGGGAACATCAGTGGTTTACCTTGCTGAAACAAGGTTAAAAAAAAAAAGATTAGTTTAATGTTGCCCTAACTATAATAGGTATCCCAGTATCCATGGTATCTATGCATAACTGAAACCATGGATACCAAATCAGTGGATACTGGGGCATGCCTGTACTATTATAGGCTACTGGGAAAGTCAAAGTGTTTTGTCAGACTATTCCAAATTTCGTATATACTACTATAAATAAATGAAATCTGCAGGCAGTTTATACAATACTTTTATTTTGGGTGGTAGAGAGTAATAGGTTTCTCTTCCTGATTCTTGAGTGTTGACACTGAATCATTCAGAAAATGTTCAATCGCATCTAGGCCACACAAAATCCTGAGTCACCCTCATTTGCTTGCCTTTGTTCAAGAAGTGCAGATTGAGGAGACACGCCTTTCCTCTGTCATAGACCAAGGTCAGGCTTTACTAACACATGACTGGAATACATATTTGCCCATTTCATCACTCCAGACATTGTAGCTGGGGCACATGAATTATTAACTCATTCACTACATGTAGCTTGCGCTGTAATCAGACGTCAAAGATTCTACTAGGAGCACAGTTAACTAAAATCCTATGCATAGTTACTTGGAAGTAATGCCTATTACTATGCTCTTGGTTTGAATTAAAACATTCTTAGACACAGTTACATCAAAACAAAATTACTGATGAACGCATTTTTAAAAAATCCTCATTCCATTAAAAAAAAAATCCTTATTGCAAGACTTGTCTCATGCAGCTGCACTTTGGAGAGGACCATAATATGCAGTACAATATGAATTGTTTCACAAGTTGTCTCCCAGTTTATATTTCAAACACTACTCCTAGAATGCTGAAGGATTGTTCTGTTAAAGTCCAATCCGGGACCCAGGATTGCATTGTAAATTGGAAACCTACAGATGTTTTCTCAGAAAGAAGTCCTAGTGAATTCAATGAAACTCCCAAGTACATGCATACATGACTGCAGCTATTATGAGTGATTTCATCAGCAATGGTGGTTTGGGAATTGCTACATGATAACCGAATCCTAAAACGATTACTCCTTCCAGTAAATCCTATTCAGTTTAATGCAATGTACTCCCACATAGCAGATTTAGGACTGGGGTAAAGATAATGGCAAGAATATTTATTCCTGTAAAACTATTTTTTCCTTACTTCCAGGATATTGTGCTAATTCAAGTCTAAAGCAAAGTGATGAATTTCGTATTCTCTTCTTGAAAATGGCAGACTTTCCATTTTACATCTCTGATTACAAATTGGTTTATAATTATAAGCATGCATCCTCAGAAATATATGCTACATCAATCTTAGGATTTAGACCCAATCTACACATCATGCAGAATGAAGATGTTAGCTGAGGTGGTGGAATTCTGGACTGTTTAGTTTTGGGCTGCAGATAGAAAGTCATATTTTAGAATGCTTCTCCATCCAGAAGCTTTCAATGCATGTAGTAAATGAATAAATTGGGAGGAAAGCTTTTGAGCAAACCTCTCCCTAATTTGCTAATTTACTATAAAGGGGGATGTGTGCGTGTGTGCATGTGTGTGTGTTTTGCGGAAGGGACAATTAAAACACATGGCTCTCCCAACTGCAGTCTGAACTGACGGCTCAGAATTCTAACACCTCACTCTGCAATATGTAGATTGGGTCTTCCCAATTAACGTATTTAGGATCAGGTTGTAGCTACTTCTATTGCTGCCTTGGATATTTCTTTGTACAACCATGGGATAAAACTGTGGAAATAAATTATGAAGAGTTCTCAGACTCCAGCAGCCTCCTTGGCCACCCAATGGATTTGCCTAAGAAGACTATTCCAAAGGAGAGGCACCACTGTAAAAAATAAAATAAAATGCATTTTTGTCCCATCACACCAGGAGGGGCATCCAGAGAAAGACCTCATAAGAAGATCATAATGGTCATACAAGTTGTTACGGAAGAGGTGCTCCTTGACATTCAACATGTCTTCGGAATTTCACTGATTGGAAGATGTTATGTGTAGGAATTTTGCCTGATGATTCAGTCAAGACATTAGTTTTGGGGTGGAGGGTGGGGTGGCTGATTCCTCTGCAATTCCATTGAAAGGCAGTTGTCGATGCCTCTCTTAAAAACATACACAAACTCCTGAAAACAATTGTGGTTGAGAGACGAATCGGGATTTCCTTGATTCAAATCTCCCCTCTATCAAGAACTTAGGTTGCCTTAGGCAAGCCATCCCCTTTCAGCCTCAGCTTTTCCAGATGCAACATGGGGCTAATAATAATTATAAGATTGGTATAAGGACAACATTAAGATAGTATGAAGCACTTTTCACACTCAAAAACAGCCATATAAATTCTAAGTATTAAACTGGAAAAACTTGACAGCAGCTTGGGAAGTATCACTCCAAGATGCCATCATCTGCTTGGTTAGATCTGATGCATGCAAGTTTCATTGATCCTAACAATGTTGCTTATTACTTCCTATTTTAATACAACAGTATAATGCACACACAAATTGGCAACATTCATAATCTGCTTGCTGAGATAGCAATAAAATCCACTCCTCAAAGCTAAAACAGGTAACACCATTTGCACATAAAATTCGCACAGTGGCGTATCTAGGGTGTTGCATTGGGTGGCAAGAGCCATGGGTGCCATTTGCCAGGGGGCGCTGATGGCCCTTAGCCCCCCCACGCAGCGCCCAAGAAGATGCCTGAGACGCACCTGAGGGAAGCCGTGCGCCCCCCAGCTCGCAGCTTCCCTTGGCTGCGGCTCGGGTTTTGCCCAAGCGGTGGCCAGGAGACACCCCCCCCGGCTCTGCAAACCAGGGAGGTGCGTGGCGTCTCCTGGCTGCTGATTGGGCAAAAGTGCCTGAGTGGTGGCCAGGAGACGCCGCGCGCTTCCCCAGTTCGCAGAGCCGGAGAGGCATGCAGCTTCCCTTGGCTTGGGTTTGACTTGGGTTTTGCCTGAACGGTGGCTGGGAAATGCCGCACCTCCTTGGCTCTGTGAACTGGGGAGGCGCCGGTGTCTCCTGGCCCCATTCGGGCAAAACAAGGAGGTGGGGGCTTGGCTTCTTCCCGCCATGTTAGCTGACATGGCGGACAGAAGCCACACCCCGCAACGTCATGATGCCATGACGTTGCATGCCATGGGCGCGGTTTCGCCCTGGTATGCCTCTGGATTTGCAGTCTAAATATTAACATGGAGTCACATAACATAGGACAATAGGTATATTTCCCAGTACCACGGAGGCATGATCTGCTTTAAATCAAATAAGAAATTATCATATTCCTAGAAAGAAGTGGGAAAGGATTCTTTCTCTTGACACTGGAAAACTTGAGAACCCCAATGCTTCCATCATCTTACAAAGCTAGGGGTTCTCCTTCAAATCAGAAAGCGAGACTCTTCCCTACATTATGCCCATCCTGAAAGGTATATCTAATCATAGAGCTACAAAAGAAAGGGCATGATGCTATGCACAGTTATTGGGGAACAAATCCCACTGAATTCAGTGAGAATTCAGTTTCTTCATAGAAATGAGTATGGGACGGACTAGCACAATAATTAAGAAGCTAGAGAACCATGTTCTTATGAGGCACCCCAATCCTAACAAGTGCTGGCATAGCAGGGCCGCAGGGCCTTCCCTGTATCCAGTGCTTGTCAGGAGAGGCTGGAGGTTTCCTCAGTTTAAGGGATATCGTTCCCCTTACCCTGAGTAATGCCCCACCCTACCCTATAGGCAGTGATGGGATCAGCTAATGACTTGGGGGAATGCTGGGCGGGCAGCAGGAAGGCTGGGCGGGACTTCTGGGTGATTGACAGCCCGTCCGTCTGGGTCTGCCGCCCGCCCGCCCGCTCGCCGCACGGGCTGCCCTGGCCTTGGAGGGGGTGCCCACTCGCCGGGGGGACGGGTGGGGGGCCCCGGGTGCCAGGGAGCGCAGCGATGGGGCGCGCCACCCGGGGGCAGTCCGTGCGGCGGGCGGCGGACCTGGACGGACGGGCTGTCAATCACCCGGAAGTCCCGCCCAGCCTTCCTGCTGCCCGCCCAGCATTCCCCCGAGTCGTTAGCTGATCCCATCACTGCCTATAGGGAAACTCAGATCTGTGCCTGCTAAATAGCAGTGCAAGTACAAATGGCCCCGCGTAACAGCAGCAGGCCCAGGAAGGCCTTTAGAATATGGAAGAGGCCTGCTCCAACAATCATGCCCCCTCTTGGGCCTGATTCCACTAGGCACGCCCACTCAACCTCTACCCACCCCAAGATACCCCCTCCCTCCAAACCACCCTCCCACTACCCAGCATGACCTTACCTGCTCCACTGGGCAGAAGATTTGGATGCAGCATCAGCAGAGAAATACAGGCCACCCCACTGGTGCCGCCTGCTCTCGTGGTGCTGTGAACATGGCTTAAGGCACAATTGCGACACCTTCTGCCAGCACAGGGGCCACTGCATGGGCTGAGCAGTCACTATGATTGCGCTCTGAAAAAGGTAAAACAATTTTTTTTTTTACTTCTTGAATTTAGGGGGAAAATGAGGGCTGGAATCCTAAGCCCAAATACTACATAGCAAGTCGCAGAACTGTGTATTGATGCATTTCCTTATATATATCTATATCTATCTATATTTTTTCCCCAGAATTTTTGTGTGTCTGTGTGCACTTTAGAAATGAATTTAGAAGGTAATATATGGAGAAACTATGGAGGAGTTAAATTAGGAATAAAAAGCCTAGACTTTTGAAATTGTTTGATTACCACGAGCTGCCATTCCAAAATATAGACAGGATAGAAAGCAAACCGCTTCAGAGACATTGCTGAAGGGTAAAAGTCTACTTTGAAGCCAGGATATTAATGCAAGACAATGTTTCAACTCCATCAATGTAAGAGAATGATTCACCCCCATCATAGATTTTCCTTATAGGCATTGCTATCATTGTGACTCTGTTGTTGTCCTCGTTGCCTCCTTTTGGCCCAGATTTGTTTCCTATTATAAAACAGTGATTCCCAAGCGCTGGTTTAGGGGCCCTGTGGATGAGTCATTCAGTTACCAGAAGTGGATGTTGGAGCCTGTCCCTGTGTTACATTAATGGATGGTAACTTCTGGGTTAGGAAATTGTGCAGACAGATGGCATCTTTGGCAAAGAAAAATGTATTAGAAGGTCCGCTTTGGAAGTGGTTATGAACAACTCAGCTGAGGTAGCTGCCAAATTTTTAAGCAGCAGTTTTACAGTATTTGGGAGATGGAAAAAAAGGGGATTTTTTTTTTTTGTTCTAATGTACAGATGAGGATCTGAGAATGAAACAACCCCATCCAAAACTTAGAGAAATCAAAATGTTCTTGTGATTATTTTCTTAAATTAAGACCACCCCAATCCTAAACACATTACAGGAAAGTCATTCTAAAATGAAAGGGATTTACTTCCATTTTATATGTTTAGGACTGGATAGAAACCTTTTAAATGTCAGAATTTCAGCATTAATCACTCAGTACCTCACAATCTGAGCTGTGAATTAAGCTACAAATGTGGCTACTTTGCTCATGTGAGGGAGTCAAATATATTTCGGAAAAAAAGATGTGCAACATGCAAAGAAGCAATATGAGAGCTAGAATTTGCTTGGATTCTCCATTTCTTAAAACTATTCCTTTTACAGCCCAGTCCTATGCATGTTCACTCAGAAGTAAGTTCCATTGTGTTCAGTTGGGCTTACTCCCAGGAAAGTATGCATAGGATTACAGCCTGTGGGCCCAACCCTAACAGGCTTAGCGCGGACAGTATGAGCATACTGCCCACGCTTCTGTCACAAAAGGTGCTGTAAGGCACTTCCAGTGCTGGCGGTAAGCAACCACCAGGCCAACACTGGCCCCATGCCACTCAGAAGCACCGCAAGCCCATGAGCGGTGAGTACAACAGTCACTGGTGGTGTGGCCTTTTTGGGCAGGGCGGAAGGGTGTTCGTGGGTGGGGAGAGGGGCGGGACAGGGTGAGACCTTCATAGCTGATCCCAACCTATGTGTAGGGATGCGCGACCCTACATAGAGGCCCTTGCTAAATAGCCTGTGCAAAGGCAAGTAGACCCATTGCTTGCATTGTTCCCTTCCTCCGGAGTAAGGGGACACTTTGAGGAACCTCCGGCGCCAGGTGAATGAAGCAGTAACCACTTGGCTACCACTGCTGTCGCTGGCAGTAGGACAGCTCAGGACTGGGCTGCCCATCGGTGAGATGGCACTCACTCAGGTCTTGCTGCGCCAAAAGCCAACTCCAGAAACTGGAAAACAAGGTGTTAAAAACTCGCAAAACTAGCCCCCAACATCGAAAGTTCTACAGGACTGCTGTCTTGTTATTTTAGAAGGTTTTTGAACCCATTAAAAATGAAGAGGTTGTGTATGCTAATAAATGATTAACTCCCTTACTAAGCACTTGAGCTGCAATCTAGCCATGTGTTCTTTGTGATTCAGGTTTGTTCAAGGCGCTCACTGCTCCAGACAAAGTCCTAAGTCCAAATAGTAGTATTTACACAACCAAGTTCACCCTCTCCTATAAGGACTGTCAACCCTGGCATTATTCCACACACTTGCCAAAAATATTGACACATTTTCTTTCCTGCCCTAGAATCACACTACTGGGGTGTTAAATTTATCTTATTGCATGCCTTTTATAGTAGAATCTGGCTCTTCTAGGAACAATATTCCAAAGTGGGGGTGAAAAACATTCTGATTCCATTGGAGAAAACAGTTCAAATTGTCTTTGATTCTATGCGATTAACATTATCAAATGTGTTGCAAGCTCAGAGATTCAAGATGAGGAAACTAAACCAGCATGCTATGAATGTGTCACATTTGACACATGCTAACACAATTCTGTGATTGCTTCAATCTGCAATCAAATTGTCACTTAACCTGGATGGCCAGTTTCTTTTCAAGCTGAGCTACTTTGCTTTTAACAGTTGCATGTCAGGCAGTTTTTCCCACCAATGAAACGCCTATCATATAAAGCTGCACCTATTAAATATCTACCTGTTGTACACCTGGTTAAACACACAGGGGCTTTACTGTAGGAGGGGAAATGCTCAGTCTACCAAAAAGATACCTGAGGGAATGGAGGGATAAATGTGGGTTAATGTACAAGTGAGATGCTTCCTGCAATAACCCCACTAAGCAATCATGTGTCAAATGCTACATGTACCCATTTACCAGAAGTTCAGTGGACAAGTCTGCAGCATTGCACACAGAAGATCCCAGATTCAAATCCTGGCATTTGTAAATAAGAGCTGCGAAAGAAACTTGTCCGAAACCCTCAAGAGCTGTTAGACAAAACAGAGCGGGATGGTTCTGATTCTCAGTAAGGTTGCTTTAGGGTAGGCACTTTAATTGTGTAAATATCATTTTTTTCATACTTCTTATGTGCTTAGAAATGTCCTATTTCTAAGTCTTGATTTTGTTTATTGAATGATATAATACTCTTATACTGAGCAGATAAAACCAATTTTTAAAAAATTATTAAAACATAGTTTCTGTGCGTTGGTATTTTATTATATATTAAAACTTTAATATGTAATAAAATACCAAGGCACAGAAACTTCAGAGCGCACTTTCCCCTCCCCCACACACTTTCACCGTCGTCTCACCTCCCTCCCGCCCCCGCTGGATACAGGCCTACATGTTACAAACAAGGCTACGTCTGCTAGCGAATGGAGGAAAAGGAGGAAGTTGTAATAAAATGCAAACTATGCAGGAGCTTAAAATTAAAGTAATGCAGTGCCATCCCAGAAGTCCCATCGACGGAGCACGGCGGGGGTGGGTGGGGAGCAGAAAGGCTACTTAAAGCACAGATCCGGGGACTTGAGGTGTGTTCCACGGGTCACTTCTTGCACGAGAGGCCCTTTTAGACTTCCACGTGGTCTAGTCTTTCGCCCTGTTCGAGCTAGTATAGAAAGGTATCGCTACACAACAAAAACGCTGGATCATCATGTAGCACTGCAGCGGGGAGGGAGTGAGAGAAGCGGGCGGGGGAGGAGAAGGAACAGCCGTAGGCTCCGGAAGCCTCCCCCACTGGCTCTGCGAGCCCCTCCCCGCCGAGGAAACTGCAGCAGCTGCGCCAGCTATAATTAGAGCGAGAGGCGCAGGCGTCATAGCGCCTCCTTCTAGGATATCATCCTTCCCCCAGCCGGCTCTCGGCCCCTCGTGCCTGCCTGAACCGAACTGTACCAAGAAAGGAATCGTGCATGTCGACTCCAGCTCTTTATCTGGACAGGTCACCTTGTGGTGAACCAAATATAGTAAATGGCGGAGACGGCTCAGGCTTCGCCGCTCTGCAAAAAGGAGCCTGGCAGGATTGCGCAACCCAGGAAAAAGCGCGAGCAGTGACGTGGCACGCAGCCACAGGCTCGGTGTGCAATGGCCAGGCTTTCTTTCCTTGCGAGCTGGGAATGTTGCTGACAAGTCAGTAGAAGCCTCTGACTCACGCGTAGATGCACTACATTCTTGGGGAGCAACCGAGTCCGTGTTACGCAGAGTGATTGGCTTAAGGCTTGCCACTTTAAGGATATTCCTGGAATATTCTTAGGGGAATTCAGAGGGTCATTTATAGCTGCTCGTGTCAGAACAGAGCTGAAAGCTGATGCTTGCGCATATCTTGGGTACATGCCCTGGTATCTGAGACTGAGGAGAATCCTAGGTGTCCTTAGCTCTTACATTTTTTGCTGCCAGTCTAGCTTTGTAGAGCTATTTAAAGGCCCTATGATAATTCCCCTTCCCATGTGCCTTTTTCTGAAGTTTTTTTTTTTTTTAGCCCTTGTGGCTAAAATACCGGCATAGTGTTTCATTTTGAACTTTATAATATGGAGACCTGACCTGCTAATACAATAAGTACATATATTTATTTTGTTTAGATTTATCACTCAGTATTATAAGACCCACGATAAATACACATCTCAAATATAATGAAATATACAGTTATACCTGGAGCCCAATTTCAGTGGAGTTGTAAACAGAGATCTCTGATTGTCATTTTTTTGGCCTATTTTGCACCTTTTTTGTGTCTTACTGTAGTGATGCCTCTGCACTCTGAAGAGGCAGCTGGGTCACCTGAAGATAGTAACCACGTTTGCTCTATTATGTTGTTGCTGAGCATCTTCTCTGACTGATTGATAACAAAGGATAACAAAGGTTCTGAGCTGTCCTATTCGGCCAAATAGCCCCGATTCCCAGGAGCTGTAAATTGAAGTGGCTCAGGCCATCCAGTCCCTTATGTAAAATAGGTTCAGTTCTTGAATGGTATGAAAAGTGAGGTTGCACACCCTTTTGTGCATTTGCCCATGTCTCACATAAGACTATTTTTCTTTCTGATTCGCTTTGCAATTGGAAAATTTCTGAGAAATAACCCAACTTATTGCTGTATTCTTAGGAAAGCAGCAGGCTCTGGCGTCACAATGACAGTACTTCCTGCCATGACATCACTTCCGGTGAGTCCCAGAAAGATTGGCATTCTAAAAAGTGGGTCCCGGTGCTAAAAAGTTTGAGAACCACTGCAGCAGATCATGAGTATGGAAAGTACCCAGATAAGTTGTGTTAGGTTTTGTTTTATTTTATTTGTCACTTGCATTGTAATATCTTTGCCTACCTTTGCCACGCCTACCTTTGCCTACCTTGCCTACCCTTGCCACGCCTATTCTTTTTTTGAAAGAAAAAAAAGACACAGTCCTATGTAAATTTACAACACTGATCCAGCCTCAATGTTATCTATCTACAGATAAGAGAGCAAGGGTTTCCTTACCTTGAGGAGGCCACCATGACCACCACCCCTGCAGGATGCTTCATTGGGTAAAGTTATTGGCTTTTGTTTTCTCCTTTCCCACCACTGCTTTGATGTTGCCATGTCTCCCAGACTGGCCACACTCCACCACATCCCTGTTAATGTGGGAGGGCAATTTTCCCAAGTCAGCCTCCCTTTTTCTGGGCTCTCTAGCTGGGTGGTTGCAATGAGAACTAACTTTTCACCAATTGAGTCCCAATTAGAAGGGTGGGGAGCAAGAAGATGGTCCTGTCCAGTTGCCACTTGACAAGGCAGTCAGGCCGCATGCTCCAGGGGTATCATGTCTGCAAAAACTGCAAAGCATGTTATGCCAGCAGTTCCGCCAGCATAATGCACCTATAGGATTGGCCCAAGAATCTCTCTAAATAACACACTACGCTCCCTCTCCCCACCCATGACATGCCTCTGCCACCAATTTACTAGCACTGGCAGAAGCTTTGGGAGCCACTGCTGTACACCCTGTGGCACTGCCAGTTTTTGGCAGTAGCCCTGAAGTGCATGGCAGTGGCCCAGTTTTTGTGCCACTGTAATGGGTCTTGTGCTGCTGGAACACTAGTTCCAGCAGTGCAAGTCCTATTAGAAGTGGAGCCATAGGCATGTGTCTTCCACTACTATTCCAGCTGTCTTCCAACCTGTTTCATGGAGTGCTGACACTGGATGTATTTGAGACAGAGAGCAGGGTGCTGAACTACAAATCTACCAATTGACCTTGCCAACTATCTATCCCACTTGTCAGCAAGGGTCTCACCAAAACTCAATCAATCACTAGTATTTATATACCGCTTTTCAACACAAAGTTCACAAAGCGGTTTACAGGCAAATAACAACATTAAAGTTAAATGGCTCCCTGTCCCAAAAGGGCTCACAATCTAAAGAATGGAGAACACCACCAGCAACAGCCGAAAGACATTGTGCTGGTATGGGGTGAAGAGGGACAAAACTGGCTCTGTCATCTCTTTCAGTATCCCTGGAAGCATTCAGGAATCAACTGGCTCCATAGGTCTCCATGGATGGACCATCTTAATTAATCCACCACCCCCAACTGTGCAATATTTTCCTGTTTCTACCCATCCCTTAATCAGATAATGTTCCGATAATTATCTCAATAATCTCAAGGCCTAATCTCAAGCCTGATCTCAAAGCTCTCAACTCACCAGAGCGCTCGTCACTGCAAACCAGTAAATACAAAGTGTGCCCTGCTATGCCTGTCAACACCATTATAATCTATGCCATTTCCACAGTTGATGGGGGGGGGGGTCATGGTACACCAGGAGAATGTTCTGAAATCACCCGCAACTAAGATTCTAGGGGTCTCCAATCCAGGCCAATCAAAATGAGGGGCTGGTTGTGTACGTATTACCATAATTTATTATTTATTTGAATAATGTATATCCTGCCTTTCCCATGCTGAAGCAAATGCCCAAGGCAGACTAGTGTCCATGGGCAGACTAGTCTAAACCACCATTTTTTTCAATGGGGCTTTTACAATATACAGTATTCTGTGATTTAGCAAATCCTCAGTCCCTGATGTAGCCTTCAAAGTATGGTTCTCTCCTCTGGCTGCATGACATGGAGCTTCAGCAGGCAATCGTAAATCCAGCATGGACAAATGCTCAGGGTCATTCTTTTACCGGCTGGCCTTATCATACACTCCCCCTTGGCTCTTATTTTGTGGTGACTAATCAGCTCATCAGCAAATCTGTCCTGCCACAAGGGGTATAGCCAGTAGTGTCATTCATTAACCAGGAGACGGAATGCGAGGCGGGACTTACTGCCTGATTGGCTGCTCGGTTCTGACGCGTCGCTGCCTTGCCGAGCGCCGCGCGGGCACCCCTGGCCTTGGAGGGGGTGCCCGCTTGCCTGGGTGGCGCGTGGGTGCTCAGGAGAGCCGCGGAGGGGCGCGCCACCCGGAAGGAGTCCCCGTGGCAGAACGGCAGGCGGCGACGCGTCACGGGCTCCCTGTCAATCAAGGGGTAAGTCCCGCCTCGCGTTCCGTCTCCTGGTTAATGAATGACACTACTGGGTATAGCAGCTTGTCACAGCTGGATATTCTGTCTCCCATCCAAAAACAAGACCACAGATTTTCCTGCTTAGCGTCAGGCAGTACCAGCAGCTCAGCTGTCAATCAACACCTCCTTCCTATGGATCCATACACAGTCCAAATTGAACATTGGTTGCACTAGGAATCTTTATCTGCTAGCAGACTATGACTGCTCCAGTTCTCCTACCTTCATAATATATAAGGGATAAATCTAAAAATATGGTGTATCCAATGCAGTGTAAAGGTAAAGGTTTCCCCACAACTGAATGGTCTAGTCGTGACCGACTGTAGGGGGCAGTGCTCATCTCCGTTTCTAAGCCTGTAGAACTGGCGTTTTGTCCGAGGACAAGCTTCCATGGTCATGTGCCCGGCGTGACTCTATGCCATAGCGCACCCACTGAAGTGGCCACCAGACACCGTTACATTCCCACCGAAGTGGTCCCTATTTATCTACTTGCATTTAGGTGCTTTCGAACTGCTAGGTTGGCAGGAGCTGGGACGTGCAGTCTTGAACTCCCAACCTTGCGGTCGGAAAGCCCAGCAACAGCGGATTAACCCGCTGCATCACCACGTCCCTCCAATACAGTGTACTCAGTTCCCTTTACAGCCAGACAGAGCCCAAGTCTATGCATGTCTACTCAGAACTAAGTCCCATTATAGTCAATGGATCTTACTTCCAGGTAAGTGCGGATAAGATTGCAGCCTCTGTTTCTGCCAAAGATATCCAAAAGAAACTCTGTATGCACAATGTATTATTTTATAATTAATGACTATGCATGGTTTCAGTGATGTAATACTTTGCACATGTATGCCATTATTTATCACAAAATCTTCTTCTGCTCCACAAACGTTTAATTAATTCTCATACCACCCACATGAGGGAGGCACATGTCATTACTGCCATTTTATAGGTGTGGAAACAGAAACGAAGAAGGTTTAATAAGTTTACTAAGGTCAAAGAATAAACCATTGTCTGAGCTAAATAGAAAAAAAGGTTCTGAGGGAAGCATAGAAACCATTTTAAAGGACAAAAATAACTAAAGATACAGTAGTTCATGAACTCCATTGACTTCTATTCAAGAAAATAGGTCGTCCAGAATAAAATCTTTTTCCTCCAAAACGGTTTTCTCTTGGTACTTTCTTTATCTTACTTTACCAGTCCTATTGCAACTTCTTATTTTCAAAGAACACTTTCCCCCACCTCTTTCCCCATGCCCAGGTGTGTCTTTATTTGCCTCCTGAGGTTTCCACTTCTTCTTTGATGAAGGGACTGCAGTCCCTAAAAGCTTATGCTGAAATAAAGTGTTTCGTTATTAAGGTTCTACAACTAAACACCCTTCAGTGTTTTTACACCCCATTAGCCACATGAAGTGCTAGGCCACTCCTTAGTCATCAAGTGGAGCAAGGCAGGGGTGTAGCTGAGGAGGCACATGGGGCCAGGTTCCAAGACTTTTCCGACAGTGGGATGATGTCATCAGCAGGACATTCGCTGAGAAAAAGCATCATGCTCAGCCGTAAACAAAATGAGAAATCTGACTGTATCCCGTGATAGTTGGGAGCCAGCTGGAGAACTCCTCGGGGTAAGGGGATATTTTTCCCCATTATCCCAAGTAAGAACCCAGCCTGGCCAATACTCAGATCTCCACCAGGATTTAGAAATCCAAGCAGCCCCATGTAACAAGGATAGAACCAGCACAGGAGTGAGTTAGGATATGGTGAAGGCCTCCACCAATTCTGCCTATTCCTCAGTCTGATCTGCCCCCCCCCATTTGTCTCCCCTAAATGTCCTCTCCTCGCCCCTGGAATGCCCTCCCACCACCCTTGGTCAGCCCATGCTACTTGGCATGATACCTCTGCCAACGCTTTTGAGGTTGAATGTAACACTGGTGGGCTGGCGCAGGCCAACTCCCACATAGTTTAAAACATGCTTTGTAACACTCTAAATTTGCAACATGTAAAACATGTTTGTGACACTCTAGGCCAGTGAGGAAAGGACTGTGAACACAAGGGCGGGTTTGATTGTGCTCTGCAGCAATCAAAATCCATGGGTATGGAGGATTCTGACACACTTGGGAGTTATGTCATACACCAGCCACTGTCATTCTTGCAGGGGAAAGGATTTCTAGTTGTCTTCAGTGGAGTTTGCTCCCAGGTTAGTTAGGTCAGGATTGTTTCCACAACCTGAAAATAGTCTAACCAAAGATCACAGTGAAGCAAAAGAACTCTGTGTATATATCTCTTTAAGGATGCTGGCACAGTCCTTAAGGAAGGCTGGCACAGTCAAGCCAGCAAAGTTTGGCTGGCACAAGGGCCACGGTAAAGCATGTTTGGACCACTCTCAGAGTCAGAGAGGATGGTGCACGTCTGTGTGCTGGCCTTTATTACTCCGAGAGTGGTCCAAACATACTATACGGTGTTCCTTGTGCCGACCAAACTTTGCTGGCCTAATTGAGCCGGCCTAACTCCAGGTTAGGATTGCGCTCTGAATCCACTTTCAGCCCTCTTAAAACTGGTATTTTCTGTCTCCTGCAACAAAGTCCAAACCTTGTCAGATGTTCATCATTTCTCTATTAGCATATTTGCAGTTGGAGGGTTATTTTAAATATAATCGTCTCTACAAATTTATTTGGATTGCAGTGGATTTACTGTATTGAACAGAAAATGGTCTGACTGCTGTTCATTGTTGTCAGGCCAATATAAATATTAACTAATCCACTCTGCACTCTCACTTTGATCTCTTCTTTTTTCCTTTCTTCTTTTTTTTAAAAAGTAATGTCATAATAGCAGTAAGACCTTCCAGGCAGAGTATTTCTGGGAATTATTGCACTTGCATGGTGGTTAGCAAGTTGGCCTTCAGCCACGTCTCTGAAAGTACGAAGAGTAATGGATTTGGGGTTTTTAAAAACATTTTGTGTGTGATCTCAATGCCGGTGAAAGGTGCCAGAGAGGCAGTTTGAGAGACAGAAGTTGACTATTTATCTACAGACTAGAACAGTATTAACAGCATCGCATGCCTCACCACCCGACAGCACAGATGTGCCTTGACCTTGAATATGATGAAATTTTTCAGCATAGTGGGTTTGCCTTCAGAATATGAATATTTTAGGTTTTCTTTTTTTTCCCTAGACAGTCGTCTACTGGGATGGTGGATTTTCAGTGCAGGAGCAGGTAAAGACATTTTGGGGCCTGAGGTAGAAAATCCAAATGGTGTCCCGTCTGTGGCAGAAACAGAACAATGAATTACATAAATGACAAATGACCACTCTTCAGTATCCACCATTTGGTGTCTGAAGGGATGGGGTCACTTCATTCTACATACATTTGATACTGCTGGTGCTGCTTAAGGGCCCAATCCTATCCAACTTTCCAGCACCAATGCAGCCCTGAGGTAAGGGAATTTACCCTTATCTTGAGGAGGCCTCTATGACTGTCCCCGCCACAGGATGAGGTGCATGCCTCATTGGCATGGTTGCATGGTTGCATATCCTGGAAAGTTGGATAGGATTGGGCCCTACATGTTTTACCATCAGAAAAGCATTGGTCAGCCTTGTGGCACTCAAAGGGCTAGCAAATGTACTGTTGCATGCATTTGCCTAGGCAAAAGCCTATTTCATCAGAAAGCTCATGCCACAAGACTTTTTTGTTGCTGCAGACTAACACACAGCTCTAGAATTTAGTACAGAAAACACCATCAGAATTTTGTTGACCTTTGAGATGTACAGTACTTGCTTCATTCCCTGCTGGGAGCTACCCAGAGCAAGAACCGTGAACTTTCAACTCTGTGCACGGCTGCCCATGACGTGAACCACCAGGATTACAATCTGGAGCAACCTTCTGGCCAATAAGGATTTCCAGGTTCTGGGCTGACTCTGCCTACCTGGCTGCTTGCAAGGCCCCCTGTTTGGGCTTGGACATTGCCTGAGCAATAGTAGTCTTCTGTCTCGAAGTCCGCTCTGATTGTTGTCCAGTTTAGCCCTGACACTTCCTGAGCTGAACGTAAAAATACCATATTTTGTTATTCTGTCCAACACTCACTTCTGGCACCAGTTCCTGGGGGTCCTGGGGCAAAGCCCCACCATGGATTCTCCATGACATCCACTGCCTACCACTGGTATTTAAGTCACAAGGGCAAGACTTGCCACATGGGCACTCTGATGGGGGAGGCCTTGGCCAGTGCCCAACCTGGCTGACCTCTGCTACCATCCCTGCCAGTATGCATTGATAGGGGCCTGGCATTCACCCACGAGGTAAACGTCAAGGCTGTCCTAAGCTTGAAGAGCAAGGCTGTTCCATGCTGAACAAAGGAAAGAAGTACCAGTAATCTGAATAATCTAGTTTCCCCATTTAGGGCGCAATCCTAACCAAATTTCCAACACGGGGGTAAGGGCAATGCAGCTCTGGGGTAAAGGAACAAACATTCCCTTACCTTGAGGAGGCCTCTGTGACTACTGCTCCACAGTAGGATGCAGCACATGCCCCATTGGCATGGCTATGTCAGTGCTGGAAAGTTGGTTAGGATTGCACCCTATGTCACTCCTAGAATTTGAAAAGTATTTTCAGTTCCTAGATGCCAATAGCAAACTTGTAGGAGGCAAAGCAGGGATGAGTAACCTGGTGAGCAGGGTTTCTTAAGCACTGATATTATCAACACTTGTTGAATGTTAAAGGGCAGATTTATTTTCTCCAGATATCCTCATAGTTCTGATATCCACATTTTCAACTTTGTGTTTTCTAATGTATTTTTTAATTCAATTTAATACCATCAAGGCCTGTTGTAGGCCTGTTGTATGGAGAAGATAGTGGTGGTAATGCATGATAGGCAGATGGGAGAGCAGTTCAAGATTGGTAAAGAAATTGTAGGGGAACATCTAGTTAATTTAAAGTGAATTTAAATCTCTGAACCTAGACAAAAACTATGCTCCAGGATATACTGCAGGAATTTGCATATGTGGTCTTGGAGTCTGTCATCTTTAAGAAGTCCTAAAGGTAAAGGTTTCCCCACGACCAAATGGTCTAGTCGTGACCGACTGTAGGGGGTTTCAAAGAGCCGGCGTTTTGTCTGAGGACAAGCTTCCATGGTCATGTGGCCAGCATGACTCTATACCGTAGCGCACGGAATGCTGTTCCCTTCCCACCAAAGTGGTCCCTATTTTTTATCTACTTGCATTTAGGTGCTTTCAAACTGCTAGGTTGGCAGGAGCTGGGACAAGCAACGGGAGCTCACTCCATTGCGCAGTCTTGAACTCCCAACCTTCCGGTCGGAAAGCCCAGCAGCAGCGGTTTAACCCGCTGTGCCACCACATCCCACGTCTGAAGTCCTAGAGCAGTGTTATTCAAACTATGGGTCGGGACCCACTTGATGGGTCGCACAACCTGATGTCAGGTGGGTCACGGAAAGCTGCGAGCAGCCATCTTGGAAACTGCAGATCATGTTACTCTTGCTATATTCCTTTTGTGAGTGAACAGTTTGAATTTCAAGTGAGGGTTTTTCTTTTAATTTTGTTTTAGTTTGGTGCATTCACATATTAGTTTGTCCTAATCTTGCTTTCTGTCAGGGATGTTTCATGGTTGTGCAGTTACTGCAGTCTAAGAATGGCAGTTTGCATTCCAGGAAAGTCATTTGATTATGTTACAATGACAGCACTTCCTGCTTGATGATGTCACTTCCGGCTATGACAACACTTGGAGGTTCATTGCATCACTTCTGGAGGGTCCCCACACAAGTGCTATTCTAAAAAATGGGTCCCAGTCTAAAATGTTTGAATACCACTGTCCTAGAGAATGGGTAAGGTGTCCAAAGTCTGAGAAGATACTGTCCCTATTTTTACACAAGGGGAAAAGGAGGATCCATTTGCAATGGTGGCTCATAAATAGCTGCTCGCAGCACAATCTGCATGCTATCAGCAGCCAATTTATAACAGTGTAACAGTATCCTGCTGCTGTTAAGTCCAATGATAGGATCAGCCCAGAAGTTCCACTGAACATAGTGGGATTTACTTCTGAATGTATAGGCAGGGTGACCAGGCGTTCTCTTGTCCTACATTCCAGACATGTCTGTCCTGGGTAAGTTTCAAAATGACCTACATTTCAAACCAGACAGGGGGTAGCAGTGTCAAGAGGGGCTGCCCACATCGCTTGCTTGCATGTTTGCCCTCCATTTGTTGGGTTGCATTTAAAGGAGGACAAGACCCCCCCAACATCAATATATATGAGTGTGTGTAGCTGTTATTTGATAACTCCCTACATTTTTTTTGCATGTACTACATTTTGGAGTGCTGTGTCCTCCTTTGTGGGTATGGCATCTGGTAACCCTGTACATAGGATTGCACTGAACATGAGCCAGCGGTGTGATGTGTCTGCAAAATAGGCTAATGTAATGCAGAGCTGCATTAATAGAGGCACACAGTCCAGATCACAAGAAATAATAGTTCATTCCAATCTGCCCTGGTCAGACCTCACTTGGAATACCTCATCCAGTTTTGGTCACCATGTTTTAAGAAGGACATTGATAGTTTCTGAGGAAGGCAACAAAGATAGTGAAGGGTCTGGAAACCCATGTCCAAGAAGGAATGGATAAAGAAACTTGTGATGTTTAGCCCAGAGAAGACAAAGGTGATGAAGAGATACAACAGCCATCTTCAAGGAACTGAAAGGCTGTCACAAAAGAAAGTGAGGACTTCGGGCCTAATCCTATCTAACTTTCCAGCACTAATGCCGCTGTGCCAATGGGGCATGTGTTGCCTCCTCAAGGTAAGAGACCATTTGTTCCGTTACCTCAGGGCTGCATTGCAGCTGCATTGGCGGTGAAAAAAATGGATAGGGTTGGGCCCTTCTCTCTTTGACTTCTTTTGGCAGGACTAGAACCAGTGTGTTGAAACTAATAAACTTGGGCTAGATGTGAAGATGAATTACATAGAAATTAGAGTGTCCAGTACCAGAACAGACAGGTTTGTGGAAGTGAGCTCTCCTAGGCTTTCAAACAGAGGCTAGACGGCCAACTGTCAACGATGCTGTCACAGTGGCCTGCACTGAACAGGGTGTTCAATCAGATTACTTCCCTTTCAACTTTATCATTCTACAATTCTATTCCAGCTTTAATTTTTTTTAAATGGCTCTGCCTATAAGAGCAAGCCGACACAAAGGAATTTAGCTATGTAGCTTCTCTTGATGTAAACAGTGAGTTGCTACTTATATGCATGCCAGAAATAGCTTCAACTGCTAAGTGTCTATATATTAAGCTGTTGTTAAAGGGGGATAGAGCAGGAGTGAGAAGGTGACAACTTTAGTGATGGAGAAAGTGTAATCTGCTTCATTTATTTCTTGAAGTCTCACAGATAAACAGAGAAAAGACGCAGGAGAAAAAGTAAGTTGCTCACATATGAACGTTTCTGCATTTGTATTTGAAGGGCTAGGGCTGAAAGATACTACACCAGTGGTTCCCAAACTTTTAGCACCAGGACCCTTTTTTTAAAAAAAATGACACGCTATCAGGACCCACCTAACTTTATGAGCCTTAAAAAAACCACTTTACAGAGGCTCAAGACTCTATTTTTATACTGTTTCCATAGGGGGGGCTGCATTCTGGAGTGTTTGTTTAGCTCAGTGGTTCCCAACCTGGGGGTCATGACCCCCTGGGGGAATGTGAGCTGATTTTCAGGGTGTCACAGAGACCCCATTTACTACTCTAGATGCATTTGTGCAACATTTAAAAATTGAATTTTTGCAACGTTTTCAGGGAACCTCCAAAGAAAAATGTTTTTGAAAGAATTTCAAGGTGTTTCCACATACCTGGAAACAACTGTTGCATTTGATAACCTATGGTAGTCTTTATGGGGTTTTTTTTTACAGATATGATGGTATTTTCTGCTTCTGGTCTTTGAGGGAGGGCATCCTGACAAGTTGTTGAACCTAAAAAGTGGGTCCTGGTGCTAAAAAGGTTGGGAACCACTGGTTCAGCTCCATGTTCATCAGATCAGCTGCAGCAGTAAAGGCTTGATTTATGAATGCCAAGGGGTGTGGCTACAGCAATGATTGGGCATTAGTGCCCCCCATTAACAGCTTGTTTGATGCTTGATGCACATAGCTTAATCTGCCTTGTCAGTTTCATTGTCCACCAAAAATTGAGTCGCAACCCATTGGTGGGTCCCGACCCACAGTTTGGGAACCACTGCACTGCACCAATAGCATTTTCTAATGTTCAGTCTGCCCTTTTATGACATTTCTTTTAAAAAAGAAATGATTATTATATGTAATAATTTTTTTCTAGATGGGAATTACAGTTTATTACAAGGCGAAGTGTTATCATTCATTCATAATTTACATGAAAGTAGATTGATATTTCTGTCTTTTCATTAATATGCAATGTAAGATATTGAGAGTAAATTGTGTCACTTCTGTTGTTTGGGAAATGACAGTCAGCGTTATTTATTTTTACTTGAGAAGGATGAGGGGGGCAGAAGTTGTATTAGGCTAACTTCAAATATGAGTATTTGAATAATGGATAAAATATTGTAAGAAAAAAATAGACATGTTCTTATGATATGACTGCAGAAGCCGGATAAATGGCAGAGGGAAATGGTTTGAATTTGACAGTGGAGAACTGATTCATCATTCTTATTAACTTGCTTAGGAGGGGTGTCACAAGATGCAAATTTGCACAGAATGCAAATATGTTACTTTTTAATAGAGTTTAATACTCTAAAGGAGTGTATTCTTACAAACTTCCTTTTAGAAAGCAACTCTAGGGGGAACCAGAGCAGAAGTAATTCCCACCCCCATAATCAAATGATTATGGTCCACTCACATCTTGTATTGCAATGCCTCAAATCAAGGTATTTCTAGATTTATAAATCTATAAACATCTATAAATCTTAAGGTAGAACCACCAAAGATCAAAGGTACAGGACAAACAGGAGCAAAATCAACAGTAAAAGCAGTTGGGGAGGACAGGACAACCCAACTAATCAACACTGAAGACTCATTGAAACAAGATGGCTTTCACTACAAGTCTGGTGGTCAATAAGAAAAAAAAATCCAGACAACTTTCAGAAGAGAGACTTCCCCAGTCTGAGAATTAGCAAAACACCCAATCATGTTCCCACCAGTTGCATATCTTATAGCTTTGGGACACAAAGGAAGGCCCCTACCAAATACCTGAACAGTCAGATAGGGTCATGTGAAAGCAGGCCATAAAAGTCATGATTTACTTGCTCCCAAAATCCATTCAGGGAAATCATTCAGTGCATTCAATGCAATACAAAACCAACTGGGAATGTTCTGATTCCTTACTGCCCTGCCCTTTTCCCAGTTACTTTCAGTGTGCTGTGCTTCTACCTGTATGGTTAAAGGTAAAGGTTTCCCCACGCCTGAATGGTCTAGTCATGACCAACTGTAGGGGGCAGTGCTCATCTCCATTTTTAAGCCAAAGAGCCAGCGTTTGTCCGAGGACAAGCTTCCGTGGTCATGTGGTCATGACTATACGCCGAGGTGCACGGAACACCGTTACCTTCCCACCTATTGTGGTGCCTATTTATCTACTTGCATTTTTATGTGCTTTTGAACTGCTAGGCTGGCAGGAGACCTGTATGGTTATCAGGTTGTAATTCGTAACCCAGATTATGTTAATCTTAATCTTAAACCTCCCTTTTAAAATATATACCAGTAAAGTAGCTTGATAGTTGCCCTACTGTAGGCAAGGGGAAAGAGTAGAAGACCGGCTAGAGGACAAATAGGTAGGAGCAGCTGCAACTGCCTTGACTGCTTTGTCTGTGCATATTAGGCATGCACGCACGTGCACACACACGCGCGCATACACACGCACACACACAAACAAATCTGGACTGAAACCCTGCTGCAACCATCTCAGAAGGACCTGCCCTCCTCAGCCCTGTGTATTTTCCACTCCAGGACTCTGTGCCTGTAACATGAGAACTGGCTGAATGCCTATCAAGATTTACATATCTTTGATCCCATGATAAGGGATCATGTAAACAATATTTGACTGATGGGTGAAATTCACAGTGAAATTGAGCAATACGCTGGCTTGCCAATGACCTAGGGTAGTTAGCATGGGTGTATGACTGAAACACCCAGGAACTGTTCATTGGGTAGAGATGTCCAAGGTATCGGAATGACTTCTGTGATGAATAACTCATCAGATACGATTTTAAACCCAAAGGAACCTGACAGCCCAATCCTATCCTAGCCTTTCTCCTGTCATGGCATATAGCTGTGCCAAAACTGGCTGAACTGCATGCTATGATGGGGGGTGGGCAGGCAGATTGGGAGTCCTGGGAAGGGGAAGGGAAAATATTTTCCCTTATCCCTCCATAAGCCTCCTGATCACCAATGGAGTCCCAGGAGATAAAAGGGGTGTCTCAGGAAGCTAGGGAGGGGATAGTCAGATAGAGTCATGGGGATAGTCAGATAGGGTCAAGTGCAAGTGATACACCTCTCACCCACCCCCGTTCCACCCTTCCCTGCCCCGTTCTGCTCTCTGTGCTCTCCTCCCTGCTACCTGAATCGGCAGGCTTACCTCACCTCACTGCTTTGCACAGGGGCACTCCAGCCTCTTCAGTGGCATTCTGGTTCACACATTGCCAGACCACTGTTTGTGACAGCTGTAAAGCAGCTACTGGTGCTGGAACACTGATTTCAGCAGTGGTAGAGCAGCTGTAATCAGGGCCGGCCTTAAGCCAATGTGACCAATGTTGCACCAGCTTAGCAAGCTTGCCTGCTGCAGCAGCCAGGATTTCCATGAACTGTAGGTCACTGGGGCAAGCAGAGCAATTTTACCTTGGGCCCTCCCACCTGCCCGACTCACTCCAAACTGCCTAAAATGGGTCTTCTGGAAGTAAAGCAGTTGGTGGTGATGTCATCATGTTACTGCCAACTATTTCCAGGTGCCACATGTAGCACCACAAGCACTGTTTGTGGCGAGTGGGGGCCCCACAGGGAGGGGAGGGAACCCCACGGGAATGCACCACATTGGGCCCCACCACTCTTGGAGCCGGCCCTGGCTGTAATAGATGTATCTGAACCTGGTCTACATATAAGATCTTTTCAGATTGGGCCATACATTTTCATTATGGAATTAGCAATAGCTTGATTTTAAAAAATAAACCAAATACAGAAGAACCCTGCTAGGTTCCTCCTAGTTGTGCCCCGGTTTCCTCTTGGCTTCCCAGTTGGTGAGGCACCTGCTAATCTTGCTTCTTGAACCTGTGCATGAAGCCTGTGGCCTTCCTTCCCTGAATGGAGCCAAAACTGAGTAATCCCTTTATGCAGACTGGAGAGGAATATTTTATGTAGGTAAGGATGCGCATGACTGTGATCTTAGTGAAGACAAATGGTGCCTTAGTGAAGTGTATATTGGTTAGTAATTGCGTTCTCTAACTACAGAAAAAAGTGGCCTTATAAAACAGGAGTCGAACGAGAGAATACACTATACTATTTCTGTCAAATAGACTTTCTCCTCAGTTTAGTGCCAGTATATTTCTTCCTTCTGCAGTTGGCACAGTGGGGGAATAATATGAACATATGGGACATGGAGGTAGTTGGCTTCCAGTCTGCACCTGCAGAGAATAGACTTTTATCTTACAATGGTTCTTGGGGAAAAAAATTCATTGTGTATAATCCTCTTCAGCAAGAGAAAATCTCCCCTATCCTCCTCACTGCATGAGCATAAACACAATCATGATCATTACATACCACAATTTACATGCAGCTTGCATGCTACATAAAACACCAAAGTATTTCCTGTGTAGGTATTTTCTAATGTTTGAAATTCACTGGTTTGGGCTGACTTTAGCAGAAGATGCGTCAGATTCCGTAGAATGTCAGTCGCATTTCTTTTTCTGCTGCCAGCAAATGTCTATACCAGTGGTATTCAAACTTTTTAGACCAGGACCCACTTTTTGGAATGGCAATTGTGTCTGGACCCACCAGAAGTGATGCCATTAACCTGGAAGTGATATTGTGGCATGAAGTGACATCATCAAGCAGGAAGCGCTTAATTAAAAAACATAATAAAATGACACTCTTGAATTGCAAACTGGCATTCTTGGACTGCAACAATTGTACAACCATGAAACATCCCTGACAGAAAACAAGATTAGGACCAAATATTATGTTAAAAACAGTGAACTAAAATTTTTTTTAAAAAAAAAATCTCACTTGAAAATTCAAATTACTAACACTCACAAGAGGAGTATAAAAAGAGTTATGTCCAAGATGGCTGCTCCCAGGTTTCCATGACCCACCTGACATCAGGTCCCAACCTGCCAAGTGGGTCCCAACCCACAGTTTGAATAACAGTGGTCTATATCATAGGAGTCAAAGTGTAACATTTGTACACCTTTAGTATCATCTTTGGGTTTGATTCCATGCTTCCTGGGATGTTCTGGAGTTTTTAAAATAGGTACAAATTGCTGACTGACATGGGGCAGCTAGTAACTATATGTTTACACAATCACAATGCATAAAGCAATAAAAGTGATGAATTCCTCATAGGTGAATACTAGCTGACCTTGTGACTAGCTGACATTGGTACACGTGGCCCAACTGTATCCGGATCCTACATAGGCATCCATATGATATCCATTCATTTTTATGGGTTTTGGGGTACCTAAGTCTGCATAGGATGAGATTACAGACCTTTAGCTGCAAAACACAATCCAATGAATTGGTTCTGGCCAAGGAGAGGACAGCTGATGCTATAATAAATCCAGGATCCTTTGTTGTTTCTTCCAACATTACTAGGACTGATAAGCAGCATCAACACAGATAGAATTCTGGAGTCTTTGGCAAGCCTTTGTCACTCCCACAGAGAAAAGGGGAAGAGTCACGAGACAAACACCATTGGTTTAATCAATCTGGCACATAATACTGAAAAGATGCAGCTCTCTTTCTGGAGAGGTCCCAAGGGGTGCTGGATATAGACATACCCAATAAGTGTGAGCTGCACAGCACCTCTCAAAACCCAGCAGAGCCATAGAGAGGATGGAGAGAAACAGCTGTGGCCATTAACTCTCTCTCTCCCCCCCCCCATCTGCTTTTCTTTCATTAGGTAAGAACATAAGAATATAAGAAGAGCCCTGCTGGATCAGGCCAAAGGCCCATCTAGTCCAGCTTCTAGTCCAGCTTCCTGTATCTCACAGTGGCCCACCAGGTGCCTAAGGGAGCTCAGTAGACAACAAGGTGCTTGCATCCTGTTGCCATTCCCTTGCACCTGGCATTCTGAAGTAGCCTACTATTAATGTAAGGAGGGTGCACCACCCATTGTGGCATATAGCCCACGATGGACTTTTCCTCCAGAAATCTGTCCAGTCCTCTTTTAAAGGCATCTAGGCCAGATGCCTCCTGTGGCAAGGAGTTCCATAGTTTAATTACCTGCTGAGAAAAAAGTATTTCCTTTTATCTGTTTTAACTCTCCAAACACTCAATTTCAGTGGATGTCCCCTGGTTCTGGTATTGTGAGAGAGGGAAAAGAACATCCCTCTATTGACTCTATCCCTCCCGTGCATAATTTTGTATGTCTCAATCATGTCCCCCCTCAGACGCCTTTTTTCCAGACTGAAGAGCCCCAAACGCTGCAGTCTTTCTTCATAAGAGAGGTGCCCCAGCCCCGTAATTATTTTTGTCGCTCTCTTCTGCACAATAAGCATGGAATTGGTCTTCTTAATTGCTGCCGCACACTGGGTCGACACCTTCATTGATTTGTCCACCCAAGATCTCTCTCATGAGCTGTCATAGACAACTCAGAACCTATTAGCCTATGCGTGAAGTTTTGATTTTTTGCCGCTGCGGCCCGCATGTTTGGCCCCCCCCCCCAAGTTTTGATTTTGGGTCTGGGTCTCTGCTGAGATTTATTCCAGGTGGCATCAACCCAGAGACGGTGCCTCGTCCCTCAGGCAAGTTCTGTTATAGCAGGAGGATGCAGTCACGAGTGATATAAATTCACTGCTCCAGGAGGCTCTTTGCCTACCTACCTTCCCCGCAGCAGGTGGGAGAGGGCGGTGGATGAAAAGGCTCCTACAGTAGCTGGCTGAGAACTGTAGCGGCTGCATAGTCTCTGGGTATTGAAAGAGATGGACGTCATCACTGGGCTGATGCCTGTCAACCTAAGAAATGTTTGCCTATACAATATGCTTTAGCAGTCAAAGTGATGAATATGGATAACCATGAACCCTAAACCAGTGGCAAGGGAACAGTGACATTCCTATAGGGGGCAAAATGCTAAGTTTTGCAGAAGCCTGAACTCTTTGTAACGCACACCCCCTTGCCACCAAAACCATTCGCGGCTCCAAGACCTGGCTCCAAGGCTTTGCGCTCTGAGCTGCTAATGGTTCTGGAGGCAAAGGGGAAGGACTGATGCAGCCGGACCGCATGACCCATGATGTATCCAGCACAGGGCTTGAGCAGGCTGCAAGTCTCCTTGCAGTGAGGGATCAGATGTTCCCTTACCTTGTGTTGAGCCATAGCCTTCCCAATAGGGCTACTCAGATCCCTGCCAGCAAAATCACTGGCTCAAGTCCAAGAAGCCCCATGTTGGGGGAAAGGGCTTGGGAAGGGGAATAGGATTTAGCAGAGGCCTCCACCCCCTCCCAGCCCCTCGTCACCCTCTCCCACCTTGGAACACACCTCCCTGCTTCTGTTCTGCCCTCCCACCACCCTTGCCCTCCCACTGCTCATTGCTCTACTCACTGGTACTCACTGCCTTTCTGGATTCAGCATCAGTGGACAGTAATTGTCAGACCACAGAGGCCATATAGATAGAAACGTTCTGGACTAGTTAGAAGGTGAAAATCCCAGTCCTTTGGTAAAAATCAGTCCGCCTGACGTAACACGTTGTGATTGTGGTTCATGATTATTGTGCTGTAGAAGCAACAATAGATTTGTTTAGCCATCAATATCAGAAAATAGATGAGCTTTTTCTGTGCAAAGGGATTAATCTAAAGGATTGTTTGATATGGTTGTTTTTGTGGCAGTGTGCCTGTATTTTAAACAGTTCCCAGACATAACAGTCATTAAGCAGGCCGTGCTTTTTCTGGCATGGCGATGAAGCTTCACCTGCAAAATGTTGGCAGTGTGGGTAGCTGGGAAACCTATAGCCAGTAATAATTTTTAGCTGAAAAGTTATTACAGCTTGATTCTGCACCTGTTCACTAAGAAGTAAGTACCGTTGAGTTCAGCGGGCTCTCTTTTTTAGTACCTGTGGCAGCCTTAAACACAATCCACACAAAGAGACTAATTCAAAAACTGAATCTGGTAATATTGTTTCTGGTAATAATTTTTTGTTGTTGTCTGCTTTCCATGCATGTAGCATTACCCAACCAGGCAACCAGCTGTTTTTAGATTGATAGAAAGTATACCAAGAGAGAGGCTCCAAGGGAAAGTGAAATCTTATAAACATGGCTTTTCTTCACAATGAAAACTTAATCCGAGGCAACAGTTTATCCTATTCTAGCTTCCAAAAAAACAATGGCTGTAATTCTATTTAACAACTCTCACTTGGGTATGAGTTGTTACAGAACCACATTTTTGGGATTAAAGCTTGCTAGAAATACGTTACTATTAAACAAAGTATGTCTGGAGCTATTCATGGATGCCGCAATTTATCGAGGGATTAAAAGGCTTACTATGCAAGCAAAGACTGCAGGCTGGAGCCCAGGCTAGGAGGAGGAGTTCCCTTTGGAATGCGTGAGAGCCCAGATTGAGAACTGTCCTGTGATTATACCAGAGCTAAAGTCATTTGTAACATTTGCATTATGATTCTAGATATAGATGATATCATAAATGACACAAGCACAGACTCCAGCGGCACCTAGAGCAGCATATTGGCTGAGATGACTACCTTCCCCCCTGCTAAGCATCAGTGAAGGGATGATGATGATGATGATGATGATGTAGTGGCAATTGGAACACCCTTCCTGTCTAGGCAGTCCCATTACTCAGACCTTAAGTTTGTACTGGGAGCAGGATAACTGACTAAATGAAATGGGGTGGAGGAATAGGTATTGCATTGTATGGGGGGAACGTTGTCATAGGGGACATGCCTCTTAGCCCCTTAAAAACTAAGGGGTGGGGTGGTGGGTGATCTGGATTGGCGCTTCATATTAGGCAGGAGAAGAAAAAAATATCCTAGTGTAACAACAGAACTACCTTTCCCCATACCACTCACTCTTCCAGTTCACAGGTGGCATTCTCATCCTCACTGCTCTTCTACCTCTTCTCCATATCCTGTTTGGTGGGGGAAGAGAAAAGTGTACTTGCGTTAATTCCTTATTTTATTGTGGAGACCCACTATTTCTACCTCCAGAATGTCTTGGGATGTCCTTGAAGGTGAAAGAAAATGAAATGCTTGAGAATGCTGATCCTATACTGATATTTGGGGTGCAATCCTATCCTGGAGTTATACCGGCACAGTTAGGCCAGCAAAGCTTGGCCTCCACAAGGGACACCATAAAGTATGTTTGGAGTCAGGGAGGATGGCGCATGTCTGTGCGCTGGACTCTCTGACTCCAAGTGGTCCAAACATACTTTGCAGGCCCTTGTGCAGGCCAAACTTTGCTGGCCTAACTGCGCCGGCCTAACTCCAGGTTAGGATTGTGCCCTTGGTCACATAGGTTGTTTTCCTTGTACAAACAGGCTGGGGGCAAAATAAAAAAGCTAACCAAAATGCTCATGTCATTTACACACTGTACTATCCCAGTTAGGGCTCTTTACCATATGATTGCATATTCTACACATCTTCCTTCATTGCAAAGCATACGTTCCATGCATTCAATTATGTGGGTAACCATATTTAGAGCACTGTTCTGGTGTTGCACCATTGATCACTATTTCAATGTTCATGCAAAGCAATTCTAGAGTTCATGGAGTTTATGTGAAACATCTTTCTTTTAATATTCCCCATAGGAATGCATCACATATTGTGAGGGCTGAACTTCGAGGTGGATAAGGAAAGTCAGACCCTCGAGAACTTTCTTCAGCACTCCACCGACATTGTCATTTGTTCTGGAGCTTTGCGGTCGGCATTATGATTTGGTTACCTTTGCCCCACCCTGTATCTTACAAACATTGTTTCATTTTTCCTCACCAGAAGACAACACCATATGCATCAGCAGCTAAAACTGCCACCCCTGATAATATCTGACAGCCGCGTCTTCTTTGCTGGCCAATCTTTTTCACTCTCAGCCAGCTGAAAATAATTCTGCTAAAATAATCTTTCCTTCCCCCTATTGTAGGGTGGTGGCTTTGGCCTGATAATCAAATAGTTGGGGGCAGAGACCATAGACTGGGGTGGGGGGGTCTCTGGAACAACAGGGACCAGCCTCGCTGTTCCTTCCTGTCCTTCCAAACTGTTTTTCAGGCTCCTGTTTCTTGAATGAAAGTGATGTAAGAGGAGTGGCTGTGGTCAAAGGCACTGCATTTAGGGGGGGCAGTATCAGTCCCTGAAATGCTTCTAGAAGAAATGAATAGACACAGCTGGTATGATATCGCCTTTCCTGCCTTGGCAGTGCTAATGCTGGAGGGTTTAGAATAGCGCCATTAGCAAACCATGCCAAGGGCTACAGCATTGTTTCCTTCAACTGCCAAAAGCAGTGGCAATTGCGGTCTCTTAGCTACAACAAATGGAAAGCAATAACAGATGCTATTGTACAGGGATGGTGCTCTGACTGTAATGACAATAGGAATTGGGTTTAAACAGAGGGAAAGATTACGCACCTAGAATGTCAATGCTATTTTGTATGTTCAGAATAGAATAGAACTAATGGCACCCCATTAGTTCTTTGTGAACTTCGTGTTGAAAAGCGGTATATAAGTACCTGTTGATTGATTGATTGATTGATTGACCCCAGATGAGATCACTACCGTCATGGTTATGGCAGAATGAACATGTGAATGCATGGCTAACATCCATTACACTCACTGACCAGACAACACACTAATAATTTGCCCAATACTGAGCAGTCTCTTTTTCCTCTCTCCAGCAGTATAAATGAAATCAGAAATGAATGACCTTGAGTTTTTTTGGGTGTGTGTGTGTGTGTGTGTGTGTGTGTGTGTGTGTGTGTGTGTGAGAGAGAGAGAGAGAGAGAGAGAGAGAGAGAGAGAGAGAGAGAGAAACTGCATAATCTAGTAAACTGAGTAACGAGCCTAAATTCCCTTCCATTCTTGCCTACTATGTTATTGTTCTTTTTATTAGCTTTGAAAAATTATTTAAATATTTTATTCAAGACCGCCGCCTAACTTAATTAGTCCTGGTGTCTTTCCTAGTTGCTCAGAGGGTTGAACATGATTCTTCTCTCCCATTTATTCTCACCATAACCTAGTGAGGTAGGCAAGGCTGAAACAAAATGACTGTCGCATTGTTACCCGGCGAGTTTCATGGATAAGGGAGGGGAATTTTTATCTGGGTGTCCCAATCCCAGTCAGACACTCTACCCACTACACAAGATTCGCTCATATATGCAGAGGTCAAAGCCTTAGAAGTGTGATAGAAGAAAGGCTTCAGGATCAATGTGGCTCATGGAAACACTGTGGAGAGCCCTGGAGCTTGGGGCCTCAGGAAAAGCATACGTCAGGCACAACACATCAGGCACAACAAGGCCAGCAACAATCCCTAGTTAGGGAAATTAAGAACACAACGTAAGAGGGGCCCTGCTAGATCAGGCCAAGACCCATCTAGTCCAGCACCCAGTTTCCCACAGTGGCCTACTGTACAAGCACCCTCTGTAAAGCACCCAAGCAGAAGAGAATGGCACCCTTTTCCCCCACCATTGCTCCTCTGCAACTGGTATTCAGAGAGATATGGCCACTGAACCTGGAGGTACGCATAGTCATCATGATTACGACGAGTATCCTCTGATAGACGATGCATTTAAGAAGTCCCTTCTTAAAGCTATCTAAACATGTGGCCATCTTGTACCAATGAATTCCACAAACTATGTGCTTTGTGAAGGAGTACTTCCTTTTGTCCATCCTACATCTCCTACAAGTCACCTTCAACAAATGACTCCCGGTTCTAGTATGTTGAGAGAGGCAGAAAAATGTCTCCCCACCATTCATACCTATATGTCTCAATCAAATCCCCCCCCCGTTAGTTGCCTTTTTTTTCCAAATGGTGTAGTCTTTACTTTCAAAGAAAGTACTATACCCCTCTGATCATTTTGACTGACCTCTTTTTCCAGTTCAGGAGACCACTAGCATATCATCCTCCTGGCTTTTAGAATCAGGACAAGGTGACATGGAATAAACCATGAATACTGTAATTTTAAGTCAGATTGGCTCAGTTCAGTGTTTCTCAAACTGTGAGTTGAGACCCACTTGGTGGGTTGTGACCTGATGTCAGGTGAATAACAGAAATCTGAGAGCAGCCATTGGAAGCTGCAGCTCTTACTCTTCCTGTATTCCTTTTGTGAGTGTAACAGTTTGAACTTTCAAGTGAGGGTTTTTTTTTTAATTTTGTTTTAGTTCAGTACTTTTACGTAATATTTTTCCCGAATCTTGCTTTCTATCAGGGATATTTAATGGTTGTGCAATTGCTGCAGTCCAAGAATGCAGGTTTGCATTCCAAAAGTGTCATTTTATTATGCCATAATGACAGCATTTCCTGCTTGATGATTTTACTTCCAGCTATGACATAACTTCCAGGTTAATGACATCACTTCCGGTGGGTCCTGACACAAGTGACATTCTAAAAAGTGGGTCCTGATCTAAAAAGATTGAGCACTGTCTTAGTTTATCTTACCTGATTTACTCCCATACATTTGATTTTTCTAGATGGCGGTGCTTTGTTTGGTAGAGGCCACACCTACTGCCTGTTCCTTTAACTCAATTCTTTGCATTAGTTTGGACTCTAGTCCTTATGGTTATCAGCTTGCCAGCAGCTGGGCCCTGACAGTAGCTACCCTGGAGAAGGCAGACATGAAAAATGACAAAAGGAAACAAAAGCAAAGGTTAGGCATTGGTAGGAGGAAGGCAGAAAGAAAGCAATACAAAAGTAGCACTAAAAACAATTTGTTTTGTTGATTATTGCATGAAGCTTGAAGATTAAACAATTTCTCATTTGTAATGAACTGTATTTGTCCTAGATGGCAATAAAAATATCAAAAATAATATTTAGAACTAGCATGCATCATAAATACTAACTCATTAATACTATCGCCACATAGCTACTACATCTAAACTGATTTTTTTTACATTCTTCAATATTTAATATTAATCAAATACTTAGCAAACAAATATGACAAACTCAAGACCAGTGCAATAAAATGAATTCTTGTGAAACTTTAATTTGCAAAATAAAGGCTACAACATTAATAAGACTTAATTATGTCATCAAATATTTAACAACTGATTTTGAAGATCTTTTGTATTTTTGTTTCCCAAGCTGATAAAAAGTTATCCACAGAAAGCAACACAGGGGACCTGATCCTGCACTCTTTGAGCAATTCAGGTTAATTCTGTTGACTGCAAGGAATTCACAATGCAGTCAATTTTTGCACCTGCTCTGCCCCAAACTCATTAAAAGTGTCACACTGATTTTTTTAAATGCTCTTTGTTAACACTGGGACATGTCTCTCAATTAAATGTAGTAGCCTTGGGGATAATTACAGGATAATTTCTTTGAATAAAGCGTTTTTAGTCTAAGAAATTGAAAAGCTATAAACAAATTATTGCAACATATATTATTGTAATGTACATTTTTATTGCCGTTAATACCAATACTATCAGATAAACATTTATTGAAAGGACACAGCTCCAGTGTATGAATGGCAATGATAACCTACGCATTATAGTGGTTTCACTGACAGAGTGGACTGCTGGTTGGCTAGTAAATTAACATCGGGCAGCCCAATCCTATATTGCACTGGAACAAGCAGACCTGCACTGTATCCAGCACAGGATAGGAGGCAGCTGGAGGCTGCCTCAGAGTAAGGGGATATTTTCCCCTTATCTGGGTTAAGCCCCAGAAGCTCCATTAGGGCTTCTTGGATCTGTGCTAGTGAAATTGCTGGCATGAATCCAAGGGGCCTGTGTAGGGCTGACCAGGGCAGGTCCAGGGGTTAGGGTCCGACATAAGTGCCAAATCCTGTCTCCACCCCCCTCCCTGGGCTGGCCTGCCGACAGGCCCACCCTCCCTCCACTCCCTCCACTCTCTCCACATCACCAAATACCTTCCTATGGGACGCTCCTAGCCTTCCCATACCAACCCCCCATTCCAGCCAAACTCATCTGGCACCTCCCCACTTACCCTGGGCAAGGTGGAGGAAGAATCAAGTCTTCTCCGGCTGGTGTGACTGCCCATGCTGGGGAGTGGCACAGACATGCCATGTGGCACATTTGCGACACTCCCAGGCCAGTGCAACTGACATGCGCCAGCCTAACACCATTCTTGGATTGCATCCTTAAACTCCCAAGAACATGGACACAGAAGCAGGCACCCGTCTTTTTTTCTGGCACTTGCGCGCCATTATGCATTATGATCAGTGATGTCATGCAGGGGGTACACGGGGGCACGCGAGTACCGGTTTCTAGGATTATGGCTGGCCCCGCCCACTCATTGACTCCGCCCCCTGCAACATTTGAATTTCCTGCATGTTTGAGTTGCCTGCACGTTCTCAGAGCCAGCCAGGCAGGCAGGCAGCGAGCGGAGCCTTGCCTTGCCTTGCCACTGAAAAATGAGCTGCTCTGGGGTTTTGGAACTGTTGGGTCACTTTAACATGATGCCAGGCCTCCTTAACATGTTCTGTGGGTGCTGTGGAATACTGTTGCAACTGTTGGGTCAGTTTAAAATTGTCTGAGGCCTCAAAAAGGGCTTTTTTCATGTCACTTCCTGCCACGACCTCACTTCCGGCTTATGACGTCACTTCCGGTGGGTGGGTCCCGACACGTGCCAATCAAAAGTGAGTACCTGTTATTAAATCATTTAAATGACACCACTGATTATGATCATTCTGTTCTGTATGCTGAGCAGATTTGCAATGTATTGTTTTGCATTTTCCCAGAAAGGGGAACATGTAATGGGAGCCCGGCCTAGCCAGCAGGACAAACTCATTCAACTCAGTCCCCTCGAAGCCAGGGACCTCTGCACTCAGGCTCAGATAACTCGGAAAAAGCACACAGGAACTTCATTTATTTTCTCCCTGGATATCAGCAGTCAGGCTCCAAGCTGCAAACGGTTCCTTCGTGAAGAATGACCTTATGACCTGCTGAGGAACCTGCCACAGTTTTCCACAAAGCCCAGTGCACACTCCCAAAGAATCAACCAGAAACAGTACAGATGTGCAAGCTCCAAGGAACACCAATAATTTGTTTTGGCATGTTTTATTGCAAGAGTGCAGCCTTGAGACAATGTTAGAATGGATAAGGCACTAGAGATGAATAAAGAAGTTTGCAGAAAAACCAAACATATAATGCAATTTGTAACTTAAATGCAAGCCTAACTACATTTAATGGTCTTTCTTCAAGTCTGAATTTGTTTCCAAACAAGACATTTACAAAGCAATTTTGAACATCATGTGCATGATTTGTGTCACAGGTTAATGTGAGACAGACAGCTGAAGAGAAACAGAATACACATTTGAGCCAGGGTAGATTTTACATTTGCATTAAAGACTGATGGAAGAAAAGATGATTTAAACCTCATGTGTGAGAAAAAAGAACACTCAACCATACTACAAGTATAGTGTTCAATTCCTTGCCTTCTGTCAGGAGCACTCATCTTGATCAGAGTTTCTGGTTGCTTCACCACTTCCCTTCTCTCGATGACACATTTCTCTTGTTCAATCCTTTGAAAAATAGCCATTTACCTTTTTCCCCCAACCATCTTAACTACTGATGGAATCCTGAAAAGTTACAGTCTTGAAAGATGAAGTGCTAGAGGAAAAAATCCTCTATGGCAATGGGGTAATCTCTGGGGATGTATGTGGGGAAACCATTTAAAAACCAGACTTTTAAAAAATGACTCACTATTGGGATCAACCTATCTTTATGAGACTAAGGGCATGATCCTAACCTGGAGTTAGGCCAGCACAGTTAAGCCAGCAAAGTTTGACTGCCACAAGGGACACCATAAAGTATGTTTAGACCACACAGAGGTGCACCATCCTCCCTGACTGCTAGAGTGGTCCAAACACGCTTTACGGTGGCCCCTGTGCCAGCCAAACTTTCCTGGCCTAACTCCAGGTTAGGATTGCACCCCCCAAAAAACGTTTTACCTTACCAACTGCTCAAGCCTCTGGTTTTATCCTTTCCACTATGGCGGGGGTCCACCTTCTGGAGCGTTTGGTGAGTTCCACATTCATCAGACCAGGACCATTCTGGTGGCCTTGTATTCCCCTTTACCTGGCATTTGATAAGAGCCAAGGCATATTGTCTACACATGAGTAAACATGCCTGTGCAGCTCAGTTTCATTTTCCATAGGGCTCAATACATTTTCCTTGTCAGCTCTCAGCTAATCAGTTTCATGACCCATCAACAACCAACAGTCTCTGAAACACTGATCTGCATCCATTTATTACATACATACTAACAGGTCACAGAGGACACCCCATAGGTGATCAGTGCTGGCACAAGATTACTGGGGCCTGGGGATAGAGCCCTACACTAGGCCCCTCATGTGTACATTTCGGGTCACCACCTCTCAAGAAGAATATTCCAGAGCTGGAAAATGTGAAAAAGAAGGCAACAGAGGTTGGAGTGTCTTCCTTATGAAGAAAGGCTACCATATTTGGGGCTCTTGGCCAGTGGTGTCATGTAGCTGGAATGCTCCGCCGGCCTAGCTCCACCCACTCGCCGCCATTCACTCCGCTCCATGATGGACGAGGCGCTGCGAAGTGCCCGTGGCCGCGGAGGGGGCGCCTGCTCGCCGGGGGGGACAGGTAGGGGGCGCACTGGGTGCCTGGGTGAGTGTCGGTGGGGCGTGTTGTCCGAGGACAGCCCGCGCGGCGGGCGGGATGGCGGTGGAACCGGAATGGACGGGCTGTCAATCACAGGTTAGTCCCGGTCAGCGTTCCGGTTCCTAGAGCCTTGGATTACACCACTGCTCTTGGCCTGATCCAGCAGGGCTTTTCTTATGTCCTTAATGGCCCCATGTATCCCTTGATGGCACATTGGGTGCTAGACACCAGTTCTAAACATTCAGAGGTGGCCTGGCCAGGTAGGTCCTCTAATAGGCATGGACCCTTGGCTAGTGTGTGGCCCCGCTGACTGCTGATACTACCCTTGAAAGGATTTGCTATAGGGGGAAATATCTGATTGGAAAGTCCTGATTTTCTTCTGATAACTACCCTACTGCATTGGGTCCCAGGTTTTTGGGGGGTGGGAGATGTATTGCTGTCACTTGCTTAGGACTATTAATCCAGCCTTGGTTTTCATAAATGATCCTGTGCTACATGCACTAAGGAGTATTTGATGGTCTTGTGCAATGGCCACCAACAGCAGGTGAAATGTTGAAATTTGACTGGTCCGTTTGTGGTGGTGGTTGCTCAGCCTGCTTCAGATGACTGTTTTCTGTTGGGAAAAAGAAAAAAAAACATTGTGCCTTTCAGAAAGTCAACTTGATGGGTCATGAAGTTAATGTTGATGTCTTAGGTAAGACAGAAGCTGTGAAGTGCACGTTCCTCTGCCCCTGCTATTTTGCCAGCGCAGATCCAAGCAGGCCCATAGGAGTGACTGGGGCTTATGCGTGTGCAAGGGGAAAACCTCCCCTTGTCCTGCACGTTGCTGCTGCTGCCTCTGAATGGGCCTGTGGATATGGCCCTGCTATGTTGGCCTCACTAGGCCTGCATAAGGTAGGATTGTGCCCTAAATGAGGTATAGTATTTTATTCTCCAGAAAGGGGACTTTTTATCTATAATGCCTGGAATATGGAAGATAGCCAAGGGTACCTGATAACTTAGTCCATTAGAGTTAACAGAATATAATCTTGACATTGCCCTTTTACAGTGGGTGAAGGAAAAGGGTCATGATGGGGCAGGAAGGGGGCAGGGCTGGGAGAGGGGCAGGATTGATAGGAGCAGGGCATGTCGAATCCCAAACACTTTTCTGGCCTGTTCCACCTGCACAGAGCAATGCGGACTTGCGTTGGCAATTGAGCTGTTGTAGGTCTGAGTTGCCCCACTGCAGCTGCTGGGCTTTTCCCAGGGCAAGGAAACAAACTTTACCCCAAGGAGACTTCCAAAAGCCAAAAATCCCCTGTGGGATGCAGCAGAAGCCACACCAACACCACTGTATCACTGCTTGGGGATTTAGTTAGGATTGCGCCACCCTAATTAGCATTCAAGCATTGCAGAATTAGCATTCAGTGCTGTAGAATCCTGTAGCTTTTCTTTGGATTATGGTTTTCGTTTTTTGGTCCTCATCACTCTTTTCAGAAAAGCGATTAGTGTGGTTGTGCTCACTGAGCGTGAAAGGAATTAAATACGGTTGAACAAAATTTTGCAACTATTGCGAATGTGGTGTTGTTTGCTATCTGAGATACAATGAAAAAAATGAGCATTTTTCTATACTGCTTCTTGTTCAGACTAGCCTTTGGAAACTATTTTCAAGAAGGCAATTATTTATGGTGATTTGGAGCCTGTGTGAATTGGGAATTCCAGCCTTTGCTTGGCTCTAGAGATGGGCTTCAATGGCAGTGACAGCTACTGTACTCTCTAGCTGAGCATGACATGCACTAATCATTATTCTGGTGTGGTGAGCAGACTCAAAGTTTCTCAGTCAGAAGAAACATGCTCCTTTGGGCTTTTTCCTTCTAACTTTTATTGCTGGTGTTGTGACTTGAATAGCAATTCCGGTCTCTCAAGTGCCGCGGTAGGGCTCTACGTGCCAGCACTGCAATGCAAGGCAGACCAGACACTTTTCTCTACCATTCTAGCTTTAGAAGCAGCTTTTCCCCCCTGTGGACTCTGGGTGGACATGATATGTCAATGATCTAGTTTCTTACTAGTCTTCCGCATTTATATGTAGAGCCAAATATTGATTTGGACACATTTGTTAAGCACACTTATTGTATATTTAAAAAATGCCCCGGTGCATCTATCTTTTCAAACCGTGTTGAGTTGCTTTGCTTCTATTCTTCTTAAGAGTAAACTTGCTCCTGTTGCATGACAAAAGAGCATCTTAGGCTAGCCCAGTGAGGACAGAGCTGCAGTCATGCTGCCATGATATAGCTGGGCAGCGCAATCCTGCGTGCCCTGTAGCATCCACGCAACTTCATTGCGTTGATGCGCCGTCACTAGCGCTGATGCGGGGGCACCGAGCAGCACCCCTGCGTCAACGCTAGATAGCGCTGACGGCAAGCCTCCCTCGCGTTGGCCAAAGCTAGCTGGAGCAAGGGAGGCACCATGTCCGTCTGAATGTGGGATTGGTGGTGGGGAGAGGGGTTGGGGGCGGGACGTGGGCGGGCTTGGGATTCGGCCATAAGGCCAAATCTTAAGCCCAATTGGGAGGCAGTGCAGCCCCAGTTTGGGCCACGTGGTCTCCTAGGATCTGCGCCTGCTGTTTCAAACTGTTAACATTCATAATCGTCACAAAAATATAGCCAGAGTAAGGTCTGCAGCTTCCAAGATGGCTGCTCTCAGCTTTCTGTGACCCACATGACATCCTGACCCATAGTCTGAATAACACTGCTCAAGACTATGCCAGCAACATAGCTAGCAGGAGCCCCACAGGTAGCAATGTAGCAGCCAGCATGCAGGTACATATGACCTCACCCCTCTTGACCAGCCTCTCCACCACGACGGTGCTTTGGATGTGGCAGTCACTGCACTGCGTTTTCAGCATGGCAGCTGCGATGCTGAAAACGCAGTGTTACATCAGTTACATCAGTAGTATAACTAGAGGGGATCACAGCACTAGGTTTTGCACAGCGTCTCAATGCTCTGTGCAAGTGACCCCTCTCCCTCCCCTTCAGAGCCAATACAGACAGCCAGAGCAAAATTGAGGTGTCTTCTTCATTTTGCTCTTGCCGCTTGGAATGGCTCTGAAGGGGAGGTACTGCTTGCATGGACTACTGAGGCGCAGCACAAAATGTAGTGCTGTGACTCTCTTCCAGCTATGCTAGCATGTTACATAATTCTCCTGTTTGTTTGTTTTAATGGACAGCCTTCGGGTTTTATTCAGCTAGAGTGGTGAGCTAGTACTTATCTTGAATGCTGGGAATATGTGAAGTGGTTAATGAAAATGCACCCAAGCATATGCAGAATATTCACATTCTGTCCCTGCACAATTGTGGGACAGAGCTCTTAGATGAAAGGGTGTTCTCTCTAAGCAGGCTTCAGCCCTGGTACCTCCAAGTTTACAACGGAAGTACTGATTAGAAGTGAACTGCCTGTGTTTCAGAAGGTCATCAATAAGATATGCATGAGTCTTGCTTCTAAATGTTAGGCCATATATATTTAAGATCAAACCTGAGTCCATTTTCATCTTCCTTCAGCTCCTAGAGGTGTGCGGAATTATTCACATTTTATAGCAGGGGCAAAATAAATCATTATTACTTCCTGACGCTATTATGATTATTGGCGTCTCGCAGCATTTCTTGCTTTGGATGGCAAGTTCTTATTAGCACAGTTGTCGTAAACATCCTACTTGCTGATTGCAGAAAATGACCAATATTTTGTTGACGTCCCCTTTACTGCACGCTTTGTAGTTTGCCACTGTGACTTGTGCATCTTCAATTAGCTCCCTGTAGCATAAATCACAATGTGTTATATACCCTGGGTGCCAAAGATGAATGTCGCTAATCTCATTCTTTAGCATTCCTGATAAGTCGCCTTAAAAATATTATGTTCCCTTTAATTTCTAGCCTTTGCATGCCTGCCTGTGTGGGTGCTTTCACACCAGTTTCCATAGCAACAGGCTCTATTGTAACCAAGATAGTAGAAGAAAAAGATTCATGCAGATCCGACACCCTTGCGGCAGCTCTTATGGCACATTGTCCTCTTACTTCCTGCTTTAATTTCCCCCCCATTCCTGGCTGTTCTGAAACTGTACCCCCTGCATGGAGTCTTAATCTGGGAATGGGGGAGTCCATGAATGTCATTATCAATCCTAATCCTTCTTTAGGTTCTTCATGAGTAGCACATAATGCCACAAAGCCAATTAAAGTGCTCGTTAAAGCGAGGTGCCCCTTATATAATTATATCAGAGGACTTAAAAGTGATTAACACTGCGTGGCATCCATTTAGAAGCTGGCTATGAATTTGAATGGAAAACATTTTACAGGAGGCATGCCATGGATGCTCCTGTCACATCATCAGCCTGAGCCAACTGGGGCGCCATGTTTTGGGTGGCATGCTCAGCCTTAGAATCTACATCTAGGATAATGCAGAAACAAAGATCGTTGTTGTATATATATAAACACCCCATTTCTTACGAAATAAGGAAACCAGCTTGGGGTGTAATTCACTAAGAGTGCAATCCTAAATTGTGCTGGAACAGGCAAGCAGGCAGGCTTGGCTGTATCCAGTGCAGCTTGGGAGGCAGCTGGAGCCTCCCTGGGGCAAGGGCATGTTCGCAGAACCGCGTGGCCCAAATTTGGGCTGCACAACCCAGGGACGAGGTCTTGGGTGCAGCCTAATGGCCAGCTCTCAGCCCCACCCCCTCCCTGAGCTGGGCCACGCACCAGGCCGCCCACCCGCTGCCCAGAAACGCCTCCCACCTGCCCTCCCAGAACTGCCCCTGCGCCAGCCACGTTCAGCTGGCACACAGGTGGCTCTCTGCTGGCGCTCTTGGGCTGACGCTACTCCTAGCGTCGGCCCGAGCGCTCTAGTGCCAATATCAGCGCCACGCAGGGCGTAGGATTGCGCCCAACAAAGTATTACAGCATCAGCTATATTGAAGTGAATGGGAGGTGGGCAAGAGGATTTGGGCAATCATGTGTTCTCCCTGCACATCTCAATGCAGCTCTTGCTGGAAAACATCCTGGTGGATTGTGCCAGTTCTTCATGGCACATCCTGCCTTGAGACTCAAACCGGAGGCAGATCTTCTGAAGCTCCCTGGGGTGACCCCTCTCCCTATGTCTTGCAGTCTCTGCAACAAGTTCCTGTCTTCTTCCCCGACAGCGCTCCCATGGACACACTCAGCAAGGGCCCTGCCAAGTGCAAGCACAGTATTACACTTTCCCATCCGTGGGAGGAGTCATTTGAGGGACAGAGTGAATGCCTTCTCAACTCACCACCATTATGGCAGAGCTCAGGGAAGATTCTCCTGTGGATGAATTCTTATGCCTCTAAATGTGGAACAATAAGCAACATACCAAAGTTACTTCTGTATAGGATATTGCATGAAACTAGAGTGTAGCTTGTGATAAGTGGTGGACCTTACGCCTGTTTCTGCAAGTGGCAGCAGGTTCCTGCTTCCCAGACACATGTGCACTCACCACATACACAATATGCATGTATTGATTATTTGCCACCTTTTTTCCATGAACCTCCAGTCACCAGACAAAATGTTGCCATCACTGCCCAGAATGGCTCCAACAGAATGGGATGGGCTGCTTACATTGTAAGCACGTTGTGCTGCCTGCAGTATTTATTGTACCATCCCCCTGTAACTATGCCACTGAGCTTTGACATAGTAATCTGTATAAGGATGTATGCGCACTGTTGTTTTGCACTGAAACCAACAATGCTAGAAACTACTGTAGCATTTGAAGAATTAGAACATATCTACACCACAGCTCAGCAGCCCAATTCTATAGGGACCTTTTGCTGATGGAATGAGTCTTCCGCCAGTGGAAGACCGATGCCATTGGTACACATGCGCGCGCGCACACACGCGCACATACGCATGTAAATACCTCAAGCTGTTTTAGGATGTAGTGAACATGATCCCCAGAGACAGGGAGTGAGGAGCTGGGTTATTTACTAATGGGTATACTCTGTGCATTAAGACATCCTAAATGCCAAAACTGGTGGAAACTGGGTTGGTGGAGAAATTGACATGAGGCTGCCGTATCTGATAGCATCCCTAACCCTATGGCAAGAATAATATGAGACCCCGCCTTTTAACATTGGTAAAATACAGGCAACTACTGGTATTTTAGTCATTATGCACAATGCATTATCCAGTGTGCCTGCCATCCCTCTGCAATGGTTGAATGCTCTTAGTGCAGTTGTATTGTAATATTCCCTGCTATTGGGCAATTTTAGAATAAGAAATGGATCCAAGACACTCTAAATGGATCCAGTTTCGCTACTCTCAGTGAAGTGCCATTCTTACAAAAATGAGCACATTCAAGCCCTCAGTTCTCCTCGCCCACTGCCTGATTAATGTTTACTCACCTCATTCATGGTTTTAGCTTTTAAGTCCTCTTTTCCTTGCGTATAAAATGTATCCTGCTTCACTGATGCGCTGCCAGAATACGTGGGAGCAAACATAGCACTTTCCTACCATGGAGCTTTGTCATTTCGAACTTATTATTCATCTGCAGGGGTAACATTCAAAATGTTCAAAAAGCAACCCATCAAAAAAGAAAATCCAGAGCTAAAACGTTATTCCCAGGACTTGGAGAGAGGATGCTACTAACCTATCCAAGGAGTTTGTTCAAATCCTCTCACAGCAGTCTATGAGCAATGGGAGTACAAAGCCCTAGAGGGGCAGCATTCCCCGCCCCCCGGGCTGCTGCATTACGATAACAAATTCTTTACTGATATGGATTCATCTTAAGTGCTAGGGCCCAATCCCAGGGGCGTAACTAGGGTGTGGCAGGGGGTGGCATGAGCCATGGGCGCCATCTTGCAGGGGGCACCGTTCGCATGGCGCCCGCCCCCCCCCAAAATGGCGCCCACGGCCCGCCCGCTCCCTGTGCCACATTCTCCTCGCTCCGGCTGGCCTTAAAGAGCCAGCTGGAGCAAGGAGAACACGCTGCCACCCGGCGCCCCCTCCCGCTTCTCAAGAAAGAACGTGGCGCCCCAGCCGCATTCTATTCACTCGTGCCGGCTCTTTAAGGCCGGCACGAGCGAATAGAACGCGGCTGGGGCGCCACGTTCTGTTCGCTGCCGCCAGCCCTTTAAGGCCAACGGCAGCGAACAGAACACGGCGCCCCGCCGCGTTCTGTTCGCTGCCGCTGGCCTTAAAGGGCCAGCGGCAGCGAACAGAACGCGCCTCTTAGAAGGGGCGGGGTGCGATGTCATGACGTCATGATGTGACGTCATGACATTGCATGCCCCTAGGGGCGCATTTTCATTGGGCGTCATGGGCGCCCTTTCAAATAGATTCGTCCCTGCCCAGTCCTATCCAACTTTCCAGTGCCGATGCAGCTATGCCAATGTCCCCCTTGCTGGCAGGGGTCACTGACAGAAATGTTTGTTTCCTTACTTCGGGGGTGCATGGTGGCTGCATTGGTACTTGAATATTGGATAGGATTGGGCCCTAGTAGGCTGATAAGCCTGAAATGTATAAATGCACATGTATTTTAAATTTGGGTATAAATGACTCACTAAATCAGCTCATTTCCCTGCAGCCAAAAAGTAATACCTTGCAGTAGTCTGGCCTAGGCAAAAAGCTGTTTCTTTGTCACCAACTCTTTCAACAGGAAGATTTATTTTCACAGGCCTGCTGGAGAATGGTATTTCTGATGGAAGTCTCTCTGTGTATGTGTTTAATATAATGGCTTTCAGATATATTCAGGCATCAGGGTTTTTTTTTTTTTGTGGATTCTAATTGACTTGGTAAGGATGCCTCTTTTTCTGGCACTGAACACGGAATTGCTCTTGAATTCGACTCCCCCATATCAGTCTGCTCAAAAAAAAATAAATAGCATAAAATGACTGAAGCTACATACCAGAAATACTGAATCCCCACAAAGCCTCTGCTGTGCCAATTCTCTTTTTTGTCTGACTCACTCGGTCTTTGGCAGCACTCCAAGGCTGAGGCGGGGTGGGAGACAGCATCCTGAGCATACCAAATGCCTAATTTTGATCTGTGATCCTGAGCACTCATTTCCACTTCACAGACTCTACTGAGCCATGCCACAGAGAGACAAATCCCAGAAGTGGTGGGAGGAAAGATGAAAGATGAAAAGAGCTGCATTTATTAAGCTGTTTTTCTTTCCCTGAAAAGAAGCATTTATCAGTGATTTCATATATCATGTGAGAGGTGGCTCCCTGCCATTTTCCAGGGTTCCAAACAATCCGCTGACATCATCTGCTAACTATAGAAACGGCTTTTGCTGGAGGTGAATAAATAACGCCGCCACAATGGCACAGGTCTTTGGTGGCACCGTTCTTACTACGATGGGGCTGTCGGGTTTGACTAATCAGGGGACTAATTCCCCTTTGCAACAGTTGCCACGGAATGCAGAACAGTTGCCAAACGAGGTCGATAAAGGGCACAATCCACCAGGACATTCTCCTCATGCGAGCCCACCAAGAGAAATGGAAAGGGAGTAACACAAAGAGCCCTTGTGCATCTACCCTGCATTTCAATGAATGCAGAAGAAAGGCAGGGCTCAAGAGCTGTAAACTGATGTGGTTTGAGTTGTCAATTTGTGTTGACATCACATGAAAGATTCTCTGCCTGTGCAGAGTAAGCTCTGGGAACATTGCAGAGTTCTAGCCAGAGAACTGGTGCTTTTGCCCCTTCCTTCAAAAGGGAAAAAAAACACATACAAACTTTGGGGAGCAGCAGGGCAAGTGACTTATTTTCACTCACTCCCTTTCCTACCCCTGCAAAAGGAGTCTTAGAGTGCAATTCTATACTCCCGTTGTGCCAGCCCTATGCTCTTGTGCCAGCCGAATGCTGTCGCAAACGTACCATCAAGTGCGTCTGCGTCAGCACTATGGCGCTGGACTGGCGCAAGCAGCAGTGCTGACGCTCGAGAGTCGGCGGCGCTCAGTCGGCACAGGGCCTCCACCAGGGCATCCCAGAGGTGTTCCAGAGGCGTGCCGGGGGTGTAACTGGGTGGCGCAGTGGGCGGCGCAGTGAGCAGTGATATAGGCTGGCCGCAGAGGCGGATCTACAGGGAGGGCAAAGCTCTAAGTGTTGCAAGAAGCCTTACCCTGTCATGTAAATCCCTCCTCTCCCTTGCTGCTGTAGCCAGTAAGCAATGCCAAGTTGTTGCTTTTCCCTGTGAGGATTGGCAGGAGAGGAGTGATTTCCACTGCAAGGCTGGCACAAGGGACACCATAAAGAGTGTTTGGATCACTCTCGGAGTCAGGGAGGATGGTGCACAAACCTTGCTGGCCTAACTGTGCTGGCCTAACTCCAAGTTAGGATTGCACCCTTAAATAATAATAATAATAATAATAATAATAATAATAATAATAATAATAA